>OU753558.1:13442327-14692327 GCA_916701695.1 Agrochola macilenta
TTTTTTTAAATAATACGTGTAGTGCCTTCCGTTGGAAAGTAAGTCTGTCGTCACGATTCAAATCATCAAACACAATGGATTTATCTAAATCTTCTTCTATAAGTTTTCTTTCATTTCTCGGATGACCTGATGATATTGATTTTCGTTATCAAACTCATAACCGTTTAAAAGATATAAAAAATAACATGGTTTTTCATCTTACATCAAACACTTTTGGTTTTTCCAAATTGTAAAAATAAAGTCTATTGGCTTATTAAAAAATGTTAGTCCCTATTTCATGTTTCTTTACATACTATTGTTTTATAATAGGTACCAAGAAATGCTATAAGTATAACAGTAACAAAGATATAACATTTTAGTGATTTCAATCGTTATGAATAAAATGAACTTTCAACCCCACCCACTTTTCATAGAACTCATACGCCATGCCGCCATATACATATATTGGAAGTGAACCCTCCGGGAGGGTTGCAGGCATTACGTTTGCGCTAAAGTTAACCATCGCGGACGGTGAACGGCATTAGGTTTAAAACAGTGTTATAAAACACTGTAAAACGAAGTAAAATAGTGTTTTCAGGGGGTCTTGTCGCTGTTTGTAGTCTCCAATCTTTTAATTTTTTTGTGAGTATTCGTAAAGGCTAACAAAAAAATAAAAATAACGTGCGTGGATTTTAAAACCAACGCATATACTAATCAATCTTGTTAAAATATACATCAGATTTTATTTTCACGGTTTATAATGCTGTATTCCCTAAGAAAAACCTACATTTAAAATGAATTCTCCGCGAGGGCTCCCGGCACTTAACGTGTTAAACATCTCAAAAGAGAAGGTATAGAAATCATATCAGGATTTTTTTATATTTTTTTATAATTTTCCTCAAATTATCTTAGATAAGTATTTCCTCTTTCTGATAATGCGATAGGATAACGGAACTACAGCTGACGTCATAAAATAATAATTATCTATACTATACTGAATCCTATTCCTAACTTTGCTAAAATAAATCTGTTTTCAGGAGGCTTCAAAGAAATTACCTTGAAGAAATTGATAAAAATGCATTCAGGTCAACGAAGAAACTCTTCCACGTCGATCTATCGAATAATTTTTTATATTCTCTTCCGGAAAAATTGTTCGCTAATAATTCATTTCTAGAAACCATCGACATTTCTAATAACCATATCATGTACATGCCTTCGGATAGCTTCGTCGGCCTCGAATCGTTGCAAATATTAGACTTATCTAAAAATAAAATACAACGCATAGAAAACGGAACTTTTTCACTGAAGACACTGCAGATATTGAAACTGTCAGACAATAAAATATGTAATATCAGTGAAAATGCTTTTGAAAGGTTGGAAGCTTTGGAAACTTTACTGTTAGAACGAAATAAATTACAAAGCATTCCAACTCGTCTGTTTCATAATGTGGATTGTTTAACCTTCCTTGATTTATCCAGTAACAATTTGATGAGTGTAAGTTTGTGCTTCTATTCATTTTTATACCTTTATAGAAAAGTTTTAAACCTTTTGATAATTCTGTCTGAACATTTTCAGTTAACGGGTGTGGAATTTGAAAAATTGAAGCTTTTGCGAACGTTGGATTTGAAGGATAACGCTCTTATAGAACTACCGGATTACACGTTTTCGAATTGCACCAACTTGGAGAAGCTTGACTTATCTAAAAATAAATTGCGATTTTTAAACGTCACCACATTCCTGGGATTGGAAAATCTCACGTCGCTTTTGTTGTCAGAAAATAAATTGTTCGAGGTTCACTTCAAAACTTTTTCAACTTTGAAAAATCTCACTACTTTGTAAGTATTTGATTTCAACCCGATGATTAATAGATTATACATTTTAGGGTTCCGTACCCAAGGGGTTGATTATTATTATTCATTTATTTATTCAAGTAACAAGACTCATAGACAAATATTTAATAATTCATTTGGGCTCACTATATATAATCAAACTAATTTGTTTTCACATATATTATTTGACTCAGATCACAACACTGCGACTCCAAATGAGATAGTTATAACATTAACATAAAAATACATTACAAAAC
Organism: Agrochola macilenta; assembly: GCA_916701695.1. Lineage (NCBI taxonomy): Eukaryota > Metazoa > Arthropoda > Insecta > Lepidoptera > Noctuidae > Agrochola > Agrochola macilenta. The sequence goes on from OU753558.1 coordinate 13,444,393, forward strand.
AAAAGCCACTGGTTGAAACGGGTTTTAATGTAAATAATGTCGTTATTAAAGCGAAAAACATATTATTTAATTAAACAATTCTATTACAGGCATTTGGACATCAACATGTTTCCTTCATTGCCGTCCCGCACATTGGATTACATGCCCAAACTTGCGATCGTAAAGCTATCAGGCAACCCGTGGCACTGCGACTGCCATGCATTGTATATTTCAGCGTAAGTATCTCGCATTTCAAATGCAAATGACATTATCTCCAGATGCAGGTCGCAGTCTATTTCCACTGCGCTACTGCTTACGTATCGCTAACTTTGCACATGCATTACGTCGCGCCTTACCCGAAACCGCGTCTAAAATTATTTCAGGCAATATGGAGCTCGGAATTGAAAGGAATAAGCAGGAATAAAACTAAAATGAGATTGTGGAAGAAACTGTTGGCGTTTCGAATAGACGCTTTATTTTAAATATTTAACTGACTTTGGCTCTAGTTTCTTTTATGTGGCTATTATTATAATTTAATTACCTATTTATTACTTTAAATGCGTTCTTGAGATTCAGTTTACATGGAATGTAAACCGAATCTTCATTTGTAGAACGCAGCAAGCGACTTACTTGCTTACCCAGATGATTATAAGATTGAATTTTCTTGACATAAGACATTAATTAAATTATTATATTTAATTTTAACTTAACTTAATTTAACTTTACAAAGATATAGCTTCATTAAGGTGCCAATTTAGAGTTCTGAGAAAAGGACTTTTCCAAAGACTCTTTTTGAAAGAGCCAGTCTATATTAAAAACGAATCTTAAAGGTTATGGTTGGTTATGTTAACATTAAATATACCAATTAAGTATTAAAATTAAAGCAATATGCTGACTAAATGTTTCCTCCAAATGTTCCCACGTCTAACTCGCTTAATTTTACTTTAGAAAATTCATGTTGAGTTGCACCAGTTGATAAAACTTTCATGTCGTTTTCGGTTAATTAGTCATGCAGTCACGGAACTGTTACTGTGTTATTTACCTATATACCTACATTCTAATAATTATGTAGTGATATCTATCAAAATGTTGCTTTAATTCAGTTCTTATAGAGCTAATTGGTTTTAATTTTATCTCTAAGCTTGAGCAATTAGATGTAGGTAAGTTTGATCGCAATCACAGTAAGTACCTAATAGAAGCGATTAGATCGATCTGTATCGACTTGACAATTTTTTTTAGAAATCACATAATTTTTGTAACTGACACACATAGGTACTGACACTGACTGTGTTTTAATGACTAAATGCTATTATGATGAGTAGATATTTTGTGAAACACTTTGTCACCCCAATTGCATGATACAGTTTTTTTCACAATCCGAAAACTCTTGAAGGAAATTCCTAATCCATTGCTTCAAAAGTTTGAAAAATTCATCAACTCGACAACGTAAATAACGCAATTAATGTTGTCGACTTGTCAAAATGAAACGCATTGCAATTGTTAATGTGTTACGCAATTACCCCGCTGATCCCTAATCAACAACACGACGACGCTTATGCGTCGCATACGCGTATAAGTCCAGGGATAGTGCAATTTGGGCACGCCACAATTGCGGCGATAAGTCCCCTCTTTGAGGAGTGGATAAAGAGGCGTCACGGCGTCCTCACCTTCCGCCTGACGCAGGTCCTCACCGGACACGGTTGTTTCGGGAGGTTCCTGTTCAGGATAAACCGGGAGGAAACGCCCGGGTGTCACCATTGTGTGGATCGCCCGGAGGACACGGTGGAGCATACGGTGGAGGTCTGCCCGGCTTGGGCGGGGCACCACCGTGTCCTCACGGAGGCGATCGGCGGCGGCGATCTCTCGCGTCCGGCCCTGGTTCAGGCCATGGTCCGGAGCGAGAGTGCATGGGAGGCCGTCACCTCCTTCTGCGAAGCAGTTATGCTCGCGAAGGAGGAGGCGGAGCGCGCGAGGGAGATGCAAGCTGCACGCCCTCGCGCCCCTAGTCGCCGTAGGAGACGCCCCGGGCGTCGGGAGTCACGAGCCGACTTCCGGCCACCGTAGGCGCGGGCTTGCGGACGGTGAGCAATGGGCAGCTCGCCGTCCGATAATGATCAGGCCCGGGTCGACGGCGCATTGTGTTCCACGCGCGCCTCAAAGAGATGTCAGCACCAACTGAGGGGGTCCGTAAGGACCAATGCCTGCTGGGGTTGCGGGTTTGTCCGAAAGAATTATATATTATATAGAATCTTTTTTTTGTTCTTCTAACTGAACAGACAGCTGTGCTGCTGGGGAGTTTGTTGCGCCACTTCTTCTTCCCAGCTAACGCACTAGGAAGTGGTGAAGGGTGGGCGTTTTGGGGGACTGTCTTATGTAATTTTGACGTTCGAAAAGTGCTGATTCTCACATCCCATTCTCATACCCCAGAACTACTCCCATTCTCACATACCATTCTCTCGCTTAGTTTGAATAAATGACTTTTGATTGATTTTTGATTTAGATTATTTCAACCATAATTTAAGGGGGGCAAAATTCTAGGTTTAGGCATTGAAATTTATAAGTCACTATCAGGTTGTTCTTGTATGTTGATCAAAATAAGATTCGCAACAGTAACAAATACGAGTATATTTACAGAATTAGAATCATCAATACAATCCCCTGCTTAGTCTCTTTAAGTCAGTTGTTCACAAGGTGATCTGATTTCTCTTTGATTTCCTTTCTAGCTGGGTTCGCCTGAATGAAATGAAGATATGGGACTACTCTCCGACCTGCGTGTCACCCTGGTACCTTGAAGGTCACTTTCTCAAAAAACTAAAGTTTCCTGAACTTTGTGCTGGTCAATGGGCCAGCATGGTGAATCTTTCACCGCGGTTACCGATACAACATTTATTAGCGTTAAATGTGTCTGTAAATAGAAAACCTCAAGACAGTATGGAGCAAAATCATGACGTCACCACGATTGATACTTGGCATTAAACTGGCTCCATGTTTCAACTTGTTCTTTTTTCAATGTATGACGTATTTCTGTAACCCAATTTATATGAAAAATCTTTTAAGGTTTCTCGTTTTTTGTATCAACTTGTTCTATTTTTATGTCTACTTATAAATAAAGTCTTTGTTCAATATTATGTAGGATTTTAAATCCAAATCTATTCATAGATAACACCGATTATATTTTCGAAGTAGAAATAAATGTGTGAAGTCGGGTTGTTTGAAAAGAAACGTATAGTTAGTTTAGAAGATTTTTTTTTTCTGTTGAAAATGAATGCAATGGTAGTAGTTACAGGATATATCTAAAATAAAGTTTGTGCCTCAATGCAATAAAATAATATGGCTAAAAATAGCTTTTAAAAATATATACGTATACTCGTACTACATTACCCTTATTGCACCATCTAAGTTTAGTGCCTTTTAAATTTTAATCTGCATAATTAAGTAGCAGATTTTAAGTAAAGCAATAAGCACTTTAAATTAAGACAAGCACTAAAAAATCATAATCATCCCAAATCTTAATTCATGCTTATTGCTTAAAAAAAAGTACATGTTGTATAAAATAATACATTAATAGTCGAAAACCTGGAACGTATTTTTTTTAAACTTGCAACATGAAGACGAGCATTGCAAGATAATGAAAATAAAAACTTATGTATATAACAACAATTGCCATGTCAGAATGCTAAATGCTAATAATCATTGTAATTCAAGCCTGCTGTTTTTGGCAAAGATGCAGACAGTGTTAACAAGTTGGTTACTATAGTAAGAAATTGCCAGTGCACGTACAGTACGACACAACTTAGATGTAGCATCGGCAAAATTCGTAAAACCGATCACCATCTGAACTGAGTGCGCCTTCAAAATCACCAATATTTATTATTGCTTTAGGTGAAAATGATCTTTACGCAATAACTTGTTAAATCATATAACCAAATACATTCGTAAAATTGAAATGAATGCATGCAAATTTTCAAAATGCTACATCTAAGTTGTGTCGTACTGTACCGTTGCAATCTTCATATTGGTTGGAAGGCTAATAAATAACGCGGAAAACTACTGAACTAGCACATAAGACGTGATAGCTTTAAAAACCAAACCAAGAAAAACTACAAAGTTTTTGCAACTTTTGAAGTGAAATACGCACTTAACACTCTTTCTAACCAGTGAACGAAACTGAACCGAGTAAATACTCGGTTCAGTTTCGTTCAATGATGCTGAATCGGGTATACATGGCTCCAGTCGGTCTGTGACGCTGAATCGCATATACTCGGTTCCAGTTGTAAGTTTTCACTTATATCGTGTGGTAAAAAGCACACACCTTTTTTTTCTCACAGTACCTAGCATATTTGCCATCGTAAATCGTCGTAACGACTAGCTGTAGCTCTGTCCCGGCGGACCTCTATTTATAAAAGACCTACTCGTACATTCCTGTGCTACATTACTCAAAAATAAACCATCCTAAATAAATAACGTGAAAAGTGGGATTCCCCCACTTTTATAACGTTTGTAAGCTTTATAGATAGGCAAATGATATGGCGTTATCTCGCAATTACTAAAACTTATTCGAGATTTATTATAACAGTAGTTGATAAGAACTACAATGAGCCACAGTCTTTCCGCCTAATGATTTTGTTTTTACCATAGCCCAATACCTTCCACCAGAGTGGCTCTCAAAGCGCTTCGTATTTCTACAACTACTTAATACTGAATTGACATTAAAAACTGGCTCAATTATGCAAACTAACTTAGTTTAGCTGGCGGTGGACGATCGGCTTAACTTTTCGGTAGCTAATATCAATCAAGTACATTTTTGACTTTTCCATCATAGTTACTGCAACGCTGATAGACAAATTATTTTGTCTAGACCCTCTTTTTTTGAACATACTGGCTATTTTACTGTTTGAGATTTTGATCTCACAGCAGAGAGAAGCAACTTACAACTTAACGAATCTTACCAGATTCATCATAAACGCACTTAGAGCGATTAGAGCACCCTGCGTACGACAAACCCATTTTTAAGGAGTGTCTCGGAACTAATCACATTAACCTAAGGCTCACATTTTATAATGCTGTCGTGTTCGCGTCATTCTCCAAAAAACCTCAATTAAAGGGATTTACTCGGAATCTCATAAAAAATACCTATCTTGCGACAGATGCACACCCTCAGAGGGACTTTTTTTAAACACTTACTTCATGTACCTTCTAAAAAAAAAATGCTGTTCGTTGGTAAACGCATCACTTGACAACGGCTGGACCATTTTGGCTATTTTCTAAAATGTTCGTGATAGTCGGAATAAGGTTTTTAGGGAAAAAATTTGAAAAGTTGCCCGGAATCTTGAAAAAAAACAGAAAAACTGAAAGTGCTTTTTTCTATGGGAATTTAATTTGGACAGGGCATTGTATATCGGGTCAGCTAGTATCAAATAAATCTTTATCAATAAAAACCAAAGCTGTACTCTTTTATTTCGAAGACACGGCAATATACGAAACCAAACCAAATAGGTACTTCTTTCATAAACTAAAATTATATTCCACGTAAAAGTTCAAAGTTATCATTTTGAAGCCCTAACATTTCGGTCATGTCAAAATCCTTACAAAAGAGACGTAACTAAATTATCGTAGGTAGCCAATTTTCTATTTAAAAAAGCAATAAAATTATATTTTACTTTTGACAGGAAGTTGATCTGACAGGTGATCCCGCGTTATACGCTACGAAAATACTCCATTATGGATTCAATATTTTCATAACAACCGGATCTTCATAACAATACTTTGTCGTGTTTTTAATAGTACCTTGTCAACCGAGCTTTGCTCGGGTGAAAATAGAGAAAACGAATTTTCCCAGAAATGAGACCTAGCTAGATATATTTTTCGCCCCCGTAAACTCCTGTATTGCAACGTTCATCGAAATCGTTAGAACCGTTTTCGAGAACGTGATTAAAAATATATGTATTATATACCTATATACAAATATGGCTCATTTAATAGTATACATAGGATATACAATGTGTTACTCGGCTATATATTTCCAGTATAAGCTGACATTGTAAGGAAATCCTATTCAATGCGACCTCAGCATTAACTGGAAATGTATAGATTGATGTGTAGCCGTGTGTACATGCTCGAATAAATTAATCGATTTCTGTTATTTTTAATATAAGTAACTTTTTATCCGAATAATAATGAAAACTACGCAAATTACAGTCACACTTCCGCTGTACAGTCAAAACGAACCAAATTAGACGAAGATGTAATGTGCTACATTACTGATTTGTAATGTGACTGTCGTGGCCAGATCTTAGAATTGATCATTTTTCATGAAATGAACTTCTACCGCTGGTCAAATCTTTTCTCTTTATAATATTAGTTTAGATAGATGTACCATCATCATAATTTCAGCCGAAATACTACTGGACATAGGCCTCCTCCAAGCACCGCACAACTTCTGTGATATAAGTTTTTTTTTTTTTTAATCTTTGCCCCACACTAAGAATTTCTTCTTGTATCGTGGGTGCGTTTACACACATAGAAACTCACATACACTAACACCCAGACCCGAAACAACTACTTGCAGATCATACAAATATTTGTTCCGTGCGGGGATCGAACCCGTGACACGTTACGCTGCAGTCGATCGCTCAGCCACTGTGCCAACCGTGTCGTCAATAAGTGAACTAATAGCAGACGTGTGTAGTTTGTAATTGTATCGTCGCAACTTATTCCCGAGAATTTTTCAACTTATTCTATTTATAACCATTTACCAATAAATAAAATATTTGTTTATTATGTACGCCTTTATATGCATATCTATAATGCACAGATAAAACCGATAACAATTTCGATTATCCGCGTACGTCATGTTTGTGTTTAAAATAATGAAATTCTTATCATTCGATAACAAAATATTAACACAGATAAAAAGCGTCTTAAATTGTTATCTATTCAAATTATTCGTTAGTCATCGAAACTATAAGCAGACATTAACAAAACCATAGAATAAAGGGAAATCCTGAGAGCACCTACGACGTAGGTGCTCGATTGCCTGGATGGAACAGATTTTTTTACAAGTTCAAAGAGTTAATTGACTCAGGCGTGACTGCGGAAATCCATTATAAAACACAATAGACGACGTATATTTAGTAACCTAATCCGCCTAACTGTTATTAAGGATTCATAAAGAACCCTGTAAGAAAACGACACGTGTTTCACCTCTCAACGAGGCATCCCCAGGATGACGATGATACGAGACGAGAGGCAAGATTCGCGCCTTCGCACCCCTAGTCGCCGCAGGAGACGCCCCGGGCGTCGGGAGTCGCGAGCCGACTTCCGGCCACCGTAGACGCGGGTTTGCGGACGGTGAGCAATGGGTAGCTCGCCGTCCGATAAGGACCAGGCCCGGGTCGACGGCGCGTTGTGTTCTACGCGCGCCTCAAAGATATGTCAGCACCAACTGGCGGGGTCCATAAGGGCCAATGCCTGCCGGTTGCGAGTTTGTCCGAAAGGGATATCGCGGCCCCGGCACTCAGGCAACGGAAGGAACACGGGTGGGTTTTAGTCAGTAAAAGTCTGACACGCCCTCCCGCTCCACCCAGAGTGGGAGAAGTTATTCGATAATTTCACAACCTCAAAAAAAAAAAAAAGGTGAAACACGTGTCAATTTCTTACAGAGTTCTTCATAACTCTTTAAGAACAGTTAGGCAGATTACTAAACATAAGTCGTCTATTGTATTTTACAAGTTAAAATATTTAATAAACGTCTGAGGTCTCAAATCTTCTGCTAATGAGACAAAAACGTTGAGTGTTATCAGCTCATGTGCTCATGTTTTTGACAACCTTTAGAAATCCATACCTACCTACATAAAAACATAGTACCGCCTATTTAACTAGCACGTGAATTCATGAATATTATTGAAAACCCCGCATAAAAGATGTCTATCAGCAAGTTTCAGAAACTGAAACAGTTAGAACAACACCGCCCTGTAAAATAAACTAGTTCAGAATCTGATCTTCTGTGTGAATAGCTTCAACCATGATATCAGTCGCACGGAATTTGGCTAAGTTTGTGGAATACGAAATTTTCAGGAGATGAATCTTTAGGGGTATGAAGAACAGGGTGTAAAGTTCACTCATCCACCATAGAAAAGGGAGGATCCTCCGACCAGACGGGTGTCGTGTCTGGCGGGCAACCACCCATAGGTTGAAGTTGGGAAATTGTGTATATGTCCATCGCGCGGTAAACTCTAATTGCGCGTTGCAGGATTTGAGTGACGTCAGGTCTTTGATGCGTAGTTCGCATGTGGCGATTGAAGATGCCGCCACAAATCGAACATCTGATAGGAAACTACTTATAATAGAAACGCGTGTCGATTACCTGCTGAGCTAAGATAGAATATGTTTTAATCGCATTTAGTAGGTACATGTTAGACTATAACACAGTACAATAAAGATACCATTCCGTACCCGACCGCAGGTGGCAACTGCAGGCGACGTGTCGCCGCGTCATGTCGCTCCAGTTATGATTCCTAACCCGACCGCAGGCGGCAGCAGCCCGTATTCCAGTAGGTAGCTAGAAGATAGAAAAATGTGTTACCGCTCGACCGTTGGCGGCACTACTAGTCTGCGGTTGGGCTACACGTGTCGTCTGTCGCCCTCCTGTAACTGCAAACGACGTGTCGCTGGCTACGGGAGGTATTTCATAAAAATCAGTCAAGTCGCAGCGACACGTCGCTTGCAGTTGCCGCCTGCGGTCGGCTACGGAATGGTACCTTTAGGATTCGTTATCATCATCAGCCTGAAGAGGTCCAGAGGCTTGGATAAGCTAAAGAGTTCTTCTCGTCCTAATACATTTGAGTCTGTTCGCTAGTTTTGTCCAAGTTTCTCTGGTCCGTTTGCGGGTCCGTTATCTCGATTTAGGCTCCTAAACACTACGCCACCGGTATTAACGGGGCGCCGGTAAATAATTCTTAATTCTACATTATGTGTGGTAAGGCCCTTTGGGTGTAGAGTCTTTGCGCGATGTCCTATACTAGTAGAATCCCGCGGATTTTTGCATAACGTTTTAATTAGTCGAGATTTTTATTTCAAATTCTTTAGGGCACCTTATTAGGTCATGAGCTATCCGAATATCAAAAAATACTTGGCCTAGGTCTTAAGAAGGAGGCGTGAAAATTGATTCATTGTTACAATGTACAAAAGATTCCAATAATTATGCCTTATTTCAGTGTTTAGAGATCACAATCAAAATTGAGGTTCCTCACAGGAATTATTGTATTTAGGCAAATAACTGGTGTATTGATTAATCATTAAAAATATACTTTGTTTTACCTGTAAGTATTTGTATGTGATAATGATATTGTTATCACGTTATTTCCGCGCAGATAAAAATGGCCAGATATTGTAATCATCATCAATTCATTGATACTTCTCAACACTAAATTCAGTTCTTTGTGAAGTTTTTTGGGTATCTGACGTACCTTGATAATAAGGACGTAAAAGCCGGATGTTACAGTGCTCAATAGTTATTGTTTGTTAGTTGTTGTTTTGTGTCACACAATATTTTATTTAAGCTTTATGATACATGTTATGTTTATGTTCTTATTCGGTAAGTGAAAGTGCGTGTTAATGATAAACTAAGTGATGTTAGAAAAGCTACAAAAGTGAATAATTACACCTTTCCTTAAAATTGCGTACTTTTAAGGTATGACTTTATTCATGCATATAAAACCAGAGTAAGACCATGGAGTATTGGAGACATAAGATTATATTATTTTCACTTATATTTACGTCGTGTTTCTGCTACAGTAATGGTAAGAAAAAGATTTAAATTAACTCACGGTGTCAAAATAGTGTCTTTTAATTTATTAGGCTTCATCGTCGCCGTTATAATTTTTTCAGGATGTATCGTGGAAGGTACCTTTCCGCCTCTGTTCTCGTTTGCATGGATCGAAGATGTATACAGAGGCACCTTTTGGGCAAATCAGACTTCGGATATTGTGGGTAAGCATCTGCTATCATTTTCACTATTATTTTATTTATCTTTTATATAGATTCGTTTCTTTTAAATTTTGTGAATGTGAGAACGTTGTAGGCTTATAGACTGTAGATCTGTGGACCATTTTATATTTCGCTAAGTACCTATACCAACGTTGATAGGGCTACACTGTCCTCTCATACCTTATAACACTGTCATTTGAAAACATTGTAAAAATCATTTACTTTTAAAAGAGTAACCGTGGAGTTTCTTGCCGGCTATTCTCCATAAGAAACGACCAATTGGAATCGTGCAACTAGCTCCTGACGTTTCAGAAGTGCCCTTGTAAGTTTATGTGAAATAAAATATTTAATTGAATTTGAATTTGACTAACCAGTCGCCTTCTAAATCTTTTGTTTTCTCCGTGAGCATCTACCCAAACTGGAGTTTATGCATTCTCTTTTCTTTATTATTCATAATTTGTTGAAAATTATATGTATATCTTACGTACCTACCTAATTAATAATCATGTGATATGTGATACCTATTGTATACCTACTAGAGATGAAACTGGCTGATACCGTATTTTCAACCAGTAACGAAAATTTTCTTTTCCTAAAAAATACACTAACTAAAGCGTTAAAATATACCTGAGAGAATTTTTCAATATCCTCATTTTCCGAATAACCTCAAACATACTAACAAATGAATGGACATCACGTCAATATCGTCGGAAATATTTATTTGATCCTCTTTATCGTCGATTCGATTCTGATTCTATCGGTTGTGATTTTAGCAGTATATGTATGTATACGGGGTGTCAGGGACATCGTCACGAAGCCGGTTACCATGGATTCAGTAAATGATTCTGAACCCCCCTGCGTTGAAATTTTTCGTCGGTTATTTAAAAAAAAAACAGCTGCTCCATACATTTTGACCGCATAGGTATTGCAGTTTTCTATGAAACAGCTGATTTATTTCTTTATGATGTCCCTGCCACCCTGTATATGTAAGTATATGTTTATAATTACGTGTGTTCCACCGTAGCGCCTAAATTACTGAACCGATTTTGATGAATGAGGTATTACAAGATTTTTAATAATTGTCCGGGTGACATAGGTCATATAAATTCTCCCAAAATTAAATATGGTGGACTTTACACGTAAATTTCTGAAATCGAAAAAAAATTAATTGAGATAATCATTACTTGTTTGGTATCAAACGAAAGGTCTTGACAAGCACATTACAAATATGTATATTTTCTAATTAAAAAAATATGTTTAAATAGTTAAAAACACGCAAAAGTGAAGCTGCGCTACGTACGGCGCGGATCTAAAAATAATACCTATTATACAATAAAAAGCATTATAATAAAACTATACCAATGCGCAGTTAATCAAATCTTAATAAATAGTAACGATTTCTAATGCCACTATTAAGAAGTCAAACAAGTACAGCGAAATATTTATATTTTGTATTTCTATACGTGGTGTTGGCGTAGAAATAAAACGTGCTATGGTTTCGTTCAAGGCACTATGCACTGCTATTCGAATTTAATTTTCTATTTACTTGCTGTTATGTATTAGAGAATCTATTCACCCTACGAATTCAGTACTTACCCGCATAATGCAAACAGGACATTCAAAATCGCAAGTCTATGCAGTCGTATTAGCTATCAGCCGCCCTGAATGCGTATATTATTGTAAATTTGTATATAGCATTTGTAAATAATGTACATTTATCTGTAAATAAGTAACTATAGTATAATATGTGCAGCCCAGTTCAAAGGTATTTTCGATACTACACACACATCTACTTCTCATTTCCGCTACCACTGACACTAAGAGTCATCAAGTCAAGAGTAAATAAGTTAATTACTGAGCTATTGTTTTGCTATAAACGTTGTCGAAGCGTTAAAGCGTTAATTTATGTTTTCATTTTGTATATTTTAAAGTGTGTTATAATTGTCTCTTTTATTTTTATAATTTTAGTTACTGTAATTGGCTGTAACACAACCGTTGTAGCGACATAAATAAATAAAGCGGGATAGTATAAAATAAAATAAAATGTTTAAAAAACTGTAACACGACTGCGGAAAAATAAATGTGTGTGAAAAGTACGAAACAAGAAAATATTTCAGACATGGGGAAAAAAAATCACAACATTCTTAGTCAAAGCATTATTTCAAATAAGGGCTGCACTAAAAGTATCGGGAATGGAATATTTCCACTGTTCCTGTCATATTAAAATCTTTTTAATTGAAAGTTTTAAAAATCGAATACCATTTCTTTATTTAAAAAAAGATTCTCGGTCTTGTCACAAGGTTTTGTCAAACTTGTTTAGTCGTTGAGAAAATGGAATTGACTCGAGAAAATTCAAGAGCGATGATTTATTATGACTTTCGAAGTGGTTTAACACAAAAACAGTGTGTTGACCGGATGATTTCTGCATTTGGTGATGAAGCCCTATCCAAAACCACAATTTATCGCTGGTTTGCTGAATTTCAACGTGGACGTGTCAAGCTCAGTGATGATCCCCGTCAAGGTCGTCCAAAAACTGCAGTCACCCAAGAAAACGTTGATGCTGTGCGTAAGCTGATTGAGGAAGATCGACATGTGACATACCGCGAAATTCAGGCAACTTTAGACATTGGCATGAGTGAAATACAAATAATCTTGCATGAACAATTAGGTGTAAAAAAGTGGTTTTCCCGATGGATACCGCATTCGCTCTGTGAAGAGCAAAAAGCGGCTCGCGTTACTTGAAGCGTCAGAACTCTCGAAAGATTCCACGCAGGATCCTCAAATGCTGTATACAACATCGTATCAGGTGACGAATCCTGGATATACGCGTACGAACCCGAAACAAAAAATCAGTCACGGGTTTGGGTGTTCGAAAATGAGTTAAAGCCAACAAAAATTGTTCGTTCACGGAGTGTTGCAAAAAAAATGGTGGCCACGTTTGTCTCCAAAACCGACCATGTTACGACTATTCCTCTTGAGGGACAAAGAACGGTTAATGCAGAATGGTATGCTAGCATTTGTTTGCCACAGGTCGTTTCTGAACTCCGTAAAGAGAACTGCAACCGCCGCATCATCCTCCATCACGACAATGCGAGTTCTCACACCGCGCACAGAACGAAAGAGTTTTTAGAGCAAGAAAACATAGAATTATTAGACCATCCGCCGTACAGCCCCGACCTAAGCCCTAATGATTTCTATACTTTCCCTAAAATAAAGAATAAATTGCGTGGACAAATTCAAATTCAAAAGTCATTTATTCAAACTAGGCTGAGAATCAGCACTTTTCGAACGTCAAAATTACATAAGACAGTCCCCCAAAACGCCCACCCTTCACCACTTCCTAGTGCATTAGCTGGGAAGAAGAAGTGGCGCAACAAACTCCCCAGCAGCACAGTTGTCTGTTCAGTTAGAAGAACAAAAAAAAAAGATTCTATATAATAGTATTCAAAATAATTTACATTACGCAACACAAAACATAATTCAAATTATTAGCCATATGTTAGCTAGCACACGCCAATATACCAAACAAAATCATCGAGAACTCAACCAATCAATCATCGATACTCAGGCCGAAATAAAAAAAACTAAACGTAAACAGAATTAATATCTAAATAAAAAAGCCTCCAGGCATAAAGGGCGTGCCCGCTTACATATAGTTGTAACTGGAAGTTATAAATGATAAACTAGGACCATCGATGTAAAATAAATAAACAAAGAGTTAATTACTAATAACAGTAAATAATATGATCAATTGTCGAGGTCACTAGCTAACCACATATTGCAATACAACTCATAAAAAAACAGTGTGATGAGTAGATATTGTCAAAAATAAATTGAAGTTAAATTAAAATAACTTGACTTAAAAAGTCAAATAAAATAAACAATTATATAAACTCATATAACTTGTCAGTACGTAAGCTGGAGAAAGAACATAAACATTGTCTTGAGTTAATCACAGCGACCAACTATTCTTATCATTTAAGTAGTCGTTGATAGAATAGTATGCCTTTGAACAAAGATTGGATTTTACTTTCGTTTTAAACGCATTAAAAGGCAAATCTAGCAAAGAAGAGGGTAGCTTGTTATAAAAGGTTATACCAAGCCCAACAAATGAGTTATGAACCTTATGAAGCCGGTGAAAGGGAGCTCGTAGTTTGTCCTTATTTCTAGTGTTAACATTGTGAAAATCACTGTTTTTAGTGTATAAGTGTATATTTTGCCTAATATATAAGATATTGGCGAAGATGAATTGAGATGCCACCGTGAGGATACCAATATCTTTGAAAAAATCTCTCAGAGAAACTCTGGCACCAAGCTGGTAAATAGCGCGAACAGCTCGTTTTTGAAGAACAAATATATTTTGAATATCAGCAGCTTTGCCCCACAGCAGAAGACCGTAGGACATTACGCTATGAAAATAACTAAAATAGACTAACCGAGCTGTATCGACGTCAGTGTATTGTCTTACTTTCCTGACGGCGTAGGCGGCTGAACTGAGCCTTCCCGCTAGGCTCGATATATGTGGGCCCCACTGAAGTTTGGCATCTACTGTTATGCCCAGAAAAACCGCCGAGTTTACAGATTCAAGCACCTCTTTATCTAAGACGATGTTGGGACCTAGATTTCTAACATTTGGTAGGGCAAACTTTACACATTTCGTTTTCTTAGTATTTAGAACTAGGTTATTTGTCGTAAACCAATCCGTAACCATTGAGAGTGCACTGTTTACATCGTCAAAATCTTGTCTATTCCTGTCTACTTTAAAAATAAGAGAGGTATCATCTGCGAACAGTACAACTTCACAGATACCCTTTAAATAGAATGGTAAGTCATTGATATACACTAAGAACAAGAATGGACCCAGTATTGAGCCTTGAGGTACACCTAACTGAACTGGTAGCCCAGAAGATTTCACACCATCAACATCTACACATAGGGACCTATTATGTAAATACGAATTTAAAACGTTGAGAGCTTCGTTTTGCACACCGTAATGACGTAGTTTACGCAAAAGCGTGTCATGGTGCACGCAATCAAAGGCTTTGGAGAGATCACAGAAAACCCCAATAGCATTTTGCGAGTTCTCCCATGCGTTAAATATGTGTTTCAGCAAAGCAACACCCGCATCTGTAGTCGAACGACCTTTTGTAAAGCCATATTGTTCATTATGAAGGAGGCTATTTAAATTAAAATGTCTAAGCAACTGCTTGAGTATTAACTTTTAACAGAGATTTCCATCAACTGAAGAAGCTGTGGACGCCTACAAAACGGCCATATTGGAGACCCCAACTTCCGACTGGAATGGTTGCTTCAATGATTGGTTCCATCGTATGGAAAAATGTGTCAAATTTCGCGGAGAATACTTCGAAAAGCAATAAATACATTTTTAAATAGTAATGTTGTGTCACTTCCTTGATTCCCGAAATTTTCAGTGCCGTCCTCCTCGTAGTATGGTACTTTTAAACGTCAAAATGTACAAAAATATAGAAAATAGATTCAAGTCGCCCCTTCCAAAAGGTAGTTTTTGTATGGAGAAGAATGAGCAAGAAACTCCACCGTTACTCTTTTAAAATGTTTTACAATATTTTGTATAGGTACATTATTTATATAATTATATGTGAAGACGATGCACCTAGAATAAAATTACTATATCACAATAGGTAAAAATAATAAAAAATGAAGCAACGACAGATAAATGAATTATGTGATAGATACATGGTGCTCACATATTTACAAACATTGTAAAAGAAGATTTAAAAAAAAAATACTACTATATTTATATATAATTATAATATTATAATCTATTATTATTATTTAATATTATAAATTCAAAAGTACAGTTACTTGCGAATTTATAAGATTAGTCGGTCTGTCTGTAACCTTTTCACGCCAAATGTCATACCGATCGCTTCAATGCTTTTGAACCGATCGTTATAACATTTGGCGGATAGATAGCCTGAGACCCGGAGAAGGACATTGGCTACTCTTTATCCTGGATTGCGGACGAAATCGTGGGCAACAGCTAGTATCAGATAATAATTAATCATTGATCAACCAATATGTAATTAGCTCGCTTTACTCATGAACGACGATGCCCGAAACCACATGAACTTGCCTCGAATGTTCGAGTCGAGTATCACCTCCGCTCACTCACTCACCGGATATCCATCTATCCAATTTATAGGATTGCCGCCGGATATCGACGACCAAATTTTAAGAAACTCTGTGAATCAACACATAATAGAGAGACCATTACCTCTATTATTTTTATTCTAAACTAGTTTTAGCCTCAATGTAGCGCTGCGACTTCTAACCGTTTATGTTAGTAATATTTAGTTTGTTAAAAAAACAGATTTTCAATAAACTCTTTATTTCAGGAATAAACTCCATAAGTTTTGGTGAATTGACTGGTAACAGACCGTACATAAGCGCTGCCATCGTCAATTCTCGTTTCGAGTTGGCTACGACTGAACTGTTCGAGCAGTATGAAGAAAACGAGGTTTCCGATATTATGACAATCTCTGTGACATTCATATGTTTGGGAGGCGCCCCGAGTACTCCACCACTAGTAAGATTATTTCTTTACAGTTCCTTATCTTGTTAGAGGATCGCCATAAAAATCATTGTTGACGACAAAGCATAGTCGTCTCACGCAGATTAAGGCATCATACCGTAATCAAACTAAACTAAATTTGATTACGTTCTGATGGCCAAATCATTTGGAAAATTAGCAATGTATCTACAATAAATTTCCTGAATGTACGACGTTATAACGATAACTATTAAATATTACAAATGCTATTTACTCTAGCTACCTACTAACGCAATAGGAAAGTCAAAAAAAAAAATTTTTTTTTGTCTGTCAGGTAGGTTACCTATTAAAAAATATTGGACACGTATTTTTTCTTTTTTTTCGTAATCTAAAGATTACGGCAATATGTTTGAATGTGGCATGACGTCAGTGGCCGGTAGATTTTATATTGACTTGTGACATAGCGAGCCCCACTCCCCGACTTTAATGCGTTTTATCTAAACCATATTTTATTAATATGATAAACCAAAAATACGTATATTGACGGCCTAAATACTTATTTTAATTTTTCCAGTCAACATCCCTTCAATCTCCCCAACTTGAATTATTTAAAGTTCATTAGATAAGTTACATTAATTTTCTATTCATACTTTTACCGACATAAAAATCCAGCCTTTCATTTGGTCTATCGTAAAGTAATAGCTATACTTTTTCCACATCGGGTTTAGCAATCGTATCTCATCTTTATATTATTTGTTTTTTTAGCCAATTATGATAACTGTGATTGATACAAACAATAACCCGCCTACGTTTCTGCTGCCGCCGGCGGGTGAATTTGTTTTCAACATTGCTGCGCCGGTACCGCCAGGGTTCGAAATTACTGGCTGCTTAAACGACTTAATCGTGAGAGATATCGATCTCACGACGCAGAAAATTATTTTTGAAATTGATGATAACCCATATTTTGAATTTGAGAAAGAAATCTTAGCAGACCCTACTACGCCTAAAGAGTTTAAAGCAATACTAAGGACAAAGAAGTTTATAAGGAGTATTCCGGAACCAATAAAATTAACCATCTTCGCTACGGTAAGCTTTTATAATGCTCACATTTTCTCTGTATTCTCATAAAAAATTCAATCAAAGGGCTTTATTCGGTATCTCATTAAACAGATCTAGCTTCGAACAGCGGCCCTACCACCACCTCTAAAGCAGCAGCAGAGATGGAGCTATACGTCCTGTAGAGCTTCATCTCTTTCCCCCACTAAAGTATGTAATATTAAAATAATACTGCTTTAGAGGTGGTGGTGGGCCTCCAGATAAAAATCCGCAGAGAGAGATTTAATTTCTAACTAATTAAGAGACCTAAATAATAAAAGTCTCTTCTCGTGAACGATTTAGATATACCTATTTGCGGAACAACAATTAACAAAGCCTAATTATGCTAATTTATAATCCAATTTGCCCTCGCATCATAAGTATTTTATACTTCCGTGGTTCAAAGAAGAGACAAGGACTAGTAAAACCCACAAACTCAATAAAAATGAAAATGTTACAATAATTATTTTAGGTGATTATAGTATAATTTGTACTACAGACCTAATGCCAGTATAATGTTAACTTTCACCAAGTACATCAAAGTTTGCCTCATTAATCTAGTAGTCGCAAGTGCTACTGCTGAGCATGAGGTCCTGGGTTCGATTCCCAGGATGTGGATTCCAAAGTGTTATTGGTTTTTCCATCTGGAATTTCTCAGTAGCAGTCCGGAGTCTAGATTTGTGCCCGGTTGATGGCAATAGGCTCACCCCCTTTTACATGAGACTTAAACATAACTTTAGGGGAACATGGCCATGATCTCTCGCGTCCGGCCCTGGTTCAGGCCATGGTCCGGAGCGAGAGTGCATGGGAAGCCGTCACTTCCATCTGCGAAGCAGTAATGCTCGCGAAGGAGGAGGCGGAGCGCGCGAAGGAAATGCAAGATCTGCACCCTCGCACCCCTAGTCGCCGCAGGAGACGCCCCGGGCGTCGGGAGTCGCGAGCCGACTTCCGGCCACCGTAGGCGCGGGCTTGCGGACGGTGGGCAATGGGTAGCTCGCCGTCCGATTAGGACCAGGCCCCGGTCGACGGCGCGTTGTGTTCCACGCGCGCCTCAAAGAGATGTCAGCACCAACTGACGGGGTCCGTAAGGGCCAATGCCTGCCAGGGTTGCGAGTTTGTCCGAAAGGGATATCGCGGCCCCGGCACACAGGCAACGGAAGGAACACGGGTGGGTTTTAGTCAGTAAAAGTCTGACACGCTCTGTCTCGCTCTGTCCAGAGCGGGAGAAGTCATTTGATGATATCCCACCCTCAAAAAAAAAAAAAGGGGAACATGGCGTGATTTTATGTCATCTAAGTTTAATGTTAATGTATCTCTAAGTGATGGTGAAAACCACATCAGAATCCATTGTGTAGTTTAGGAGAACTAAGTGGTCACACAGACAGACACAAAAAGCACACAGTCTTTGTGTTATACGATTGAATAGCTTTTAATGGTATAATTTTCGTTGTGATTGATGAGCTGAGTTTTCATCTTTGAGCATTGTCCTTTGTCCTTGTCACTTTTCGATAAATTAAATACCCTTAAATAAAATTTCATCGTGGATGAGACTGCGTAACTTTTTAATTGATCTAATAAATTTTCTTATTTTGTTGAAATTGAAATAGACCTTACATATTTTACATTTTTTACAGGACTCTGATCTAACTGGTGATGACTCAATAACTACGGAAACAACTATTACTATTATTGGAAATTCCGATTTTGTGCTGCCCGAAGAGCCAGTTTTCTCCGAAACGTTTTATCTCGCTGACTACACAGATGACAACCAAGTGGTCCTAACTGAACCGATATCTCTTATTAGTGGCTATGACAGTCTTGTGCAGTTTAATATCGAAGGAGGTAACTATGTTAACACTAAGTTATACGCTATCAAAATAAAGATCCCAAAGTTTGATAATAATGAAGTGAATTACCTAAAGGAATGAACACATTGGCGCATCTTTGAAAAAATCACATCCAGCAGTTGAATGCATTGTAAAGCAGAAATGATTGATTTCGAAATCATTTTGTAAAGAAAAAGTCCATATTTTTGTGTAGTGTATCATAATATTTTGGTAGATGTTTCTATGCTTAATTAAACTTGTGTAACTTGCATGATACATAGACTTCTCAGTAAAGGTGCACGACCATGGCTTGTTTACTAACAAATAAATATAGACATAACACAAAAGCATCAAAATATTCGGTAAAACGACTTCCCTTTTTTTCTGCCGGGCCCTCTCGTTTGGATAATAATAGGGAGGTTAAAATGAGGATGCTAGGAGTATATACAATTACAATTACAATTAAAAATACAATTTCTTTTTCACAGATTTATCAGCAAACTTTGAGCTTGTCCCGAATCCAGATCAGGAAAATCAGAGATCAATCCGTGTCGTTATTCCGTTAGAAGAGGACGTTCTCAGGGAAAGCAACATTCACCTAATAGTGACAGCAGACCGGGAACACACGAGCGGAGCTTCGGCAACAGTCGTACTACGGTTACCTGAAGGTGAACAGTGTGCAAGACTCTGTAACAAAAGAACATAATCTATGTTGTTTTGTTACTCATCATGCATTTTCGAGTATTACTGAGAATGGCATCAAAAAGTTTTCCGTTGCATAGTCGAAATATATTTTAGATAGACAGAATACATTTTAGTTTGATAATTAAAAAGTATACAATAGAATATTGATAATATAGTAAGGTTAAGAATGATGTGCACTTGTTATTTAAAACTAAGCACCTGGTCTGATTATAACGTTTGACCATCAGAATCACAAATATAATTTATATGCAAAAAAAAATTTTTTTTAAGTATTATTCCTAGTACCGATTTATAAAGCTTATCCAAAACCATATTTTTCAGTGGTGCCTCTGGAATTTGAAAGAGCACATTATGAAGGAACGATTGAAAACAATTACCTACTCGTCCCACAGTTGATATTAAGTCAAGGCTATGGGGGACCAACTGTATCTGCCACTGTCATAAATGGTAAGTTAAAAATTCATGAAATATTTCCTAGCAAACTACAAAAATCCACAGAAACTCTGTGTTCGAACTTTTGTATAAAAAATATTATAGCGAGCGCTTTTGCAGTCAGCAAGAATAAACACCTGAGGATAAGCCAATTCGTTTGACTTAATTTAATCGGTTCCCGAAGAAAATTGGAAAAAATTAGATAGCAATTGCTGTCTGAAGCCTTTTTAAATTAAAAATTTTGTTTTCCAGAACTCTCAACATACTTCACTGCCAACGTTCTGGAGAATACAGTCACGATATCAATGAACTCATTGGATGAAAGTATCATAAATGAGAATAGCTTCCTTAATCTCGAGATATTTGCCACAAATGGCCACAGTACTACGAGGGCTATCGTCACCCTTGATATTATAAAGGACGACAACGTAACACCGGTCTTCAATAAGCCCATATACATAGGAAATTATGACCCTGCCGCTTTGACCCTTGAGCAAATTGTACTAGTTCAGGGTCATGATGGAATTGATGAAGTGGATTTGTATGGAGGTACATTAATATTATCTAGGGGCAATATCCGCATTTTTAAAAACGTTCGAAATCAAATCTCAGTCTCAATATATGTCAAAAATACCTCGAATTTTCCTACATTTTTGACTAATTTTTTATCAAAATATTTCGAATTTTGATTGTCGCTGAGATGAGATCGCAACTAGATTTCGAAATTTTTTAATTATGGGAATCGGCCGTCTGAAATAGATTTAGATAACTCTGTCAAATCCAACTATTTCTGCAGAATAAGTTTGCTATAGGTTCGAAGACAAGTTATCTTTCATTGTAACTCATATTATTTTATTGGGTTTCCTAATTCTTGTACTTCAACGTATTCCGTGAAGTATATTTACACAACCTTTTTTGGAGAAAATTGTGTAGTAAGTAGGTACTTAAAGAGAGCTTTTACATTACTTAAAACAACCCTTAATAACGATTTATTAAAGGTCGTTCTAAGTAATCAAAAATTCCTAAACTGGATTTCGAATAAGACAGCTTTTATAATTTCCTTTATAAGATCACCTTTTATAAAATCTCGTAACTTTACTTTAGGTTTGCACGAATACTTAAAACATCGTTTTTGTTTATTCGTAGATTACAAAGATTACTTCATAGCGAAGTTAAACGGAGCTGCTGTGACAATAGAGGTTTCTGAATCTATTCCGCCAGAACTATATAGCAGAGAACGCATAGTTTTGTCCTTAGAAGTCGAGAAACCAAGAACAGTGGGTGCTAGAGCTACAATTATAATCAATTTACCTGCAGGTAAGTAATTAAACATTTTCATTATTAATAATAATATACCACTTACTATTATTATATTGTTCTGTATATCACTCACTGCTGTGTTTATAAAATGTTATAATTTATCAAAGTGGCAGTAGGCTTGCAAATGCATTTTGAATTATTATTCGAAGATAATTATCATATATATATTATACATGGGAATTAACTCAGTGATATCTGATATAAGCTTGTTTTATCTTGATAAATACGTACCAAGATCGAAATATTTTTTTGATAATTATAATCAAGTGTAAATGTGAGTAATATCTGTTCTAATCTACGTACTAATAACAATGATGACATCAACAAAAAAAAATGTAGTTATGTTTTGTGAAAATATTAGGTCATTTGGGACCATCTCGACTAATTGTAATTCTGAAAAGCTATGTTCCATTTTCTTTACAAATTAGATTTATTGTACTACTATATTAATTTTAATGTGAGAAAGAAGATCCTTCAGTTAAGCCCGGAATAAGACAATTGGGCTTGATGGTTCCAAATGTTAATTTTAGTTAAAGCTAGATTTTTTCAATTTTGTTAATAATTATTTGTAAAACGAAAACGACAGTATTATGTGTGCGTGTACATACTTACATTACCCTAAGATTGGTAGTAAGTATAACATTTATTTATTTCGCTACTAGCTGACCCAACAGAATTGTCCTGTCCAAATTTCAATAATTCATACATATAAAGACGTTCAGTTTTACCCGAATTTTCCAATTTTCCGGTTTTTTTTTCCAATTTCATTTCCGTAAAAACCAAATTCGAACTATTACGAAAATATTAAAACCAAATAATTGTAGAACAAGCCAAATTGGTCCAGCCGTTCTCATGTTATGCGCTTCCCAACGAACAGCATTTCATTATTAATTTGTAGAAGATGTACACTGTAAAACATGTTGGGAAATGACATAATTACTTCTTAGTACAAAGTAGGTAGACAATAGGGTGTGAGAAAAAGAAGAGAAGAATAACATAATATTATTACTTTTATTTTCTTCCAACCCTATATTTCTATCTTGTACTCTATCTTATTAATCTCCACTTAGCTTACTTTAGATATCATATTCTAAGCGGGTTGCTGGGTTACCTTTCCTCTACTTTTTCTTACCTTACCTATTACAGCTAGAGAATTGGAATTTGGAGCATCTACTTACAGAGGAAGTTTGCAAGATAATGTGCTAACTCTTGATCCGATACCGTTATCGATTGGTTATGATAGTAGCGTGGTCTTTACTATTACTGGAGGTGAGTCAAATCCTGATAATATATATATCTAGCTATATATGAGATCGATCGCTTTGAATATTTTATTTCGAAAAAAAAATATAGCTACATAAACAATAATAAATTTAATTGTTTTTTTAGATTACGCAGATAACTTCCGCGTAACGAATGATCGAAATCCGGCCATAATAACTCTGGCGGAACAGATTCCCGACGGTGTTATATCAGAGAACAATGTCGTAATCTTGACTCTCGCCGCATCTGGTCTTAACGCTGTAACGACCAGCACAAGTGTACTATTGGATATAATAAAGGATGACACGACGACACCTGTATTCAGTCAAAATATTTACTACGGTACTTACATGGGCTCATCGAACTTTAATATAGACGATATTTACTTGATACGAGGCTTTGATAGTAGCGTAACTTTCAGTCTCGAAGGAGGTAAGCTAGCTCTTAATTAAATGCTAGAATATTTTCTTAACATAACTAATGTGCTTTTAATATTTCTAATAACTGGAACATTTTTTTACAGACCATGCACAATATTTTGAATTTTCAAATGACTTGAACTTCTTGAACGAAGTGACAATTGTTCCGCGAGCAATTATCCCTGAAGACGTTATTTTCACTGAGAAGGTTTTGGTTTTTAACATTGTAGCTTCGAAAGCACTTACTGTTGGTGCGAGCGCGGCTATTTCAATTAGATTCCCGTCAGGTGAGTAAGCTTCATAGATGAAAAATGTTTCTATCAACATAGCAAAACTTTCATTACTAAAGCCAGCGGTAATAAGATTGTTTATCTTAGCAATACCACTGGGATCAGTGTTAACTATAACAATTATAATGAATACCACAACAACATTAATAATATTGAAGTGAACGTTATTCATTCATCATTACAATAAAAACAAACGACACGAATGTTCCAACAAAAAAATAGCGGGAGAAGACAAAATAACTCTCAATAAATACTTAATTAATTAAAACAATCAAACGACGCGCGAGGGAGACGTTGCAGAAATCCCCAAGAACTTTAGACCAGGGATCCATAGGGTAACCCGTATATGTGTTTTAATCGCATTATTTATTCGGGTTGAGCTAAAACCCTTACAATACAGGTTAACCCGTATTATTGGATTGATCAGCCTTTAAGAACAGAATCACTTCTAACGTTCATTTGTGTTCATAACAATTAACAAGTGTCTGGGAATATCAAAAGTTTGGCAAATTATCATAACTTGTGAAATTATAGGGAACTGTTCGTATACAAAATATGTAACGTAACTTACGTTAATCGTGGGAAAAATAAACAATGAAACAGATCTTGCTTTGTTTGAGAGGAGTAAGTAGCTTTTACTCAAGCATCTGAAAAAGTATGTAGACCAATTTTTGTGAAAAATCATTAATCGTACATGCAGCAGCTGCTGTGGGCACAGTTATACTTAAAACATAAATTTATTTTCTTTTAGATTTAACAGATCGAGTAGTTATGAAGTTCTCGCAGAATACCTACTCCGGATCTATAGCAAGCGGAGGTCTAACAGCTGATAGTATTGTCCTTAGCACAGGATATGCATCAGGCACTGAATTTATACTTACTGGAGGTATGATTCAGATTATGATAAACTGCTTCTCAACTTATTGACTCGCAAAATTTATTAAGACTATGAACTAATCATTTTTTTGTTATTTCAGATTACTACACTCATTTCACGCTTACGCCCAATAACAACGTTGTAACATTGTCGCTTTCCACTCCTCTGCCCATTGAAGCAACTGAAAACACATTTATAGTGTTGGAGATAGAAGCCAGAAGAGTAAGAGCTGTATCTGATTGGACAAGTGTAGTCATTGATATTATTACACAAGAAATTATTTCTCCAGTATTTACGCAAGCATATTACAGGGGTGCTTATAACGCTGAATCGGGATTGCAATTTAACCAAGAAATTTCCTTATTGTACGGCTACGACGAAACGGTTTCCTTTTCCTTGGAAGGAGGTAATCTTCAAAGAAATTACCTAACAACAGGTTTGGTTCACATTCAACGTTCTTATTTTATTTCAAATTCTATTTTGTTTCAGACTTGAGGTTGCTGTTTAACTTGGAGCCGAGGGATACAAATTCACTTAGCATTGTTGCTTCCGGGGCCATACCAAATGAGGTATTAGAAGCAAATAACCAGATTCTATTGACTGTCGTCGCTACGAAGCCTGGAGCGTTAGCTGCACGCTCGGCTGTATCTATTGATATCGAAAAAGGTAAACGGCACTCATGAGTCACCTATCTAAACGATTTAGTACTTGATTTACATAGGGTGGCAGGCACTGGTCGCAGTGGGTCAGTGTCATAGGGACGTCATTTTTAGGTGACAGAATTCCAACAAATAAAAATAAACTATTTAAAAAGGACGTTGCAGAGATCCTTAGAGATTTATTCAGTGGTTGTGCTTCCCGGATTGATTGAATAGACAAGGAACTGTTTTATACATAACTACCGAGCCACCCCTGCTTAGCACGGTGTTAACGACTTAAAAAACCATAGGGATTTCTTTATTATATGTTGAAATCAAAATCCAATGTCATTGTCATAGTCTTTGATCAAAACTTTTTAGGACGTTAAAATTACATTAGACATTCCCCCAAAGGCTCAAACTGGTCGCCGTGTATCAAATTCATACGGACCTCATTTTTTGGTAATAGAATTATTTAAACAAAACTATGAAAAAGGGCGTTCCAGAAATTCCCAGAGCTTCCTTTAGTCGTTATGCTTCCCGTATTGATGAGTTACAGTAGTAACTCATGAAATTTTAAGAAACTGTTCCAATTGTGTTTTTTTTTTAACCGGGACAGTATGAGGAAATTCAAATACATTTTGGCATATTTAGTTTTATTGTCAAGTACGAGTTAGCATAAAAAATCGTAAAATTTACCTTTTTTTTATGCGTCCTTTCTGTTTCTTGTAAGGACCTATTCATTGTATTGAATAAAAAAATCTGGATAGCAGAAAATGAACAAATAATAAAACATTTTTTAAATACCTACTATAAGTACCTACCAAATAGCAATCAAAGCTATTCAGATATCTAGAAAGAAATCTGAAAGTGGATCCCTGACCATATCTGAAACTTTTCAAATATATTTTCGGTGTTCTCTCATCATGCTGCGACTACTCAGTTATCAACTTTTCGCCATGCATTATGCTTGCTCTAAACCCTCTGGGCTGGTACCATTAAGTATGAGATAAAAGTTTATTTAAAAGTTCGTCATACTTACCGATGAAAAATCCCATCGGGCGAACGGCTTGTAACGTTTCCACGGTTAAACAATGGAACAGATCTTGCTTTTTTGCCAGGAGCGCTTTAACTTTGGATGTAGATCACCTATAGTATTATGTTACAGATCGGATGCAAATTTTCCTAAAGTTGAGGTATTTGCTATTATGGCATGCAATTTTGTATCGCAAACATCCCGCGATTCCGGGATCGACGAATTTACTGTTCTGATTATAGAATCGAATATATATTACTTACGTTCTGGTTCGACGTTTATGGAATGCAGTTGTATCGATCTCAAAAGTCCCTAAATTCTAGAATCCTAAGGCTAGCCTAACTAGGCTAGCTAAGGCTAGCCTTTTGGCCTGCAGTTTCACAATATAGGCAAGTTAGACTATATTATATTGTGCTTAGTGAAACTTGGTTGATTTTCTTTCTTCCCTCAACATAGCGAAAAATTTACTTTAAGTAAAATGCATTCGAATATCCCACACACGTCACACAATTGAAAAAAATATTACATTCCTCATGAATGTAATTTTTTTTTAAATTGTGTTGTTAAATTGTGTTGTTAAATTGTGTTGTGCTGTAGGGCACAGCTTTATACTCGTATAAAACATCATTTTACTTTGTTTTAGACTTAGTCGTTATGAGATTCTCGCAGAATACCTACACCGGAACCATAGGAAGCAGTGGTCTAACAGCTGATAGCATTGTTCTTAGCACAGGATATGCATCAGGCACTGAATTTATACTCACTGGAGGTATGATTGTCATTATAACAACCTGCTAGTCAGCTTAATATTGACTCGCAAAATTAATAAGACTATGAACTAATCCTCCTTTAATTATTTCAGATTACTACACTCATTTCACGCTTACGCCCAATAACAACGTTGTAACATTGTCGCTTTCCACTCCTCTGCCCATTGAAGCAACTGAAAACACATTTATATTGTTGGAGATAGAAGCCAGAAGAGTAGGAGCTGTATCTGATTGGACAAGTGTAGTCATTGATATTATTACACAAGAAATTATTTCTCCAGTATTTACGCAAGCATATTACAGGGGTGCTTATAACGCTGAATCGGGATTGCAATTTAACCAAGAAATTTCCTTATTGTACGGCTACGACGAAACGGTTTCCTTTTCCTTGGAAGGAGGTAATCTTCAAAGAAATTACCTAACAACAGGTTTGGTTCACATTCAACGTTCTTATTTTATTTAAAATTCTATTTTGTTTCAGACTTGAGGTTACTGTTTAACTTGGAGCTGAGGGATACAAATTCGCTAAGCATTGTTGCTTCCGGGGCCATACCAAATGAGGTATTAGAAGCAAATAACCAAATTCTATTGACTGTCGTCGCTACGAAGCCTGGAGCGTTAGCTGCACGCTCGGCTGTATCCATCGATATTGAAAAAGGTAAACGGCACTCATGAGTCACATATTTTAACGATTTAGTTCTTGATTTACATAGGGTGGTAGGCACTGATCGCAGTGATCGCCGTGTGTCAATGTCATAGGGACCTCAAATGAAACTAAACTCAATGAAAGAGATGTCGCAGAGATGGCCCAGAGCTTCATTCAGTGGTGGTGCTTCACAGATTGATTGAATATACAAGGCACTGTTTTATTCATTATTATTCGCCCGCCCATGCTTCGCACGGCTTTTACGACTTGAAAAATTATCCAACCTTCTTTATTATACTTTAGTTAAAATTCTCTAAACGATGGTGTTAACCGCACTAAAGTCCGTTGTGGATTTTAGAAGAATATCGTGGTGACACAGACGGACACGAAAAGCGAATTTAATAAAAATATGAATAAATAAAGTTTTCACTGTTAAACAGTGGACCAGATCTTGTTATGTTTGGAAAGAGTAGCTCTTACACACGCTTTGGAACATGAAGAACATGAAAAGCACGTAGGCCACCCATATTTAGACACCATTAAAAATTAAAGACTAGCTCACAGGAGGTTCTATAGGGTACAGCGCTATTTATAACATCATTATATTTTGTTTTAGACTTAACAGATCGAGTCATTATGAGGTTCTCGCAGAATACCTACACCGGAACCATAGGAAGCAGTGGTCTAACAGCTGATAGCATTGTTCTTAGCACAGGATATGCATCAGGCACTGAATTTATACTCACTGGAGGTATGATTGTCATTATAACCACCTGCTAGTCAGCTTAATATTGACTCGCAAAATTAATAAGACTATGAACTAATCCTCCTTTAATTATTTCAGATTACTACACTCATTTCACGCTTACGCCCAATAACAACGTTGTAACATTGTCGCTTTCCACTCCTCTGCCCATTGAAGCAACTGAAAACACCTTTATATTGTTGGAGATAGAAGCCAGAAGAGTAGGAGCTGTATCCGATTGGACAAGTGTAGTCATTGATATTATTACACAAGAAATTATTTCTCCAGTATTTACGCAAGCATATTACAGGGGTGCTTATAACGCTGAATCGGGATTGCAATTTAACCAAGAAATTTCCTTATTGTACGGCTACGACGAAACGGTTTCCTTTTCCTTGGAAGGAGGTAATCTTCAAAGAAATTACCTAACAACAGGTTTGGTTCACATTCAACGTTCTTATTTTATTTAAAATTCTGTTTTGTTTCAGACTTGAGGTTACTGTTTAACTTGGAGCCGAGGGATACAAATTCGCTAAGCATTGTTGCTTCCGGGGCCATACCAAATGAGGTATTAGAAGCAAATAACCAAATTCTATTGACTGTCGTCGCTACGAAGCCTGGAGCGTTAGCTGCACGCTCGGCTGTATCCATCGATATTGAAAAAGGTAAACGGCACTCATGAGTCACATATTTTAACGATTTAGTTCTTGATTTACATAGGGTGGTAGGCACTGGTCGCATTGATCGCCGTGTGTCAATGTCATAGGGACCTCAAATGAAACTAAACTCAATGAAAGAGACGTCGCAGAGATGGCGCAGAGCTTCATTCAGTGGTGGTGCTTCACAGATTGATTGAATATACAAGGCACTGTTTTATTCATTACTATTCGCCCGCCCATGCTTCGCACGTCTTTTACCACTTGAAAAATTATGCAACTTTCTTTATTACTCGTATACGTTAGTTAAATTAAAATTCTCTGAACGATGGTGTTAACCACACTAAAGTCCGGTGCGGATTTTAGAAAAATATCGTGGTGACGCAGACGGACACGAAAAGCTAATTTAATAAAAGTATGAATAAATAAAGTTTTCACTGTTAAACAGTGGACCAGATCTTGTTTTGTTTAGAAAGAGTAGCTCTTACACACGCTTTGGAAAATGAAAAGCACGTAGGCCACCCATATTTAGACACCATTAAAAATTAAAGACTAGCTCACAGGAGGTTCTATAGGGTACAGCGCTATTTATAACATCATTATATTTTGTTTTAGACTTAACAGATCGAGTCATTATGAGGTTCTCGCAGAATACCTACACCGGAACCATAGGAAGCAGTGGTCTAACAGCTGATAGCATTGTTCTTAGCACAGGATATGCATCAGGCACTGAATTTATACTCACTGGAGGTATGATTGTCATTATAACCACCTGCTAGTCAGCTTAATATTGACTCGCAAAATTAATAAGACTATGAACTAATCCTCCTTTAATTATTTCAGATTACTACACTCATTTCACGCTTACGCCCAATAACAACGTTGTAACATTGTCGCTTTCCACTCCTCTGCCCATTGAAGCAACTGAAAACACATTTATATTGTTGGAGATAGAAGCCAGAAGAGTAGGAGCTGTATCTGATTGGACAAGTGTAGTCATTGATATTATTACACAAGAAATTATTTCTCCAGTATTTACGCAAGCATATTACAGGGGTGCTTATAACGCTGAATCGGGATTGCAATTTAACCAAGAAATTTCCTTATTGTACGGCTACGACGAAACGGTTTCCTTTTCCTTGGAAGGAGGTAATCTTCAAAGAAATTACCTAACAACAGGTTTGGTTCACATTCAACGTTCTTATTTTATTTAAAATTCTGTTTTGTTTCAGACTTGAGGTTACTGTTTAACTTGGAGCCGAGGGATACAAATTCGCTAAGCATTGTTGCTTCCGGGGCCATACCAAATGAGGTATTAGAAGCAAATAACCAAATTCTATTGACTGTCGTCGCTACGAAGCCTGGAGCGTTAGCTGCACGCTCGGCTGTATCCATCGATATTGAAAAAGGTAAACGGCACTCATGAGTCACATATTTTAACGATTTAGTTCTTGATTTACATAGGGTGGTAGGCACTGGTCGCATTGATCGCCGTGTGTCAATGTCATAGGGACCTCAAATGAAACTAAACTCAATGAAAGAGACGTCGCAGAGATGGCGCAGAGCTTCATTCAGTGGTGGTGCTTCACAGATTGATTGAATATACAAGGCACTGTTTTATTCATTACTATTCGCCCGCCCATGCTTCGCACGTCTTTTACCACTTGAAAAATTATGCAACTTTCTTTATTACTCGTATACGTTAGTTAAATTAAAATTCTCTGAACGATGGTGTTAACCACACTAAAGTCCGGTGCGGATTTTAGAAAAATATCGTGGTGACGCAGACGGACACGAAAAGCTAATTTAATAAAAGTATGAATAAATAAAGTTTTCACTGTTAAACAGTGGACCAGATCTTGTTTTGTTTAGAAAGAGTAGCTCTTACACACGCTTTGGAACATGAAAAGCACGTAGGCCACCCATATTTAGACACCATTAAAAATTAAAGACTAGCTCACAGGAGGTTCTATAGGGTACAGCGCTATTTATAACATCATTATATTTTGTTTTAGACTTAACAGATCGAGTCATTATGAGGTTCTCGCAGAATACCTACACCGGAACCATAGGAAGCAGTGGTCTAACAGCTGATAGCATTTTTCTTAGCACAGGATATGCATCAGGCACTGAATTTATACTCACTGGAGGTATGATTGTCTTTATAACCACCTGCTAGTCAGCTTAATATTGACTCGCAAAATTAATAAGACTATGAACTAATCCTCCTTTAATTATTTCAGATTACTACACTCATTTCACGCTTACGCCCAATAACAACGTTGTAACATTGTCGCTTTCCACTCCTCTGCCCATTGAAGCAACTGAAAACACATTTATATTGTTGGAGATAGAAGCCAGAAGAGTAGGAGCTGTATCCGATTGGACAAGTGTAGTCATTGATATTATTACACAAGAAATTATTTCTCCAGTATTTACGCAAGCATATTACAGGGGTGCTTATAACGCTGAATCGGGATTGCAATTTAACCAAGAAATTTCCTTATTGTACGGCTACGACGAAACGGTTTCCTTTTCCTTGGAAGGAGGTAATCTTCAAAGAAATTACCTAACAACAGGTTTGGTTCACATTCAACGTTCTTATTTTATTTAAAATTCTGTTTTGTTTCAGACTTGAGGTTACTGTTTAACTTGGAGCCGAGGGATACAAATTCGCTAAGCATTGTTGCTTCCGGGGCCATACCAAATGAGGTATTAGAAGCA
This sequence comes from Agrochola macilenta, assembly GCA_916701695.1. Lineage (NCBI taxonomy): Eukaryota > Metazoa > Arthropoda > Insecta > Lepidoptera > Noctuidae > Agrochola > Agrochola macilenta. The sequence continues at coordinate 13,476,333 of OU753558.1, forward strand.
AATAACCAAATTCTATTGACTGTCGTCGCTACGAAGCCTGGAGCGTTAGCTGCACGCTCGGCTGTATCCATCGATATTGAAAAAGGTAAACGGCACTCATGAGTCACATATTTTAACGATTTAGTTCTTGATTTACATAGGGTGGTAGGCACTGGTCGCATTGATCGCCGTGTGTCAATGTCATAGGGACCTCAAATGAAACTAAACTCAATGAAAGAGACGTCGCAGAGATGGCCCAGAGCTTCATTCAGTGGTGGTGCTTCACAGATTGATTGAATATACAAGGCACTGTTTTATTCATTACTATTCGCCCGCCCATGCTTCGCACGTCTTTTACCACTTGAAAAATTATGCAACTTTCTTTATTACTCGTATACGTTAGTTAAATTAAAATTCTCTGAACGATGGTGTTAACCACACTAAAGTCCGGTGCGGATTTTAGAAAAATATCGTGGTGACGCAGACGGACACGAAAAGCTAATTTAATAAAAGTATGAATAAATAAAGTTTTCACTGTTAAACAGTGGACCAGATCTTGTTTTGTTTAGAAAGAGTAGCTCTTACACACGCTTTGGAACATGAAAAGCACGTAGGCCACCCATATTTAGACACCATTAAAAATTAAAGACTAGCTCACAGGAGGTTCTATAGGGTACAGCGCTATTTATAACATCATTATATTTTGTTTTAGACTTAACAGATCGAGTCATTATGAGGTTCTCGCAGAATACCTACACCGGAACCATAGGAAGCAGTGGTCTAACAGCTGATAGCATTGTTCTTAGCACAGGATATGCATCAGGCACTGAATTTATACTCACTGGAGGTATGATTGTCATTATAACAACCTGCTAGTCAGCTTAATATTGACTCGCAAAATTAATAAGACTATGAACTAATCCTCCTTTAATTATTTCAGATTACTACACTCATTTCACGCTTACGCCCAATAACAACGTTGTAACATTGTCGCTTTCCACTCCTCTGCCCATTGAAGCAACTGAAAACACATTTATATTGTTGGAGATAGAAGCCAGAAGAGTAGGAGCTGTATCCGATTGGACAAGTGTAGTCATTGATATTATTACACAAGAAATTATTACTCCAGTATTTACGCAAGCATATTACAGGGGTGCTTATAACGCTGAATCGGGATTGCAATTTAACCAAGAAATTTCCTTATTGTACGGCTACGACGAAACGGTTTCCTTTTCCTTGGAAGGAGGTAATCTTCAAAGAAATTACCTAACAACAGGTTTGGTTCACATTCAACTTTCTTATTTTATTTAAAATTCTGTTTTGTTTCAGACTTGAGGTTACTGTTTAACTTGGAGCCGAGGGATACAAATTCGCTAAGCATTGTTGCTTCCGGGGCCATACCAAATGAGGTATTAGAAGCAAATAACCAAATTCTATTGACTGTCGTCGCTACGAAGCCTGGAGCGTTAGCTGCACGCTCGGCTGTATCCATCGATATTGAAAAAGGTAAACGGCACTCATGAGTCACATATTTTAACGATTTAGTTCTTGATTTACATAGGGTGGTAGGCACTGGTCGCATTGATCGCCGTGTGTCAATGTCATAGGGACCTCAAATGAAACTAAACTCAATGAAAGAGACGTCGCAGAGATGGCCCAGAGCTTCATTCAGTGGTGGTGCTTCACAGATTGATTGAATATACAAGGCACTGTTTTATTCATTACTATTCGCCCGCCCATGCTTCGCACGTCTTTTACCACTTGAAAAATTATGCAACTTTCTTTATTACTCGTATACGTTAGTTAAATTAAAATTCTCTGAACGATGGTGTTAACCACACTAAAGTCCGGTGCGGATTTTAGAAAAATATCGTGGTGACGCAGACGGACACGAAAAGCTAATTTAATAAAAGTATGAATAAATAAAGTTTTCACTGTTAAACAGTGGACCAGATCTTGTTTTGTTTAGAAAGAGTAGCTCTTACACACGCTTTGGAACATGAAAAGCACGTAGGCCACCCATATTTAGACACCATTAAAAATTAAAGACTAGCTCACAGGAGGTTCTATAGGGTACAGCGCTATTTATAACATCATTATATTTTGTTTTAGACTTAACAGATCGAGTCATTATGAGGTTCTCGCAGAATACCTACACCGGAACCATAGGAAGCAGTGGTCTAACAGCTGATAGCATTGTTCTTAGCACAGGATATGCATCAGGCACTGAATTTATACTCACTGGAGGTATGATTGTCATTATAACAACCTGCTAGTCAGCTTAATATTGACTCGCGAAATTAATAAGACTATGAACTAATCCTCCTTTAATTATTTCAGATTACTACACTCATTTCACGCTTACGCCCAATAACAACGTTGTAACATTGTCGCTTTCCACTCCTCTGCCCATTGAAGCAACTGAAAACACATTTATAGTGTTGGAGATAGAAGCCAGAAGAGTAGGAGCTGTATCTGATTGGACAAGTGTAGTCATTGATATTATTACACAAGAAATTATTTCTCCAGTATTTACGCAAGCATATTACAGGGGTGCTTATAACGCTGAATCGGGATTGCAATTTAACCAAGAAATTTCCTTATTGTACGGCTACGACGAAACGGTTTCCTTTTCCTTGGAAGGAGGTAATCTTCAAAGAAATTACCTAACAACAGGTTTGGTTCACATTCAACTTTCTTATTTTATTTAAAATTCTGTTTTGTTTCAGACTTGAGGTTACTGTTTAACTTGGAGCCGAGGGATACAAATTCGCTAAGCATTGTTGCTTCCGGGGCCATACCAAATGAGGTATTAGAAGCAAATAACCAAATTCTATTGACTGTCGTCGCTACGAAGCCTGGAGCGTTAGCTGCACGCTCGGCTGTATCCATCGATATTGAAAAAGGTAAACGGCACTCATGAGTCACATATTTTAACGATTTAGTTCTTGATTTACATAGGGTGGTAGGCACTGGTCGCATTGATCGCCGTGTGTCAATGTCATAGGGACCTCAAATGAAACTAAACTCAATGAAAGAGACGTCGCAGAGATGGCCCAGAGCTTCATTCAGTGGTGGTGCTTCACAGATTGATTGAATATACAAGGCACTGTTTTATTCATTACTATTCGCCCGCCCATGCTTCGCACGTCTTTTACCACTTGAAAAATTATGCAACTTTCTTTATTACTCGTATACGTTAGTTAAATTAAAATTCTCTGAACGATGGTGTTAACCACACTAAAGTCCGGTGCGGATTTTAGAAAAATATCGTGGTGACGCAGACGGACACGAAAAGCTAATTTAATAAAAGTATGAATAAATAAAGTTTTCACTGTTAAACAGTGGACCAGATCTTGTTTTGTTTAGAAAGAGTAGCTCTTACACACGCTTTGGAACATGAAAAGCACGTAGGCCACCCATATTTAGACACCATTAAAAATTAAAGACTAGCTCACAGGAGGTTCTATAGGGTACAGCGCTATTTATAACATCATTATATTTTGTTTTAGACTTAACAGATCGAGTCATTATGAGGTTCTCGCAGAATACCTACACCGGAACCATAGGAAGCAGTGGTCTAACAGCTGATAGCATTGTTCTTAGCACAGGATATGCATCAGGCACTGAATTTATACTCACTGGAGGTATGATTGTCATTATAACAACCTGCTAGTCAGCTTAATATTGACTCGCGAAATTAATAAGACTATGAACTAATCCTCCTTTAATTATTTCAGATTACTACACTCATTTCACGCTTACGCCCAATAACAACGTTGTAACATTGTCGCTTTCCACTCCTCTGCCCATTGAAGCAACTGAAAACACATTTATAGTGTTGGAGATAGAAGCCAGAAGAGTAGGAGCTGTATCTGATTGGACAAGTGTAGTCATTGATATTATTACACAAGAAATTATTTCTCCAGTATTTACGCAAGCATATTACAGGGGTGCTTATAACGCTGAATCGGGATTGCAATTTAACCAAGAAATTTCCTTATTGTACGGCTACGACGAAACGGTTTCCTTTTCCTTGGAAGGAGGTAATCTTCAAAGAAATTACCTAACAACAGGTTTGGTTCACATTCAACTTTCTTATTTTATTTAAAATTCTGTTTTGTTTCAGACTTGAGGTTACTGTTTAACTTGGAGCCGAGGGATACAAATTCGCTAAGCATTGTTGCTTCCGGGGCCATACCAAATGAGGTATTAGAAGCAAATAACCAAATTCTATTGACTGTCGTCGCTACGAAGCCTGGAGCGTTAGCTGCACGCTCGGCTGTATCCATCGATATTGAAAAAGGTAAACGGCACTCATGAGTCACATATTTTAACGATTTAGTTCTTGATTTACATAGGGTGGTAGGCACTGGTCGCATTGATCGCCGTGTGTCAATGTCATAGGGACCTCAAATGAAACTAAACTCAATGAAAGAGACGTCGCAGAGATGGCCCAGAGCTTCATTCAGTGGTGGTGCTTCACAGATTGATTGAATATACAAGGCACTGTTTTATTCATTACTATTCGCCCGCCCATGCTTCGCACGTCTTTTACCACTTGAAAAATTATGCAACTTTCTTTATTACTCGTATACGTTAGTTAAATTAAAATTCTCTGAACGATGGTGTTAACCACACTAAAGTCCGGTGCGGATTTTAGAAAAATATCGTGGTGACGCAGACGGACACGAAAAGCTAATTTAATAAAAGTATGAATAAATAAAGTTTTCACTGTTAAACAGTGGACCAGATCTTGTTTTGTTTGGAAAGTGTAGCTCTTACACACGCTTTGGAACATGAAAAGCACGTAAGCCACCCATATTTAGACACCATTAAAAATTTAAACCTAGCTCACAGGAGGTTCTATAGGGTACAGCGCTATTTATAACATCATTATATTTTGTTTTAGACTTAACAGATCGAGTCATTATGAGGTTCTCGCAGAATACCTACACCGGAACCATAGGAAGCAGTGGTCTAACAGCTGATAGCATTGTTCTTAGCACAGGATATGCATCAGGCACTGAATTTATACTCACTGGAGGTATGATTGTCATTATAACAACCTGCTAGTCAGCTTAATATTGACTCGCGAAATTAATAAGACTATGAACTAATCCTCCTTTAATTATTTCAGATTACTACACTCATTTCACGCTTACGCCCAATAACAACGTTGTAACATTGTCGCTTTCCACTCCTCTGCCCATTGAAGCAACTGAAAACACATTTATAGTGTTGGAGATAGAAGCCAGAAGAGTAGGAGCTGTATCTGATTGGACAAGTGTAGTCATTGATATTATTACACAAGAAATTATTTCTCCAGTATTTACGCAAGCATATTACAGGGGTGCTTATAACGCTGAATCGGGATTGCAATTTAACCAAGAAATTTCCTTATTGTACGGCTACGACGAAACGGTTTCCTTTTCCTTGGAAGGAGGTAATCTTCAAAGAAATTACCTAACAACAGGTTTGGTTCACATTCAACTTTCTTATTTTATTTAAAATTCTGTTTTGTTTCAGACTTGAGGTTACTGTTTAACTTGGAGCCGAGGGATACAAATTCGCTAAGCATTGTTGCTTCCGGGGCCATACCAAATGAGGTATTAGAAGCAAATAACCAAATTCTATTGACTGTCGTCGCTACGAAGCCTGGAGCGTTAGCTGCACGCTCGGCTGTATCCATCGATATTGAAAAAGGTAAACGGCACTCATGAGTCACATATTTTAACGATTTAGTTCTTGATTTACATAGGGTGGTAGGCACTGATCGCAGTGATCGCCGTGTGTCAATTTCATAGGGACCTCAAATGAAACTAAACTCAATGAAAGAGACGTCGCAGAGATGGCCCAGAGCTTCATTCAGTGGTGGTGCTTCACAGATTGATTGAATATACAAGGCACTGTTTTATTCATTACTATTCGCCCGCCCATGCTTCGCACGTCTTTTACCACTTGAAAAATTATGCAACTTTCTTTATTACTCGTATACGTTAGTTAAATTAAAATTCTCTGAACGATGGTGTTAACCACACTAAAGTCCGGTGCGGATTTTAGAAAAATATCGTGGTGACGCAGACGGACACGAAAAGCTAATTTAATAAAAGTATGAATAAATAAAGTTTTCACTATTAAACAGTGGACCAGATCTTGTTTTGTTTGGAAAGAGTAGCTCTTACACACGCTTTGGAACATGAAAAGCACGTAGGCCACCCATATTTAGACACCATTAAAAATTAAAACCTAGCTCACAGGAAGTTCTATAGGGTACAGCGCTATTTATAACATCATTATATTTTGTTTTAGACTTAACAGATCGAGTCATTATGAGGTTCTCGCAGAATACCTACACCGGAACCATAGGAAGCAGTGGTCTAACAGCTGATAGCATTGTTCTTAGCACAGGATATGCATCAGGCACTGAATTTATACTCACTGGAGGTATGATTGTCATTATAACAACCTGCTAGTCAGCTTAATATTGACTTGCGAAATTAATAAGACTATGAACTAATCCTCCTTTAATTATTTCAGATTACTACACTCATTTCACGCTTACGCCCAATAACAACGTTGTAACATTGTCGCTTTCCACTCCTCTGCCCATTGAAGCAACTGAAAACACATTTATAGTGTTGGAGATAGAAGCCAGAAGAGTAGGAGCTGTATCTGATTGGACAAGTGTAGTCATTGATATTATTACACAAGAAATTATTTCTCCAGTATTTACGCAAGCATATTACAGGGGTGCTTATAACGCTGAATCGGGATTGCAATTTAACCAAGAAATTTCCTTATTGTACGGCTACGACGAAACGGTTTCCTTTTCCTTGGAAGGAGGTAATCTTCAAAGAAATTACCTAACAACAGGTTTGGTTCACATTCAACTTTCTTATTTTATTTAAAATTCTGTTTTGTTTCAGACTTGAGGTTACTGTTTAACTTGGAGCCGAGGGATACAAATTCGCTAAGCATTGTTGCTTCCGGGGCCATACCAAATGAGGTATTAGAAGCAAATAACCAAATTCTATTGACTGTCGTCGCTACGAAGCCTGGAGCGTTAGCTGCACGCTCGGCTGTATCCATCGATATTGAAAAAGGTAAACGGCACTCATGAGTCACATATTTTAACGATTTAGTTCTTGATTTACATAGGGTGGTAGGCACTGATCGCAGTGATCGCCGTGTGTCAATTTCATAGGGACCTCAAATGAAACTAAACTCAATGAAAGAGACGTCGCAGAGATGGCCCAGAGCTTCATTCAGTGGTGGTGCTTCACAGATTGATTGAATATACAAGGCACTGTTTTATTCATTACTATTCGCCCGCCCATGCTTCGCACGTCTTTTACCACTTGAAAAATTATGCAACTTTCTTTATTACTCGTATACGTTAGTTAAATTAAAATTCTCTGAACGATGGTGTTAACCACACTAAAGTCCGGTGCGGATTTTAGAAAAATATCGTGGTGACGCAGACGGACACGAAAAGCTAATTTAATAAAAGTATGAATAAATAAAGTTTTCACTATTAAACAGTGGACCAGATCTTGTTTTGTTTGGAAAGAGTAGCTCTTACACACGCTTTGGAACATGAAAAGCACGTAGGCCACCCATATTTAGACACCATTAAAAATTAAAACCTAGCTCACAGGAAGTTCTATAGGGTACAGCGCTATTTATAACATCATTATATTTTGTTTTAGACTTAACAGATCGAGTCATTATGAGGTTCTCGCAGAATACCTACACCGGAACCATAGGAAGCAGTGGTCTAACAGCTGATAGCATTGTTCTTAGCACAGGATATGCATCAGGCACTGAATTTATACTCACTGGAGGTATGATTGTCATTATAACAACCTGCTAGTCAGCTTAATATTGACTCGCGAAATTAATAAGACTATGAACTAATCCTCCTTTAATTATTTCAGATTACTACACTCATTTCACGCTTACGCCCAATAACAACGTTGTAACATTGTCGCTTTCCACTCCTCTGCCCATTGAAGCAACTGAAAACACATTTATAGTGTTGGAGATAGAAGCCAGAAGAGTAGGAGCTGTATCTGATTGGACAAGTGTAGTCATTGATATTATTACACAAGAAATTATTTCTCCAGTATTTACGCAAGCATATTACAGGGGTGCTTATAACGCTGAATCGGGATTGCAATTTAACCAAGAAATTTCCTTATTGTACGGCTACGACGAAACGGTTTCCTTTTCCTTGGAAGGAGGTAATCTTCAAAGAAATTACCTAACAACAGGTTTGGTTCACATTCAACTTTCTTATTTTATTTAAAATTCTGTTTTGTTTCAGACTTGAGGTTACTGTTTAACTTGGAGCCGAGGGATACAAATTCGCTAAGCATTGTTGCTTCCGGGGCCATACCAAATGAGGTATTAGAAGCAAATAACCAAATTCTATTGACTGTCGTCGCTACGAAGCCTGGAGCGTTAGCTGCACGCTCGGCTGTATCCATCGATATTGAAAAAGGTAAACGGCACTCATGAGTCACATATTTTAACGATTTAGTTCTTGATTTACATAGGGTGGTAGGCACTGATCGCAGTGATCGCCGTGTGTCAATTTCATAGGGACCTCAAATGAAACTAAACTCAATGAAAGAGACGTCGCAGAGATGGCCCAGAGCTTCATTCAGTGGTGGTGCTTCACAGATTGATTGAATATACAAGGCACTGTTTTATTCATTACTATTCGCCCGCCCATGCTTCGCACGTCTTTTACCACTTGAAAAATTATGCAACTTTCTTTATTACTCGTATACGTTAGTTAAATTAAAATTCTCTGAACGATGGTGTTAACCACACTAAAGTCCGGTGCGGATTTTAGAAAAATATCGTGGTGACGCAGACGGACACGAAAAGCTAATTTAATAAAAGTATGAATAAATAAAGTTTTCACTATTAAACAGTGGACCAGATCTTGTTTTGTTTGGAAAGAGTAGCTCTTACACACGCTTTGGAACATGAAAAGCACGTAGGCCACCCATATTTAGACACCATTAAAAATTAAAACCTAGCTCACAGGAAGTTCTATAGGGTACAGCGCTATTTATAACATCATTATATTTTGTTTTAGACTTAACAGATCGAGTCATTATGAGGTTCTCGCAGAATACCTACACCGGAACCATAGGAAGCAGTGGTCTAACAGCTGATAGCATTGTTCTTAGCACAGGATATGCATCAGGCACTGAATTTATACTCACTGGAGGTATGATTGTCATTATAACAACCTGCTAGTCAGCTTAATATTGACTCGCGAAATTAATAAGACTATGAACTAATCCTCCTTTAATTATTTCAGATTACTACACTCATTTCACGCTTACGCCCAATAACAACGTTGTAACATTGTCGCTTTCCACTCCTCTGCCCATTGAAGCAACTGAAAACACATTTATAGTGTTGGAGATAGAAGCCAGAAGAGTAGGAGCTGTATCTGATTGGACAAGTGTAGTCATTGATATTATTACACAAGAAATTATTTCTCCAGTATTTACGCAAGCATATTACAGGGGTGCTTATAACGCTGAATCGGGATTGCAATTTAACCAAGAAATTTCCTTATTGTACGGCTACGACGAAACGGTTTCCTTTTCCTTGGAAGGAGGTAATCTTCAAAGAAATTACCTAACAACAGGTTTGGTTCACATTCAACTTTCTTATTTTATTTAAAATTCTGTTTTGTTTCAGACTTGAGGTTACTGTTTAACTTGGAGCCGAGGGATACAAATTCGCTAAGCATTGTTGCTTCCGGGGCCATACCAAATGAGGTATTAGAAGCAAATAACCAAATTCTATTGACTGTCGTCGCTACGAAGCCTGGAGCGTTAGCTGCACGCTCGGCTGTATCCATCGATATTGAAAAAGGTAAACGGCACTCATGAGTCACATATTTTAACGATTTAGTTCTTGATTTACATAGGGTGGTAGGCACTGATCGCAGTGATCGCCGTGTGTCAATTTCATAGGGACCTCAAATGAAACTAAACTCAATGAAAGAGACGTCGCAGAGATGGCCCAGAGCTTCATTCAGTGGTGGTGCTTCACAGATTGATTGAATATACAAGGCACTGTTTTATTCATTACTATTCGCCCGCCCATGCTTCGCACGTCTTTTACCACTTGAAAAATTATGCAACTTTCTTTATTACTCGTATACGTTAGTTAAATTAAAATTCTCTGAACGATGGTGTTAACCACACTAAAGTCCGGTGCGGATTTTAGAAAAATATCGTGGTGACGCAGACGGACACGAAAAGCTAATTTAATAAAAGTATGAATAAATAAAGTTTTCACTATTAAACAGTGGACCAGATCTTGTTTTGTTTGGAAAGAGTAGCTCTTACACACGCTTTGGAACATGAAAAGCACGTAGGCCACCCATATTTAGACACCATTAAAAATTAAAACCTAGCTCACAGGAAGTTCTATAGGGTACAGCGCTATTTATAACATCATTATATTTTGTTTTAGACTTAACAGATCGAGTCATTATGAGGTTCTCGCAGAATACCTACACCGGAACCATAGGAAGCAGTGGTCTAACAGCTGATAGCATTGTTCTTAGCACAGGATATGCATCAGGCACTGAATTTATACTCACTGGAGGTATGATTGTCATTATAACAACCTGCTAGTCAGCTTAATATTGACTCGCGAAATTAATAAGACTATGAACTAATCCTCCTTTAATTATTTCAGATTACTACACTCATTTCACGCTTACGCCCAATAACAACGTTGTAACATTGTCGCTTTCCACTCCTCTGCCCATTGAAGCAACTGAAAACACATTTATAGTGTTGGAGATAGAAGCCAGAAGAGTAGGAGCTGTATCCGATTGGACAAGTGTAGTCATTGATATTATTACACAAGAAATTATTTCTCCAGTATTTACGCAAGCATATTACAGGGGTGCTTATAACGCTGAATCGGGATTGCAATTTAACCAAGAAATTTCCTTATTGTACGGCTACGACGAAACGGTTTCCTTTTCCTTGGAAGGAGGTAATCTTCAAAGAAATTACCTAACAACAGGTTTGGTTCACATTCAACTTTCTTATTTTATTTAAAATTCTGTTTTGTTTCAGACTTGAGGTTACTGTTTAACTTGGAGCCGAGGGATACAAATTCGCTAAGCATTGTTGCTTCCGGGGCCATACCAAATGAGGTATTAGAAGCAAATAACCAAATTCTATTGACTGTCGTCGCTACGAAGCCTGGAGCGTTAGCTGCACGCTCGGCTGTATCCATCGATATTGAAAAAGGTAAACGGCACTCATGAGTCACATATTTTAACGATTTAGTTCTTGATTTACATAGGGTGGTAGGCACTGTTCGCAGTGATCGCCGTGTGTCAATGTCATAGGGACCTCAAATGAAACTAAACTCAATGAAAGAGACGTCGCAGAGATGGCCCAGAGCTTCATTCAGTGGTGGTGCTTCACAGATTGATTGAATATACAAGGCACTGTTTTATTCATTACTATTCGCCCGCCCATGCTTCGCACGTCTTTTACCACTTGAAAAATTATGCAACTTTCTTTATTACTCGTATACGTTAGTTAAATTAAAATTCTCTGAACGATGGTGTTAACCACACTAAAGTCCGGTGCGGATTTTAGAAAAATATCGTGGTGACGCAGACGGACACGAAAAGCTAATTTAATAAAAGTATGAATAAATAAAGTTTTCACTATTAAACAGTGGACCAGATCTTGTTTTGTTTGGAAAGAGTAGCTCTTACACACGCTTTGGAACATGAAAAGCACGTAGGCCACCCATATTTAGACACCATTAAAAATTAAAACCTAGCTCACAGGAAGTTCTATAGGGTACAGCGCTATTTATAACATCATTATATTTTGTTTTAGACTTAACAGATCGAGTCATTATGAGGTTCTCGCAGAATACCTACACCGGAACCATAGGAAGCAGTGGTCTAACAGCTGATAGCATTGTTCTTAGCACAGGATATGCATCAGGCACTGAATTTATACTCACTGGAGGTATGATTGTCATTATAACAACCTGCTAGTCAGCTTAATATTGACTCGCGAAATTAATAAGACTATGAACTAATCCTCCTTTAATTATTTCAGATTACTACACTCATTTCACGCTTACGCCCAATAACAACGTTGTAACATTGTCGCTTTCCACTCCTCTGCCCATTGAAGCAACTGAAAACACATTTATAGTGTTGGAGATAGAAGCCAGAAGAGTAGGAGCTGTATCTGATTGGACAAGTGTAGTCATTGATATTATTACACAAGAAATTATTTCTCCAGTATTTACGCAAGCATATTACAGGGGTGCTTATAACGCTGAATCGGGATTGCAATTTAACCAAGAAATTTCCTTATTGTACGGCTACGACGAAACGGTTTCCTTTTCCTTGGAAGGAGGTAATCTTCAAAGAAATTACCTAACAACAGGTTTGGTTCACATTCAACTTTCTTATTTTATTTAAAATTCTGTTTTGTTTCAGACTTGAGGTTACTGTTTAACTTGGAGCCGAGGGATACAAATTCGCTAAGCATTGTTGCTTCCGGGGCCATACCAAATGAGGTATTAGAAGCAAATAACCAAATTCTATTGACTATCGTCGCTACAAAGCCTGGAGCGTTAGCTGCACGCTCGGCTGTATCCATCGATATTGAAAAAGGTAAACGGCACTCATGAGTCACATATTTTAACGATTTAGTTCTTGATTTACATAGGGTGGTAGGCACTGATCGCAGTGGTCGCCGTGTGTCAATTTCATAGGGACCTCAAATGAAACTAAACTCAATGAAAGAGACGTCGCAGAGATGGCCCAGAGCTTCATTCAGTGGTGGTGCTTCACAGATTGATTGAATATACAAGGCACTGTTTTATTCATTACTATTCGCCCGCCCATGCTTCGCACGTCTTTTACCACTTGAAAAATTATGCAACTTTCTTTATTACTCGTATACGTTAGTTAAATTAAAATTCTCTGAACGATGGTGTTAACCACACTAAAGTCCGGTGCGGATTTTAGAAAAATATCGTGGTGACGCAGACGGACACGAAAAGCTAATTTAATAAAAGTATGAATAAATAAAGTTTTCACTGTTAACAGTGGACCAGATCTTGTTTTGTTTGGAAAGAGTAGCTCTTACACACGCTTTGGAACATGAAAAGGAATTAGGCCACCCATATTTCGACATTGATAAAAAAAACCGCCTCCGCCTGCTAAATCTCCTTCGGCTGACGCCGCTGACGCCCTGGCTGAAAGGCTTAGGGCGTCCTTAAATGCGGACGAGGCCCGAGTGTCTAGGCCTACCAAGTGCGTAGACATGCGCATCTTCGGCTTGGATGACTCTGTCACAGAGGGACAGATGGTGGCTGCTGTCGTTAGGATTGGGATGTGTTCTGCCGAGCAGGTTAAGGCAGGCACCATCTATCCTGACTTCATGGGGATGCGAGCCGTTACGGTGAGCTGCCCCGTGTCGACGGCCAAAAAATTGCTGGGGAGGGCCAAAGGCTTTCGGTGGGCCGGGTTTCCGCGCAGGTCAAACTGCTGGAACCCATACCTCTGAGGTGCTTCCGCTGCTATGTGGGCAACCACGTGGAAGCTAAATGCACCTCGGAGGTGGACTGCAGCGATCACTGCTATTGCTGTGGTCAGCTTGGTCACAAGGCCGGCTCGTGCGATGCCACGCCGCACTGCGTCGTATCTGCGGTGGCTGGCAAGCTGGCCGATCACCGGATTGGGAGCAAGGCCTGCGCCCCGTCCGCCAATGCTAGAACCAGGGGCAAGCCCTCCACCACCGCTGTCACCGCTGCAGCTGCCGCCGCTACTGCCGCCGCCGCTGCCGCCTCCACCGTTGCTGTCGCCGCCTTTGCTGACGCGTAGGTAGGACCCTCACGGGAGGCTCGAGAAGGGGCTGAAATAGACTGCCAAAAATGGCCCCATTACGCCTCTTCCAGGCGAACATCAACCACTGCGCCGCAGCTCAGGATCTGTTGCTCCTGAGCATGGTGCAGTGGTCGATTAACATCGCCGTGTTCGCTGAGCCGTACTTTGTCCCGCCCAGGGATGACTGGGTGGAGCACCTGAGCGGCTCAGTGACCCTTATGTCGTCTGCCGCCGCCGGTACTCCGTCCCTCGCGACAGTGAAGAGAGGACGAGGTTGCGTGGCAGCACGTAATGCTCAAAATCGAATCTTGGATTGTTACATTACAGGCATTTGCTCCCAGTGAATATTATGTTATAAATTATATCATTACAGGTTACGCACTGTAATGCTCGGTTCTCCTCACTCACTGATGTAATGCTCGAATCCTTCGGTCCGGGAGCGCTTTTATGTAACACGTAGGTCACGGCCACGGATATGCACTGCGTGTCAAGTCACCGCGCCTATTGAACATTGCCATAAAGTTTGAAAAAAAACTCATTTACTCTATAATGTTATCTGATTTTCCCTTCACCTACCATAGATAAGATTTTACCATTTGTAGATATATTTTACATTTATTTTTTTATCTACAACGGGGAAGCTCTTGGCCTGTATACTTCTTCTTCTACTTGGCCTAATGGTAAGTGTAGATCAGACCGAAGGTGGAAGCGAGCTTCACCCGGAATCGTCAACCACAGAGGAACTGGCTACCTTGCCTCTAACTGCCGAAATACAACGATGCTGTTAAAATTGTTGTTATGGCGACAGACATAGATAAGATGGTGGTAGCTAGCCAGGCGGATTTAAAATAAGCCCTGCTATCAACCATAATGAGCAGAAAATTCCCCCACTGGGAATCGAACCCGGGACCTCTGGGTCTGAGACAGGAGGTCTAACCACTAGACCACAGAGGCGGATAAAACGTTCAACTGTTGTAAGTACTCGTAGTACCTACGTCCAGTCAGCCTCAAAAAGATTTTGAATGCATCGACAAGAAGTCATTTGATTATGTACAATCTCTTTCCATATTATTGTATGATTGTGCAGCCACAATATATATTACACATTGGATACTTAATGCGGCTACACATTGATACAATTATATAACAAATTGAAGACAATCAAATGAGTTATTGTCGTTGTATATATCTTTTCGAGGCTGATTGTACCTATGTTGTACACGTAGTCCACGTTCGCACGGACGTAAAATATCGCGGCGGGATTTTATCGCGCACTGGATTTTCAACTCTCGGTTAAGCCGAGCGTTGAGAATCCATCGCGTTGGGACGCACTCTCGTCCCACCGCGTTGAAAAAACATGCTGTTGGATTTTCAACTCTCGGCGCTAAGCAGAGCTGGGCTTATAGGGATAAGTAATCTTGGAACGTCTTAGAGCAATCGCTTACCCATATCTACACCTGACTGAGCACGTGCGAATAATAACTCACCAGCCGCCGCTTGTCATGTGCACACGCTTCGATTTCTCCGTAGTACCCAATCGAATTTCTGATGATCCTGCCCTGTACACTCATGTCTAATATATCGTCATGATTATAATAATAATTGAATAGTAGGTACGATGTGTGTTATCCGTGTAGTGCCGGACGTAAAGAATAGTACCATCCCATTTTTTCCCGTGGGTGTCGTAAAAGACGACTAAGGGACTCACTAGAGAATGGGCAGCAGCGTTCTCTATGCATTTTAACACCATACTGCGATCGCCAACCCGCCTGCCAAACGTGGCGATTATGGCAAACCCCCCCCCCCCCATTTGGGGGAGGCCTATGTTCAGCAGTGGACGTCTTTCGGCTGAAATGATGATGATGATGAGTAGGTACGATGGAGTGCTTAGATATCGAATATATTCTTCAGTTTAGCTGATGGACGGGTTTGATAGATATTCGTTATATCTTTAACTAACTTTTTAACTAAAATGTCAGAAAATATCCCACGCCAACGTCCTACCGGAATTAAAAATAATCTATGTTTTAATTCTGGTTATAAACCAGCAGTGTGCCGAATTTCATCCATTTCCGTTCAGATTCAAACGATTTTGCGCAAATCCGGTGGAACATACATCCAGACAAACTGACAAAAAAATTAAAAACTGTATTCTCCATCCATTTCCCTCACCTTTTACTACTTAGTTACTGTGTTATTTTTTGTCAAAAATATTCAATGTACAGTTTTGACTTCGTTACTGTTCTATTATAAGTACATATTATTACATATGTATATATAGATACAACATCACCGTACAAACTAATCCAGTATGTTTCGTAGCTATAAATCAATTGATTGATCAGAGCTTATTCGGGATTAGCCTATATTGTGCCCCTGAAAATATAGCCCAGACAAATCTTGAAATCCTTGAACTATAATTAAATGTAACTCGTGTCGTGTTGGCATCCCACGTCATTATCTAACAACCACCTAAAGTAAAGGAAATGGATTTACCAAATCCCTGAATCAAGAGCGCTGTGTTCTCAAGTAATCTAGCTTGCTCAGAATATTTGCCGTAGTGAGCTTTATTGAAAACCGGGGCATTGTAAGTTCTATCACTATTTTCTTTGAAACAAAACATTAAGATTTTCATTTGAAAATTGAGGTTAATTTTATCACCTCAATTTTCGTCAATGATTTTTCAATAATAATTTAATAATGTTATTCAAACAATAATTGTTGAATAAAGTGGGGAGCTATAAAGTTGAAACTTTTATAAAGGTACACTTGAATGGGTGACTAATTCCCTTCAGTGTTTGTCTGCATAAGAATTTAACCTGTACAAAGTTTGTTTACACTTTCATCAGATACTTTTGAAACAGACTATAGAGACTTTAGACCAACCTGTTAAGGCTGCGTCAGACAAGAGATGAGCGAGGATGCGTAGCGAGGGATGTGTGTGAAACTAACCAAAAACAACGCTAGCTTAGCTCAAACCATGACAGTGAAGCGATGTTATTGGTAACCTACGTGTTTTACAATTTTTCAGTAACAGGTTGACATAGAAAAAACTCATTTCCTATTGTAGAAGCATAAGGCTGCGT
Source organism: Agrochola macilenta (assembly GCA_916701695.1). Lineage (NCBI taxonomy): Eukaryota > Metazoa > Arthropoda > Insecta > Lepidoptera > Noctuidae > Agrochola > Agrochola macilenta. The sequence goes on from OU753558.1 coordinate 13,493,322, forward strand.
TTCCACCAGAGACGAGCGAGAATGCGTAGCGAGGGATGTGTGTGAAACTAACCAATAACATCGCTTCACTGTCATAGTTTGAGCTAAGCTAGCATTGTTATTGGTTAGTTTCACACACATTCCTCGGTACGCATTCTCGCTCATCTCTGGTGGAAACGCAGCCTTATCAGGCTATAATGTTCCCACTGCTTTGTTTTTTTATATTTTAATTATTAATATTTTTGTTCTGGTTTATGAGGTCGAAGTAATCCGTGTAATCTAAAAGTCACTGGAAGCTTTTTACACAACAGAATAATAATATATATTTATAACACACGCTTTTCAAACGTAGTGAAGCGTACCCCTAATGAAAGCATAAGCAACGTCGTTTGAATAGCCTTCAAGGCTTATCTCATCCAACGTCAGGCTGCCGCCTTCAATGGAACCCGCCGTCTTGTGAAAATTGCAGGAAGTTGGGGTCGACGTCTGAAAGCAAACAAAACATTCCATGTTATAGTAGACTCTGATATATACAATAGTCACATTCTTGTATTCAATTGTGTACCTACTGATGATATTACCTGTTGTGCCTAAACCTTGGTATCTTGAAAACGTCTTTAGAGTCTAATTTCGGGTTCAATTATAATAATTATTTGATTTTTACCAATTTTTGCCATGAGCTTTTGAAATTGATTAAACCAATAGAAGTCCTCTCCTCCGAAGTTTACTTTCTTTAATTATGTGCATTTTAATCAATAACAATAAGAATTTAATTCATCCATTGTTACAAGCATTTTCTTAATAATACCTACTCAGTTTTAAATAGATTACGACCGCACTTTATTTTCGGTTTTCGAACAAAATATCAATAAATATTATGCCATTTAAAATAAATATACTTGTTGAAAAGGTTCAGTGACTATATATATTGTCTAAATCGGAAACCTTTATAATAAGATCACTTTCTTCTTGTCCTTGTTTAAGGCTGTTAACATTTTCAGCACCATGTCTTATTTTGATGTTGATCTCTTCATTTGTTTTTTATAGACTTGCCGAAATGATAAACCATATTTTGTATATAATATCAAGATCTGCGATATGATAAATACCTACATTCAAGCAACATTCCAGGATAACAATCATTTTTTTTATATTACTTAGGTTAAGGTAAACTTCATAGCAAAACTTTTCATTAATAAAATTGTTTTTTTCAGCAATGCATTTTCACGAAAAAATACTGTCGTTTTCGTTATGTAGATTAACCTTAAGTTAGGACTAGAAAGTAATAGGAAAAATCTAAAAAAGAACAAACATAATTTTTGTTTTGTGTGTCCCTGCAGATTCGCAGACTGGAGATAATGTATCGTTCGAGAAAGTTCTCTACCAAGGAATTATTCAACTGAATGATATCCGACACGAGTTGATCACAATAACTGGGTATGATGGAACAAGTGTGGCGGTAGTTGGAGGTAAGTGCGGTTCATATAATTTTAAGGGAAACAATTTTTTTTTGTGGACAATTTACAGATGATCACTATGCATTCCTGAAATAGGTTTTAGTCAAATCCTGAGACGGAATGGCATAGTATTGCTTATAAGGATATTGACCAGTACAGGATAATATTATATTGTTTCTTTTTAATTAATACAGTTTTATCTTCTTTACAATAAAATGATTCAAAAGTTATTTATTCAAACTAGGCTGTGAATCAGCACTTTTCGAACGTCAAAATTGCATAAGACTGTCCCCCAAAAACGTCAACCCTTCACCACTTCCTAGTGCTTTAGCTGGGAAGAAGAAGTGGCGCAACAAACTCCCCAGCCACACTGCTGTCTGTTCAGTTAGAAACAATTGATTCTATATAATAGTATGCAAAATAATTTACATTACGCAACACAAAACATAATTTTAATTATAAATTATTAGCTATTTGTCAGCTAGCACACGCCAATATACCAATCAAAAAACATTGAGAACTATACTCGGGCAGATTGTGAACTCTTTAATGATTGTGATCTTACATCAAGTTTTTGTCCATATCTGTTTTGGGCTTAACCCTAAAATGGGATTGTCTCAATACACTTACCAACCAGGGAACCAATAATTCTCATAAACTTTATAGAGTCTAGAAAGTTTTAGATTCTCCAATGCTGAAGTATTCAACAATTGTAATTACGTTAGGATCCAAAGGGTATCAAAATACAAAGATGTATTACTTACATTTAATCAATATAACCAAGTTTAACAGGTTCATCAATAAAATACAATAGACGACGTATATTTAGTAACCTAATCCGCTTAACTGTTCTTAAAGAGTCATAAAGAACCCTGTAAAAAACCGACACGTGTTTCACGTCTCAATGAGGAATTTTCAGGATGACGATTGACTTGAAACACGTGTATAAAGATTTTATACGTTTTCGTTAAAACTTAAGAAAAATATGGCGTAAACGATACAGGTAAACTTTTAACCTATGCAATGTTACAAGAAATTGAAACCAACAAGAGGAAAATAACGTTATACCTATTTATTTCATACCTATGTTATATAAAAATGCAATTGAAAGGTAACAAGAATATATGTTTGGTCACGATAAAACTTCGTGTTATATTTATTCCAGACGTGTAACGATCCCAAAAAGTTGATGATAATAACATTATTAATAATAAAAGTTTTAGTCGTAACTTCTGTCACGACCATAGAAACAATAAAGCGAAAGAAACGTAAATAAAAGGTAATAACTATTTTTATTGAGAACTTATTTAATGATATAGTAGTTATGTATTAATAGGTATGAGTAATGATATATTGTATACCTACATGTTTATTTTTGGCAATGACTTCAATACCAGTTTCACGACAGATCTTATACCTACCTCAAAACCGGAAGCCTACTAGCGAACCCGACGTATTGTAATATATCTATAATATTCACACTGTATAATTCCTGAATGGTTAAACAAGTAGCCAGTCCAACCCTACACTCTATCTACAGTTTGTTGATAACGGTAATCAGTCACAGAGAGAAAGGCAACAATCCAATCCTTTTATAACAGAAAAACTACCCTCTTTTTTGGCCCGACATTTTGATAGCGGTTGGAAAACTACTTTCCCGGACTCCCACTATTACGCGGCGCTTAAAAGTCAATAAAATATACTCGTAAGTTCAAGGGACATCGACACGCAAATATTACCACGAATTCAGCACATGAAACAGACCCCCAACGAAGAAATTTTTCGTCGGTTATTTAAAACTACACAATCAAAATTTATTGTACGAGTATACGAGTATATATATATATTTAAAAAATCTGCTGTTATTTTTTTTTTATTAAACGACGTTTTTCATCTCTTGTGGGTATGGAATCATATACTTAATTCATGGTAACAGTTTATATATAATTTTATGTCTAACTCAGCCCCCACATAAAAATATGAACTCTCGATAAAATCAGAGTGAAAACCAGTCCCTGTGACACTTGGATCGTTCGTTTATGTGCCGTCTTTTTAACAGGATATTGATCATCCAAACCGTTTTCTAACAAATCTTGTTGGCATTGGATTACCCAATCGATTTCAGCCAATTTTCTGCTAAAAGTATCAGTGGGCACTTTATAGGGAGCGACGCTATTTGAGAGTCAATTCTCGTAATTTTATGTACCTTCGCATTCTAATCTCAATCCCAATCTGCCAAAAATACAATTAATTTACCTATACTTTGAATTAACCTATGTCGGGCGGGTCACTACCTAACATTGTTATTCCGAACCTTCATTATTTGCATATCTGATAAAAAAAAAAAAAGACTATAATTGTCATTCAAGTTTGCATTGTATAAAAATGTAATTCAAGCGACAAAAGTTCCTTGTAGCAACTAAAATTTCTCAACTGATGATCTGAGAAATAACATTTCTGACAAGTTTTCAACATGATTGTCGCTGAGATGAGTTTGCGACTTGCCTTTGACTATTTTTAAGTTCGAGAATTGATCTCATCTATTTCCATACTCAGCTATTTGTAATTCTGAGGAATAGGATCTAAATTACCTCTTTTATCTGTTCTGTGTTGTAAATCGATGATCAAACGTCAGTCTCGCGTAATTGTTTCGAAAACTTATTGCCCATATTAGTGATTTTCCAATAATTCTTAAATTATTGGAAAAACCCCTTCAAGCCTGCAAAACATAGAGCTCGACTTTTCAAATCACAAAGAATTTTGTTTAAATTCTTTTCCCTTTCACACAAATAGTGAACAAAATTGATCAATACCAGTCGATTCCGTGCACGGCCCCTTAAATATAAAGCTCTGTGGGCAAAACAGACTAGTAATCTGATCCTTTACGAGGTAGATAGCGATAAGTTTCTAAAGAATTGACATCATTACTGACAAGCAACGACGAAAACAACTAAAACATTATCCTTGTGGATATGAAAAAGGAATGTACCATCGAAGAAGTTCAGAACTTACCACCGTAAAGACTATTCTTGCTTGCAGCGCTCAGCGGCTATAGAAACAGGCCGGTAACAAATGTGATCATCGTGTTCACGGGATTTTGATTTGAAACTGGTTAGAGATGAACTTATTTGATGGAAAATACTTATCAATGTTTATGCAAACTTACTTTGTAAATAAAATCTTATGAGATTTTTTTTTTTCAGTGTACTCAAGCTTGTTCGAAGGCCACGTGTCAGATGGAGAGGTGAGGGTGCAGGTGGTGGGGTCACTGAACCTGCCTGCTGACGTCACAAGCCTGACCCTTGAACTGCATGCAGCAGGTGCCAGAGCCGTGCTGCTTCTAAACGTCTTAGAATCAGGTACTTGAACTAACTGTAAAGCAAATTCCATTTATTCATAATATTGAATTTTGAATGTTACCCAGACGTAGCTTTTTTTTTTTTTGGTTGGGAAATTATCAAATAACTTCTCCCGCTCTGGGCAGAGCGGGAGGGCGTGTCAGACTTTTACTGACTAAAACCCACCCGTGTTCCTTCCGTTGCCTGTGTGCCGGGGCCACGATATCCCTTTCGGACAAACTCGCAACCCTGGCAGGACCCAGACGTAGCTGAAGTAAGAACTTTGATTGGTGATCGATGTTCCTCGTAGAAGTTCTAAATCAGAGGTTATCCAAGGGCATGGTTTAACGACTTGGTGACTGGGCTCAATCTTTATATATATTTTTCTTTACGTCTGTATGCCACTGAACGCCTCCTAAACGGCTGGACCGATTTTGATGAAACTTTTTGTGTATGTTTGAGTGGGTTTTTGAATGGTTTAGATTCACAATTAGACCCGGTAGGTGACGCTGTTCGGGCAGCACAACGACTATCATTATGTCTCGTGAAAAGCATTTTTTTTTATATCGAGAAAAGATACAATCAATGGGCATGAGAATGAGATCGAAAAGGCAAGTGAAGCAAACATTTAGATGCACCGGAGCGTATTATTAAATCTTCGTTATATCTGTGGATAATCTTTTATTGAATTTAAACAAAACAAAGACAGGTATTTCTTTGTTTGAATATACTCGTACCAATATATAGACAGACATGAATACTGCATATTTATGAGAAAATTATTCGAATGTTCGTCTATGTGAACCAAGATTATAATATCACATCAATAAAAGAACAATATCAAATATTTCTTAACTGCTGGTTTATTTTCAGTCAGGTACACACGGCTACACATCAAGCTGTACATTCCCAGTATAAGCTGACCTCGCATTGTACGGAAATCCTATACAATGCGATATCAGCATAAACTGGAAATGTATAGCTTGATGTGTAGCCGTGTGTACATGAGGATAACTAAGCAGAACCAGCCTATACTGTTCCCACTACTGGGACACCGGCCTCCGCTCTGTGAGAGGGAGTGGGCTGTCATGTACCACGCGGGCCCAGTGCGAGTTGGTAGATGTCACATGTCTTGTCGAATTTTTGGGTCTAGGATATTTCGGCTTCCTTACGATGATTTCCTGCACCGTTTTGAGAGCAGTGCTGATGAAATAATTTACACAAAACCATCATAAGTCACAACCGTTACCACTGGGCCACCACTGCTAACTGAGGATAACTTGCAATATCCAAAACCTGAACTTGTACTAAAATCTATACGAGCTATCGGGTCTTTATTTAGCTGTCTCTCATAAAATTGTTATCTATTGATAGGATATAAATGTTTGAGTGCACAATATTCAAGCTCCAAAAACCATGTTATAGCTCCACGTGTATTCAATCTTTAGTACATTACTAGTTGCGCCCCGCGGTTTCACCCGCATTAGTTTCGATCCCGTGGAAATATCGGGATAAAAGATATCCTATGTCCTTCTCCAGGTCATGGTCTACCCATGTGCAAAATTTCATCTAAATCCGTTCAGCCGTTTTAGCGTGGAAGCAAATTCACTTTCACATTTATATGTTATTTAAACTCGTACGGGGTGTCAGGAACATCGACGCGAAGCCGGTTACCATGGTGAATCCATGGTAACCGGCTTCGCGTCAAAAAAAACAGCTGCTGCATACATTTTGATCGCGTAGGTATTGCAATTTTCTATGAAACAGCTGTTTTTTTTTTAAATAACCGACGAAAAATTTCAACACAGGGGGGTTCAGAATCATGTACTGGCTCCATGGTAGCCGGCTTCGCGTCGATGTCCCTGCCAACCTGTATAGTTAGGATTTGAGGGTTATTCTCTTGTTTTAACACAAAACTTTCTACCGTTCAAAGGTAAGCTGTTCAATATTTCAAATTCTGTTTTGTTTTTCTGCGATTTTCGATGAAAAATACTAATAGGTACAGGAAATTCCGGATTGTCTTTAGAGGTACCTAAAGACTAAAAAATAGGTACTTACTGATTATGATTCAAACGAGACAGTAAATCACAAAAAAAACTAATCAAGTTTATGTAGATAGCGACAAGCAATAGAGGCTAGAATTTCATTGCTCGTCCTGAAATCAGAATTTATTTTCGTCGTTCTCTTTAGACAATATTTCAAGGGTGTCAAACCGGGTCCTTGTTGTTTACTATTAAGAACACATTCAATTATTTACTGCTATTTTAGAGCCAAGCGTAGTAATTATGGCAACGTTCCATGATACAGTCTTATGAGGATATTTATGACTGCCTCATTGATGTGCCTCTAGTGCTAGCAAGCGCGACAGCTGAGCCCGAGGTCTGAATTTGTGCCTGACAATAGGCTCGCATCCTATTACATGGCTCTTATATCGAAACTGGTGAAATGTAGGTGCTGTACGCATATGACTGATCTAGCTTATCTATAAGAAGGTACAGTTACGAGCGCTAATATGTATCCACTTAGATTTTTTTCGATTTTCGCGGAATATCGACTGCAACTTTGAGATAAGACCTATTTCATAATAGTGTGGGTTCTAAAATAATATGTTCGTCGTAACAACATAAAATTACAATCACCACAGTAGGAGAAAATCACTTTTAAAAGTTGCTTAGTGCTCGTGACTGTACATATTATAAATGAAATTCTCTCTTCATGTCTGTCTGTGTGATCGCGTTTTTCTACTAAGTTACGGATTTTGATGCGGTTTCACCATTATTTAGAAATATTATATTAAAATTATGAAATATATAAATTTAAATTTTATTCCGGAAGATGCATGTGTGGGTATGTGTGGGTATATATAATGCATTAATAATAAATTTACTTAATTATAGTAAGGAGATCTCGATGTTTTGCAAGGCGTAAACTCCGCCTATATACATAGTTAAAAATAAACGGCACTCTACAAGTTCGAAGTTTATCTAAAACGCAAAAAGCGATTTAAACGGCCTGGTAGTGTACTATCGCGGACACTGGCACCTAACCACTTTTCGACCTTACCTAAGCAATATGGTCGAAAAATGGTCAGGCGCCAACAATTGCACCGTAAACGAAAACAAGCGTGACTTTATACTACGATGTACATATTATAAAGATCTCTTATTTGATTCCACCAGATGTGTCTTTGGAGCCATCCGTGACATTCTCCTCGGAGTCATACGTGCTGTCTGTGAGCATGGCGCAGACAGGCCCCGTGGGTCGCGTCTCTGCGACTGCAGACAACAGCGAGGAAGTCATCTACTCACTCGGAACAGATGATGGTAAGAATTGCATCTTCGTCTTTAAATAAAACTAACTGATTGTTTTAATAGTGGGTCCGGTCTTGTTGGCCAGCCCCGTTACACACAGCTTTGCACAAGTTTGGTGAATACTGGATAAACTTATTTCTTGATGAGCCTCAAATACTGTGATGTGCGATATCCTACATGCCTGGTAAAAAGGTATATGGCAACCTTTTCTTCTCGTAAGTCATAAGAACTCATTTATATACGTCAAAATGTATGTAACCCTTGCCAACACACATTTTCGATTTTCTTGTTCGAAGACGTCAAGATTTGTGGTAGGCAGTACACTTAACATTTTGATTTGTTTTATTCCGATCCATGGCAAAGTATGTTTAACTTTGCATTATGCTGCCTAAACCATGAAAGTTATTCATGGTTTAAAAATACAAATGTTTACATGAATGACTTTAACAAAAAAGGAAAATAACGCTTTGTTGTTGTATTTATAAGTTGAAAACAGGATCAAACTTCACAAAATCTGTTTTGCATTTGAATAAACTTGCTGTCTGAATGGTAAAAGACAAAAGTTGTTTGTAATATTTCTACTTTGTTATTCAGCCCAAGCCCTCTCAGAAGATTTATAACACCGAATGAAGAATATTTTTCTTCTATATTTACGCGGGTGGAACATCCCAACCACATTAATTATCCAGGTTTAAAGCACTTACCTAGGTACAAGGTGCGGTTGTACCGGCGAGATTGTACCGCCTGAAGAGCCAGTCTTGCCAATCTTGAATACAGATTAAATTTATCTTAAGTTTAAACTGGATTTTATAGATACCATCGGTCAATTTGCTACATTTAAGGGTAGGTTAAATAAAGGTAGGGAAGAAGGCGCTTACTGCTTAAAGGCTTGTGCAGACCAGCGCGACTTGTCGCGCGACGCGACACCGGTTATTGTTATACTGTGAAGTTTTCTTAGAAATTGTATTGTTCGTGTCGCGTCGCGCGACAAGTCGCGCTGGTCTGCACAAGCCTTTAAGCAGTAAGCGCCTTCTTCCCTACCTTTATTTATGCTTATACGCTCCTTACATAAGATTACGCGGAAGTTAAGACGAAATCCTTGGCAGGTTCTATTTACTTATTATATTTGCTCTTTAATTGACTTGTAGGTCAACAACTGTAATTTGATTTTTTCATGAAATATTTTGTAGAAACATGTCATAGAGTGGCAGTTAATTTAACGAATTTTATTAAGTATGGACAAAAATGTGGAAATCCACCGACTTCTCACAACATGATTAATTTCACTAAGCAGATGAATTTCCCTATTTGGGTAGAATGGCTAGCATTATTCTGTCCCGTTAGTGTAGGTACCGACGACAAATCCAATACAAATCCACGTACTTCCATTTTAGCACTCCCAAGTTATATAATTGCACACTGACTGGGGATTCTAGAGTCTGTACGAGTACGCTGAATTAAAAAGCATTTTTCGTAAAAGTACCTACTTAACCAAATCTAGATTTTTTTTAAAGATCTAACTCATAAACTAATAAAAAAAGTACTTATCATCTAGTGTTTAAGTTTAATTGTAAGTTATTAAACTTAATTCTCTTAGTTTGTTTATCGTGCCCAAACGGTAAATTTCAGCGCGCGCCTTAAATTCTTCAAAAGCAATTTTACTTCGCGAAATAATTGTTGTTCTTAAGTAGGCGCCAAGGTGAAGTTAATTATAATAATAAATATATACATAACTAACAGACCAAACTTTAACTGTCTAAAGATTGTTTGCTGTAATAAATCTTTTTAATAAAGACCAAATGGCTAAATGACATTATCCTTGATAATATTCTGCCCAATAAAAATTTGACCAAATGAAAATGTGCGTACTAAAATCATTCCAAACATTGCATTGGTATAAAAAAGGTTGCTAAAATTTGTTTGGGATCCCGTTATTCGTACAGAAAACTAATGAAAATGCGAGTGTTGACCTACCAAGTTCTTCAAAATTTAATATAAAATTCTCATATTGTTGCAGCACATCTTCAGACTCGCCTTTCAATAAACAGTGAGGGTGAACTGCATTTGTCTGCTCCGGCTAACAGTGGTGTCTACACTTTCCAAGTTATTGCCACTACAGCCATTACACGAGCGACGGGAACAGCTTCGGTATGAATTCTTCTATAAATACCTAACTCAATAATATACATAACCGTTCCCAAAATACATTCTTATTCAATGAGAACAATCAATACTTACCTACATAGATTTTTACTATTAAAGACATGGTTTATTTAATCGAAAACTTTATTGTTATCCCCTTCAAGAAGGAAAAACCTAAATATAATTTCGTTAGAAAAGTAGACGCTTGTCAATATCTCGACCCTTCTTTTTAAGTTGTGTAAATTGGTTTCGCAGGTGCATTTAACAGTACAAGCAGTCACGGTTTGTGATGACCAAGGCCTCGAAATGCCTCCGCTGGTCGTATTAGATAGAAATGAGGAAGCGGCGCACAATAATCTTGTCGTTCTTGACTCCACACAACATGCAGGCTGCCACTTCACCCTAACGAACCGTTGGCCCACTAACCAGCCGTGGCTGTACGTAGATGAAAACGGACTGCACACAACACCCATCGATAGAGAACACGCATCTATAGCCTTTATGGCACTGTCACAGGTTCAAGTAGAACTGATATTACATTGCGAAACTGATAGCGCTACACGTGAAAAACGGTCAGAAAGAACAGAACGTCTCGGTCCCTACGACTATGGTTCAAATAAATGGATCCTCACAGACACGATCCCGTACAACTCGAGACGGAGCTTAGTGAATCTAATTGTGAACGACATCAACGACAACCATCCCATATTTGCCGGTAAAGAACACGAACCGATTGCCGTCGGATACCCTACTGGTGAGCTCGAGGAGAGGATATTACCCCGTTCCTTGGCGGAGTTACAGGTAGGTTTACATTATGCAAATGGTTTTTATATCTCCAACATGAACGTCGTAAAGTCTGTGCCTTGCATGTGTATTTTATTTTTTAGTACCCACGTTGTAACATGATTCATGTCGGAGAGTTTTATCTTTTAATATAAAACCGACTGTCTTACTTGACTGACTCATTGCCGCCAAACCCAACGTTATTAATGACAAGGATGTTTTGTATTTCAAGCGTTCGTCAATGCCGAACAAGTTTAATGTATGACGACAGATGTAATAATCACGGCTATTTAAAAAAAAAAACCTATTCAAGCAAATAATCTATTTCAACTCTCTAATCATCACACTGTTTTTTTATGAGTTGTATTGCAATATGTGGTTAGCTAGTGACCTCGACAATTGATCATATTATTTATTACTATTAGTAATTAACTGTTTGTTTATTTATTTTACCTCGATGGTCCTAGTTTATCATTTATAACTTCCAGTTACAACTATATGTAAGCGGGCACGCCCTTTATGCCTGGTGGCTTTTATTAAGATATTAAGTTCTGTTTACGTTTTGTTTTTTATTTCTGCCTGAGTATAGTTCTCGATGATTTTGTTTGGTATATTGGCGTGTGCTAGCTTATATATGGCTAATAATTTAAATTATGTTTTGTGTTGCTTAATGTTAATTATTTTGAATACTATTATATAGAATCTTCTTTTTGTTCTTTTAACTGAACAGACAGCTGTGCAGCTGGGGAGTTTGTTGCGCCACTTCTTCTTCCCAGCTAACGCACTAGGAAGTGGTGAAGGGTGGGCGTTTTGGGGGACTGTCTTATGTAATTTTGACGTTCGAAAAGTGCTGATTCTCAGCCTAGTTTGAATAAATGACTTTTGATTTGATTTTTGATTTGATTAATAGTAGAAACTATTTTATTTTCTTTATTTAGGCAACCAACAGCAATACTTATAGTATGTTACAGTATTGTATGACTAATAAAAGGATTTGCCTGTATAACTGGGGTTCGTATAAAATATGCGAACGGACTACTTAGAAATATATAAATTTGCAATGCAATTTTATGTATGTTACTTAAAGTTAGGTAAAAATTTTAAAGAATAAAAAAAAAGTTTGATGATTAAAAAAAATATTGTTTAAAAAATTATTAATATTCAACATAAAGCACAAAACCATTTCAGTTGTAATATCGATAGAAACCTGCACTTCGTTAAAATTTGAATATATTACAAATTAAAACATGCAGCCAGCTTCAATTTACTTGAAATGTTTTCATTTCAACTTTCGCGTTTCGCTGAAAACTAACAGACTGGGTGCTATTACGTCATAAATTGTTAAGCAGACCCCGCCGGGTCTGTCGGTTAATTTAATTTTGTATTTTGTAGTACAAAGCTCAATTAAATTACACAACGAAGGCATATTGTCCGCCTTATGCCCCAACATTGTGAAGGAAATTAATTTAAGAAAAAATTGACACGTCAATTTGCCGTGTTAAAGCTTTTACATACAACTGTCAAATAATGACAGTTCTGATTTGAATAAACGGATAATTTTTATTTATTTAATACTTACCAAAGTTAGCTTAACTGTACCCATGTCACACTTAAGTTTGGAACATTGTGTATCTTATTTTTAGACGCGCGTTGATGGCTGCGAACAAGTTTTTTTTTTTACTTTTGTGGCTATCATCGTTTCCATTGTAATTTATGTTGTTGTTCCAAAATAAAACCTTTACTTCTTTTTACTTAATTTAAGTTCATAGTCAGTTTGCTTGAAAATTAATATCCCTGACTTTACATAGAAATGATTAAACAAATATAGGGCTGGTAGCCGGATATGCCTACTAATACCTATACATAAATGTATGGTCGTGAAATAAACGGCGTCACACTAAAAGCTTGGTGGCACACTGCACAGTCATGTCGATATTTAAAAGCTTATCGTACATTGCCCACGGCTGTTAACAAACAACTGTAATGTAGTCCGATAAACTTTTCCGAAATATTAGTAAGCACGCGGGAAATTTTATTGTAATAATTAAGCAGCTATAGCCCAACTACTTGGGCCTTGGAACTGACGAGCGAAAGGACTTAAAAAGTTTGCATCATTTGTTCTTGTAAGTTTAGGGTAGGATGCCCTCAGGCTAGGTGGAGCGATGAGTTCCGGAGGATATCTGGTAGCAGCTGGATGAGAGTGACCGAGTATGGTGCTATAAGCGTGTCGTGCAATACTAGGTCTAATACCAGCTGTCGACTGCGTTTATACTGACGACTTTTAAACAGTCCAGTTTTAATTCAAAAAGGTCGTCAGGCCCTGAGTTAAGCCACTCCTGGCACTTGCATATGTAGCTTAGCTAGAGGGGTTTACGCCAATACTACTTTACAACCTAAATGGCTAATCAAAATCCATTACAGTACCGGGCGTTGAATATTATCACATCGAGGTTTTTAATTAAATCGGCTCAATAGAGCGACGTTTCTATCACCTGTGTTACAGGCTCTTTCAGAGGCTGCTTTTCACCTCACTTCATAATCAAATGCATTTATAAAACAGGCTACAGATGCTGACATCGGTGAAAACGCAGCGTTGAGGTACTGGAGTTCTGAAAGCGTGCTGGCTGTGGCGCCGACGACTGGGTTCGTGCACGTGCGCACTGGGGCACAGTTGCAACAGAACCAGTTGCTCACCGTCACTGCCACCGACCAGAATGGCCTGGGGCTCGATGGAACTATCCAACTTGTGGTAATTATAATATCATGGTATTATACCAGGTCTAAAAGAAGATATTCACAGTATGGTATGTATGAAGCAGACCCCAATATAAAGGGCTTGGCAGATGGTGATGACGGTATAGATGTAAGGTGTTAAAAATAAGAAACTATCTAAGAAAACATACCTAAATATGAAACACAAGACTAGTGCCACACAATGTTTACATAGATAAAGAAAATCTTTAAATAGGGAAGTTCTCACTCAGAAAGTCGATTTAAATAGTTTGATATTAATAAAGTATTAATATGATAATTTTCTGAGCAAATAAAAATAATACTTTAGCATCGAATAAGCGCAGAACCTTCAACTTGTACGGATTTGGTAAGAGATCGGTAAACTTGATAAACTTATAAAAGCCTTATTTCTATTTTAATTAAGACTAAGAAATGTTTAGAGCAGCCGTATTAGGCTTCTATTAAGTTAGGAATACGCATCGTCATTGAATCATTCTTGAGTTTCTGATTTATTGGTACAACGACACCATGATTTTAATGGCGGAAATTTTTACAATAACAGCTATGAATGACACACATCGTCAAAAATTAATGACCTTAACACCTATAACATTTAAAGGTATAAGATTGATAGAATTACCTTTTCGTCACCGTCATTATCTGTAATCCTTGAAAACTGTTTATATATAGTTCTGGCCGAATTGTGTTTAAAATTACTTCTTAACCTTAGTAGAGGAAAAACACGCTCAATATTGATTAGATACTTGCTACCGACTTTAATGGGCCATGAAAGTTCATAGTTTGTTTAACGTAACAAGCTCAAACACTTAATTATTTAAATAAAAAATATGTCGGCACTTAACTACTAACGATAGGTGTGACGGTGTTGGTTTAGGTTAACGATAATCATCGTTAACCTAAACCAACACCATGAATCGTGTCCTTAAGTTTTTTTAAAGATCTCAGTTGCTACCTTCTCTTATTTTAATCTTAACTAGAGGACAGTTATAATTCTTAGTAAATTAGAACCAGTTACAATTTGTTTAGAATTTATTGCCCCTGTATTATTTATATATATATATTTATTGCCGCAAAAAATCTTGCTCGGGGGCAACAGAACTTACCGGATGGGACAACATCCTGTTAATGTTCAAGTAATCCCACTGCATGCATTAAAGAAACCACTTATTAATTAAACTTACTTATTTAAACTACAAACCATTAAAATTATGATAATTTAAGCAACGAAATAACAACACCAGCTTAACTAAATATTGTTTGCTTCTGTGAGTGACGACCTTAAACTTTTATAAAATAAGCAAGCTAAGAGGTATATAGGTTGTCTTTTATAACCAGTACGTTAACCTGCTATTTCCGTTTAGTGTGTCATAACTTGAAGTCATGATAATATTTCTATTTCCAGGTAAAACTTTTAGACTTGAACCATATAGCCGTGGTGACCGTACGAGATGCCTTCCTAGACGATGAAACGACTGTATTAGTTCAGTTGAGTGATGCCGTCGGATATGAAGTCAAAACATTGAGGTCAGTCGTCATATCTGATGACATAGATGAAGGCGTTACCAGGAAAAAACTTGAAACTGCCACTCCTAGAGCTTCACTACAACTTTATGTTTATGGAATAAACGAGAGAGAACCTGTCGCCGTTGATCAGCTTACCGCGTAAGAATATTGTGAATACCTATACAGAAAATAATAACTACAGAGCAATTATAAATTTTATTAATAATAATATTTTCTTTTCCAGAGATATAAATGCTAATGCCGCAATAGCGAGTGTTGTCAATACTATCCCACTAGAAAATCATCTAGGAGATATGGACATTTTAGATCGTCAAATTGGCTTGTTAGTGGCCACTATAATCCTTAGCGTACTGCTCTTTGCAGTTATCTTGCTGATAGCCATTTGGTTCTTCCTTAGATGGTAAGTGACAGTTATTAAAATTAGCTCTTGCCTCGTATGCCCATCGTATAAGATAGACAACTGATTCATACTTATATCTTTTATCTCTAGGAGGAAGAACAAAAACTACGAAGAATTTAATGAAGAAAACAGCTTAGCATCAAGAAATGCATCACTAGGGGAACTTCCAAAACCAGAAGTTGTGCAACCGCGATTAAACATCGAAGATCTGAAAAAAAGCGAAAAGAGACTGCAAGAAATGTTGCGGACTCCTGTTCAAGAGGTTACAGTAGAACCAATGACGAGGAAAACGGACGCTCCTGTCGAAGCTATTCTTGATTTGCCTATAATCGAACCTAGCGCCCCAATAGTCATACAATCAATAGACAAATTGAAAGATGCCGAAGAGTCCTCGGATGACGAATTTGGGGAAGTTAGCCCAAACCGAAGAAAATCTGTAGTAACGTTCAATGAGAACGTTGAAAAGATTATCCACGTAGAAGATAATATAGACGACGAGCGCGACGACGACGTCGACGTCGAAGCCAACATCAACGTGGATGCCTCAAATTCTGGATTTGAAATTTACAGGCTGTAAATAATGAAAACTATAGATGCAAAGCTCAAACTAATTGTAAAATAACTATTTATATATATTTTTACTTATTCTAAGTGATACTCAATTTTTTAAACAAATATATTTTATTCAATTTAAAATTATTTTATTTTTTCCCCTCAAAAGATGTTATACAATACGTATTCAAAATGTAGCTACCTGAATCAAATAACTTCGCAACTTTATACATAACCAGGTTCTGCCCGCAACCTCGATCGCGTGACTTCGTAAGACACCACAATATAATAATAAAATGACAGCCACATAAAACTTCCCTGTAAGTATACTACGTTTGTAGTGTTGGTCTTAGCAGCCAAAAAAAAACTTTTTACAAATAAAACAACCGTTTCTTTTTGTAAAAAGTTTTTTTTTAAAAGCTTTTGTAAAAAAAATATGCATACGCTACGAACATAGACCCTCTCCTGCTTTTTGGAAATTGGTTAAAAATGAAGAGAGTCAGGACTAGTGACACGGGAGCAAGCGAAGTATAGTTGTCCGTGCGAGAAGCTGCTCGTCCTGAGGTCGACATCGACACCCACAGCCTTCAGTAGCAGTTTCCCATTGAATTGAATAGAATAGAATAGAATAGAATATATTTATTGTAAAACATGAGTATACACAAAAAGAAAATATGTGCGAGGTCTCAAAATAACAGGTAGATCTGCATGTTTTGCCATAAATGGCATACAAAACAACATATTTTAGGTTTAGGATAAACCATTTAAAAAAAAATTGAGTCTACACAACAAACTGAGATTAATAACTTAATCCTAATGCTAATTTAAAAGAGGGGAGGGAAAAAATTATTAAATGGTTTTAGGGTCAAATTGTGAAAATGTCGTAATTACAAGAATCTATTTAATTAATTGCGGTCATTTAAAAATTCCGATACGGTATAATAGCATTTGGCTATGAGATATTTTTAAGTGTATTTTAAACAGAACAGTAGGCATTTGTCTTAAAGGTTTTTATTATAAATGATTGGTGCTAAACAATAAATACTTTTACGCATCAATGCCGTGGTTGATCTTGGTACGCGTAATTTATTATTATCCCGTCGATTACGAATACTCGTAGAAACGTCTGATAGTTTCTTAAATAGGTTAGGATTGGTTTGTATAAAATTTGCCATTTCATAAATAAATAAGGAAGGCAGACTTAAAATGTTATAATTAATAAAATACTGTTTGCAACTATCGGTTGTTTTCAATCCAAACATAGCCCTAATACACCTTTTTTGTTTGCGAAGATTTTCAATATTAGTGAATTAATGAACGACTGCGTTCCTGCATATATGTACTACCTAATGGCACAACACTGATACACTGACTGATGCATTCTTACAGATTATTACAACGGTTATAGTATGTAAATGGCCTTAATGCCCCATCACAAAAATCCAGCCTGTATAATTATGTCTGATTGACTGCTTAGCTCCTTAATTGTATACGTGATGATAATTATTTAAAAGGTAAATCTGTAACTATCTGCAATATTCTAACCTTTTGGCAAGTCTTTTTACAATTTGCGGTAAACAATAGAGGATTACGAACAAATTGCAATATGGCTCATCCCCCATAGCAAATAGCGTGATAATTTATAGCCTGACTGACCAGACTTATATGGAATATATATGCAAAATGTTAACAAAATCTATCCGGTAGTATTTACGTGATGCTCGAACATACTTTCAAACAAACAGATTGCGACTTCCACGAAGCACGAACTAAGTTAGGCGTCCTTTTGGTTTTGTTGAAACTCGTATATGTATATTTATGCGACGAGTGTGGGTGACGTGGAGGAAAATGAATAACCACTATAAGCACTGCAATTATAAATATACTGTATTGAAACTATCCCAATGGCCTTTACAATATTTTTGATGAGACAATAATTTAATTAATAGTATTGTAACTAGTTCCACCGTTCCTTCCACCATGACATTTCAAAATTGTTCGCATGCACTTCACGTCACTTAGCACGTTTGCCGGCGGTACCGTCCGCCGAGGAGGGCGCCGCGCCACCATCAGCGCTGCATTCCGGCTGGTTAGAACTTCACGCCGCCCTCGCTGGACGGCGTTGGCAGATCAATAAAGAGACAAAATTCTAAAAACTATAATTTCGGCATTAAAATCGTTCCCAGACCTCGTAGCACTTACTTACTCTTTTTTTTTTTTTTATCAATGTACAGTTTTGACTTCGCTTCGATTTTATTATATGTAATGTAATATATAATAATAATAATAATAATAATAAATTTATTTCATAAAAAAAAAGGAGATTGTAGTATATGAAGTTTACATAGTTAGGTATACATATAAGTTTGTACCATGTCAAACACAATCTGGTGGGTGAAGTTCTGCTTTCCTAGCTACGTTATAGAATAACCTGTATTAAGAAATAGCAGTCCCTGTCCCTTACAAAAAGATACAATAAACTAGTACAATTATATATTTTTTTTATTTTAATATTTTTTTTTTTTTTTTTTTTTTTTTTTATCTGTAATATATATATAACAAAAAAAAAACAATAAGTGTGAGCCGAGTGGTAACCGCCCCGATTTACAAGTGGTCCTGGGTTCGAACCTAAGCAGGCGCTTTACTTTGTGTAAATAATTGCATCACCACTGCTCTCAAAACGATGAAGGAAACCATCGTGAGGAAACCGGCATGTCCTAGAACCAAAAATTTGAAGACATGTGACATCTACCAACCCGCACTAGGCCCGCGTGGTGCATTACGGCCCACTCCCTCTCACAGAGACTCCGTGGCCTGTGTCCCAGCAGTGGGAACATTATAGGCTAGTTATGATGTGTACCATCGAAGAACTTCATATCTATACATCGTAAGGACTATTACTGCTTGCAGCACTCGGTGGCTATAGAACCGGGGTGGTAACAGATGTTGTCATCGTGTTCACGGGATTTTGTTTTCAAACTGCTTAGATATGAAGTTCTGCGATAGTACCTCTGAGACACAATAATTATTATTATACTGTGTCTAAGAGGTACTTGAGGACACTCACAAGACTGAATTCGGTAAAAGGCATTGTTCTGTTTATGGTGTTTGATGCTATCAGACATGCCATAATAAGCTGTCTAAGTATACATAAAATTCTCGTGTATGTCGACAGGCAACGAATAGTTGTGTTAACTATTTATTAATTTGTAGATACAACGGGCAAGTAGATACAAGAAAACAAAGTTCGCTGCCAAACGCTAGCACAAATAAATTGTGTTGGGCGTTTCTTTTAACGGTTTAAAATACGTTCACATTCTAAAGATTGTTATTCTGTCATGTATAATTTATTGTTAGTGTGACCTTATAGGCCACAGTCTAATTTATTTGGAGCTCGCTTGTTCTAAAAGTAGCGATGCTTGAAATTAACACTTTTAATATAAATGTAGGCTGTTGTCGGAACATTAGGATCTTTTCTCTTGTTGAACGACTTTCGGCAGTCCAACATGGCGACAAACGTGTAGCAATATGATGACTAAACTCGTATTTACAGTTATCCTCGGAACCGTTTTTTTAATGTTGCCTACCTACAGGATTTTAATATTCAAGTCGCAGTTTGAGATAGAATCTGTGACATTTTCGAACACGGGTGATAAAACAGGCAGGCACGGATCATCAACTACCTACGCCCCCAGACGCCTGTTGTATTAAGCAGTGCTCTATCATTGTAGATGGGTCCAAACCAGAAAGTAATTGATGTCATCACTCATTCTCTATTTAAACTACAACATGGGTGCTATTATAAAACTGAACAAACAAAAACTTCAAATAAAAGACTCAAAATCGAGCGGTATTTTTTCAGATTACGACGTTGATAAAAAAAATTGGGAAAAATACCTACTAGGTATCTATTACATAATTTTATAGGTAGTATGTTTATAGGTTTTCAGCAGAGTAAATATAAAATGACATCACTTTTTATTAGGCATTCGATCATGACTTACGATATTAGTATCTATACGAGTATAGTCAACTTATTTAGCACTGCGGTCACTACTTACCTAGTTTCAAAAAATTCTATGTATGATAAGTGCCTCTATCCTATTTGAGCAGAGAATTATAACTGAAGGCTACTGAGCCAACTGCGCTTTTTAGGTTTCCGTACCTCAAAAGGAAGAAACGGAACTCTTATAGGATCACTTCGTTATTCGTCTGGCTGCCTGTCAGTCTGTCAAGACCCTTTTTCTCAGGAACGCGTGTAGGTATCAAGTTGAAATTAATATCAAATTCTTTTTTGATACTTGCAAATAAATCAAAACCCATACGGTTCTTCCTGTTGACCTAAAATCGTGAAATTTGGCAAGAAGCAAGATGTTACAGCACAAATAAAGGAAAAAGCCCGAAAATCGTTAATTTGTAGTTTAATCACATAAAAAAAGATATTTTTGCGATAGCCAACTTACATTTGCAGTTGGAGAATTGATCGTGACGTGTATCTATTTATGGGAGAACATGTTTTTCAAACACAATGTTAAGTTTGTTTTTCTCTTCTTTTCTTTTTTGTGCGTGGTATTTGAAAGAAGCCTTTATTCTTCTTCTTCAGCTTCTTTTTGTGTGATAAGTGACTAACTTGGTGTCAGAGATTTAAAGCCGCTCATAGGCCTCTGACTTGGCTTCACATGCCGTCGAGAAATATCTCTCAGGCATGCTGGTTTCATCACGATTTCCTTTACCGTTCATTCCTTTTTTATTTATTTATTTATTACTTTTCCTAAAATATTAGGTATAAGATAATTCCATGTCCTTTTAATTTGTTATTTCAGATGCCTCCATGTAGAACTAAATGAACCTGTATAAACAGGTCCTCAGTTTTCTGCTCCTGATTTCCACGAATGGAGAAAGTTATAACAGGCAAAATAAGAACTTCAAACTAAAAGGACGAACCTTCCATTGTTAGATAATTGCCTCTTTCTCTTTTGAATATTTAAGACAAACTTTTCTACACCATAAAGCAAAAATGTTGACACACAAGTAGGTACTTTGTTTTCTTCATACAAACATGAAAATCGGTCCAACAAACTGTATTTCATATTGTTAACAGGACACATACGGTGCTGTTACCTAAAGTAAATGTGAATTCCCCATTTACGATGACAAACACGTTGTACCTTGGTACTTGCAAGTAAATAATAAGTTTACGCGAAGTTTTCCACTGATATTTTTCCGAGAATTTGATGTAGATTTTAAATCATATCATATCTCATCTTCCAAAATCTCCAATGCAAATGCAACACCAGGATTCATAATAATTGCAAAACATAGAATAGTATGAATATCAGATACATGAACTTTTGAACAACCTACGATGTAAGACTTTGCGTATTTACATGTTAATTATATTTTATGACCACATTAATATGATGAATGCTATTAAAAAATATATATGTTCGAAGTATTTTGCAAGTTTTGTATATTCTTCCTTCCCGGTGTTTACGATTCAACTCTCATTCAACAGCTGATATAGCGCTTTCAAGCGACAGCTACTGTCATAAGAAGCAAATCACAATCAGATGCCGAGTTGTTGAGGAACGTGCCTCGAGTACCGAGCCATGGTAATGCTAACACGGGATGCACTCCGAGATTATAATATTTTCACTTGTTCAACACGAGCTTAAGAGGATATTTGCTTCTTTTGTTATAATCATCAACGTAGACACCTCGGCATCGCAAGATTCTACCTTTTGGATAAAATACTGAATCATTGATTTTACAGTAGCATCTCTAGTACGAAATTCGTTTTAATTAAACAGATATAACATATCATAAGGTTGAGGAGCTCGTGGCTAAGTAATAACAGCCGCACGGGTCGATCCATTAGGCTAAGCTACGCTTGCCGGGGTTGGTCTGTGGATGGGTGACCATCTTTACATACCGAGACTCTTCCGTGCCTCGGAAAGCACGTTAAGCTGTTGGCCCCGGCTGTCATTCGTGGATCTTTAACAGTCGTTACGGGTCTTCAGAAGCCCGAAAGTCTGACAACCAGTCTTACCACGTATTACCCAATGGGTTGTAGAGGTCAGATAGGCAGTCGCTCCATGTAAAATACGTATTCAGCTGCATCCGGTTAGTCTGGAAGCTGACCCCAACATCGTTGTAAAAAGGCTAGGCAAATTGATTTTGAATATATCGTAAGGTTGTTTTTTCTGCCTTACCTTACTATGTATTAATGTTATGATTGACCACCCTTTCTGTTTTACCAAAATCTATATTCTATTCAGAAATATTCTAGGCTCTATTCAAGTAACAGTAGGTACTTACTCCACTATCAAATGATTTCCGTTTTATACTAAACGAATATAGTCTTTTATAAAAACTGGTTCCTGATATGTCTAAGTACGATAGTTCTATGTCCAACAAAAACGGTACTTCCAAAGATAGCAAGCTTATGATTTATAAACTATAATATTTAGGATCTTTGAACTCTTGTCGCAATAAATTAACATTTATAAACCGTTTTGTAGAGAAAAACAGTTTCGAAATCGAATTAATAAAATAATCAATTTAATTTAATTAATTAATGATCATTTTAACTCATATATTCAAATTAGATATCATTTCATTATTAGGCATTTTCATTGTATTGCCTGGCAAATAAATTTTAAACCCTCTCTGATAAGTAAATGTAGGCACACGGCATCATAACTGCATTGATTTCATTTAATTTATACACAATACAAATGGTATGAGTTCCTAAATTAATTCATGAATTAAGCAGGTTACTTCTGTACATAGGTCTATCAAATTATGCCACGCTGTAAGAGTTTGTAAGCTGCTTAGCAGAATATCGCGCGGAATAGGAACTTAAATACGATGATGTAGATACTTAACTTTGCTGTTTCACACCTTACTTCGGCAAAGTTCATTCTAATGCATCTTTGTTCTACCTACATTGTATAATCTATACATATTATAAGACAAAGTCGCTTTTCGCGTTTGTCTGTATGTCCGCGTTGTTCTTCTAAACCACGAAACAGATTTTGAAGAGGTTTTCACCACCATTTAGAGAATTTATTCCGGAAGGTTTATGTGTATAATACGTTAATATTAAAGTAACGTTGACCTAAGAATTAATCACGATGTTTTGTAAAGTCTGGTGGAGGTCTGCCCGGCTTGGGCGGGGCACCGCCGTGTCCTCACGGAGGCGATCGGCGGCGGCGATCTCTCGCGTCCGGCCCTGGTTCAGGCCATGGTCCGGAGCGAGAGTGCATGGGAGGCCGTCACCTCCTTCTGCGAAGCAGTTATGCTCGCGAAGGAGGAGGCGGAGCGCGCGAGGGAGATTCAAGCTGCACGCCCTCGCGCCCCTAGTCGCCGCAGGAGACGCCCAGGGCGTCGGGAGTCACAAGCTGACTTCCGGCCACCGTAGGTGCGAGCGATGGGCAGCTCGCCGTCCGATAAGGACCAGGCCCGGGTCGACGGCGCGTTGTGTTCCACGCGCGCCTCAAAGGGATGTCAGCACCAACTGACGGGGTCCGGAAGGACCAATGTCTGCTGGGGTAGCGGGTTTGTCCGAAAGGGATATCGCGGCCCTGGCACACAGGCAACGGAAGGAACACGGGTGGGTTTTAGTCAGTAAAAGTCTGACACTCCCTCTCGCTCCGCCCAGAGCGGGAGGAGTCATTTGATGATTTACCAACCAAAAAAAAAAAAAAAAAAAAAGCAGGAGCAAGCTGCTAGTTACACTAAATCTAAATAAATACAAATGAAATGCTGTTCGGTGGTAAACACACACTTGAGAACGGCTGAACCGATTTGGCTATTTTTTGTTTTAAAATGTTCTTATTAGTCCGAATTAGGTTTAAAGAAAATAATAATTGGAAACGTTTCGCGGAAAATATAAAAATTCGGGAAAAACTTAACGTCCTTTTTTCTAAGGGATAAATTATGAACTATTGAAATTCGGACGTCTATCGGGTCAGCTAGTTTAAAATAAAATAAAAAACATAAATTATCTGCACCTACGCTTGGAAACGGATCTAGGGTCCAATATAAAATAACTAAGCATGTAAACAATTCTAAATTTTACCGAGGAATCACCGGGCAAGTGATAATTGTATTAAGTACCACATGATGTAAAACCAAGGTTACAGTAAGTAAATAAATGTCTCATAACTCAGTAGTTCCGTATAGTTTTGTTGAGA
Source organism: Agrochola macilenta (assembly GCA_916701695.1). NCBI lineage: Eukaryota > Metazoa > Arthropoda > Insecta > Lepidoptera > Noctuidae > Agrochola > Agrochola macilenta. Next base: position 13,517,760 of record OU753558.1, read on the forward strand.
AAACCCCAATTTTGTGTGTAGCTTCCCTAATTGGAATCTTTATTAGTGTACCTATGTATGTACTCACAAATTAGTAAGTGCTAGACTGACTTCCTTTTACGGACATTGCGATGTGATAATATTATTGAACATTCCAAAATAATTGTATTTAACACGGCGATGTTAATAAAATATTATAATTTTTCCAAAACCAAATAATCATTACGTAACCAATTCACAATAGGTGACATACATTGCATAACAAGTACATAAACACTTCGCCTAAAATAATACTCTGATCTGTAGACTTTTCGTGAAATAAAGTCATAAACATTTTATTATTTGGCATTTTTATACCCAATATAAATAACTAAATAAATTTCTTAACTATTACACTACAATAATACTTTCATTGTTAATTTGTTGCTAAGGCAGGCAGTCTATGTGTGAATGTAAGAGAACCGTAAGGAATTTTTATGAGATATAATATCTTTACAGGGGACAATATTCAAATCAAGTCTTTTAGTATTCATGATTTTGTTTACAAGTGTTCGAAAAGAATGTGTATTTATTATAAAATAATGACAGATTCGACGCCCCGGTAGAAAGTTTATAAAACTTTACAACAACACTTTTTACTAAGACAGTTTTTTTCCAAAATCTCTCTTCTATTTCTGATTACCTAGTTCATTCTCTAAAAATCTTTAAACCCTCGAAAATCCTGAAAGTCGATCAACCGAACAGTGATCGTGTACTTTTGACGATCTGAACAACGCCGCTGACACCGTAATAAATTTGGTCACCTACAGGGCCCAAACAAATATAAGATACAGAGATGTACCGTCGAAACGAAAAGAAGAACATATAGGTGCTGGTAATCTAGACCTAGATGGTCACATGATAATAAAATCCTTTTGATGTGTAATATCTTTCCTCTCGCTTTCCTGCAAACAAAATATAAATCTAAAAAAATCTATATACTCAAATCTGTGGGAGTGATTTCGTGAAAAGGGACGGAAGTGTGTTACAGGAAGCCGGGGAAGCGCGCGATATTTGATTTGACCAATGAACGCGCGTGGAGTTCGCCGTCAGAAACGACCTTGACGAGGCTTTTTAATATTGCTTTTTACCAAGGTCAGATGTCAGATGTTACACATCTTATGCTACTACTTTAAGGCTCACTCGTTTAAAAAAAAGTAATGTCTATAACACACAAGTACTTTTAAAACAATAAATAATTCACTAGGTGACAATACATTAAAGAATAATCGTGGTTCACATCAACATCAACGCTATCTACAAACCTATATAGGTACCCGGAATAAAGAGGATATCTTCGTGAGGAGAGTGATGATCCCGAGAGGACACGACTAAGAAGGAGGAAGCATCTGTGTTTCAATTACACGAGATTGCTATCGAAGTAACGACCGCAAGGGACGACAAAAATAAACAGACGGTGCATTCGTTTCTTCTCGAATGACGTAATCTTTAGAGATACCTTTTTATTAGAACCACACTACGTTTTTTTATAAAGATTTTTACTGTTTCGGCATGTAATAGAAATTGAATAGATGCCATTAGTCTTTCGTCGGCATAAGGTGTGGTTTGTTGATAAACTGACATCAATGGACAAAATTTACAACACTTACATGTCGTCTCTTGTCGTGTTTTTGCTTAAAAATGTTATATACTTAATTTACCTGTCATTTATTATCTAGACTTTGCTGTTTATAGCAAAGTATTTACAAGTTTAACCGACAGGATACACAAGTTCGATGCAACTTTTTTAGACTTCACCGTTAGCATCCAAAACTTTTATAGCATAGGTATCCACTTCTGACATAAGTAGGTATTTCTAAGTCATTTAAATTATGTTACACCTTTATTATAAGATGATACGAACATTAATATTTCTAAAATAATTTACATTCGTTAACTTTACACAATACCTACTGGTGACTAAACTGAAAATTTGCTAATGCAGATGCATAATAATCTGCATCAGGCTTTAGACGATGATGATAAAAATTACGTATTAAACGAATTTACGAAAACAAACATCTGATAGGTACAATTAGGTAATTAAATTGTAAAATATTTAAAGCCAATTAATTTAATAAGCATTTGCAACGGTACTAAGGTCAACAGGATCTATACTCCATTTGAAATAAGATTAGACATTTTACTAAACCTTATTTACAGTCCGTTCAACCGATTTTGACTTCTATTGCGTTGGTGGCATGACAAAGGGCAGCTGTAGTAAACAGTTGGTATTGTAACTACTTTTTTGCTTTTAATGTCATCCTTATGCCTACGGAATAGAAGTCAGAATCGGTTGAACGGACTGTAAAAAAGTTTGTTTAAATGTTTAATCTTATTTCAAATGGAGTATACTATTATCACTAGAATAATTGCTTAAAACAGTTGGCAGAAAATGACGAATAAATTAAATTTTATAAGGAACCGTTAAATGGACCGTAACAGGTTGATTGGGCAACTCCGAAATATAAAACAGTTTTAGCACTAAAAATACTACACAAGGAGCAAGTCTACAGTAGCCTAATAGTATAAAGTTTCTAGTACTATATTAGGAAAACCGTAACTCTACCAATAAAACAGAAAAACGAGAGCTATTTTCGATATAAATGTTATTTCTCAAATAACTCTACGTAAAAGCATTCAGTATCTTAATGTGTAGGTATTAAGTAAGATATTTATAAAGTGAAGTAATCTTTACAACTATTTTCAAGGTTAGAGTTCAAAGGGTAGCAAAGAAGACTGAACAAACGATCACGATTCTTAACTCTATATGTTTTCTTAGAAGCACATTCAAATTTGTATTTAGATATCCTAGTAATAAACCGTCTTATTTTAAACTCGATTTATCAATGCTAAAATAATCGTATCTAAGAGAAATTAAGAACTTTTCTGTTCTATATCAAATAAATTGTGTCGGCAGGTACCCTATATCCAAAAATACGGTAAGTGGAATTGTGGCTTTATTTTAGACAACGATATGTAAGTACCTACGTTAGGCTTTAATCTTAAATCTACATTACAGGATTCCATATAACCTACATATTATAATGTGAGAAGACGACCTAAACCATGTTTTTTTACCTGTTAGATAAAAATCTGGTCGCAGTTAAAATTGTTAGCGGTTTACATCCTGGAGTTTGCGGTTTTGTGATGAAAATTTAATGTCTAAAATACCACTATAATGAGCATTGAAAGTAATAAATAAGGGAATCATAACAAAATTTCCGCGATGAATTTACAATGCAAAATAGTCGAATGTAGGTGGATACCCTCTTTGTCACATGTTGGGTCATTCACCCCTTTAATCAACCGGTGAACACTCGTAGAACACTTAATTCTATCACATAAATCGATCGCTAACTATTAAAGACCCGCTCACAACGGAACTGAAACGTGAATTAAGATCAACTTAATGATCAAATAACAATTCAGATAGTAATACTAGATATACCTCTGTGTGTTCAGCTTAAGCATTGACTGTTAAGAACGTTTATTCTATAAGTTGCCAACGTCACAAGTAGCTGTCAAATATTTACTTGTTTTATTTAGTTTGGCAATATTACTGTATGGAAATTTGAAATATCGCTAACTAGTGAACTACAATATTAATAATGAATTGCAATATAACACTGAATTTGATGTTGTAACCGTTTTAGGTGTGAAAAAGGCTTTACTTTTTTTACATCTAAAACGAAATATTAGGTGTTACGATAATTATTATTGCATTTCATAATCAATATTTTAGTTCACTAGTTAGCCAATTACAAATTTCCATACATTAATATTGCCAAATTAATTAATACAGCGAAATAATCGACATCTTTTTGCAACGTTGCCCCTTTTCAGAATGCAGTTCTTAAACATAAAGTATTATTTGTTTCAGATTACTTCCCGTTGACATCATACCAAATTGGACTAATAAATAAGGTGTATTAAGTTCAGCTACACGATCATTTGTATTGGAGATAAATGCAAACTTTATTGTTCATATAACCACATCATTTATTTGAAAATCAATATATAGGATAACGTATCTTTGACGTTAGTCTTGTGTGGAATTTTGACAAAATAAAACGTCGCCATGGACAAGAGTTTATAAGCAGCATCGTCATTTATCACGTCGACTTCAGGATTAAGTTTACGTAGCGATGTTGATGACCCTTGAAAGTTTTATTTAATTGTTTTTATGAATTGACGCATTGTTGAGTCATGCCTCAATGTTAAAATTTTCAAATAGGCATACTAATTTAATAACGGTTTTACCAACACAGAAAGGTTAACTAATAAACAAAAGTTAATAAATGAATGAGTGTTGTCAATCTTAATGAATCTTCAAAGTTTGGAAATATCAACAATCTTATTTACTTACAGATTCATTGCGTAAAAGTGAATGATTAATGTTTAATTAAAACAAAGTAAAATCATCTTAACTCAGTAGCTTCTAAATTTTAAAAGTCTTTATGACAATTAAAACTGAATGCCCGTTTAGTCTTAAGACGTTAATGATGCTTAAATTAATGCTACGTTTTACTCACGCGATAAATTAATATTGGGATGTTTCTGATTTAATAAATAAAGCGTAAACGGAACGGAATAAATTAGCCGAAAAAAGACAGTCACGAATTGATTATCTTTTAACATGGAGCACGCAAACCAATCGACTGCAGCCGTATTAATTCGTTAAATTCGATTTCGATATAAAACGATATAAAAAACTTTTGCGTTGATCTGTTTTCCTTTCGTTGCATTGCGTATTTGAATCTTGATTTTATTGGGATTGTCCCTTTAAATATTGTCATTTTCTGCAACATTTATTACAAATAATCTGAACTTAAAATACGTTTTAGTTTTATGCTTTTGTGTACATAAATAATCATTTTAAATTTGCTCAAGACGGATTGATTTATTTTAAACATGAGGTTTAGGTACAGCATTCAAGTACAAAACTTACACCTGCTGATTTAAGCACTGGTGCGACATAAAAAGTCATGAAACGTTTTGTTACTTATAAATTATATAAATTTAGAATGTTTACCTACAAATATCATAAATGGTGATACATATTATAAAATTAGTCACAACAAAATTGATATTTCACTTCCTATATCAATAAAGCAATTATTACAAAAACTCCAACTTCGAAACAAAGACAAATATAAAAAAATTGCTTGGATTTATTGCGTTGACACGCATAGTTAGAATGGGCCAATCAAGCGTAACTTCAAATTCGTTCAGGCTTATTTTGCGACCAGTAAGTGAAGTAGGTATACTATATATCACGGGATTGCACGAGTGAAACGCCTTATCTGGACTACTACAGTTTCCTAGAATAGCGGTGGCCGCCACATAGCCACTCCAATTTACCGGCGAATGACGTCATTTATGAAAATAAGTTGGTTGTTTTCCTTGAGAGCGTTTTTTGACACCGTAAAGTCAAACCCGACTGCCATCATTTTCACGACAGCCGTCACTGCAGCCGTTATGAAGCGGCCACCGCTCATCTACGAAGCCATAGCTTTAGATTAAACAGGCTACCTAACTGAAAGAATCGACGATATCACGCTGATGCAGTCAAACGCGCTCCGTCAGGTGTTAAGTAATCGTATGTTCTTTGCATTATAAAGTCCATTCTGATATGATCTGCTGTGTTTCCAATACTAATGAATTGCCAAATCCTGTCTCGTATCGAATAAATTCTTCTTGAAATTTACTTTCCGTAGAAGATGTCGCGTATATTTCAAACTTTTTAATGGGTTCTGCGAGTCAGCAGATTGTTTACCTGTTTCGAGGAACTCCCGGAGTTTATCGCAACTTTTTGCATAATTATTTTATCTGCAATTCTATTTACTTTGCCAATAACAGAAAGATTTTTAAGTTTCAACTTGTTTTATCTCTTTCTCTCTGATCATGCATGTGTATAAAAGCCTGGAAACAAGTTATGTCATTTTGTTTTACAGTTATTGAATACGAGTATGTCACAGGATTGCTTTACATTACATTCTAGCATCAAACTGACATGATAATAATTTCTTCTTTTTAGGTTCTGCACCCGAAGGATGACAAATGGAACCCTATTAGCAAGCCTCCGCTGTCCGCCCGTTCGTCCATCCGTCTGTCTGTCAGCTTGCCCGGCTGTATCTCATGAACCGTAATAGGTAGACAGTTGAAATTTTCACAGATTGTGTATTTTTAGTGCCGCTATAACAATAAATAATAAAAAATAAATAAAGTTAATAATTAAAGGGGATCCCTATACAATAAAACTGTTTTTTTCGGCGTTTTTTGCTCGATCTTAATACAGTACCCTTAATGTGCGAGTTCAACTCGCATTTGGCCGGATTTTTTATTTACGAACTTAAAACAAAGATGTTTCAAGTTTCACTTGCCTTTAAATTAATGACTTTAAAAATAATTCCAGTTAGAATTGTTTAGACAACTTCTGGCATGGACAGGAGAATAAAGAAAGTGCCATTCATTCCCCTTCTCCGGCTCCTAATCTCAATCCCTGTCAATTCAATTACACCAATATTTTGATCAACTAACATGAGATTTAACAACAGATATACCGATCGGGAACTTTATAAGAAAAGCTTCAGAAACCTTGGGGAAATCTCAGAAAAAGGATCACCAATAACTTAATATAACAGCAACACTTGGGTCATGTACTACAATGTCAGACTTGCGAAAAATAACAATAAAGATCTTGCTTTGTGTACCTATGTTCAGCGAAAATGTGATACTGGTGTCCCGAACAAACAGATAATTTGTGCCTGTAACGGTACATCCAGCACATTCCTCATTCCTTAACTTAAAAGTAAAATACACACAGTACGTGTAGTTACACAAACATCTACTACTGTATACCACCTACTTTGCTCACAACTGTTTGTCCATGTGTCCTTAAAACGTTGTTTGTTTATAAATGTTGCAAAAAACAAAGAACTGTTCACAATCTAGCGCACAAATGTGGGATAACGTAGACCTAGAAAGTAAAAGAATTGCCCTCGTAAATAATAAGTATTAGATTCAATTTCAATGTAGGTTTAAATACGTTAGAAGAATAACAATGTACAGAACTTTCGACTGTGTAGAAAAAATTCAAATATTTGAAATCAGAATTGATAATCACCAAATTATAACGATTTCTAAAACAAACTTGTTACAGCAAGGTTAAAAATACTCGTAAAAGGTACCTTACGGTTTGATAAGTAAATAAGACCCTAATTATGATCACTCAGCTTGATAATATTAATGACGGTATATTCAAAGTAGCAATTTCTTCCTTAAAATAACAGAATAAGGGGAAGCAAACAAGGTAGATTTATTTTTGTTTTTTTTATAGAGGTAAGATCTCGCTTCCTATCCGCATTTATATTGGAGAATTCTGCGACCAGGGCGGATCTGAGTTGAGGCTGTTGACCCAGAGAATCAAGAGGAAAAAATTCTTCCATTTATCGAATCTTGAAATTCTCGTCCTCTGACTTCGAAGAATGGACAGTGGACCCAAATTTACCGCGTGTTTTTCTCAAATATACCGCTACCTCGTTGTTGCGCCCAAAATAAATGTTACGCTACATTACGCACGCTTTATAAGGACATAATTTTTTTAGGAAGGTAAGACTGGTTTATATTGAAAAGGAATGCCCGTATTCTTATCGAATCTGTGTCTCTCAATGTCCCCTTTTTGAGAATCTTTACTTGTTTACTCGACTTCCAAGTGACAATAGAATCAATATGCAAGCTGTTAAGAGTCCTAATGTTTTTTTTAACGGAAATTCATGATTTTTGACGCTGTCATTTTCAGCAGCAGTAAAATATTTTAATTATTTGATTATAATACCGATAGTGTGCCATTCTCTTTCTTGTAAGTTGGAGTTACACATTATTTTCGTCTGAATTGGCGCGGAATATAATAGTACTTTAATTTTATTTATTGTAATTTTGTCATATTATATTGAGAAACGAAAACTAATGAAACGTATGCATTGTAGATAATAGAAGTTTTATATCATATTAGTTTATTTGATAAAATTGTGTTTATTTGGAATATAAGGGACGATCAAATTAAACTACCACAACTGGAAATATTATAATCCTGTACCCCTTTACCACACCAAGTTTAGGTACCTTATTATAAGAAGACAAGAGTATTACCCCCACCTGAGTTCCGAAGGTAAGTATCAGTAACGCTAACCAGAATGTCCCCGACCGCCTGTGGTTAAAATGTCTATTCCACCTACACCCCTGTAGGCGGCATAGACATTTTAACCACATCCCCATCTACGGGCGCGTAGACGGCGTAGCCGTAGCTACGCGGCTACGACATCCAGAAGAATAGAATTAAATAGCTTCGTAGCTTTAATTTATTGTACTATTTTTAAGGTTTGCTACGCAACTAAGATATCAGATAAGATATAGTAAAAACACTTAGCTACAGAATTGCGCACGTTTGGTTTTTTATTGTGCCTAAAACGAAGGAATGTTCATAAATACATATCTTGTTATTTAAGGAAATAAAAAATACATGTGTTTATCTTGAATTATTGCACTTTTGGTTTAATAGTAGTCATTTAAATAATGTTCTAGCCTAAACTTCATCAGTTTATAAAAATGATAAAAGACAACTTTGCTTTAAGGACGCTAATAATTTTCTAGCACACTCCATACAAAGGTTGATCACTCGTCACATCAATACAATGACGAAAACTGTGAATGGGATTTGTAAATAAGCCACCATAAACATTTTGACCAGTCATAGCCACCAATTCTTATTCAAAAGGCATTATTATTTAGCTTTATACAAAAAAAAAAAAACATAAACCTACATGGGCACTTATGAAACGTCAGAAGCTAGGTGCAGGCTTACTGACCCATATTATGAATAGTTTTTCTCTTGTAAAAACAATTAAACTTCTGCAATAACCACATATTACCTGAGTCACCGCACCCGCAAATATACGGATGCAATTCATGCAATCTTTTAGATAAATATTGTACAAGGCCTGCTCAGCAAGTGTAGGTAATATGTAAACGATCACTGCATGCCATATATGTAAATAGTATTAAGCATTACGCATTCTTTAATAATAACAATCATTTTCAATACCTGTCATAATTACTACCACTGGTTTTTCAAGTCATATGGTGACGGAATATGCGATATCCGGTTAAATAGTATAAATAACTAGTAACAAGCCTAGTTTATGAACTTACCTTCCTTAACTATATTCTTCTATATTATCTGTATCTATAACTTATCTTCTTATCTTTTTCTTACAGACTCGTAGTATAAAATAAAGTCGCTTTCGCTGTTCGCTTAGATCTTTTAAACTTCTCAACGGATTTTAATGCAATTTTCAGCAATAGATAGAGTGATTCAAGAGGAAAGTTGCCCATGCAAAGCCGGGGCGGGTCGCTAGTTTATTATAAATTAAAATCGGTCTTTGTGTCTGTTTGTGTGACGGCGTTGTTATTCTAAACTGCACAACGGATTTTGATGCGGTTTTAAACCTAGTTATGAATAAAACCAACAACAAAATAATAGCATTAAGTCCGCCTTTGTACATTTGTTTTTACATTTTTTTACAATTTTTTACATTTTGTTACATTTTTTTTATTTTTTTTTATTAAAATAAATAAAACAAAATCATACAAACGAGCAATGCCCATAATTGTGGAAACAATGATCTGACTCAGCTGTTTGCCTCATAAAGGCTGTGCCACTCAGCTGCTTGACACGGGGCTGTCAAATTAATACAAGTACGCTGGACCATCACCCTCCTTGACAGTTCCATCGAATCGAAGGCAAAATAAAACCTGTATGTAATTACGATGAACGTTGCAGAAGTTTTCAATGAATACGTCTCCGTCTGAACTGTAGAAAATAATAATTATGTGCATATTATATTACGTGATCAGTGAGGAATTTATTTGAATCAGCGATGGATTTGAATTGGAATTTAAGTTGGTCACCAAATAATAATAAATGAAATAATAATACCTATCAGTTTCTTGCCCTTTTGAAAACTAACTACCTGCTTTCGTAACTGAATTAAAACAAAAAAAATATTGTTTATTATATTTTCTCAACAGGTACTATTTGGAAAATATTAAAACAAGTTAAACACACATTACCTATAAGAGATAATGTATGTGTAGTGTACTTAAGCATGTATTGTGCAAAACACAAGAAGAAAAACCCTAAAAAAAGGAAAGCACCTAAGCTGCGTAGAAATTAAGTCATTTATTTACAAAGTTTCTAAGAAAATGTAGGCGGTGTCAAACGCTAACCGCAAGTTAACGTCGGTAGAGTATAACATAAAAACAGCACGTATTTTAACTCCTCTGAATTCATGATACCCGGAAATTCAGAACATGGTTGAGATAAAATAAAATTTTATGGTATACTTAATAATAAAATGTATCTTGTAAAACTTTGATTCGACAACACAACAACAACCGGATGATACCTAAATAATTTGTATCTTGATAGATGAAGATGCATTTATATTTGGATTCTCATCACATGATTACCTAAAGCATATTATTAAAATGTCAAAGTATATTTTTATGATATGTACCTACATGTTAGTAGAACTAGATAAAGTAACAGCTAAATGGTTGTTGAGAATATGTATTAATTTATGCGTCCGCGCCGGCGGGCGGCACGACCGCGTTATGTTCGCACTCTGGTCCAAGTTCAATAGACCGATTCATTATAATGATGCCAAATAAACAAATTTCACCAAGAATTAGTAAACGACATTCCCCGAAAAATATCTGTGTCGAATCTACGTCACTAATCAAGAAATCAAAATGATCGCAAGAATGAAATATAAAACATCGCGTTTTTCTCATTATTAGGAAAATCCAAAACCTTTGAGAAAAAACATGTAACGTAATGTAGGTACCTGAGCTTTTTGCTCCATTACAGCAATTTACTTATCTTATATCCATAACTTCACCGAAAGCTTAAAGAGCTTTCTTGAAAATGTATAACGACAAGTAAAATCGAAGTTATTTATTAGCTACATTACTTACTCGTGGGAATTTATTTCTCTTCTTATCATGTGGTGCTCAAATAAAAGCAAATCAACTAAAGATGCCTCTCATTCCCCGATGGGCTGAAGAAACAATTTTAATTAACTTCTTTCTATGCCATAACACGACAAACAAATGTTTAATAATTTTTATACCTTAACGTCTCAAATGATATGTACCAACGCTACTAGAATTTTAAATACCTTATTTAACCGTCTGTGAACCGAACATTGTATATAATTGAAGAACACCATTAAATTAGACAGAAGCTTTTATGTTTTACCTTCATCCAAAATTTATTTAATCTATGAAATAAATCAGAGTAATGCAAAGTTACCAAGGGATTATTAATAAATTAATTAGGACGATAAGAGATTTACGTTTCTACTTAGTTTAAAATATGGCAAAAGGATACACATTCCCTAGCGCACACAGGCGCGTCGTTATCACGCGTGTCGCCAAAACCACGCACACGAATGAGCAATCAGAGGCTTGATCGCCGAAATACACCCACACATGTTTACGAGACTACACCTATATGCCAAATACGTTGCGGTATCCGACGTTAACGTAAGAGGTAATATAAGAGGCGCATCTTCGAGTTTGCACATTTTAGTTTTAAAAGCCGGCCGTTGGAGAGCGGGTCATGTTAGCGAATTTTAGCAAAATACATGCTTGATTCGCGCCATAGAGGCTTTTCTTTGTGTTGTCGGGACTGAGGTTGTGTCGAGCAGCCTGCGCCGCAAGGTCGTAGCCAGGCCTACAGGGCCGCATCCCGTGCCATGGGGCCGGGAACACTCTTATATTTCTTGGTAAGTTTTTTTAATAATATTTGACGCAAAAGGTTACTAGGTAATTTATATACTTGATAATTCATAGTTTTATGAATATTTATTTCAAATCAGTAGACATGTTTATTGAATGTATGTTATTTTTACCAATATTTTTAAATAAATGTTAATAGATGTAGGTACAGATGTCGTATAAAAGCGGAATATTGATTTTATAATTTGTCGATAGCGAGAAGATTGGTTTCTTTTTACATTAATACCTCCTGCTTGTTGTTCTTTAAAAGCGACCTTTTTTTCAAATGTTCACCACTTTTAATAGCAATACAACAGTGTTTTTAAGGTGTGTATTCGGTTACCTAATATTATTTTCTATTCTCTGTTTGGAAACTAAATATTTTTCATAAATTATGTTCCTCAATACATATTTAAGTTGACCTGCCTATGTCACTAGTAACAAATCAAAAATGAAACGTAGCCATTTGGACCTTTGAGCGTTTCATCGTTAGCCACGGCATTATTCCCGAATGTTCCTATTTCATGAATGAAACGAGGGTTGAAAATGTTAATGATAGTTAATCAAGTATTAAACATCCCTTTGATTCAGCCACCACCATTTCGCACACAGATGAATTCAACCACCCGAAATTCATTAATGAAAATTGCTGCATTAACTATTAAGTACTTGATATAGGTCATTTATGAACTTGTATTGTATTGGTTACTGAAATATAATGTATATACTTACTAACAACTTATACTGTTTTAAATTTTGCGTTAAAGAGATTAAGGAAGAGACTTTTACTCTTTAAGTTATTTTTTTTATCCTTTATTAAAAAGAACCAGTTTCTTAATAATTAATTACAATCTAGCCTCTAAGACTAGTAATCAATTTTAATCCAACTTAATTTTTTATGTGATCATTATTTTAAAACTTAGAATAGTGCTGATTGTACTTTACACAAGTCTGTTCCACTTTATTAGAGTCTGATATAATATAAGTTTAATGAAATACTTAACTACAGCATTATTAACAAAAAATAAAACCGAAGGTATTCCACAATTCTAATTATTTTTATGTACTTAGGTACATAAACATAATATTATATAGTAAATTCCTGTGAAAAGTATTAGCTAACGGTGTTTTTCAACCAAACATTTAAATTAACTACTGCAAGACGTAATAAAAAGTTTGTTGTTTGTAAAGTAATCTACAACTAAACAGAAGTTAAAATATGTTCACACTTTATCTCAACGCAGGATGACAATTTTGACGTTTACGAGCTTGTAACACGTGACAGACGTACTAATATACTCCGATTCAGTAACTTATCGCGCCTCGATAAAGCAAGGCCTACTTTGAATTTCAACTGGTTTATGGAAATAGAGAACGAGACCGTAGCTTAAATCAAACTTGTTTATTTAATAGGTCAGAAATTTGTAGAGTTCCACAAGATTATCTTTTAAAAGTACATTGATGAATTTTATTGTAATTTTAAAATAAAACATAAAAGAATTAAACGTTAATCTAGTCCTTGAACTTTTCATGGAAAATTTTTATTACTGTGTGCATATTATATGACACTTATTGCTAATAAATTTAACATTATATGTGCAAGCCTCAATTCTACGACAAATATATTCAAATCAGTAAAAAAAGAAACGAAACTAACTTAATATAATTATGTTGCAAAACCTATACCACAATGACCCTTTCAACACTAACTAAAATATAAATACAAAACTGATGTAACGAAATAAAAATGATGTAAGTTTTCTTTACTAAATCAAAAATGACGGAAAGGCATCGAGATAAATGATTAATTATTGTTTTTAGAAAGTTTTCAATTGAACGGGTCATACAAAGTTCAATCACGATCTTGTATCTTGTCACTAATGATTATATCTCTTATCTCGTGTGTCACGACGTATAACAAAACGTATTTAAACATGAAAGAAGTCACCCTATCTTACTCCTCGATCTCAAAGTTTCTTGCAAAATTAATTTGAAACCCTTTATTAGTAAGAATGGTTTTACTGAAATTCTTGAAAATGGCACACTTCCATCCAAATGTAAACGAATCAGTTACTGCAATTTACACTTATTAATAATATAATCCAAACATATGAACATGATTCGTCGAAAACATAAAACAAAATATTTTTTCGTAAATTCGTCGCAGCGCGTCTTCAGAATCAGATTATGTACCAGCAGACCATAGGATCATGGGTGATTGAGTTTCCCTTAATTCGAGGAAAATATTTGTAAAGCAATTTTCTTCGACTCGTACCATCGCAGGATTTCTGTCAAAGGTAAAGTCAAAGACAAATTATTACAAATCCTAACAAATATTATAAATGTGAAAGTCAGTTTGTTACGCTTTCACGCTAAAACGGCTGAGCGGATCTGGATGATATTTGGCACATGGGTAGACCATGACCTGGAGAAGGACACAGGCTACTTTTCATCCTGGATAACATATGAAGTCGCGAGCAACAGCTAGTAGGCACATAAAATACACTTTTGAACGTCAAAACTTACAAAACTACAACAAATTGAATTGATTCTAGTCAAAAGGTAGTTTAAAAGTAAAAGTAGTAGTGCAACCGTGCAACTAACGCGACAATTTTAAAATATTTTATTATATTTTGTATACTTACATTAATTAATAAATAAGACAATGCATCTAGAATAAAATTACTATAGCACTTATTTTATCAAAAAGTTGTCGATATTTTCTTACATACATAATATTATTATTATTATGTCCTTTATTTAATTATATACATAAAAAATATATTTTTAAATATTAGAATAAAAACATTTAAAAATATAAAAAATAGTAGTCCACCGGTATCGGGAACAGGGTCCAAGCTACGCCGGTCAGGGCTCCAGAGAGAGGAACCTCCTGACAATGCGAGGAGGAGTACCGCTTTCTGAATCAATCAATCTGAATCTTATTATTATATTTATTATTTTTTAGGGGTATGAGGAACAGGGTGTAAAGTTCACTCATCCCCCATAGAAAAGGGAGGATCCTCCGACCAGACGGGTGTGATGTCTGGCGGGCAACTGCCCAGAGGTTTGAAGTTGGGAGATTCTATATATGTTTATCGCGCGGTAAACTCTAATTGCGCGATGCAGGATTTTGTGTGACGTCAGGGTGTTATGTGACGTCAGGTCTTTGATGCGTAGTTCGCATGTAGCGATGTAGATGCCGCTACATCACTCCCCTCCGGAGACCGGAGGTCGATAGTGGGCTGAGTCTTGAATCTTGCGATGCTTCACAGTGCCAGCTGTGGTTCCAGTGAGTCGGAACCGGGTGCCGCATAGTTCGCGGTAAGTCGGAACTGTCTGCGGTGATTCCCCAGTGAGTCGGGGTAGCGCTGCGTTATGATCCAGTGGGTCGGATGTGGTACAGCTGGGTTGTGGCTGAGGGTGATGACCAGGAATGCGCGTTCGCTGCATGCTGGTGGTCAGGATACCCGTTGAAGCCGTGGGTGCTGACTGGCTGTGTGACTCGCCTCACGAAAGCTTGCGGGAGTGATGATGATGATGACGTCACGCTGAAGTATCTGCACGAAGGCTGCGTTGACGTTCAAGCTCGGGGTCACCAATTTAGGGGTATGAGGAACAGGGTGTAAAGTTCACTCATCCCCCATAGAAAAGGGAGGATCCTCCGACCAGACGGGTGTGATGTCTGGCGGGCAACTGCCCAGAGGTTTGAAGTTGGGAGATTCTATATATGTTTATCGCGCGGTAAACTCTAATTGCGCGATGCAGGATTTTGTGTGACGTCAGGGTGTTATGTGACGTCAGGTCTTTGATGCGTAGTTCGCATGTAGCGATGTAGATGCCGCTACAATTTTCTTAAATGATATGCAAGGTACCGTCATAATATTAATATTTTCAAAGACCGCGCAACCACTGAAGTCCGGCAGAAAATAGCGGAACTACATTTTTTTTAAATGCAATTTGATGCAATGACATACACAACACCGCCGCGTATAACGGATTTGAGTGGTGGCGCGGACTTTTAGTTCCCCGAGAGATTCGCAGCGACGTACATTATAAATGGCTCTGACAGCACTGTTTTGCAAAATAAAGATGGATTCAATTTCAGCTGCCCGACCCCACAGTAAAATGCCGTACGACATAATGCTGGGCAAGTAACTAAAATAGACCAAACGCGTGGTTTCTACATCGGTTAACTGTCTTATCTTTCTAACAGCATACGCGACCGAGCTTAACCGCCCCGCAAGAGATGTTATATGAGGCTTTAGTCTAGCGTGATTCCCAGGAACTTCGTTTGATTAATGAATACTAGTTTATTTCCATTCAATATGATGTCACATTCGCTACTTCCAATATTAGGTAATTTAAATCTCATGCATTTGTTTTTTTTTTGTTAAGAAGTTCAAACCTTTTCCGTTTGGTACAGATCTTACATTAGATTAATGTAATTTAGTTAGTAACATTAATCTAATGTAACATCCAATTGACTAAAATGACAGTTACATTGCTTCTGTATTGTAATCATTAATCTCGTAGGATTGAATTGTATCTACCATCTACATTAATGTCGTATTTTTCTTTAAGTCTACGATTACAGTGGGTACATCATCGATCAGAGTGGCATTATGATATTATAACTAAGAGTAAAGTTGAATGCTCTCTGTTGGCTGAAGCAGAGCGATAGAGGATGACATCAGCTCCATGCGTGAATTAGGGATGTTTCGACCCACGCCTTCTTTTTTCGCTGACGTGAACTATAAATTTGATTTTTTCGTGCGGATATCACGCGTTTGAAATCAATTAAATCGCGTAGAACTGCCATAAATATTGGCACTTTTTATCCAATACGATTGCTGAAATCCAAGTTGATTGGATATAGGATTTAGTTGCGGCTATTGCAAATTTAAATATTTTTTCGTGCCAACTCTATGTATTGTTCAAAAAACTTTTATTAATATGAGCGAGCGAATGATGTGGAGTAGCATAAATTATAATTTCAGCTTAATACGAGCTACGAGTCTATTTTAATCAAGTACAAATGTAAATTCACTGTACCTAATCACATGACATAATGGAGCCGGGAATAGAACCGATTTTCTTACAGAAAAAACTGAAGATCTATTTTTACAAGAATTTCTTTTTTAACGGTAACAGCTATTACGAACACAGTAAACAAAATGTAGTGTCATTAGCATTAAAGCGACGCAAATTTTTAAATGACCTCCATTCGGTAAAATTTTCTGCTGTAAACCTAACTTTCTGGCTTGGTTTATTCTATTTACAGCCTGTCGTTTCACAATAAAATAAATATCAATATTTGAACTGGTAAACCCCAAGCAATATTAATTTAGCATTGTCTTCTCAGCTGTAGTCACTAGTCACACTGTTCAGTGGCATTCAACCGAGATTCGTGAATAGATGAAAAGACAAAAGTGGAAAGAACTGGGTTGGTTTCATTGACATAGTGTGTACCGGCAGACATCATAAAGTTAAATGTGACAACGCATTGTTTGGTTTACATAATGAATGATTGGATAGTGAAGCGTGGCGTCCGGACACGCGACAATAGCGGTCCGTTATTAAGAGATCTGAGAGTGTCGACGTCGACGTGACGTGACTGACGTGCATCGTACACTGGCTGTCTGACTCACAGTCTACACTTGTCTTGTCTCCAGTCGCTAAGCACTTCTCATGCTCTCGCTAGATGTTCTTAACTTCCGCTTCCTCGACGACCGCGACCCCTCACTTCCGGAAACGCTTGACCCCTCAAATATAGATTGTAATCATTCAGTTTGATATTTGCCTCTTCTAACTTCCGATACTTAACAAATCTTTTGAATCAAATCTATTATAATAACAAGTAGAATCTTAATTATGTCTACTAAATCTAACGACGACCAGACGCCCACATCATGTCGCGACGATCAACGTTTTTGTAAAACCAGTGTTAAGCCGTTTTTTGTACGAGACATGGAAATTAGAGGAACTCCACAAATACAGTTTTTGGAGGGACGACCATGTTAAGTTTCCTATTTGGGTTACGTGAGAAGGTTAACGACTCACACGGGATCTTATAACAGGACATTGACATTGTTTTATGGCGAGGAACTACAGATGGGCGGTCTGATGCCGGCCGATGGAGATCTGTCTCTTCCATTGTCCTGTCAATCATTTAGTCAAAAACCTTTGGCATGATTTAAAAAGCCCGCTTACCACCGGACACATCCATCGTAATATCATTAACACTTAAACTTCTTATTTTTTACCGCCGACGTCAATATTATGCAGGACAACAAAAACGCAAGCTCATTTAAGGTATTCATTATAATCGGATTACAATTTAATAAAGAAAGGCCACAACATGCATAACAATATTATTCTGTTTGTTTAATAATAATCTGATTTGGCGTGCCAATTTCCTAAGTCCTGTATACCAATTTGCAAGCATGAAATCTCATTTTAATTCAAATAGATAGATAGATATTGATGCTGTTTTTATTATAAATCCCATGTTGTTTGTGTGTATCGACTTTTAGTCATATGATGTCATTTAGACATATATTTAAATACACATTTATTTATATTATTAACTCAAAGGTCATCTAATGAAGATCTTTTTAAACTATGGGAGGTCACAACACAGCCTTCAGAACATTGCCTTTTACATTTATGAAAGTGTTATAAAATCTATTACTTTATCAGGCAAACAAATTTAATTATTACTAAAATAATCTCACCGATGAATAATCTAAATATTCCACATAAATGAGATCACGTTTTGGGTAAAGTTGTTCTAGATTGGAACCCTAATAAAACAAGAATCCTTCACTGGCATTAAATTACCATATTAAGAATGCGAAATGTGAGTCATCTCTACTTTTAAACTCTTCGGATACAGAGATACCGGTTGTTTCGATCGGAATTAAATAATGAAGTAATGTCGTTTTTACAGGAGGATACGAATAGTTTAAAGGTTGAGGATGTTTGCTAGTCAGCTCACAGGCCGACTGCCGGGTCATGCATGACGTAAGACTCCTAGCTGATGCGACTACAGCGGCCTTTCGAAAATATCAATTTCTGAAGGTTTAGGCTGTCTAACTCAACACAATCAACACGATGAATGATGTTTAGGCTTAACATTCTTGATAATTACTATGCCAAATAAACATTTTACTAAATGTTGTATCCGATTGAACATGTTTTTCTGTCATCAATCAAGAAGGGTTCGCTAACAGAAAAAAGGCAAAACGAGCCTTTATCATATACCACTTACCCCATTTACTTAAAGTCCTTTTAGAGTATGTATCCTTGGCGCAATAAACATAATTTTAAATCTAATAACTATGGCCACCTAAGTTTAGAATTTTATTGCAACAATTGACTATGCGAGTATAAGTGCTTTTGTAGTTAGGTGCTGCATTTAATTTACAAATAAATACCTCTACCCTTTAGAAGCCATGTTTAAAATATACAAAAGTGATAGCTTTGATTAGACTATCAGCAGTCCAATTACCTTTTATTTTAGGATTAATAAAAAAAAATACCTACGATATATACCTACTTAATAATTTATTTATAGGTTGTGCCCGTGTCGCTTAAGAAGTCCTTGGATAAATAATATATCTGGAAGCTACTTCAAATATCATTCAAAGTCTTCATGAAGGAATCTCCAATAATACTTTGTAGACAATTGAGTCGAGCCATTTCAGAATGTTTTTAATTACTTCCGGGTCGACCATTAATTTAGTAACCAACTTAAGTTTTATTATACCCAAACAAAGCTTTCAGACGAATCTTTGGCCTTCAACGACGAAGACAAAATATTAATGACACAAGTTTAAACAAAAGTGTATTTCTTAGTGCGGATTTCACCAATGAAATTGAACGCATTCAGCACATCTAAAACTGTCAGTGTACAATATTCCATAACAATTTTGACACTGAAAGCTCTTGAACGCGTTTTAGAAATGCTGATCGCGTTCAGTTTCATGGGTGAAATCAGCCCTTAGTGCGGATTTCACCAATGAAAATGAACGCGATCAGCACTTCTAAGCCATGTTCAAGAGGTGTCAATGTCAATATTCCACAACAATTTTGACACTGACAGCTCTTGAACACGGCATAAACGGGCTAAACGCGTTCAGTTTCATCGGTGAAGTTCACCCTTAATCAAACAAACAAAAGCGAATTATAATGTACGTATTCCGAGGTTACTAAACAAAATATAATATTTATATTGATATTTCAAATGTAGGTACGTCTGCTTTGCAATATCAACAAAACGCAATAGGTCATCTTTTATTTACATCAAAAGTGCACCAAAATAGAACGTCACGGAAAATATTTGTAGTTTGCATGCAAAGTCTATAAAACGATTCGAAGATGACTTTGAAGATGTTCGATATTCCGAGCATAGTAGGCTTGATAACAGTAACTTAAGCTGAAGATGAACGTATTATTTGGTTGTTGGGCAATTCTTTGTAGTTCTCACGCCACGTACAGAGATGTCAGATGATCGCTAGGTCGTTTTCTTTGCCCCATTCAACCAGCGTTACTGGGTCGGATTGTTCTAAACTAGACAACAATGTTAGGAAAATTAGACTAAGTAATCTAGCCGAAGTGTGCTCGCCATCGATCAGTGTAACGTCGCAAGCTTTATCGTGATCCCGCAGATGAAGCAATCACGTCCCATTCTCACGACACTACTCCGCCAAACACGCTGTTTGATCGTTGTTATGAAATTCTAATTGTCTTCTTAATGAACAAATCAAGTCTAATGAGTAGATGAGCAGGCATGCAAGGTTAAGATCGCTTAACATGCCTACATATTAATTAACAAACATGATAAATATGGTTAACGATAGTATTATCATAAGAAAAATATTTCTGAAAAGCTTGCCCCAATAATATCGATTAAAATAAAATTATTTTAAACACGCGTCCCTTTAACTTTTTTGAAATATGTTTTATACATGTTGAAAAAAAAATTAAGACTAACGTGAAATGTCAGATTAAAAATCTCTTTTGATGATGACTTCATTATTAAAGTTCAAAGACAAAAACAACATAAAAAGACCACGAGTGACCTCTCGGATCGATGACGACATCGGCACCGATTTGACAACCTGTGAAAAAACAACCTGTGATGCAGGTTTGAGTCATGTGAAAATGTAGGTTACATATTTTATAATACAAAATTATGACCTATTGATATCAAAAATGGTCAATAGCAAAGGTTAAAAGAGTCCAACCACTTTCACTGTTAGTCACGGAGTAAGTAAATAAGCACGGAGCACTATGGGTGCCGGATGCAAGCGACCTTCGACGGTTTGCAGTCTCACTTAGCGTTTAGATTAGAAGCGAGCGTCGGAGAGTGTGTGACATAACCCGGTGGCGTCACCCAACCGCACCTTGACATAATATACATACTGGTTAACATCTACTGATCGAAAACCTATTTATAATACAGGTAGATTTTTCATCAAATTACATATACTGTACGCTAAAATAAATAAAAGTTTTTGTGGTCTGGCCTCATTCGCCTTGACCAAAAAAGTATGTTTTTAATCTAATTTGCCTTGATTAAAAAATGATTTAATAAATAATATTTTTGTCTTCTTCTTCATCTCTACAATACAATATATTCACGTCAAACAGTCACTAGTCAAGTCATTTGGATTCGGCTGAGGGCTTGATCAAGTGATTTAACAGCATTTACTGATCAGAATCTCTATCAGGGTTTCAGAAACTCAAGAGGTAAATCAACAGCCAATTTACCACAGGTAGGTAAAGGTTATTTGCCTTTGAAAGCCAGGCTGATTTTCCGTCCTAATATGGCAACTATAAAATGTCCTCGAGTAACCAGTACCTACCGCTGACCTAGACGAAAATAATACGCTAACTCAAGTGTTGACATTTGAACTATTATAGCCTTAAACACTCCCACTAAACTGCAAAAAAATATTACGAACTACGAAAATTATACATAGATTAAGCACTCATTTTAATTCAATGTTTTAGAAGACTCTAATAAAAAACATGTTGTTCGATATTATATTATATTTAATGACTATTCAGAGTCCTTATATCGTGCCCCTCACCCATAATATTTCACAACACAACATTTTTGCAGCTTCGAATTATGTCGAGGATTGCGTGCCGTATTTGGCAATAAAGTATGGAAATCCTTTACAGCCAGACAGAGTACACTGGAGGGCTATTGACGAAATAAAACTCGTTACGTAAAATATTAAATCGTGATTCATAAAGCGCTATTTTAGCATTCAGAAGAATTTTGTACAAAATGTGACAATACTGTTTCGGATGGTAACAAAGTAAGCTAAGCTTAACATGTTGTAGTTAGTAATTTCACTTGCACAATGTTTGACGCATACTACTTAACAACATTATACTAGTAATGATGCTTAAAATAATGATGTTGTTAAATGTCACGTTGAGGTAGAGAATCATAATAGATGTTTGCATTATGAACTGGTTGAAGTTGCAATTAAATAAATATTTAACGGCAATGAGCAAGGGTACGCGTGCCGCGGAGATCCGCTTGGAAATAAAATCTGAGTAAACGCTGAGCCATAAAGATGTAGGGATAATGCGACGTGTTTACGGTGAAACATTTCATACTTGCATACATTACTAACTTACCTACGTCAGCAGTGTAGGTAAACTACAAGCAGCTAGATAGAATGTATACAAACTATTCCTTTAAATCCAACGCACATTCATAACAGATACTAATGATAACAATAGACTGACTGATGTGCTGAAACTGAAAATGTATTTGGTGTGAAAGCTGAAATCTCTTTAACTCTACGCCGACTTGGACGAAATTTTGGTCTTAAGGAAAGACAAGACTTAAAACATCCAATCGATTTTGGATAATCAGAAAGTAGGTAAATTAATCACAAAGTTGTTGAAGTAAATGAAAACAATTATACGGCGGGCGGTGTCGCACCTCGCGCGTCGCTTAAACCAGAAGTAACAAACCGGTACATCGACAAATCCTGGTATCCCCCCCACACCTCGAAATTAGTCCCATTTAAAATTGAAAACTAAAATCCACCCCTAAGGGTAGAAAATTTGGGGTTGATTGATTTTTCACCTTCAACATTTTCAACTGTGAACCGATTCTGTTGACACGCACACATATTAACAATATGGTAGCGATTACTTTGTGAAACAGAACCTAATTCTAATAATGATAAACTGTAGTTTGAGTTCAGTAACTTGACAAATGATGAACTCGTAAATTTAATCGGTCCACTCTAGACCACGTGCCGCCATTCAGAGGATCAGAACTAACTTTAGGTTTCTGTGTCAACTCCATTGTTCAGCGATTTTTCTCTTTAACAATTCGACGTGACTTGCGAATCCTTTTTTAAATGCTTACACGTTTATGTCCCAGATCAAAAAACAATTTGTTTCTGATGCTTGTCTCTCTGGTACGTGAGATTGAAACATAAGGCGACAGTTTTGGGGGTTACGGTCACGGACATTGACGGACACTGCAAAAGTTGAACCAGACGTGTTTAGCGTTACAATGGGATGAATTTATACAAAGCCCAAACGTTCACTGAATACTTCTTTTACTTTGACCGACTTGATTGTTATCTGTGATCAGATTTGTTTACGAAAATAGAATTGACATAAAAACAATACTATTTCATTCTACTGATTCAACCGACAGTCCAAGTTGAGTCATTGGGCTAATCTCAATAAAACATCATCCGCATTTGTCCTTGTATCTTCTTTGCTTCCGTGTTATCTTTCTTCATTATTCCCTTCACGCAAACTGCAAATGTGCACTAAACTGCAAATTTACAAATGTGTATGTAATAGGCACATCATGCAACGTGTGTTGTATGTGTTTCGTAATCCGATCAATAAAATGTGTTCATAAAATTACCATAACAACTCTAATATACGTCTGATAGAGTAACCTTTACTTGAATACTTCGATTTATACAATAGGTACTCACGCAATGAGCTTGATGCGTTGAGTGAGGCTCAATGTGCCATCATGTTTAGCTTTTATCAATAAAACTCGCTGAGCATTTGGTATTTACGATGTACTCAGCGGAGTGGCTCCTTGACAGGTTTGCAACACATTGCCTTGTCTCGCGTCTCATGTTAAATAAAGGAGCAAACAATAATGTTTTCAGATACTTACCCGCCCTGTTTTTTCACACCTTACTTGTGTGCCATAAGAATGTTTAAGGTGTTAAAACCTCAAAGTAGGTGAGGTCATGTATCCTTGATTATATCCTTGATTAACTGACCCCAAAATTTAAGGACATTGGTTTTAAAGTGAAATGCTTTATAAAAGATTTATTGGATATGAAGACATCAACGTTTTTCCAAATATTTTATTAATGCTAAACAGTCTTTCGAATAAATTGTCTAAGTAAATAGACTGAAAGATGTTAAAGGTGACATAGTAGTGCCTCTAGACAATAATATTTGTAAACGATTGCGCATAGTGCCTCGCCCAATAGTTTTATTGTGCAACCTGCCGCGAGCGCCTGGCGCAGTTCGTCAATATGACCTAAACAGCTAGGAGACGGATATCACTCAACAGATCCTACGCAGTCAAATTGAATTATCACTTGCACTTTCTGTTTCCATTTTCCCTATATAATGTCAGATTAATAACAAATATTTAAATTGTTTTTTAACAGCACCTGTTCCTATACGAGTATGATTAGGATGATGTTTTGCGACGCTTAAAAAACGCAGTGTTTATTTTAAAACTAATTTGACAGCTGTCATCTTGACGTAACCCCGGGTACTAAGGCGGCGGCCCGCCAACATGAAAAACAAATGAAGATTGAGTAGATCGATCGAAAAGCCGTTATTGATTTATTGTGACTATGATGTTGGTGATTATTGTGATTACCTTTAATGCCTTTTCATACGTCCCGGTTGCCAGGTAGCCGGCTAAGTGTATGGGCATGTACGTTATCTTTCACACGTACCGCCGTAGGATAACGTACATGCATACAACCGCCGGGTAGGTACCCTGCACCGGCTATCCGGTAACCTGGATGTCTGAAAAGGCACTTCCAGTGTAGTGAGTTGATTGATTTGCGCTCACGTCTCACGTACCTATTCAGTGGAACGTCGCGTCGTTTACATTATTGTTCATTCCCTAATGTGATCAGAGACTTATGATTATTCAGAATATTGACTTCATTAACTTACATCTCCGCATACCCACGCTTAAGAGATAATTAAACCTCTTGACGATTATATTTAAAGGCAAAATAGCCTTTAAATATAATCCAATATTTGATAATATCAATATTCCAAGTTACTTAATGTTTTGATTATGGACGTATGTAACTTGCTATTTTCTCGAGGCAAAGTAAACTCAACCTACTCTACGTTCCCATAATTTTATTATGTGTATGATTTCAATATTCGCTCTGACAACATTTAATCTAATTAAATTGAATTTTGTTAAGATAATATCGTCATCAGATTATTATTACAGTTGGAGTTAATGTAATATAGGCACTTAGTTCTGTAGTGTTAAGGCTTACGCGCACAGACGCAACGCGACGGAGCGACGAGATTCTTTAAATTTCCATGAGGATTTCATAGAAATTATTCTACTAGAGTCGCGTCTGCGTGAGCCTTTACGTCGGGAAATATTTGTCTTTTATCGTGATGAAAACATACGTGTCTGTACTAAACTTATAACTCCTTAGCAGCGCTATTTATTTTACCTTAGTTTCGAAAGAATGCCACGTTTACACACATATCCTTTGCTAATTAAAGCCTATTTTGTCCAGTATATCTATACGCTATACGCAGTTATAAATTTAAGTCGCTTTTCGCGTATGGCTGTGTGACCGCGCGTGGTTCTTTTAAATAACGAATTTGGATGCGGTTTTCACCATCATTTTAGAGAATTTATTTATCAATAAGAGAACCAACAACTATAACAAAATGGATAACAGTTGTTTACGAAACATAGGTACAATAAGCACTATGTACTTTAAAAAAAGGCAGCGTTCAGCCGAGCGCGTGCAGAATATCGTGGTTTTGGTGGTAAATGGGTCAAATGAATTCCGGAAGGTGCATAATACATTAATATAATTTGTCAAGTCATTAAAACCGTGAGAAGCCGGGGGGGGGGGCCGTGAGAAGCCGGGGGGGTGAGAAGCCGGCGTGGGGGCTCGCGAGGACCTAATAATTAAGAAATGTAGGAACATAATGCCTAATATGAACTCTAATTCATATTAGGCATCTTATAAGGCTGACTTATCTTTATTTTAGATTCATTTAAAATCTCATGGTATGCTTATAAATAAACCAGTTTAATCAAGATAATTAAATACAAACGAATTAATACGTTCTAATTCGGGAGACAAATCCTATTTGACAGCGTTTTGAAGCAAGCAATGAAAAGCAGTTACAAAAGATATAAAGAGATATTTTTATGTGCAGTAGATTAAGTTCGGTTTATGGTTGACAATATCATGTTAAAAGAAGAGTAAAGACTTTAGAACTAAAGTACCAAAGCTCTTTGAACATCTCAATTAAAAGTTATTTTTTTTTCATTTGTTCACAGGCCGCGCTGGCAATAATACAAGCCAGTGAGGTTACTCCAAAGAAACCACCAAAAGATGATGCCAAAGCATTAACAGAGGCGAGAGAGGCTCGACAGTATGGCCAGTACCAGGGACCGTCAGACAACGAAGTTGTCGTGGACATCGAAGACGATGAGAAGAAACAGTATTACGAGACTAACTACGACACAAGTAAGTAGAGTATTAAAAAATATAATATATCGTCAAATAATCCTGAAGGGGTACGACATTCACGAATGCCACATATCGATGATTATGTTTAAGTCCTATGTATTTGAAGGCAAGCTTATTGCTAATTGAGGGCATGCATTCAGACACAGGACTGCAAAATTCATAATGGAAAAATGCAATAACACATTTCCTACCCGACCGGGGATCGAACCCAACTCAGCAGTTGGACTAGCGACCACTAAACGAACGAGGCAGTCGAGTTTAGAGAGTTTCCTCACGCATAATTCGATTCACGCGTTCACATTACAAATGGGTCTAATCTCCGTTTCAAACCGGTATTCTTTTATACCTATGTGCGATGTACCTGTAGGTGCCTACCTCTGGACAACTCGTTAGGTTTGTCTCGATTCGATATTATGTCACTATGGTGAGACCGGCTTTTTATATCCCTGTGAGGCGATCAACATTGATGTCAACTCTCAATTTACTATCGATCATCCAACGATTCTAACATCCTATTCAGACGAGAAACACACTAATACCTATCTCAGTTTTGAAGAAGAATGATTGATCTTTTTCGCTAATTCTTTTCGTTTGAAAGGAATTTTAATTAAAGCTACGAAAATAAGAAGTTTTAGAATCATTCATGAGAAAAAACATTTTCGATTTTCGCCTTTTTTATGTTTTGGAATTAGATAGGTATTTGAGATAATCATTAAGGGCCTGTTTCACAATGTCCAGATAGAGACTAGCTATCTCCCAGATATCTAGTTATTAAACCTAAGGTGATGAGACAGACAATATTTGAAGGCTTATTTTTTTTAAAGCTTTTGTCATATAATCTGCGTTCGCAATTTATTTGCCAAACATGTAAGCAAACACGAGTTTTAGGAAAAACAACTGTATATATGCCTATATTGCCTATATTTAAGGTTCAGTTTGCCCTACAACATCATATTTTTGATGACTTTTTCAACAGTATTAGTCAGTCTAAAATCAACTTTATTTACACTAAGATAAATTGATGCTTGTTTAAATGGAAATAACATCATTTGGTAACAAGGATTGAATAGACCTTAGGTAACCTACCACAACCACAAGTCGTAGATTTTCGTAAGGAAAACATAAACCAAGTTAGACAGGTACCTACTTACGAAGTAGTAAGTAGTTGCCAAAGTGCGTATTCATACATAAGTCTTAGTTCAAACTGTAAAAAAAAGTAGTAAGTACTTAACAAGTCGATCCGCGAATGTTTATTACATGCTACCTCTAAGAAAACTTACATGACCCGTAAAATATTCATTCCACAAGGTAGGTAAAGGTTTATATGCCTATATTTTGTTTACTTACAATGAAAATTATGTATTTTTTTAGGTAGATACGCGATAAAATTCATATAATGAATATCAATTAAATTCTGATCATTGTCAAAACTGCATAATAAAATCATTATTTTGTCGATTTTATAATCTTGGACTTAAGAGCGTTTATCCATAAAGTTGGCAACGTCGCAACTAACTGTCAAAAATTTACCTGTTTTGATTAATTCGGCAATATTGCTGTATGGAAATAAGAAATGTGGCTAAATAGTAAACTAGAATGTTAATAATGAATTGCAATTACAACATTGAATTTGATGTTGTACCAGTTTTAGGTGTAAAAAAGGCATTTGGAAACTTTTTTTTTACATCTAAAACTAAATATTCGGTGTTACGATATTAATTATTGCATTTCATAATCAATATTCCAGTTCGCTAGTTAGCCACATTTCTTTTTTCTATATATTGCCAAATTATTCAAAACAGCGAAAATACGTAAATAAATAAAAAAAATCGACAAAAGAAAAAAAACAGGAAAATATTTGTCATCTATTTGCGACTTTGCCCACTTTCAGAATAAAACGCTTTTAATATAAATGCTGCTGCAGACAACACTGTAGATACCGCCTACCCGTTTTAATTTAATGGATTGTCCCAGGTGGTCAGCACACTCGAGACTTAATTGTGGTCAGGACTCGTATTGTGAATTTTAATGAGACAGCTTGAAATGGATATGAATTCCCACACAGGTATCTAATAAACATACCTACACGAAGTTCACACTAAGAAAAATAAATTCCGCAAGGAAACACATACTTACACCGTTTTATTTGATACTTCGGGACTGAATTAAACCCGTTTTGCAACTCTTACGCATTTTTGGTTACAGGTTTATATACCATTACCTTATTGGTATTATGCAAATGTACCGTTTCGTGTCGAACGTTATTTTATATGTGATACCATGATCAGAGCATCTTAAAGCAAAAAATCTGACTCCAGTAACATAAAAAGTAAAAAAAAACGCGATATTGTTAATTATTTTAAAAACATTATGAATCCAAATAAATGTTCCGTAAAAGTAATGCTTCAAAAACGTAGAGTCTAAACGTATGACGCATAAAATGATACTAACATGAGAGAAGACATAATTACGAATTACCCTCATCTGTCGCATATTAAATTCTTGTTGACGGAAAACAGCTGCTTTTGTAATCATTCCTCGTGAGACACGCTTACAGTAACTTTCGTATTAATCTAGACTACAAATAAGATGATTCAACTTTTCCGTTTCATTTCTGTTCCTTTATGAGAACATGTCAAGTTCTCGTAAAGGAACAGGCCCAGTACTTCATTTCATTATATTTCAATAATTCAACCATCTGGTAAAATTATCAATCTGCCTAGCCTTTTCCCTACTATATTGGGGTCAGCTTCCAGTCTAACCGGATGCAGCTGGATACCAGTATTTTATATGGAGCGACTGCCTATCTGACCTCCAGAACCCAGTAACTGGCTAATAGGATACCACTTGGTAAGACTGGTTGTCAGACTTTTGGACTTCTGACGACCCGTAACGTCTGTCAAAGATCCACGAATGACAGCCGGGACCAACGGCTTAACGTGCTTTCCGAGGCACATCCCATCTGGTAACATTACAGGTGCAAGTACATTTTATGAGATCATTATGGACCCTGTCGCGCGCAGCGTAATAGTAGGAGAGAGAAATATTTAAAGAATGTAGAGTTTCTGCTGAATAAAGATAGATAAATAGCTAACGAATACTATCATGGAGTTCGTATTACCTCTGTAATACGAACTCCATACCTATAAATAAACAGCAATGTTTTACTTTATGTAAATGGTAATACTTCAATTTGAACAGATCTAAAAAACATCGAAAGTATCATAGACTTTGTCTCAATCGGTAGGTATAGTCTTATTTCTTGTGAAACTTGTATTCTAAAACTTGTAGAACCAGTAACAAAATATTATATTGATATGATAAATGCTAAGCTACTGCTGTGTGATTAACTTAATAATGTTTATTCCGTTTAATAGTAAAAATAAAATGCTTCCTAAACAGATTGACATAAAATTGATAAGATCATTATTCAATTTGTTAAGATTTACGATTTAAATTTTCCTTGGCTCTTGATTGATTATTATTTATATTTGAGTAAATAAAGATCGATTAGGTCGGTATGATAAACTACGAACTTCCTCTTTTGCCTCAACACAGGGTAGTTTTCCGTTTCAGTAATAAACTTTGCCATTTATCATAGTGGCGCCGCCTGGTGCGATAAATGTTCTAAATTCGTCATCTCCGTTCACTGAAAAAACCTTATAACACAAAAAAAATATAGTCACAATATCACAATCCGCGAAATAATCGCGTCGGAATGTTTGTTGCTCAGTTTAGCTTTAGAAAGACAGGTTTTAGATGCAGCATCATGGCTGTGGCTAATTTTATATCTTATGTAATTTCGTCTAAAGCGGTTTTATCTTTGATCCAGGTGCATACGGATTCGGTTATGACGTTGGTCCGAACGGGCAGTTCCACCACGAGAACCGTGGTCCGGACGGCGTCACCTACGGTTGCTATGGTTACTTGGACCCTGACAACTTCCTCCGCGCTACTCACTACGTCGCTGACAGCCACGGGTACAGAGTAGTAGAGCCAGAGAAACCAGTCGAAGTCTTCCCGGACGAGAAATACGAATATGATGAAGCGTAAGTAGACATATAATACGTTATTGACAATATTACACAATAGCGATAACTTCGTTGCCTTGGTTGTAGTCTTCATTTGTTTAACGATGATTTAAAACTGATGTCACAATTATTTTAAGCTAATTCTAAAAAGTTGTTTTTACAAAGTGGTATGTACACATTAATTTATTAAAATCAGGTTATTCATTCTTTGCCATTTTAACCAAACCCTTAATTTTAAACTACTTTTTCAGGACCGGACAAGCGGCAACCACTCAGCCAGGTCAAACCCTCCCGTGGAAGAAATTATACTTCCCCAAAGGTTGTGGTCGTACTCCCGGTGGAATACCAGCCAAGCCTTTGCCGAAACCGACACCGAAACCACCTCGTCCCATAGACAGCAGCGGCGGATCTAGCAACGTCAAACCCGTACAAACTGGACAAGGTAAAGACAAAAAGAAAATAGGGAAACCTCCTTCAAAATACGGTTGGCAATAACTATTGCTTAACACATCTATATTCAAAAACACTCCCACTTAAGTTTCCCACAAGTTGCTGATCGCTCAGATCAGATGATGAAAGTATTTTGTACTTCGGTTGGCAACTTTCTGAAAGTTTAGTTACTAAGGAATTTTGAAATAAATTTTTGCTGCTTTCTGTATTAAGAAAAAATAAATATACTTACATTTCGTTCCGATTAAGTTATAAAATACCTACTTTAACATTTTCCACATGACCGTCTACTCAATAGAATGAGAAAAATTGCCCTTAATTTTACTACCAAATCGCCTAGTACCGAGACTGAATCAAATTTTTTTTTTCCTATCTTTTCAGGACCCAACGGCCCCGGATCATGTAAGTTTTCTAGAATTTATTCCTTACGACAAATATTTCTTGAAATACGTCATATAATCTGTGTGTCGGGAACTTTATTTTTCTTACCTCCCAGAACTTGCTAACTGAAGATCCGCTAATTGTGTTTCTTGAATCTATATAGCGTCGCAACGCAAAGTATTGCAAAAATAATCCTTTATTACCTTTTACATTTTCTATGAACCAACGCTCACTACAGCCAGGCCGCACCGCACTTTTTTGTTTGAAAATGCATTGCGCTGCGGCCCGCCCCAATCAGCTTTAGTCTTTAAAATACTAAAACTTTCATTTCACTTACATTTACAATTGATTGCTTCTAGGGCAAGGCCAGCCAGGCAAGCCCGGTACCCCCGGCAAGCCTGGTACTCCTGGTACACCTGGAACTCCAGGCACCGCTGGAACACCCGGATCACCAGGCACGCCAGGTGGACCAGGTAAAGAAACGAAACGACACCTTCACGCGACAAAGCGACTTCACGCGACTTGTTCTTCCAAACTACGCGAAGGATTTTGATGCGGTTTTCACCATTATTTAAAGAATTTATTCTGAAAAGTTTATGTGTATAATTAATTAATATTAATATAAAGATAATCTCGATGTTTTGTCAAGTCGTAAAAACCACGTGAAGCAGGGTCGGGTCGCTAGTTACACATAATACATAGGATAGTTTAACAGCAGGCGACACTCCAACTGCCTCTGAGGGTTAATTCAATGCCCTGAAAAGACTCGATTCGAATGCGAGACTGTAATTGTAGTTCCTTTCAAATTGTAGTTTCCTTTCAAAAGACGATAAGTCCGAATGGGAAAACTGGGTGATCAGCGCCCTAATAAAAAGAAAACAAAGGAATTTTCATTTATTTGCTATAATGGTAATGAAATTAACTAAAACTGGGATGTTTTCTGTCATGGAACTTTTAGCGAAACTATCATTCTGCTCGTATCAAATATGCCATAAACTTGAATGCGGACTGAGTTTCATTGTATTTATTTATTTGATACTTCAAGCATACACATGTACGTGGCATAGATTCTAATACTCTCTCTTGGTAACAGGTGGTCCAGGCGGCCCGGGCGGCCCCGGCGGCCCTCAAGGTGGCTACTACCCAGGCAGCGGCGGTACCCCAGGCACCGGCGGAACTCCAGGCACCGCAGGATCTCCAGGCACCCCAGGTACACCCGGTAGTCCAGGTACCCCGGGTACCCCAGGATACCCAGGCACGGCTGGCACCCCAGGCTACTACCCAGGTAAGACGTGACTAACACTCATTAACACCTAAATTGGAAACTATAGATTTCCACTGGCAGACCTTATACCAAAAAATCTGACCTAATAACGCAATGTTGGGTTCAATCTAGTTGCTCGATCATTAAAAACACGGGATATCCATACAAGTTTCGTTTAATGCAAAGAAACGAATCGAATCACGGAATTTTGTGAAGGCATAGTCACAGAGTTGTGACATTCTCGAAATACCTTCACAAAATTCCGCGATTCGTTTTGTTCGAAGTTTTTATTTTACAGTCTAACTATGTGATCGGTTCAGTGCCATCAGTAACCTAATTTTATAGTCGTTTTCATTCAAATTACATTCATTTATCGTTTTAAAAGCGCCTGAAACATTTTTAATGCAACTTAACGAACAGCAGCTTTGTCGCTAACCCATCCATTTGTGCTAACTCTTTCAGGCACAGGAGGATATTACCCAGGACAACCTACAGGACCAGGTACGAAATCAACTACTAAACAACTATCGTAACAATTAATTTATGAAAATAAGTAGTAAAATTATCAAAAACTCAAAACAAATTCATTTTTATGTGTGGTTGTGCAAGTTAAGAAAATCGAACACACATTTTTTGGATTCTCAAATAAAAAGAAGAATTTGCCTTTTTTATGGCACTCCGCCATACGTTGACATGACGTGATGCGGCCAAACCTTTTGGGGTAGTATCATAAATCACGCTACGTCCATCAATCAGTATGGTTTTCATGTGAAACGCTAAGGTTAGAACGCACTACGAACAAATGCCTGATTAATAATGGAAATAACGTATTCTAAAACTACTACTACTTCAAAATCTCCGTAAAAGGATATTGTACCTCTTTTCGAAATTGAATCCAATACAATTGTGTTGAATAATTAAAATACTGTGAGTACCTAACATGCTATTGTATCAAAAATGAAAAAGACGCGAGTTTCAGATACACATTTGAAATCTGAATCAGCAATATACCGGCTTTGCAAATACATAAACCTAGTGCGTTCTAATTCTGAAGGGGAATTCCCATTATATTTTTAAGAACGTTCGCATTCTAAACTCAGTCTGTCAAAAATACCTCATATTATCCGATTTTAAAAGTGCGTTTCAACAAATAGTTTCTTTGCCGTAATGTTGGCTCCACTGTTAAACTTTATCAACGGACTGATAGTGCCGTAGCGTATTTGTCCTACAACAGTGGTGCCAACATTACGGCATAATAACTATTTGATTAAACGCACTGTACCAACATTTTGACAAGTTTATGATAATAATTGCCTCTGAGATGACATTGCGGCTAGGTTTTGAACGTTTTTAATTGCGGGAATTGACCTTCTGGTAGCTTGTGTGTGCTAACAAAATTAAATATGACTAAACATAAAGCAGCTTATTAACCGTTTGTGTCTAACCAATCACTGTGTATGGCTTTAGGAGGACCATTAGGTCCTGATGGCTCTGGTGGTTACTATCCGGGTACTCCAGGAACACCCGGTAGTCCCGGCGCTCCAGGCACACCAGGGGGACCCGGAGGCCCCGGCGGCCCCGGTGGACCAGGTAAATAGAAATAACGGTTGTAAAACTACCCTTAACGAAGCCGAGAGTCACTTGTACTTCCTATTACTTAGTTTTTTTTTTTTGCACTGCACCATACCTGAGAACCTTCTGGTTACGGAGATATAGAATGCACCCATAAATACAATGTTTTACGTGCGTTACATTCTGCACTACCGTAAACAACGAATTTTCACACAAAAATAATGCGTAGGTGACGGCATCGTGGTGGCTCTTTTTACACCCTGTATAATTCTCAACTGTCACACTGTCAGTCCTATGATCCTCGATGGTCTGCCGCAGCACTGCTGACTGGTAAGTTTCTAATAAAAGGTGAACAATCTGACAAACAGTAACAGTATTTTTGTTTTATTTTTAGGAGGGCCAGGAGGCCCAGGAGGACCCGGTGGTCCTAACGGTCCCGGCGGTCCCATTACCGGCGGTAACTACCCAGGACAACCCGGTAAACCTGGCACACCAGGCAGCCCAGGATCACCCGGCACTCCCGGAGGACCAGGTGGCCCAGGAGGACCTGGTGGCCCAGGCGGACCCAATGGTCCCGGTGGTCCTTCGACTGGTTACTACCCAGGACCACCTGGACAACCCGGAACACCAGGCAGCCCAGGATCACCTGGCACCCCAGGAGGCCCAGGAGGACCCGGAGGACCAGGAGGCCCAGGTGGACCCGATGGACCCGATGGATCATCCACTGGTGGTTACCCAGGACAACCCGGAACACCAGGCAGCCCAGGATCACCTGGCACCCCAGGAGGCCCAGGAGGACCCGGAGGACCAGGAGGCCCAGGCGGACCCGATGGACCCGATGGACCATCCACTGGTGGTTACTACCCAGGACAACCCGGAACACCAGGCAGCCCAGGATCACCTGGCACCCCAGGAGGCCCAGGAGGACCCGGAGGACCAGGAGGCCCAGGCGGACCCGATGGACCCGATGGACCATCCACTGGTGGTTACTACCCAGGACAACCCGGAACACCAGGCAGCCCAGGATCACCTGGCACCCCAGGAGGCCCAGGAGGACCCGGAGGACCAGGAGGCCCAGGCGGACCTAATGGCCCCGGTGGACCATCCACTGGTGGTTACTACCCAGGACAACCCGGAACACCAGGCAGCCCAGGATCACCCGGCACTCCAGGAGGACCAGGTGGACCAGGTGGACCAGGAGGACCAGGAGGTCCAGGAGGTCCTAACGGTCCCGGTGGACCTTCTACTGGCGGTTACTATCCAGGACAACCCGGTAAACCTGGCACACCAGGCAGCCCAGGATCACCCGGCACTCCCGGAGGACCAGGTGGCCCAGGAGGACCCGGTGGTCCCTCAACTGGTTACTACCCAGGACCACCTGGAAAACCCGGAACACCAGGCAGCCCAGGATCACCCGGCACTCCAGGAGGCCCAGGTGGACCAGGAGGTCCAGGCGGCCCCGGTGGACCCAATGGCCCCGATGGACCATCTACTGGTGGTTATTACCCAGGGCAACACGGAACACCAGGCAGCCCAGGATCACCTGGCACTCCAGGAGGACCTGGAGGGCCAGGAGGACCAGGAGGCCCAGGAGGCCCCAGCGGTCCAGATGGGCCTAACGGTCCGTCTACTGGCGGTTACTACCCCGGAAAACCAGGCAGCCCAGGCTCACCAGGAAGCCCAGGATCACCAGGAACACCAGGTGGACCCGGAGGACCAGGCGGCCCAGGTTCGTCTCTTTTTCAAAATTTTTATATAAGTTGTGCAAACGTTCTTAATAATAATCTTAAAATCAGTAACACAGCGCACAGCCTAAACCGCTGGGTCTAGAAGCAGGAAATTTTGCACAAGAGTTTATTTTCTAACGAAAGTGAACACGACACGATTTTTGAAATATCATTTGCTAAAGTAGTAAATATGGGATGAAAGTTTTTGTATGGAAGTTAGTAATTTTTGCCGATGAGAAATTCCATTGGGCGCATGGCTTATACGTAATTGAAATAAACAAATGTTCTAAAATTTTGTTATTGAACCAAGAAAGGCACATAAACTCACGCCTTTATTATAAGGAGACTAGAATATCAGAGAGCCTAGACAAATGGCATTCGCTTCGGAGCGATTCTATTACGACAATCGCTATCGCTTCAACGATAACGAAGTTCAATTGGTAGACAAAGTACACTTCGTTTCGCTATTGTCTCATCCATTGGTTTGTTCGATAAAAATTACATTTTGTCTTTGGTCTTTCGTGAGCAAACGTCAAATTCCGCGCTGTCGCTGTCAATTCTTGTTGTCAGTTGAACTCCAATAGTACGAGAGCCCACGACCAAAACCATGTCGCAACGTTTTACAGCCAAAACCGTATAAAATCGTTAGTTTAAATGATTCTGAACCCTTCTCGGTGGGCAGTACCGGTCAGAAACGTCACAGTTTTATGGGAGCCCATTTCTGCTATATCAAAAGAAACAGGCAGACGGTTTCATTACATATTAAAAATGTACATAGGTTTCGTAATTTTAATATGAATAAGTTTGTTTGCAGACATTTTGCGTGTCCAATGTGGTCTGAGCGCATTTTCAAAAATTTTACCGAACGGTCTCCCAGTAACCTGGTTCAATTTTTTTTCTATCTTTTGTATAGTTACCGGGGTTACAAAAATATGATTTCTTACATTTTAACTGGTACCTATAATTCCAAAAACCAAAAGAACGTTTCGAAGTCGCCCGGAAAACGCGCGGTTGTTGTTACGCTCCTATCCCTCACGACAGGACACGAAAGTTTTTAAACACGTTCAAAATGGTTCAACTCATAAGAGGCTCACACTTTCTTTTGAAAAACAATTTATTCGCATCAATTGACCAATGTTCACCTGAAAACAAAAATTTCAGACGGGTTGCTATGTATTTGATTTTTTGACTCATTTTCTACTTTTCAACTTTTCAAAGTTTCAGACGGGTTGCTATGTATTTAAATTTTTGCCTAATTTTTAACTTTCTTAAATGGTCTCCTTGCTACGTGCGACGCTACTGGATTCTAAAAATTGTGTTTTTGGTATCTAAAATCTATCGTTCAACTCCATTCTTAAAATCAGACAAATTGCTATGAAACCGGTCAGTATTTGTTTTTGAGATATTTCAGAATGCGGTCCGGTCAGACGTGACGCGAAAAATGAATGAAATTATGATTTTTTGTATTCATGATAACTAAATGTATCGATTGTATAATATGGTTTTGTTCGTAAAACGATAAGGCAAAAATTTTGGTCAGGGGCTCTCGTACCACGACTCTTACTTCGGGACGAAAATTCAAAAGTAATAAAATTCTATAAATAATGCATTTCATCGAGACTTTCGAATAGGGATGATGATTAAAATTATTTTTTTGTCCGTCAGGTAGATTATATCAAATATTGGACACGTATTTTATTTTTTACGTAATCAAAATATTACGACGTAGCGAGTAGCGAGCCCCCACTCCCCAACTTTAATGCGTTATACCTAAGTATTTTTTTATAAATATGATAAAGCAAGAAACACGTGTCTAATATTTTTTTATTATCTGACTGACGGATTTAATAGAATTTCTGTAATAAAAAATTTTACTTCTCATAAAATTTACCATACCCCGAGTAAACTCCAAAAGTCGCCATTTTGTTTCGTTTTCCACAGGGTTTTGACGTTCGCTAATGTTTCCATCATACGAATCGAAAACTAGCGATAACGGTTGTCAAAAAGTGTCACTTGGCTACGCATTTCTATGGAAGTTATCGTTCGACGCTGTCGATGCGTTTGATGGAAACGAATGATGATGACATGTCTAGCTAATTTCTATTCGTTAACCTATGATCACGTGACATTTCCATAACATAAGTCAACCGCATACATTTTTGACTTTTCTACTGGCGATATCGCTAATCGAATGTTACTTTGTCTAGGCCCTCAGATACGTTTCATGCTTTGTTCGTTACATGCTTCTTCGCTTTCGTCGACTTCAGGTTTTATTATATTTACCTACGCACTAACAAGTTTTAATCAATTTCTACTTTTGTAGGAGGCCCCGGTGGTCCAAATGGCCCGAGCGGTCCTTCTACTGGCGGTTACTACCCAGGACAACCCGGCTCTCCTGGATCACCAGGCTCACCAGGAACACCAGGAGGCCCAGGTAAACAAATAATATTTACAGTCACGAGCACTAAAATGTTTCCTGACAACTTAGCAAAATTCAAAAGCGTTTAACTAGCTGACCGGACAGACGTCCTGTTCACGTTCAATTCGTGGTCTCGAGGTCTTGAGTTTATACAAAGAAAATAGCACTTTTTATTTTTTCCGAAACACTACGTATATTTGCGGTGTTATAATGTAGTCAGCCGCCAATAATTTCATACACCTGACGACGTATGACGAGATATTTCGATTTCCGGACAACTTACAAAGTCCATTCGCTCAACAATCAAGTTCCCTAACGTTACTAACCAATAAACGATAACTTATTAGTTGGCACGTGGTAAGGCTATGGCTTATTATATTATTATCAAACTGGTTTTAAAGCGATTTCAAGCATGTTTAATGGTGACCACAGTTTGATAGAGCTGATTATTCTTCAACTTTTTAATAAAAACCGTCGCTAAAATGACTACGATCAAATATCACTGAAGTAAAA
Organism: Agrochola macilenta; assembly: GCA_916701695.1. Lineage (NCBI taxonomy): Eukaryota > Metazoa > Arthropoda > Insecta > Lepidoptera > Noctuidae > Agrochola > Agrochola macilenta. The sequence continues at coordinate 13,556,765 of OU753558.1, forward strand.
GGGAATGATTAACCTATGAATAACGTGTAGAAACACACTGGCCCGCTTGCAACACAACTCACAAAATGCGTTTAACACAAAAATTCAAAACATCAATCTGTCTCTATCATCTTCCTGGGTCAAATGAAAAGATTTTTTTTCTTTCTTGTCTTTGTTAAATGTTTTTACGAGTACAATTGCTTAACAATGGTCCCTCACAATAGGCCTTATCAGAAAGCTAAAAGTCACCCAAAGGGCAATGGAGAGGGCTATGCTTGGAGTTTCAGAAATGAAGAGATCCGTAGGAGAATCAAGGTAACCGACATAACCCGAAGAATTGCCAAACTTAATTGACAATAGAAAAGAAAGAAAAAGGAAAGAAATGGGCAGGGCACATTGCTCGCAGAATAGATGGCCGATGGGGCCGAATGGTTGTGGAGCGACCGCATACCGGAAGACGTAGCGTTGGAAAGCCTCCCACAAGATGGACCGATGACTTTGTGAAGGCCGCAGGAATCCGTTAGATGCGGGAAGCACAAAACTGGTCAAAAAGTGGTGGTGCTTGGGAGAGGCCTATGTCCAGCAGTGGACGTCTTTCGACTGATATGATTATGATGATGATGACCTGCTTAACAGGTTCATGTACTCATAAGTTTAACCTATTCATTGCCTGAAACTGTGTATACATTGTGCAATAAATAAATAATGTTTTGAATACGTTTAGCATTTAACGCATTTAGTGATACTAAGCTTAATTTCATTTAGGTGGTCCCGGCGGCCCAGGTGGACCCGGTGGACCTAGTGGCCCCTCCGGTGGCGTCCCTTATCCCGGACAACCCGGCAAGCCTGGATCTCCAGGATCTCCCGGATCACCCGGCACCCCAGGAGGCCCAGGAGGACCCGGAGGACCAGGTGGCCCCGGTGGTCCAAATGGCCCCGGAGGACCCTCTACTGGCGGTTACTACCCAGGACAACCCGGAACCCCAGGCAGCCCTGGCAGCCCAGGATCACCCGGCACCCCAGGAGGCCCAGGAGGACCAGGAGGTCCAGGAGGCCCAGGTGGTCCTAATGGCCCCGGTGGACCTTCCACTGGTGGTTACTACCCAGGACAACCCGGAATATCAGGCACCCCAGGCAGTCCAGGATCGCCCGGTACCCCAGGAGGACCAGGTGGACCCGGAGGTCCAGGAGGACCAGGAGGACCAGGAGGACCGGGTAATTTCTAAAAAAGTGCTTGTTACCTTAAGGTCACACATAGGGTATTTGTCAGGTTTTAAAACAAGATTTCTCAAAACAGAAAAAACATACAGTAATAAATAATTTGCGGTTAAGTTTGTTCTTGGAATAAATTCATCCTAACTACGGAACCCTTCATTGTGCCTGGTCCGAAACGCACTTCGCCGGTTATGATAGTAGTCAAATACCATATGTACACATAACGCGATCTAGTATTAATCTGAGGTGCCGTTCTACCGTCCTCGTACGGTGTGGTCAAAATGCTTAACAATCATACTACAGATTACGAGTACTTACTCGTATATTACTTTCCAGATCAAACATCTTTAAATAATAAATGAGTGACTATGCATTATGAATAATAATAAAAAATATATTAACGAATTACATAAAATAGATAAATAATTTATTTAGTGATGTGCGGTTGACTGTTCAATGACGGACCATTTCTTTAATTTTGCTATTATTATATTATTTTTGTTATTTCTTACCAGATTCTCAACCAGGACAGCCAATTCAACCGGGACAACCAGGATATCCAGGCCAACCGGGTCAGGAAGGGAAACCAGGACAACCGGGATACCCAGGCCAGTCAGGTCAGCCAGGTAAACCCGGACAACCAGGATACCCAGGACAACCTGGACAACCTGGTAAGCCCGGACAGCCAGGATACCCAGGACAGCCAGGTCAACCAGGATACCCTGGACAAGAAGGACAACCCGGTAAACCGGGCCAACCAGGATTCCCAGGACAACCTGGTAAGCCCGGACAGCCAGGATACCCAGGACAGCCAGGCGAACCAGGATACCCTGGACAAGAAGGACAACCCGGTCAACCCGGTGGACCTGGACAACCAGGTCAGCCAGGATACCCAGGACAACCAGGACAACCTAGTAAGCCCGGACAGCCAGGATACCCAGGACAACCAGGTAAAACTTACTGCATTATTTAAAACTAGATTTCATCCTCCCCAACCCGATGATATCACACGTTAAAGAACCTTTTGAATTATTAGAAAGAAATAAGATTGATTAATTAATTGGCTCAATTATCACACGGCAACGGTACACAGATACTAGGACATAAGTACTAGGACAAGCATATTGTTTTGAGTCAAATCAATGTTACCAAAAAAAGACATCAACTCAACATTTTTTATTAGTACATAACTATCTACTACCTAACGTAGACTTTTTTAGACTCTAGTACGTAACTTCTGCGTACAAAATGACCATCATATAATGTCTGTTTTTGCAGTGAAATCAATTTTAACTCTGCGTCTTTTTGTTTAGGTGAACCAGGACAGCCCGGACAACCTGGATACCCAGGACAACCAGGCAAACCAGAACAGCCCGGATACCCAGGACAACCAGGCAAACCAGGACAGCCCGGATACCCAGGACAGCCAGGACAGCCCGGATACCCAGGACAGCCTGGGCAACCAGGCCAAGAAGGTGGACCAGGACAGCCTGGACAACCAGGATACCCAGGACAACCAGGCAAACCAGGACAGCCCGGATACCCAGGTCAGCCAGGACAGCCCGGATACCCAGGACAACCAGGCAAACCAGGACAGCCCGGATACCCAGGACAGCCAGGACAGCCCGGATACCCAGGACAGCCTGGGCAACCAGGCCAAGAAGGTGGACCAGGACAGCCTGGACAACCAGGATACCCAGGACAACCAGGCAAACCAGGACAGCCCGGATACCCAGGACAGCCTGGCCAACCAGGCCAAGAAGGTGGACCAGGACAGCCTGGACAACCAGGCAAACCAGGACAGCCCGGATACCCAGGACAGCCTGGCCAACCAGGCCAAGAAGGTGGACCAGGACAGCCTGGACAACCAGGATACCCAGGACAACCAGGCAAACCAGGACAGCCCGGATACCCAGGACAGCCAGGACAGCCCGGACACCCAGGACAGCCTGGGCAACCAGGCCAAGAAGGTGGACCAGGACAGCCTGGACAACCAGGATACCCAGGACAACCAGGCAAACCAGGACAGCCCGGATACCCAGGACAGCCTGGGCAACCAGGCCAAGAAGGTGGACCAGGACTGCCTGGACAACCAGGATACCCAGGACAACCAGGTAAACCAGGACAGCCTGGATACCCAGGACAGCCAGGACAGCCCGGATACCCAGGACAGCCTGGGCAACCAGGCCAAGAAGGTGGACCAGGACAGCCTGGACAACCAGGATACCCAGGACAACCAGGCAAACCAGGACAGCCCGGATACCCAGGACAGCCAGGACAGCCCGGATACCCAGGACAGCCTGGCCAACCAGGCCAAGAAGGTGGACCAGGACAGCCTGGACAACCAGGATACCCAGGACAACCAGGCAAACCAGGACAGCCAGGACAGCCCGGATACCCAGGACAGCCTGGGCAACCAGGCCAAGAAGGTGGACCAGGACAGCCTGGGCAACCAGGATACCCAGGACAACCAGGCAAACCAGGACAGCCCGGATACCCAGGACAGCCAGGACAGCCCGGATACCCAGGACAGACTGGCCAACCAGGCCAAGAAGGTGGACCAGGACAGCCTGGACAACCAGGATACCCTGGACAACCAGGCAAACCAGCACAGCCCGGATACCCAGGACAGCCTGGCCAACCAGGCCAAGAAGGTGGACCAGGACAGCCTGGACAACCAGGATACCCAGGACAGCCAGGCAAACCGGGACAACCCGGATACCCGGGACAGTCCGGCCAACCTGGATACCCAGGCCAACCAGGTAAAACTAACTTAATTGTTTTAAACATTACATAATTATAATACATAAAATCTCCAGTGTGTGGGTTCCGCATGGAAAGAAAGAAAGAAAGAAAGAAAGAAAGAAAAATGTTTATTTGGACACAGTTCGTGAAACACAAAATACAAAATAAAAAAGTGACAATAATACGAGTAGTGTGTGCCTCACGGCTGCGCCAAAAAGGTTCATTTCAGCATTAATGCCAGACAGATGCTGTCTGACGCTGGTTTTCTAATGAACCTTTATGTAGGGACAAGTGACGGCGAGACGTGAGACGGCATGGCTAGAATTAGTAAATACAATTTCCTTTGTTTCAACAACCCGATGACGTCCTTAAATTGCTTCTATCGCTCATTCGCTAGGTAAGTAATTAAGTATCTCTCGAGAAACCTTGCCCACACATAAATAAGACTTGGTTGATCTAGTACGAATGTTTTGGCGTGAAGTAATGTAAACTTATAATTAATATCGGATAATAGTATTTAACCATAAAAGCGTATGGTTAATATGTAACGTAAGCACGTTACATAGTACATGAATTTTTAATCGAAATGAAACTGTCCATTTTGTTTTTGCAGTAAGCACAATTTTTTTTAAGTCTTCTTGCATTTTTGGCCTCGCACAGATATTTTTTTAAATTTATTTTTTGTTTCGTTTATTAGAAAAATATGTTAATTTTAAATGCTCCTTTTTTACTTTTTCTTCAGTTTATTAAACGTTATACTAGAAACGAGCATTTCAATTTAAAAATAAATATTAAGGTACGTTTACATTACGGTTGCGTCATAAATGATAAATGATAAATGATTTTATTTCTGTAAGTGGGTTTGGACAAAACACTTTTACACGTCAATCATATTTTTTAAACTAGATGAGGTCGGCGTTTCCTATCTGACTACTCCGAGAAGAAAGGCCGACACAAACTCAGAGGTCACAGTCTCTTTTAAAGTCCAGACATAATCTTGGTCAGATCATGTGAAGATCATGTAGATTGGTGTCTGAGATGGTCTTTTGAGGAAAGAACCACACAGATTGAGAGGACCTGTCCAGTCAGTGCACGCATTTGTCAGTGACCGTGCAGCTCAACTCAGGGTTTAAGGAGCTCAACGATTCGACGAACAATACCAAAGAAAGGACGTTTGGGTAGGCCGCATAAATTACTCAAGCTGCCAGACCGTGATAAGAACTAAATAATAAAATAAAAGGAATGACCCACATAGTCTTCACATTCACAATTATTAAAACAATATAATACTTTAAAAAGTAAATATTCATGTCATTGTATATATAAAATTCATTAATGTCAATGTGTATATAAAACCCAGAAATAGTCTTGGTCAGATCATTGAAGGACCATGTAGATTTGTGTCTCGAATGGTCTTTTGAGGAAAGTATTATACAGATTTGAGTGGACCTGTCCAGTCAGTGCACGCATTTGTCAGTAATCGTGTAGCTCAACTCAGAACTTAAGGAGTTCAACGACTCGACGAACAATACCAAAGAAAGGACATTTGGGTAGGCCACATAAAGTACTCAAATTGCCAGATTATCATTAACAATTACTGAGAAATAAAAAAATAAAAAAATATGATTCACATAATCCTCACGTTCACAATAATATACATAAAAAAAAAAAAAAATGTATATATTATACTTCATCATTACATACAGCACATCAACAACTGTGTCGGAAATTACTTATATGTATCTATGTGTTTCTTATTGCAACTAGATCAATGGAGGTTTATATTTCATTTATTTATTATTTATTTTATTTATTTATAATAAAATAAAAACATGAAAACATACGTTTAAAAAAAAAGAATGTTGACAACACTTTCATAAATTCCACTCACAGTACTTCTGACATACCAATAAAATATTCGTCCATCCATCCGCAAACAGGTCGTGTTGGGATTTATGAATCAAAAAAGACGCTTTAACTTGTTTTTCAACTAAATTAACTCTGTGCCTTCTTTTAAAGGTGCACCAGGACAGCCCGGACAGCCTGGATACCCAGGACAACCAGGCAAACCAGGACAGCCCGGATACCCAGGACAGCCAGGACAGCCTGGCCAACAAGGTGGACCAGGACAACCAGGCCAACCCGGACAGCCAGGATACCCAGGCCAACCCGGACAGCCAGGATACCCAGGCCATCCCGGAGAACCGGGTAAACCAGGACAACCAGGATACCCAGGACAGCCCGGACAACCAGGCAAACCAGGACAGCCGGGATACCCAGGACAGCCTGGCCAACCAGGGCAAGAAGGTGGACCAGGACAGCCTGGACAACCAGGATACCCAGGACAACCAGGCAAACCCGGACAACCCGGATACCCAGGACAGCCTGGCCAACCAGGCCAAGAAGGTGGACCAGGACAGCCTGGACAACCAGGATACCCAGGACAGCCTGGACAACCAGGATACCCAGGACAACCAGGCAAACCAGGACAGCCCGGATACCCAGGACAGCCTGGACAACCAGGATACCCAGGAGAGCCAGGCCAACCTGGATACCCAGGCCAACCAGGTAAAACTAACTTAATCCTTTAAAACATTACACTATAATACATTAAATCTCAAAGTCAAAGTCAATGCTAAACTTTTTATTTCAAATAGGCACATAAAAGGCACGTTTGAACATAAAAATTTTCAGAAAAATATAATTGATTCTAGTTGCCCCTTCCGAAAGGTAGTATTGTATGTAAAATGTTTTACAATATTTTGTATACATTAATATTTGTATAATTATATGTGAAGACGATGCACCTAGAATGAAATAACTACATCACAGTACGTAAAAAGAATTGAGTATGACAGATAAATTAATTATGTGATAGATATTGGGATATTTAGGTGGTTACATATTTACAAACATTGTAAAAGTAGAGGATTTTCCAAAAAAAAATACGATTAATAAATCAGTGAGTCTCGAGTGTGTGGGGAACCAAGGCTAGAATTTGTAAATTCAATTTTCTTTTTTCACCACCAACCCGATGTATTGAAAGAAAGGAAGAATAATGTTTAATTGGACACAATTCGTGAAACACAAAATAAAAAAGTGAAAATCATATTAATTTAACAATAATATGTGTGCCTCACGGCTGCGCCAAAAAGGTTAATTTCTACAATACATCAACAACTGGGTCCGAAATTAATTCTATGTGTCTGTCTTTTGCCAGATCTTAGAATTGAACATTTCATGAAATGGTTGTATTTCATGAAACAGAACATCGACCGCTGGTCACATCATGATGTGGTCTGGCCAGATCATTGAATACTCAACATTTTACGATATTAACAGTTAAACGCACGACTAATTCATGATGTGGCCAAACATTAGTGACCATATCGTAAAATAGTTAGATTATCCACCGGTAGAGGTGTTGATCGCAAACAAAGTTGGGTGACCACGAAAAAAAAAACAATTTTATTGAATTTCCAAATATGGAAACGACATAACACTAAAAAAAATGTTTTTTTTTTAATTCACGCCGCTTGTGGCACCCTACCAAATGGTTTTGCCTCTCGATTAGGTTAGAACTGTGACCAACCGCCCGCGTGCCGAGCGAGCGAAGCTAATGGCGCCGCGGCAGCGGCCGGCGAGTGCTACTTCCAAGTTGGTCGCAGTTACTTGGAAATATTTGATATGGCCAAACGTCGAGTAACATATCATTAAACGTTGAAGTTTAAACGATATGATCAATTTTAGCTGGCCCATTCATGAAATAATCGAACACTTCATGAAATGCTCAATTCGAAGATCTGACTATGACAAAACTGCAATTTTCAAGCTTTGTACTTTTTTTCTTATAGCTGCTAGATTAATTGAGGCTTTTTATTTCATTTATCAAATAAAAATGTCGCTTTGACTTGTTTTTGAACTAAATTAACTCTGTGCCTTCTTTTAAAGGTGAACCAGGACAGCCCGGACAGCCTGGATACCCAGGACAACCAGGCAAACCAGGACAGCCCGGATACCCAGGACAGCCAGGACAGCCTGGCCAACAAGGTGGACCAGGACAACCAGGCCAACCCGGACAACCAGGATACCCAGGCCAACCCGGAGAACCGGGTAAACCAGGACAACCAGGATACCCAGGACAGCCCGGACAACCAGGCAAACCAGGACATCCAGGATACCCAGGACAGCCCGGTGAACCAGGCAGACCAGGACAGCCAGGATACCCAGGACAACCAGGACAACCTGGAGAACCAGACAAACCAGGACAACCCGGGCAACCTGGATACCCAGGACAGCCAGGCAAACCAGGTCAACCCGGATACCCAGGACAGCCAGGGCAACCAGGATACCCAGGACAAGTAGGACAACCCGGTCAACCAGGTGAACCCGGACAGCCAGGATACCCAGGCCAACCAGGTGAATAACTTCCATCATTTTGCAACAACACTGCACTAAAACATTCAATCTCAACTGGGATTCCGATTCCGCTTAACTAGAATTCGTTTTTAGGGTTCCGTACGCAAAGCGTGCCAACGGTAACCTATTATTTCTAAGACTCCGCTGTCTGTCCGTCTGGCCGTCTATCTGTCACAGGGCTGTATCTTAGATCCGTAATAGGAAGTAGACACTTGAAATTTTCAGTGTGTACTACTGTAATCGCCGCTATCAACAAATCATTTAAATAATTTACTTTATTTTACCATACAAGAAAACTGGTTTTTTTTCCGACGTTTTTTGCTCGATCTGAATTGATTTCTCTCTTGATTTTTTATTAAAGTATAAAATAAAAAAAGTAGTGTCAAATATTGTATGGTGGCACAGAACCCTTCATATGCGAGTCCGACTCGCACTTGGCCGCTTTATTAACATCGACTAATTTTGATTTTATTGATGCCTTACAAGTTGCACGTTTGAAACTTTTAATCTAATTCCAATCTCTGTAAAACAATATATTTTTCAAACATGTTTGCAATGAATGGATATACACTCCTTTGCAAAAAAAACGGGCACCTTACAGTCATTGGCTTTTCTATGGATAATATTAATATTTTTAGTATGTCATTAGCATAAATGACTAGTACTTTCTTATTATCAATGAGAATAAGTTTTTAACACTTGAATCCTGGAATCGGTGTTTTAGTCGATGTAAACAGAGAGCCGTGTTAAAATGGATATTTTTATCGGTATATTAAAATGAAGACTACGAGTATTTTTATGTTATTTTAATAAAAGTAGACATAAAAAAAGTAACGAGTATAACCTCCCCTTGCAGCGATTACGGCATTTAATCGTCTTGGCATGCTTTCCACCGGGCTTTTAATGGTGTCCTGTGGAATGTGTTCCCTCCCACTCAGCCGAGATCACACGTTTAAGCTCCCTGATGTTTTGTGGAAGCGGTTGGACAGATCATACTCGCCTTTTTGAAGGTCCTAGACGTGCTCAATGGGGTTAAGGTCGGGGCTCCGTGCTGGCCAATCCAAACGACGAATACCGACCTCTTGCATATAAGCATCTACGTCGCCAGAACGATGGGCCCGAGTATTATGGTCCATATAAATGGCATCTTCACCAATTACAGTAAGTGTGGGTTGTGCATGTTGACAAAGGATTTCTGTTATGTACCTTTGCGCATTTAGTGAGCAATTTTCAATGAATACTATCTCGGTACGATAACTGGTAGTTTCGCCCGCCCAAAACACAACGGACCCTCCACCATAAGGGGTGATTTCGTCAAAACACACGTCGGCATAGCGTTCCCCTGGTCTTCGTAACACTCGCCGACGTTGGTCCTCACCATTCAGACAAATTCGAGCCTCATCGGAGAAGATGACGCTGCTCTAGTTACCTAGTGTCCAAGATAGGCAATTTCTAGCGAACCTCAATCGAGCAATCCGGTGCTCACGGAGTAAATTGGGGGCCCGCGCTGGCCGTCGACTGCGTATATCAGCCGCTAAAAGCCTCATCCTCACTGTCCATAGGCTAACTTGTGCTACTCGTACCTCTTCAAGGTTTCTTTCTAGGTCTATGTAACTGCATTTGCGGTTTCTCAGCGTCTGAGTCACTAAACACAACTAAACATACAAACATACATTAGAACTAAATGATTACCAATAATGTAGAAAAATCAAAACCGCCCGTTTTTTTTGCAAAGGAATGTTAGTTAATTACTCTGAGAAAGGAATGTATAATATATAACGGAACACAGAATTCACAACAAATCACTCCAACCTGATTTGTCTCTTTTAACAGCAAGAATTAATGGTGGTGGGTGGCTTGAGTTCTTTTTCATATTAATTAACTGTGATCCTTCTTCTTTAGGTGAACCTGGACAGCCCGGACAACCTGGATACCCAGGACAACCAGGAAAACCAGGACAACCCGGATACCCAGGACAACAAGGTGGACCAGGACAACCAGGCAAACCAGGACAGCCAGGACAACCAGGCAAACCAGGGCAACCCGGATACCCAGGACAGCCAGGGCAACCTGGCCAACAAGGTGGACCAGGACAACCCGGATACCCAGGCCAACCCGGAGAACCGGGTAAACCAGGCCAGCCTGGATACCCAGGACAACCTGGACAACCGGGATACCCAGGACAGCCCGGCGAACCAGGCAAACCAGGACAACCTGGATACCCAGGACAGCCTGGAGAACCAGGTAAACCAGGACAACCCGGGTACCCAGGACAGCCAGGGCAACCTGGCCAGCAAGGTGGACCAGGACAACCAGGATACCCAGGCCAACCCGGAGAACCGGGTAAACCAGGCCAGCCTGGGTACCCAGGACAACCTGGACAACCGGGATACCCAGGACAGCCTGGCGAACCAGGCAAACCAGGACAACCTGGATACCCAGGACAGCCTGGAGAACCAGGTAAACCAGGACAACCCGGGTACCCAGGACAGCCAGGGCAACCTGGCCAGCAAGGTGGACCAGGACAACCAGGATACCCAGGCCAACCCGGCGAATCGGGTAAACCAGGACAACCAGGATACCCAGGACAGCCCGGCCAACCAGGCAAACCAGGGCATCCCGGATACCCAGGACAGCCTGGAGAACCAGGCAAACCAGGACAACCCGGATACCCAGGACAGCCAGGGCAACCTGGCCAGCAAGGTGGACCAGGGCAACCAGGATACCCAGGCCAACCCGGAGAACCAGGACAGCCGGGATACCCTGGGCAACCAGGTAAGAATTAAAAATTAAAAATACAATATCCATAAATACATATAACTTAAATGTACATGATTTAAGAAAGAAAAGAAAACCGGTATCGGTCCCGGCTGTCTTCTGTAGATCTTTGACAGTCGTTCCAGGAAAGTCAGAAGTGACATCATCAATGAATCTGACATTATTTCCCAATAACATGTTGGCTTCAACAGTACTATCAAAACGTTAAGGTGGGGATCACCTAGCATTCGCCTGTAAAGTAACGTTACAGATTCGAGTTTGAGCATTACGTTACAATACTTCCTCCCTGACTGACGAGCATTCGTTTGTAATGTAACATTTCAGATTCGATTTTGAGCATTTCGTTACAATAGTGCCTCCCCAGTGCCTCCCTAAGTAACGAGCATTCGCCTGTACATTTCAGATTCAATATTACAGACATTGCTCACTGTAACTACACTCGGTTCTCCTTTCGCACTGATGTAATGCTCGAATTGTATCATTACGGGCACTGTAATGCTCGGTGCTTCTCCTTCACTGAAGTAATGCTCGAATTGCATCATTACAGACTCTGTAATGCTCGGTTCTCGTACAGTGGTGTAATGCTCGACTCTGAACTTTACACCTTTAATTTCTCTTCGTAGAACAATGTCTATATTTTTAATGGAGGGTACTGGGCAGCTTTTTACCAATATAAGACATTTCTTATTTAATGGGGTTCTAATATGAATACGTATTTTAAATATTTGTATAAATACTGCTCTTTTAAAAAGATCCGGCTATACACTTTTCTTGCTTACACAAGCATGTTATGATGGGACATCAAAATGGTATAAAAACGGCTGCCCCATGTAATTGTATTCATAAAAAATGCGAACAGCAGATTTTTTCGCGATTTCAAGTTTGGTCCCATAGTAATAGTAATTGTTCACAATAATAAGTATACGTAATTACCTTGTTTCGGGTTAAGGGTAAACAAGAACTAATGTTTTGCTCTTTCCGTTTCCTTAAGGTGAACCGGGACAACCTGGACAACCAGGTTACCCAGGACAGACCGGAGGACCAGTAAAACCCGGACAACCTGGATACCCAGGACAGCCAGGTAAAATTTAACTTCAAACAGCACCGTACCCGACACTCTTTTTTATAAAAATCTTAATCTCATGTAATTTTTTATGCTGATGTAATTTTTTCATTTGCTTATAATCCTTTTTATCTATTAAAGGCGAGCCAGGTCAACCTGGATACCCAGGGCAACCTGGAAAACCAGGGCAACCTGGACAGCCAGGCTACCCAGGACAGCCCGGACAACCAGGTGGACCAGGACAGCCTGGAGAACCAGGATATCCAGGACAACCTGGTCACCCAGGATACCCAGGCCAGCCTGGTAAACCAGGCCAGCCCGGACAGCCTGGATACCCAGGACAACCAGGTAAAAATAAAGTTACCCGTCACCTTGAAATATATTTAAACAAAATATAATAAATAAAATGTGTAGATTTGTTAGAACAAATTAACACAGATTGGCTTGAAGTAGTCATATCCTACTCCGTCCGTCATCATGCCATCATCTAGTAGTGCAATGAGTTGTACTGCGTTTATTTATCAGTAAAACAGTATTTGACAGCCCCCACGCACATGAAGCAGAAATAGTCAAAATCTTCTACATATCGTACAAAAATTCTTGTAATTTTTAAATACCTTTTTTATGTTATTAAAGGCGAGCCAGGACAACCCGGACACCCAGGTCAGCCAGGACAACCTGGCGGGCCAGGATACCCCGGAGAACCAGGATACCCAGGACAACCAGGACAACCGGGATATCCAGGACAACCTGGAAAACCAGGTCAACCCGGTTACCCAGGCCAGCCAGGACAACCCGGTGGACCAGGACAGCCAGGACAACCCGGAGAACCAGGATACCCAGGTCAGCCTGGACAATCAGGATACCCAGGAGAACCTGGTAAACCAGGTCAACCCGGATACCCAGCCCAGCCAGGACAACCCGGTGGACCAGGACAGCCCGGACAGCCAGGATACCCAGGACAACCCGGACAACCGGGATACCCAGGACAACCCGGTAAACCAGGCCAGCCAGGCCAGCCAGGACAGCCCGGTGGACCAGGGCATCCTGGAGAACCAGGATACCCAGGACAACCTGGACAACCGGGATATCCAGGACAACCCGGTAAACCAGGTCAACCAGGCCAGCCAGGACAACCCGGAGAACCAGGATACCCAGGACAACCCGGTCAACCGGGATACCCAGGACAACCCGGATACCCAGGCCAGCCAGGACAGCCCGGTGGACCAGGACAAACCGGGTACCCAGGTCAACCCGGACAGCCAGGATACCCAGGACAATACCCAGGTATGTTTCATGACATTTCTAGAATTTTATATAATAATAATTTATTTCTTTACATCAATTTTCAAAATGAATATGGTTAGGTAGTTCGAATATTATTAATAGGTATCTTTGTCTATTCGTCATAAATATTTTACATTATAAATAAAAACAGCAGTTTATTTTAACTGCAAAAACCTTCTGATTTTTACAGATTCCGAAGGGTCACCATCGGGCACTGGAGTGCAGCCACCTGCAACTGTACCATCTGGTCAAATGCCACCATTCCCCATCTACGTCATTCCGTACCCACTGCCAATTGTTCCTAGTCCAGCGTCATGCCCGTGCTATCTGCTGAAACCTGGACAGAACGATACAACACAAGGACAGCCAGGACAAGCGCCCCAGGCAACCGCCCCGCCACAGTACCAACATCAGAACCAGCCGCAGTACGCACCTTACGGTATAATTGGATTTGTTCCTGTAGTATTCGTACCATACTGCCCAGGAAACGGTTCCGGCATGAATAGCGCTCAACAAAACTTCCCGAATGCAGTACCTGTACAATATAACTGCGCACAATGCCAGGCCAACAGAGACATTTACCAGTACTTCGGTAGACTGAATAGAGGACGTAGCACAGGCAAAGATTACTTCAAAGATCTCAAAGAAATTAAATCTCTTAATGAATTAGACGACCTTCTCAGAAATCAAATCAAACCTTTAAAAAAGAGCATACGCACTATTGCTGCTCATCCACGAATACTCGACGAAACGAACGAAAAGAAAGAAGAAAAGAAGGATGTAAATAAGAATAAAACTAAGAATGAATCTAAGAATGAAACTAAAAATGAAAATAAGAGTGAAACTAAAAATTAAAATAAGAATAAAAATAGAACCAGTACTAAGGTCAAGAAAAACTAAGTAACTAAAAGTTGGATGGTATTGGGCATAGTATGCCAAGAAATATTGTTAAGTATTTTTGGTACTTACGACCTAGATAATTTTGAGACTGTCCGATGATAGCAATTCTTGGACGATCTCAAAATTTGGAAGATGACGTAAAGCACAATATTTATTAACCACAAATATATACGTCATTATTTATAGGATTATAGTAAATTGTATGATATTAAAGTATACTAGTATTTTATTATTTCATAATACGCTTCTGTATGTAATATTTACAAATTAAAATTTTCAATTCAATGTTGCCATTTATGTTGATAATTGAATTTCATCATTAGCGCCACCATTTATGCGAACTGTGAAGAAATAATAAATTATATTTTCAAATAATAATCTTGTTGTTTTAATCAATCTCACTATATATATTCATATTAAAGTCACCACATATAATTACTGATTTATTACCAGTTGCAAGTTTTGCCAAAACATCTTCCATTACCGATTCAATTAAAGAGTAGTTTTGATAATTTGGGGTTCTGGAAACGCACACTATAACATGCTTATCTAAATAATAAGTTATATTATCAAATAATAATCTTGTTATTTTAATCAATCTCACTATATATATTCATATTAAAGTCACCACAGATAATTACTGATTTATTACCAGTTGCAAGTTTTGCCAAAACATCTTCCATTACCGACTCAAATATAAGTAGTTTTGGGTCTGTAAACGCACACTATAACATCCTTATCTAGCTCAACACAAGACAGTTCAATGCTATGTTCAACCGATAGTTCAACTATGTCAATACGGGTTTTTGATTTAATACAACTTTTAATTAATATTAGTGAACCGCCACGCAGCATAGATTTTCGGTTAAAACAACTGGCCACACTATAATTCTCATAGTTAATTAACATTTCATAATCCTTTAACCAATGCTCAGTTAAACAAATGTCAAACATTGTTTTTTCTAAAAACTATTCAATTTCCAATTGTTTGGAACTTGAATATTTTGATGAAATAATTTCAAGGATTTCTACTTAGCCCCTTTTGTACAGTTAACTATGTTAGTGCTAGAAAATACCTTTTTGTTATTAAGTGTAACTATACTGTTAGAGGTACCTTCTGTTGTCTTACAAACTAGTTAACCACCTTGACATTAGTACTATTACTAATTGTGGTGCTAATTGTAGATGACTTAGACATACTAATTATGTCTGGTTAATATTAAAAGCTAATAGCCTAGCTATTTGACGCCTAAAACTAATGGGCAGATACACAGTAACCCTAGTCGACCTTAACTTATCAAAAAAAATGTTGGTGTCAAAAAATATAAACTTGTCACTACGGTGACTAACTAAGAAATGCATGTAATTATTTAACATGAGAATGTAGTTGTTTTGCCTATTTGACAAATGCTCAAAATATGGAAAAGCACACAAAATTATTTTCTTACAATAGTTCTGTGACACAATCAGTAATATCATCTTTTTTAACATTAAAACTATTACCTATAAGTACAGTAATAATGGCATTAGGATCATATTCCTTCCTAGTTAATGAAGACATTTGTTTGTAGGAATTCTGAGGCATACAATCGTTTTGAGAAGAATGACTCAGGTTATTGCTAAGTAATTTACCTAACTCTTTTCCAAAACTATCAGAAAACAGAATGGAGCAAGGGAGAGAATTAGCTTCTGTCTGAACTACTTGCATATACTATTCCATACTTGCAACAGCACACATCATCATCACCATCAGCCGAAATACGTCCACTGCTGGACATAGGCCTCTCCCAAGCACCGCCACTTTGACCGATTCTGTGCTTCCCGCATCCAGCGGCTTCCTGCGGCCTTCACAAGGTCATCGGTCCATCTTGTGGGAGGCCTTCCAACGCTACGTCTACGCTACAGCACACATACATGAACTTAAAGCACGTAGATTTTCAGAGTAGTCGTGGAAAATAATTCCTTCCCAGCACGAGCCCCAGGTCTGCTGTAGATCACAGTTAATATTAAACATGAAACATAATTTGCTTAATCATTCTAACAGCTATGTCGGAAGCATAATACATACTATGGACACCTTGCAGTAACCAAATGATTTTTTGTTTTATAACATTGCAAAACTCCACAACCAACGTGTTCATAAAGAATAAGTGAAGAATAAAAAACAGTAAACAATAAGTAATTCGAGCATTTTACGAATATTCGATTAGGAATAGGGACACAGAGCATGTAGGGAGTCCAAGATCACAATACTTTCATAATGAGCGTCAACGTTCGCTGCTAAACATGTACGGTTACCCGGTTCAATGAACAGTTTTGGGAATATAATCGCTTTAGAATACATTGCTGAATAAAACCATTTGTATACAAAATCCACTTATCGCACGTTTCGCATAATAATATAAATGCACGTAAGTAGTGAATTACGTATCATGCATTGTGTACCACAACAGCCGTGACTCCGATGCGTCGTCACGGGTCACTGCGAGGCTCTAGACATTATCCTACAGCTCACAGGGCTTCCATACAACTCAGAATACTTAATCCAACAAGTAAATGTAAGAGTATAGAATAAACTTTCATAAAAGAAAAACTTTTGAATACTTTCTATTAGATACGGTACCTACCTCGTTTGCTTTCATTTTCTACCAAATTTGAGTTAAAGAATCTGACAATTTTTATACAGTTAGATTTTCTTTTTTCAACGTGGACTTATTATGTATAATCTCGAATCTCAAAACATTTAATTTATTACGCTCTTTAGGAGGACAGCTCCTCCGACTTCAACTGAACGTACAGGGTATATTATTATCTGTGTATGAACTATTCACAAGACATACTGTCATCTGTTGTAGGTCAGAGATGCCACAGGGTTGCGTCGTGGGACATTTGTCGCCTAGGTGGTGAATATCAAGCTTTACATTGCTAGACCGTGCCGAGTGCCACCGACCTTGTTCTCAAAATCTTAATCAGCTGAACGCAGAACAGACAGCGTCTTTTTCATTTAATGCTTGCATGGGGCCGTAATCTTAGTTGATAAATGGGTGTCATCGTGTCATCAACTTCAAACAAATGATGATGAGATGCTGGTTGATGTTGGTGACTATTTGTATAATCATGATAATTACCTAACGATACAAAATGGATATGGATGTACGTAAATGGATTTAGTATTTCATATTTTGTCCAAAGTATAGGTACCCGTACCGGAAACCTATTAGTAAATTTAATAATAAATATCAATTAATATTTTGTAATTTAATGCACGAAGTCAATATTTAATACTATCGCCAAGAATCCACACCAGACAGCTGAGACATTTTTACAGAACAATAAGATTTATTTACTCGTACGTTCTCACTACTTACTATGACAAATTCACAAAGTATTCATACATTAAAAAAATTGTCGTAAATACAACAATCTTATATTTTTTAAGGCAGGGCCATTACAATATTATGTGAGTCATGTCCTTGTCAGAGACCACCATACTAAATCATCGGCCATACTGTTTTCAACTTTATACTTACATAGCTACCGTAATTGTCACACAAATTGTACAAAAACGACAATTTTGAGGAATTCATGACAAGATTATAATGGTCTTTGTAAGTAGCTGAATATTAATAATTCTAAGTTCTTCGAAAACATATGTATTTTGTGGAAGTTTTATCAAAATAATGGTAGCTAATATCCTATTGAGCAATATTTGTATATATACAGGATGGCAGGGAATTCGACGCGAAAACTGATACCATAGATTCAGTACATGATTCTGAACACGACGAAAAATTTCAACGCAGGGGGCGTTGAAATTTTTCGTCGGTTATTTTTTTTAAATCTGCCGTTCCGTACATTTTGACCGCGTAGGTATTGCAATTTTCTATGAAACAGCAGATATTTTTTTGGTTCAAATATTGCTCAATAGGATATTAGCTACCATTATTTTGCCACCCTGTATATGTATGTATATATATTTGGTGATCACGTTCTCAAAAACGGCTCTAACGATTTTGATGAAAGTTGCAATATAGGGGTTTATGTGGGCGAAAAATTGATCTAGCTAGGTCACTCACATATCAGGGAAAATTCGTTTTCTTTATTTTCTCAACCTCAATATCTATTCTAGTTACCTTGACACTTCATGCACAACCTGAGTTACTTCAACTATAATAAAACGCTATATACATAGCGATGAGAATGTTTATTTATTTATTTTATTATTTATGTAAACTCAGTAAAATACATAGAGATACGACATAATTATAATTTGAGTACAAGGTACTGCTTATTTCTTAAAAAAAAGTAAAGTAAAATAAAGAAAACGAATTTTCCCAGATCACATATCTGGGAAAATTCGTCCTTATGTGGGCGAAAAATTGATCTAGCTAGGTCACATATCTGGGAAAATTCGTTTTCTTTATTTTCACAACCTCAGAAGGATAAGGATATTGCTCCACTGATTCAATTGTTCGAAAAATTTGTCTGAGCAGACAAATTTTTCATTTAACATTCATTGCGTTATTTACGTGGTTGAGCAATCACGTAAATAACGCAATGAATGTTGTTGAAATGTCAAAATGAAACAGATTGTGTGTTACGCAATTAGCGTGCAGTACGAAATGTTTTTTTTTTTTTTTGTTTTTAACATTGTATAATTGCATAGCACATGTTGAGTACTATGTACCGACTATAAAGCTACCATTTAGGTACTGGATATGTCTTTCATTGACTTGAATGTGCCTTGGCGGCTGAGAGTATGTCATGCTCACTCTAATGTCTCGCTGACGGTGGCGCGTGTGTTGGATCATTTTTTAGCTCCCTTCAAAATGGTTGAGCTGAATGGTGCTAATCCATGCGTCATGTTCGTGAACGGGCGCCGTCAGTAGGGACTGGTCATCTCTTAGCTACCACGGCTTATTTTAATTTAATTTAATTTTTGAATTTTTATTTTTGCTACGGACGCTTTTAACGTTTTGCATCGTTCTCACATGTATAACTTCAACATGAATGATGTAACCAATTTTTTGTAACCATATTATGATTTAAAAGAGTGTCCGTGGAGTTTCTTGCCCGTTCTTCTCCATAGGTACCTACTACGCTTTGGAATGGGCATCTAGCTTCATCTTTCTGACTGACGGACCCCTTGACAATTCAAAAGTGCCTGTAATTGGTTTATTTGAAATAAATGCTTTGAGTTTGAGTTTGAGTTTGAGTTTATCTAAGTATGTTCACCCGAGCAGAGCTTGGTCGACCAGGTACTGGACTTTTAATCAAGATGAAGAACACGACTCACAAATCATCGTCAACAAATATAACTGCTAAAAAAACTTTTTACAAAAAGAAAAACAACCGACTTCCGAAATAAAACACTACAAAGTGAAAAATAACTTTAATTTCGGAAGTCGGTGTCTTGGGTTATGAATTTTCGTTTTAAGCCACCGACTTCCGAAATTAAAGTTATTTTTCACTTTGTAGTGTTTTATTTCGGAAGTAGGTTGTTTCTTTTTTTGTAAAAAGTTTTTTTTTTTCACTTTTTAGTTTTGGTACCTACCCCACACAAATTCGAATACCAGTACCTGCTATGTAAATAACAGTCACAGAAAGTTAACATCATATCATCCACATATACTAAGTGGGAAAAATAGGTATTATTGAAGCTTACTCAAAAACTATCCCAGCAAAATTAATACAATTTATATGGGACCAATCCGGGGGCCTTACAAACAATACCAATGCCAATACCCTTTCAAACAAAAAAATAATTTTCAAAATCGGTCCACAATTGACGGAGAAATCGAGGGACATACATAAAAAAATAAAACATACATGGGTCGAACATATAACCTCCTCCTTTTTGGAAGTCGGTTAAAAATGGCGAATGTGGATAAAATGCTTATTATTATAAGAAAGTGGGAGGTAATTTTGTAAAAATAAACTAGTATAATATTTCCTTTTTATTAGCGTTTATTCTGAAAGTGGGCAACGTCGCAGAAATGTAGCTAACTAGCGAACTTTTTTTTTTTTCGGTTCCTTTGTACTCAAATTATAATTATGTCGTATCTCTATGTATTTTACTGTGTGTACATAAATAATTAAATAAATAAATGAACATTCTCATCGCTATGTGTTTTATTATAATTGAAGTAACTCAGGTTGTACATGAAGTGTCAAAGTAACTAGAATAGGTATGGTTTGTTCCAAAATTATCCGATGAAAGTGTAAATAAAGGTTAGTTTACACTTTAATCGTTCAGTTAATTTTTTTACAATCAGTCACTGAACGGAATAAGTAACACATTTATTAGAAACTTCCAACTTTATTTCTTATCACTTTTTCCAACTATTTTGTTTGAATATCATAGAATCTATTTGCGACGTTGCCAACTTTTAGGAAATGTGCTCTCTCGTTGTTATATTAAGTACAGGGAACTTCGATTGATCGAAGACAGGGAACGATGCTACTAACCGTGTTAAAAAACATTAGGTAGTGTTTCGCCTTTTTGCACTTTAGGAAACAGGTTCAATAGGTACCCTGAACTTCCAGACACAAGACAATATAAGTATGGTCTATCAGCTCTTCCACTTCATGAAACTTTTAAGGTACCTACATGAACAATATGTCTTGCATTTTGGGTACAATGGCATCTTCGATTACCGGATGAGATCAAAGCTTGTAAGAATGTATGTGGTCTCTGAACATTTGTTTGGCCTTTATAAAGCTTTTATTGTATCCAACAAAATCCACCAGATTTAAGAAAAAAAAGAAGGTAATGTGTCAGGCAATCTTCACAAAGTTTAAGTAAGTACCTAGTTCCTACAAGAGTTCAATTTATAGGGATGTTGCCTGGGTAAAAAAAAAAAAACTAATTAGTCCGTCAGTCGGATAATAAAAAAATATTAGACACATATTTTTTTTGCTTTATCATATTAATAAAAAATTACTTAGATAAAACGCATTTTAAGTTGGGGAGTGGGGGTCGCTACGTCACAAAGAAGTATAAAAACTACATACTCGTGACGTCAGGGTCCCGAGTAAATGATACTCCCCCCCGACCCTTGCTCGACGATGCGCCAGCCCGCGTCGATGATGCTGAGCCTGTAGCTTTAAATTCCCCGATTAATAATAATATATCATTGATCCAGCCTGTCCCTCTTGCTGTCCTCCCCCCAGCGAACGCCCTAAGCCGAGGTTCGTACCCCACAGGGGGTGCCCTTAGCGAGCGTTCGCCTAGTTTTAATTAGCATAGTTTTTGCCCCTGGCTGGAGGCTTTGAGTGTAGAAGCTTAAGGCAGCCACAGGATTGACCGGTTGAGTAGTCATGACCTTAGTGGTCAGCTACGAGATGACATACATAAAAAAAAAAAAAAAAAAAAATACGTCAGGGCACATTTTAACTCAATGTATCGCCGTAATCTTTCGATTACGTAAAAAAAAAAAAATACGTGTCCAATATTTTTTAATAATCAGCACGACGGACTAAAAATTTTTTTTGCTATCATCACTATTTTGTATGAAATATAGAATTCACACAATGTCTTTTTTTTCTACAACCAGGAAATGAACGTTACACCGATTGCCAGTCAGCAAGATGACAAATGACATGATGGCTCACGTAACTAACTTGATAGAGCTTCATAAATGACTAATTATACCTAATTGTTCCTAGAGCATTGGTTACCATTCACTGGCGGACTAGAAGGGAGCGGCAGCTGCGGTCCGCCTTGGGCCCCCGGTTTTTGGGGGGGCCCCCAAATCTCGAGTAAAGGCCCAAAATAGGCTAAAATATGTTCAAAGTAAGTAAGTAATTAAGGCAGTTTATAGTTGGGAGCCCCCCCGTATGCTAAATATAAACGTAGGGTGCTAATATTTTTCGCTATCTCTCTAGCATCGTGAATTCGTCTAAAAATTATACAAAGACAAAGTATTTCCTATTTTTGTATGAACAGTCAAAAGAAAACCTTACCATTTCGAGGCATTGTGCTTGAAAGTTCGAGCTCACTGCGCTCGCTCATAAAAACTACTTCTCAAATTTTTCTACATACCTGGGCCCCCAACCCCAACAGGCTTTGTCCGCCACTGTTACCATTTAGAACTATGACTGTAGGTTATAATAGTACAGTCAGCATCAAAAGTTAATGACCACATTTAGATTTTCAAAATCGCTGTACATCGTATTTACTATTAGCACTTCACTATACAGCGATTTTGAAAATCGAAATGTGGTCAACAACTTTTAATGCTGACTGTACCTACCTTAACTGACTAAGAACTAAACACGGATGACCAATCCACCATTTCGACATAGAATTGTGTCGGTTTAAATGTCACACAAGAAAACGGTTTTCCCTACTAACAACACTGCCTTAAGTACATCATTGGGCAATCCTAATAGGGAAACGATGGTTACAGTTCCGACCGAACTCGTTCTTTTAACATTGAAAATTAACAAGCTTGCTTGTTCGGGCAGAGAGGTAAAGATAATTAGACGCATTACTGCCGATTATACAGTAAGGGAAATTCATAGTTAAACAAGTCGACATCCTACATCCATTTGATGTGTTATAGCCTTTTCATACAACTGGCGAAGAATGGCAGCTGTGTTTTGAATAAGCAAATTGACTACTAACTTAAACCTACAGATAAATTAAGTTGGTAGTCAATTTGCTCAACAATTAATTTCCCTGACTTTAACTACTTTGGCAAAAGATGACGAATAGTTAAAAGAAGTTGTGTGACCAACGGAGGGATGAGTGCAACCTTGGCGAGACGACCTCCAACCAGCCAGCAGCAGCTGCAGTCAAGCGTGAGAGTACATCACCATACACATTTCACCAATAATTTTTGTTAATTACAGTATTTTATGTTTACTTTGTGAGCATAACGTTTCTTGAATTGAACGTTCCTTTTGTATGATATTAGTAGGTACTTAACTTTACTAAGTCCTTCACCGTTTCCATGAATTCCATAATAACTGGACGAGACAGCGAACTCTAAGTAATTTGACTTTGAACGGCATGAGATCGAAAATTACCGGTGTCCTTCACGACGAAGTTGAAATATTTTTTTCGTTGTTCTTAAATAAATCACTTTGAATACATCATTATTTTTGTAAAATAGCGTAACTACTGCACACTTACCTCATACAAGGTGGGGCAAAAGTAATCACCCGATGTTGTTTAGCTGTATTTTTTTTTAGAAATGAAAAATGTTGGTTCTACTTGTGGATTATGTTTATTTAATGAAAACGATATCGGTCAGGTGGTCAAACGAGCCCATATGGGCATCAATTCTGACGGTGGATGGCGTCAGCATTGATGACCTTACGGGCTCGTTTTGGCATTTTCCATCACTTGTGTCAGAACTTCCGGTGATAGGTCCTGTCGGATTCAAGAGTCTGAGGCTTGTTTACTTAAACCCGGGACTTCAAGTAACTCCACAAAAAAGTTTGGAGCCATCAAATCGGGTGATCTGGCCGGCCAGTGCAAATCGCCAAAACGACAGATTCGACGACGCGGAAAAAAGAAAATCTATTTTAAATATTTTATTTCATGTATACCTACATGGGCACATAAGGAACGTCAGAAGCTAGGTGCACGGTTCCAATTGGTCGTTTTCTATGGAGAAGAGCTGGCAAGAAACTCCACGGTTATTCTTTAAAAAAATAATGCTTCCTGAAACAATTATTCCGCATTCCTATGGAATATAGCGTTTCATGGCATATTGACGTGTATTCAGCATCTGTTTACATCACAAATCTCAAAACAGAATTGACATTTGCCGCCATTTGCAAAAGTTATAGCGTCTTCCAATAGGGTGATTACTTTTGCCCCTCCTGTTACATCCATACATAAACTCACCCCTTCTACTAATGGGGAAGGCAGAAACTGCAGAACACCACCTGCTATGATCCTTACATCCTTACTTAATATTTAAGTATATTGGAGTATCATTTCAATATTTGACTGTGGGAAAACTAAAAGCAATATTTCTGCAAAAATAATGGCAACTCAGAAGCAAATAGAAAGAAGAAACAAAGAATATTTGTTTATTATATCGAATGCACTATAACGCTGACCACTGCTCGTACTCGTATATCTACTGGACATCGAAATATCAGACTGTGTCGGGATTGGGACTGCTGTCACTGCTTGAACAAAATCGAACCCAGAACCCCGAGCTCGACAGCAGCTGAGCCCACGAACGTCAGACCAATGAGACTTATTGATGGAATGAGGATCCCCATAATAACACAGAACTCCCTCGGATTATAATTTACTTATTGCTATATCGAAAAGGCTTTTTTTAAAGACTCTATTATCATCCTTAGTCTTCCCTGTTCATCTAAGTACTATCGAGGACCGTCGTCTGACCACTTTTGACTTGTACATTTCATCAGAATAAATTACATTCTAATCATAAAAAAACGAACAGACATGACAACGTAAATATTAATAAATACCGCCATTGTCCATTTCGTTGTACCGAAGTACCGATGCGAATAGTCAGCTTCAGGGTTAGTCGCAGAGCTTCCGTATATTGTCATGCATGCAGTTTGGGATCACAGCACTACCTCCTGGGAGCATAGAGTATCATTATATTATGATTGTATTACGTTTACATACGTATGCGTCATAGAGTCTTCTTGACAGAAGGACGAGCTGCCTACAAACGGACTCATTACCTCCCCAGTGACCATTGTCAATTACAAGACAAAAACTCCCACGGTTTATAAAGGTTGGCACGTACGCACACGTACACAGAGCGCATCTCCACCTGTAACGTACTACCCGTGTCTGTGATTTACTCTAAACTGTTCGTGGAATTCAAAATACGTAAAGGTTATTCCAGAAAAAAAATACTACCGTAAGTAATCATTTTAATATTATTTGGACATTTTTATAGGTTTATTTTGGTGTGTGAAAATATTACCGTAAAAAAGCTAAATAAATAATATTTAATTCGTACGAGTGGTCCAGCCTAACTAAAATATAAAATAATGGTTTAAAAGTAAATAGCTAAATTAAATTTTATACAGGTAAAAACTGCAAAAACTAAAACAATAGATTGAAAACTAAAAATATTTTAATATAACTCCTATCTTATTAAAATAAATACTTATCTAGCACGCTTTAATTTAGCAGGAGTACTCGTACATACCAGATGCACAACTACTCACACAGTTCACCAAAATCGTTATTGGTGAGTCTGGATTCGGACTCAAAACAATACGGTCTCGAAACAGTTCTGCTGTTGGTTAATTTGGAAACCACTACTTAGATTAACAAAAGGACCTGACAGTCAAATGACTTGTTGTATGTAGCTTACTAATTTAATCCCCAAATTACAATTTCATATTCAATTCAGTGAAAGTTTGCAGTTCAAACGTAAGTTTTTTTTTTTTTGCAATGGCCGTAGTTCACCCTTACTTTGAATCCATTATGTAATTTATACCTAAGTAGTACATTTCTTACAAGACTATAAAATATGACTTATATCATTTACCTATGTGTTAGAAGAAATTATCATTATTTTATTGGCACCAATGCTGAGTATGAGACCCCCCCCCCCCCCCTGGGTTCGATTTCCAAGTGTTATTTGATTTTACCAACTGGAATTTCTCAGTAGCAAGCCGGAGTCTGGATTAGTGCTAGTTTGGTGGCAATGGGCTCGCCCCTATTACTTGGGACTTAAACATAAATGGCGAAATGTGGGTGTACTTTAGGTACACCTCTGCCTAACTATTCAGAGATTACAGGCGTGATGTTATATGTATTATGTTGTTATTGTAAAGTATCTACATAAGCAAAACATAATTTTGCAAGTTCATTCGAGCAATTATTTATATGACGACGTTAAGTAGATACCTACCAGGCACCGACATGAATAGATTTAAAATGCTTTTGTTAGGCTTATATGGGTTAGTGTTACTCTTTGTTCTTGCTACGATTTAGCTTGTACCTATGATGAACACCTATGTCTTTTAATTAAAGAAATGTTTTAGATAGGTACCTACTGAAATCAACATTCCTTTGTACATGACTGAAATAATATACATACATAAAACACGTACCTACTATTATTGTCGAGATCTCGGCTACACCAAGCAGTTGCGAATCCAGGATTGTCGTTCGGGAGGGACTTGACACCGTTGAGGGTTTGCAAAGTAAACACTAAAAAAGAAAACAACATTAGACAAGCCTCCTCGGATTACTTTTCACAAATTCCTCAATGACTTCGTTAGGTTGTAGAATACCAGAGATATCTCGGTGAATATACATGGCAGCCAAACTGGACAGCGTGAGGGCAAAATTCGTCACGTAAACAAAACATCTTTTATAAAAAAAAACGTAATACGTACTTATTAAGTTAAGGATAATTAATGACAAATTATACATTAGGTAGTGGTACTTGCTAAAGAGTTTAATTAGAATAATATCAAGTTCACTTTAAGATTTGTCACGGAAGAACTCAAACGCTTTTGGGGGGGCTTGAGCCCCTTAGCCTACTGGCACCAAGTCTAGGCAACCTGGGAAACATGTTCGAACTTAGTAAAATCGTTCGTTACAGCCCGTGATCAATACAATCAAAGCTAAATAAGCCATTTTTTCAATTCAGAAAAAATGGAATCAGAAAATTCCTAATAGATCCGCAAAGGATCACATTTTCAAGTTCACATTTTCTTATGTTTTTTGCAATTTGCAAGTCAGTGTTAGATTGTATTATTAAAATACCACCACCATAACAAATATGTATTAACAGAATTATAATCTTTAGAATCGTTAATAAGTACGTTAGATTAGATCTCTAAGTTAGATTTGTTCTGAAATGTCGTGTTTTCATGAAAAAGTCATTCAATGGAACAAATCTAACTTAGAGAGATGTACGAGTATGATTATTAGGATTACAATTTTGTAAATTCATATTTGTTTTGATCGAGAATCATACTTTGATCTAGATACAACTTAACACTGATCAAAGAATGACAGCCCATCTATCTTACCTGTCTTTGACCATTGTTGATCTCAGCCATGTTTTAACGCATCTGAGTGTAATGAATGACTATTCAATTGTAGCTGTAGAATAAGGCACTGCTAATCAAATTTACAACGGCCGCGCTGCGCGGTTTTTTCTAAAATTAATGCATAGGTAGGTATAAAGTAAATCTTAACGAGAATTTAACATAACTTTTATCGACAACAGGGTACTTAGGCATACAAAATCCAGGGGGGGACAGCTGCCCTCCTGGACCTGGGTACGCGTACGCCCATGCTTGAGCCGCTTCTTGGTTTCGGAAACGAAGTTCGGAACACATTTAATAGTACATACCTATAACTGAGTCAAGTGCTAGGTAGGATGTTACTTAACCCAGCACCCATTTTAACCACTTCAAGTAAGTACCTAACTTAACCCTGTCGAGAATTAAGTGTGATGGTTGAGATTAAGAACATTACAGACATAACACACCCGTATTCGAACTTGAACCTCGACAATGAATAATTGAGTGGGTTATCTAACTAATGTTGAACCTACCCATAAACGTTGCGTGAGAATAAGAGGCTTAACAACGTGATCATTATTGTTTCGAGGGTCAAAGGTGTTGGCATACTAATAACTTCGCATAGAGCTAATTAAAATACTGCGGAACTTGGAAGAACGGAACTATTATATAAGTGCGATACGGCATAATGTAATGTAATATACCTACTTAGGTTCCCAATTATTTTGAGATGTTGTAAGGTTACATATTAAATTAATACTTAATAAGGTTGTTAGTAGATGCATGCTTACTATACCTAAAATTTTAATGTACTTGTGGCCCGGAAGTGTTTGCTGCTCGAGGCTCGAGCTACTGACGAGTAACAATGTGACATTATTGAGCAAGCGTGTTACTCAATGCTCTTTCCTTATACCGAAGTGTTGGCGATGGGATAGTTTTACAACGCCATTATTAACATACCTTTTATTTTTACTTTCTTGCTTCACAGTCCATAAGTACTACAGCGCACATGCGTTTTATTTCAAGAGAATAGGCAGCGGTGCATGGCCGCTACTAACCATTTTAATGACAAATGACTAAATGGCCGTTCATTGATAGGTGTACCTACCTACCTACATACATACCTATTATACGGTGGCTCATTCATTAGCCATGCTCAGCACGTGCTTAATACTTTGATATTCAATTCGGAATTGCATATAAATAAGGAACTAGGAAGGTAGATTTTATTTCATACATGAGAACTCGAGAAGGTATGCTTTCCGATCAGCGTGTTTACTTTTATTTTAGATAGGTACCTAGTCAATTGATAGCTCTACACTGTTCCTAGCATTTGGTGGTAAACTGTGAATTCGTTAGTAGGTGATTTTAAAGATGTAGACCGACTCAATCTTTCGTAAAAAATATTGCTAATAATATGAATACTTTTGCCC
The DNA here is from genome assembly GCA_916701695.1 of Agrochola macilenta. NCBI lineage: Eukaryota > Metazoa > Arthropoda > Insecta > Lepidoptera > Noctuidae > Agrochola > Agrochola macilenta. The sequence continues at coordinate 13,585,583 of OU753558.1, forward strand.
GCCAGATGACTTCGCGGATCATTCTTCTTCTGGCTGCTGTAGTGTTATTTGAAGTCACGTGTGCTGCGCCGGCTAGCGAAGCTTCAGGATCACTTAAATCTGTTGCAGACTCTCAGAGTCTGAACGATGACAAAGACGACTTGAAAACTGCTGCGAGCAGTGGATGTAAGTGGGAATTATTGTGTGTATTATATGAATAACAAATTAATATGCCTACTTTATGGCTTTTTGGGAAGTCTTTGTCCTAACGTAAAGTGAAGTTTGATAATGATTAGCAATCTCCTCATCGAAGCACAGCCTCTACTGAAACCTATAGAAATATTGTTTTTTTTTTTTTCAGACGCAGCTGATCGCTATTCGGACTGGGGTCGATACCCAAGTGCTCAAGGAGTAACAGGATACGGTTCTATAGACAGCAGATACAATTATGGAGGATATGGGGGTTACGATAGCCCTTACGGCTACAATAGTTTTAACAGCGATCCGAGATACGGAGCGGGTTACTCTGGCAACTCGGGTTATGGAAGTTACGCCGGTAACTCGGGTTACGCCGGCAATTCGGGTTACGGAAGTTACGGCGCCGCGAGCCCAGGTTACAGCGGCTACAGCAAAGGCGGTTACAGCGGAGGTTATGGAGGCTACGGTGGTTACTCCGGCAGTGGTGGCCTCAACTCCTACTACGGTTACAACAATCCATCATACCAGGGAGCAAACCACTTAGGACAAGGCTATTATAGAAGACCCGGATACGGCAATATTTACAACAGCGGCATTACTCCAAGCTTGGTTACGGGCTATAGGGGTTACTCAAAGAAGTGAGTTAAGATTTAGGAAGATACTATTTATTTTCAGTGTAAGTTACCAAAGTACATCCAAAGTTTATATTTTAAGTATATCATCGCAGTCTCGTTACCAACTGTAACTATAGCCCACATTCATAATAAATTATGTACTTTAAATTATAATCGTTTTCTTGACCTTGACGACAATTAATTTTAGTAATTTTATACATTGCCGATTCGTAGTCACACCATGATATACATTAGCTTTTGAATGTTTAACATTTTATTTGTTTGCGACTACAGTTAGATGAATGTAAAAATAAAACAAGAAATGCACAATTTAAAACTTTATTACTAACAATGTGACATACACGTTATCTTAAAATCATACATGTTATATCATGTTAAAGACTTAACATACCATAAAATAAAGACAATTATTCTAAGCCACTGAACCTCCATTCAAAGTCAGTTTTGTAAGCGCGGTGGACAAAAACAGTATGGGCTAGTCAGAACCTGAAACACTTGTTTGCTTTTTCATCGATTTCAATGCTCTTTCACGAAGTTTTTTTTCCAAATCTTCGTTATTCACCTTTCCCTCCTCTTCCTCCTCCTCGGCCTCTTCGCTGTCGGAAGAGTCATCCTTCTTCTTTGAAGCTTTCTTATGCTTTTTGTGTTTTTTATGCTTCTTAGAATGCTTCTTATGTTTCTTAGCCTTTTTAGACTTCTTGGGTTCATCACTGTCAGATTCTGAATCAGAGTCAGAGACCTTCTTCCTGGCCTTCTTCTTCGATACCTGATCACTGTCTGAAGAAGATTCTTCTTTCTCACGTTTCTTACCTTTCTTTTCAGTGTCATCTCGTGATTTGGATTTAACTTCATCTGAATGCTTTGCTTTTACAACTTTCTCTTCTGTCTTTCTAGTTTTACCACCACCATCTGGTGAAGTTGCACGTTCTTTTGAAGGCTCTACCTTCTTCGACCGCCTCGTTTCTTTTTCAGAACTTGTGTCTCGTTTAACAACTTTCTTCTTGCTAGACTTTTCATCACTGTCAGAACTGTCATCACGAGAATCATCAGTGTTCTCAATTTTCTTTGACTTACTTGGCTTTCCGTCACCCTTTTCTGACCTCGAGTGTTCAACGGTAGTATCTTTGTTACGCTTTTTCGACTTTTTGTCTACATCAGATTCTTCTGGAATGTTCTTTTGTTTAGATTTCGAGCTCTTGTGTTTAACTTCTTCTTCTGAGCTTGATTCCGAACTAGATGAACGCGCTCGTTTTTTACGTGATTTCTTTGCCAATTTCTTTTTAGCACTCTTTTTGCTCTTCTTCTTCCTATCATCTTCTGAATCGCTTGACGAACTATCCTCTGAATCACTTTCACTTGATGAGCTTTCTTTCTTGGGTTTCTTGGTTTTTTTTGAAGTAGCTTTATCTTTGCGTTTTACTTTAGGCTTGGCCTTCGCCTTGACTTCTTCACTACTCTCACTCTCAGATTCCGATTGTTGCGTTTTGCGTTTACCCTTCTTTGCTTCTCTCGGCTTAGCTGTTTCCTCGTCGTGTTGTTCTTTCACTGACACTTCATCTCCAGATCTATCAGACTTCTTGTGTTCAATTTCGTGTTTTCGTAGGAAAGGGGAAGGAGTACGAGATAAACTCTTTGAAAATTCACGCAACGTCGGAATAGCAATGATATCTTCTCTCTCTTCGTCATCAGATGATTGCGCTGGCTTAGCCTGATCATCGTTTTGCGGAACAGGCTTTTCATTCGCCACAGACGATTCCCTACTTGAACTAGATACAGCTCGTTCTTTAGACTGCTCGCGCGGCAATGACTTTCGCTCGGACGACTTCTTACGCAGCTTCTCCAAGTTTTCTATGAAATGAATAGAATAAAGCGTTATTTTTATATTTTTTACTGGTTTCATAAATGGGATTGATATTGGTATAACGGATTATGTCCGCAACTCTACCTCTAAGCACGTTTTTTTGCTACATACCCAAAAAAGAACGTGCTCCGACGTAGTTGCAGTGTGGATCGAGTGATGACAGCTACCCACCCATGTGGGTAGTTGTATCACTCGATCCAAGCTAACTTTTCGAGAAAGGTCAACAATCCATGGATGTTACTGGTTTCATAAGTGGCATATAGTTCAGAATAACTAACCTTTACGGGGAATAGAGACCGATTTTTCCAATCGTTCTTTGATCAGGTCGCTGGATCTTCTGTCACGTGACTTCCTGTCTCTCGATCTTCTTTCCTTGGTGCGGTCCTTGGATCTCCTCTCCCTGTGGTAAGAGTTATATATCAGACGTTTAATGATATTTAAGTTTCCACTGGACGTTATTTCCAGTTCCAAATATACATTTTACGAAAGTCTTAATTAGTTAAATTTCACAATTACTAATTCTATTGAAAATATTATAGAGGAATAGTATTTTTAGTGGAAAACTTAACTTAACGTGTAATAAGAGATTTTTTCTGAAATCACATAAATTGGAAACTAAATTGTGAATGCAGTTTACTCGAAACTGACAGGGACTATGAAAAAGAAATGCCAATTTGTGATTACCTAGACCTATCTCTCGAGCGCCTATCCCTGGATCGTCGGTCCCTCGAGCGTCGCTCGCGCGAGCCGCGGCCCGAGCGGCGTCGAGAACGAGATGCGCTCCGCCTGCGAGACCGGGAACGTCGACGATCACGAGACCTCATCACACAAATGATCGAACAATACATTCATTCAACCCCTTCGAATACTAAGCTAATCAGCATACAAGCTACCTCAACCGGGATGAACATAAAATTAAGAAATATGTTACCTCTCTCTAGTGACGCGTCTTCGTGAACGTGAACGCGTTCGCCTGCGTCGCTCCAGTGAGCGGCGACGCTCTCGGGACCTAATTTAAAAAAAAATAGGCAAGATTAAAAACCATTCTGATCATCCTGTAAAGTCTAAGATGTGTGGGTGCTACTACGATTTCATAATGAAGTAGTAAGTTAAAAAAGTGTTGATATTATTATATCTGTGAGCGGCAGGATCGATATTTGTATTTTTTGTATGCGCCGTGGTCAATGCAAAGGTATTAGTAATTTATCAATTTCATCACCATAATCAAAATTAAAAAGGCGTTGATTTATATTGAAATGACAAGGACAGATATAATTTATTAAGAGTTTATTAGTGTTCAGTTTCATTTGCTGTGACATAGCGACTATTTATTTATGCAATTAAATAGATACAATATACATTAAACAAACAAGTAGTGTTTTAGGTAGTTATATTATTATACATAACTAGATATACAAATAACTATTTCCCTTTTTTTATGAGTACAAAGAAATGTTAGGCAAGTTCACCTTTCTCTCCTCTCCCTTTCACGTCGCCTACGTTCCCTTTCTCGCTCCCTCTCGCGTTCCCGTTCTCGCTCCCTGTCGCGGCGCTCCAAAGACCGGCGACGGCTGCTGCGACGACGAGATTTACTCCTGTATCATTCATAAGAAGGTATTAGTGGATAAATTGCAAGAGTGCAATTTTTCAGCATTTTGTCCTTGTGCGGCAATACTCACAGTTTCGGACTCGCCGGACGAGCCGAACTCTCGCGCGGTCGCGACCTAGCCGCGTAAGAGCATGAGTAAAGGCTCTGATTTCATAAATTAATCGGGTACCCCCGAAAAATATAATGCAAATAAAGTTGTTTCGCTTATTTACCTTTCTCTGCGGGAACTGCGTCGGGGGCTGACGCTAGTCGACGAATCGCGGTTTGAACGATACTGGCGTTTCTTATGTGACGACCTTTTCTTTGCACTACCACCTATAAAAATGATAATCATTTTACTAACTTATCGATAAAGCATAAGAACAGAACTTCTTGAATGATTGGAAATGAATAATTATCCCATAAGAGGTCGTTATTATACTAACGTGATGATGCAGACGTGGATCGTCTTTCACTGGACGAGCGCCTGGCTTTTTCAGCAGGTTTTTCTTCGGCGCCTTTATCTCCAGTGGACCTGTATAAAACGTTTTGGTAAACATTAGCATTATTTAATAATTCTTTAAAAATCGATGTATATAATTATGATGAATACATTTAATTTAAAAAAAAACAATTCTGTATTAACTCACTTAGCTGGTGAAGCTGATCGAGACTTGCGACCTTCATCTTCAGTTTTATCTTCCTTGGGCACATTGTCTTTGCTCTCATCCTTGCTGGTGTCAATCGATGTGTTATGGTTCACCTCCTCCTTTACCTCCGGCTCTTCTTTCTTCTCCTTCTCTGGAGATTTTCCATTTTCTACCAAAACACATGTAAATTTATTTGAAATACAGACCTACAAAATAAACTCTACTACTCATTAAATTTTTTCTATATATGTCAGAAGTACTATTATTGTTCCGAGATTGAGATTTATTAGTGTGTGTAAACAAATCACGATACCGATAACGTACATGTTACTGGGCTTTTACTAAAAATATTTAAATAAGAAATGCTGAATAACCGCATACCTTTAGGTTCAGCTGCTTTAATCTCTTCTACATGCGAAGACTTCGACTGGCTGCTCCTTTCGCGACTGCGCCTCCTCGAGCGCCGCGGGCTGCCTCCGTTGCGATGTCTAAATAGCAGGTACGTTAAAACAATCGAGATATAAGAAACCATAAACACGGACTTGTTATGAAAATATTAAACAATAATTAGCCCAGCATATACTTAGCAATGTGAAAAACACTTGCGCTTTGAATTAGAAAACTTAGCTCGCTTTGGCACCATGGAAGTATGAAATCGATTATTTAACATGAAAAGGGTTCTTACAAAGATATTATTAACCATACAATAATAAAAATGCGACTCACTTCCTATCAGCGGAACGGTCTCGTGTCCTGGATCGCGAGCGCCGCCGCTCCCGGGAACGACGCCGTGACCGCGACCGAGTCCGCGATCTGCGACGATCCTTTTCTTTATCCTTGTCCTTCTGCTGTTCCTCCTAGAGTTATAATTGACACATTAATTTGTTTACACATACATGGCGACGTTGGCTAACGGGTCGTATTTAAAACAGAAGCTACTGTTTTATAGGCTGATGAGTATAAATGGACTGCTTATTACTTGATTACTTGGACCAGATGAAGTCAATTATTTACCATTCTTTTCTTAATCTCTTCTTTCTTCTGCTGTGTGAATGACTCTGGTATACCATTCTCGCTGGCCTGAGCACTCAGCAGCAACTCCCAAAGTTCGCCCATGAAGAGACGCGCATTCTTCCCGTTCAAGAACCCAGTTAAGTTGATCTGCATTTTCTTGGGACAAGGGAACTAGGAGTCGAGGAAACAGGATCGGGAAAGAAAAGAGCTTGCATTATTAATCTTCATCAACTTCGTTATTTTACACCCTACCTTTTTGCCCATATTTTAACTCTATTTGTTCCACTAATGTTTTCTCAGTTGCACAAAAAAATAAAAACAGGTTTTAAGGAAAATAAAAATAATTGAAAAGCCGTTAAGAGCGCCGCGTTTAGGTAATTGGCATTCGATGGTCAGCATAGAAATGACTCGGGTAAGGAAGCAAGTAGTATGTACATGTTGTGTAATATAAATTTTCATTAGTGCTGGAGCCGGATCAGCGACGACGACGCGCCGGCAGCGAGAAGACGCGGCGTCGCGCGCTGACTGCTACGAAGCTCAGCTTACGCGGCGCCGCCGGACGACGATGCAGCGCGGTCTTCTCTCTTCTCTCTTCAACCACTTGCATCTGTAAGGGTTTTGCGAACACAACCACATTATGCTGAACGCAAGGCCTAAACATGGGACTTCCATACCTCGAGTCAAATCAATCAATCTCTTAACGACTTTAACAAATCTGTTATCAATACATTGACCATTTAAATGTCGCAAACAAGGGAACTTCCACTGCGTTTGATGCTTTACAGTTAGCATGGTTATAGTATTTAATTTCCCCGTAAATACCGATTGAGAATGCTAAGGGCCTCCGAAAGAGCGGAGCCGGCGGGCGGCGGCGGGAGCTGGCGGCAGCGGGCTGAGGCGGCTTCGACGGCGCACTAACCGGTGTGGACCATAAAAATATCCATACGCAATCAATATACATTTGACATCATACTTCAATTGCAGTTTCTTTTGACCAGTGATAGATTATATAAACTGTCTGCATGAGTACCTACCATTTAGTAATATTTAGTAATTAAGTAATATAATCTAAAGTCTAACTGTAAAGAAACTGCAATGATTACATTTTGTTATGAATAGAAATACACAACATAGGAAATAAAAGATAGTCACTCACCTTCTCCTCAAGCTGGTTGTTGACATAGTCAATGACTACATCATCTTCCATCTTGAGAATTTCTGTGATCTTCTGGGTGATCCAAGGCTTCAGCACATCCAGCTTCACCTTGGACATGTCCACCTAAATACAATATCTTATTAATAATATAAATAGTTGCCATGAAAAAGTATAATAATCGATCTATGTAAATAAAAGAACATTCAACAACATGTTCCTGCACACTTAGCATGTCCACAATAGAAACAGTTTTTGTCTATGGAAGAATAGATAAAATGACAGATAAACAATCACAATCTTTCATTTTGGATATTCTTTCGTCGACAAAACCTGTTTCTATGGTTGTTATGCTACCCGTGTTGCACAGCCCAAACTGCTGAAGATAGAAACTTGAATTTTAAACAGTAGCTCTAGTTTAAAACAAAGGTGTGTAAGAAACGATTTTACGAAAATCTACCCTTAAGAAAGTGAAAAGGGGGAATTGTTTAAAAATATTAATACCTAAATCATATTCCTTCGATTTATAAATTTAAAATTATTCACAACACAGTTATCGTTAAATAACTTTGCCGCTCTGAAGTTGGGTTGTGCATGCACACTACTGTTTTTTAAGTAAGATTGACTACTGTGCAGTCATTCGTAGCCTACTTCAAAGCGGGAAGTTATTTGACGCGAACTGTACACAATTATTTAAGTAAATAATAAAATTTGTCATTCTTTAATTTTCAAGGTTTTAAAATATATATGGAAGAATCGTGACGTGCAGTTCAATTTTTGAAACTTCGTGTCAAAAAATTGAATTATGAGTTTTGCAATTTTTGAAAATAAACCCGTAATTGTATGAAAAGTAGTAATACTACTAAAATGCTTTGAAAGAAAAATTTGAAACTACGCACTAATACTTCTTTAGGCAAGTAATAAAGATTGTAATAATTTATTTCCAAGACTACGCTTTATAGGGGATGGAGACGGTGATGAAGTTCATAAGACATATGACTTTCATCAACATCACACAAACTTTTATAATAAAATCTAATAGCTCCTACACACTATGCCGCCGGGCAAGCCGCGGCGCGCCCGGCAAAGGAAACGAGGACGCAAAAGCCGGGGGGCTACGTGCCGCGCGGCAAAAGCCGGCGGCCATGCCGCCGGCATAGTGTGTAGGAGCCATAGCAATTAATGGAAATATACCAAACAATTTTTCAAATATCAACTGCTGTCAGTGGGTAGGGGTTAACAATGGGTATGTATAAAAACTTAAAACTTGGGACAAATATTATTATTTAGGTAAATATTATAGATCTTGTCATGACTTCCAAAAAAATCAAAATCGGTGCAGCCCTTTCGGAGTTCATACAGGACAAACAAACATTAATTTTGTATTTAGATAGAAAGATAGAAGACAGATTTAACACTAATGAATTACTTGGATTCCGATTTTAAGTTTTTATTATTTAATCATCAATAGGTATTAAAAATTTCTGTTATTTATTTGTGTACTTTTATGAAAATTTTATGTTTATTTGTTTTTCCTATGTAAATACCTGCTGAGTTAAACAGTCACCAAACTTCATCTGCTTCATTAGCTTCTTCTCCTTGTCGCTGAAGCGGGTGTCCTGCTCCGTACTTGTGCCCTAAAGCAACATTGAGGTTATAATTTTATCATTATATTTGAGAAAATAAAACAACAATAAATTAAGCTGATTTCACTAGATTTTAAACATTGGAATAATCCATCAGGCAATAATAGAATAGTGGCACATTTACACATTTATAAAGCAAGAAATTATGAAATCAATAAGTTGTTAACCTATCAATTTTACCTTTAGATTCGTGTACAAATTCTGAAAATATAGCTCTCGACCGTGATCACTGCAGGTAAACTTACGAGAAGGTACGATTTTATTACAAACAAGCCGGGCAGCGTTCGCATTTAGGTTGAACTCAAATAAACTGCTTTGTACTTAATTCTTAGTGCCAAAATGAATACCTAAATGCAGATCGCAGTCAACATAAACATGCATTTTATAAACACATCGAACATACAAATGTAATAAATTTCGTTTGTCTTACCGTATACATCATCATTTTTAGGATGAAAGAATAAAATCAATATTTCACACGATGGAGCCTAGGGTGAAGATCCCCAAGGCGTGAGGACGCCGAAGTCGTCCTCACTTGAATTCTCTTAGAACACGAAACTACAATTGCCCGTAATAACAAGTTGCTGTTTTCTGAAAATAACAGAATGCATTATACATAAATCTCAGCACAATCCACACAAAATTACAAAAATCTGCAAAACGCGAAAATGTGACTAACCGCCATTTTGAAATCAAAGAAAGGAATAGAAAACAGGCTTAGAGTAGAGAATACAAACATGAAGGAATAGAGAAGTAGAGAACTGTATAGTGGTGTGCTCATTAGTAATTAGTAATTTATTTGGGTGTGCTCTTATGCTCTTATACACACGCAGTGACTTACAGGCGATTACCATTTCCAAACGTCCACTCAGAGATTTTGTAGTCGCTATTTAGCAACATGAAACAAAAAAGTGACCCTATGGTAACCTAGGGTGGAGAAGAGAAAGAAAGGGAAACCCTTGAAAATATGGCTTGGTGACGACGACGGTGGGAAAGTCATCGACTAGACAGGCAGGGAACAGGCAGAATTTGCCAAAGGGCTTCCAGAGACCCAGAACTAAGATAAAACGTTTTTGTAATACAACCTGTAACTCTAATTATAGGCTATAAATAAATAAATTAAGCAACAAATTTGCTGTCAAAATTTGTATGCGGACGTGAAATTTGGAAATCGCCAGCGAGTTGCTGCAGAGATGTAACCTTAGAACATTACCTTGCTCTAAATAGAAGGGGACGATACATGTGTCGTTACACCATAACCAACATTGATTGTCAATTGTCCCCCTTAACAAGTATGGCGTCGATTCTAGCGGAGTAACTCTCAGAGTAATTGAGTTATTACTCTGAGGAATAACTCAATGCGTCGATTGCACGGAGGAGGACTCAGAGTAATACGGGGGACAAGGGGACAAGGGACAAACGGGAAAGGGACGAGGGGCGGTTGTCACTTTGGAAGATTTCATAGAGGAAAGTAATAGACAAATACGTCTATTAAGTAACAGTAGTCGTTGTGTTATTTTTGTAAGTTTATTCTCATATTGTTTGTTTATGGTTAAATTAGTGAATAATTAGTGTTTTTATTTTATGTATATTATTTTCTCTTCTACTCTTACACACGTTGTCTACATCTCTTTAACTACTATCCTATCGCAGGTATGCTGGAAGAGATTTCTTTAGAAATAAGCATCACCTTTGTACGTATTTTTCTGTTCCTTTCTTCTTGTCTATTTATATGTGTGTACATAAACTGTTAAATAAATAAATAAATATTACTGCCAGGATTTTTTGTTCTGAGATGACAACATTTTCTTTATGTGCCGAACGGCGAGTCGAGGCACGAACACGAATATGTAAACGGTGGTCCGTCATTCGCCTCGTGTTTCGCCTGGCTACTCGTGACGCTCGCGTTGGGAGTGGTCTTTTCTTTTGGACACGAGTCAAAGGGAAACGAGTGGCGAGACGGACTAGTGTTTACACATTCGCTCTCTAGTTCATTTCGTAGCATACGGCCTATCAAGCAACATCAAAATGGACTGGACTAATAATAAAGATATAATGTTTTTGGAGCTTTACCAAAGTCACCCAGTCATTTGGAATCCAAAGCGTGCTCATCATAAAAATAAGCAGAAAGTATACAATGCTTAGACTAGTATATCTGAAATAATGGAAATATCAGTACCAGTACCTAAGATTGAAAAAAAAATCTTTGATGGCTACTTTTCGTACACATCGACGTAAGAAGCTAGAACCAATAAAATCGGGTGCAGGAGGGGACCATCATCGTCTGCGGCGACGTTTTCTTTTAATTCCTGTATGTAGCATCTCTAAATAATAATATTGACTTTGCAAATGCAATGCAAAAGCCGCTAGAATGACATCATCCATTTCGTGAAGCTGAAGTAGAAATGAATAAACACGATTGTGTAAACGGTCACTCGTGTATCCTAAAGTGACACGAATATCTCGCGAACAATTAGTCGAATGGCGAGGCGAATCATGAGCACGCATGTGTAAATGCGTTATTAGCGTTCATCCAAAAAGTTGGCAACGTCGCAAATAGCTGTCAAATATTTATTTGTTTTATGGCAGTATGAAACTGTAAAACACTATACGGAAATAAGAAATGTGGATAACTAGTGAACTAGAATAGTAATAATGAATTGCAATTATAACACTGAATTTGATGTTGTATCCGTTTTAGGTGTAATCAAACCTTATGGAAAGTTACCAAATACTTTTTTACACCTACAACGAAATATTCGGTGTTATTACGATAAATTATTGCATTTCATAATCAATATTTTAGTTCACTAGTTAGCCATAGTACAGACGCCAGCAGGTCAAGCTACCCGAAACTGTCAAATTTTCGCAATCAACCTTGAACCTTATGCTGTAGTGCTAAAGTTGAAAATCTATTAAATAAATTTGACAGATTGTAGTAGCTTGATGTGCTGGCGTCTGTACATAGTTCCATAATACAGCGATATATTTGACAGCTATTTGCGACGTTGCCCACTTTCTGTTTAGGTAATAGCGCTCTTAGCTCTGTTTAGTAAAGGATCAGTTACAAACAAATTTTCTGAGTGTTTTCGACTTGGTACTAAAAGTTGAGCCTAGTGGTTTTAAACTGTTAAAATAATGTGGCCCCGAAAATGTAATAAAATGATATGAAAAAAACTATCGTCAATTGAATAAAAAACATCAATTTTTTTCATCAACACAAGAGCACGAAAACACGCACAGGCAAAGCACATTAAAACCCCAAACAAAACAAATGTCAAAACATTATTTATTCCCTAGAATAACATACCCCCGTAAAGGGCCATTGACCGCACGACCCGCGCGTAGAGCCTCCGGCAGGAGACGTTTGGCCCCCTAGATTGGGCAGAAGCCGCTTCAAAGCAGCCCCAGCCCTCTCCAGTTTGGGTACCAAACGTCGAAAGTGCTCCACGAAGTTCCACCGGCTGTCGAGGACGAGTCCCAGGTACTTCATCGTCAACTCGACACCGATGTGAACCCCTCCCGCCGTTATCTGGGAACCCGACAGTGGCGCGTTCCGAAGACCTTAAAAACACATGGCCTCGGACTTGTGCAAGGCCACCTCGAGTCCCAGTTGCCGGGATCCTATCGACGATTATCGCAACCCAACGTGTCGCCCAGTTCGGCCGCCACCTAATGCGACCTCCCCTGCGCCAGGACCAGCGTGTCGTCAGCGTAGCAGACTACGCTGACGCCGCTAGGAAGGTCGGCGCGCAGCACCCAGTCGTAGCCGATGTCCCACAGATGCGGCCCTGGGAACATAAAAATACTTCTTTATTAGCGTTTCCTTAAATATCAGTTCATCTTGAAAGTTTCCTGTTGCATAAAATCGTAAAGCGGCTAATACTTGGGTTATGGGTCTGTGTTATGGGTGGAATTGGCAATCCACGTCTTTTACCACCACCAATATCTTGAAACAATAGTGGTAACAAAAAGCTCACCACAATATCTTTAGTAAAGCGAAATCTCATTCATTTTCATCATAAAACTCAATTGGATTTTCTGCATCTCGTAAGTAGCGTCGCGATACGTAATTGTATGGGTTATCGTACAAATATTCAATAAACTCTTCAAAAGACATAACGAAAATCGGATGAAATACGCTTTTTTTTTACAAACTTCCAGGTAGAACGAACAATAGATACTTATGGTAGATCGCGACGTACCTTATATTTGACAGTTGGTTCCTCAACTGAACTCAAACTCACCCTCGACTGAGGAAATTCTCATGAGGAGTATAATTGTGGGTTGGTTCTTGTTTGCAAAAATTGCTGTGGATTGGTTCTTGTTTGCAATAATGGGGCCAATTGCAACTATGAATATCAAACTACCTAAGTGAGGTAGAGTCGAATCGAGGAAATCATGAGGTTTTGACTTAGAATACTATCAGACTGTTGAAAAATCCAGAATCACGCTCTCTATGGAATAAACGCTATTCGATTCTTTAGCTGAGGATTGAAAAATCGGCCCTCGCTATTGTTAAAAAAAACTGTATGTAACCCTCGTCCCCTCTCATGCTGTGGGACTGGGTACTACAAGGAGGCAAGGTGACTTGGAGAAACTCATGGTACCTAAGTCCCGGTACGCACGAGCGTCTTTTTGACGCGGCGATTTTTTTCGCGCATTGGGTTATCGATGCTTTGCTTAGCGCCTAGAGTTGAATAATCCAACAGCGTGTTTTCTTGACGCGCTGGGATGCGCTCTGTTGGATTCTCAACGCTCGACTCAATACCGAGAGTTGAATATCCAGTGTACGAAAAATATCGCCGCGATAAAAATACGTCACAGCAGAAGCAGCAGAACACACGGCGGCGATACTTAAAATGTTGAACCTAATTTTTTAATCGGATGAGAGTAGGTCACAGAGCTATTATAGTCAAAGAACATAATTAGGAGTAGGTGGTGGCTGTATTTATGCTGTGGCTCACTGTGGCTGTATGACTGCGGTGTACCTTTGCCCGATCACATTTTCTAACTTTTTATATCCAACCATTGTTTTTGTTTTGGTTTCGGTTTGGGCGCATTTTGAATTTTTGGTTTTTATCCCAAAATTAAGAATTGAATTAAATTTTTATGTAATTGTTTTGCTGAACTTCTCTTCTTCACTTGTTCTTGCGATTTTATGCATAAACTTGCAAAAGCAGGTTAAACGTTGAATAAAGTTAGTTATTTAAGTATGTAACTTGTGACAAAATTAAAACTTTCTGTTTGGTTTTAAATTAATGATTATTCGACAATAAAGAGACAAGTAAGAATTTTCTGAAATTACTTCTGTAAATTCGTTAAAACTTCACTTTAGAATGGAGGTAAAAACAAAGTTGATACGAACTACTATTACTTATTACTAATTTTACCTATTTTACTCTACCATTGGGTAGATTTTTGCAAGATTTCATGCTTGATTAATTTCATCGAAGAATGTACTACATTCATATAAAACAAATTCTTCTTCAAACAAAACTACATTCAATGTAGTTTTGTTTTCTACAATCTACAGTAAGCCAGTGCGTGACTTGCGAGCACGTGTAGCTTATTTTTTTTGGCGAAATATTCTTCTGTGTGTTCTTTACTCTCGTAAGTAGGTCTTTCTAGTCTACCCTGTCATTTAATTTCCAATTTTGGACAGAAATGTTATAATAAATACTCTATAAGAAACGCTCTACATCTACATGGAATACCCTAAATAAACAATAGGTAGGCAACAACTAATAATCGAAAAGGTTGAAAGGTCTAAACAAAAGTACTTATTTATAAGTTTACTAACTAACGGATTTCATATCTACAGGCACTTTTTATGTCAGTGTAATTATTTAATAGCTTAATATTATGGCAATGCTTGGTGAGAACCTAGTGATTTGCAGGATTAGTATTTTGATACTTGAATTATTATGATTACATTGTTCTACCTAAGTACCTACTGTTTTCCAACAAAAGGTTAATTATTTGACATAATCACTGTTAATGACCCCCCCAAACTACTGTGTTAGTTTTATTTGAATGCTCAATATTAGAATTGCATAAGCTAAAGTTGTTTGTCTTTTATTTGTTACAGATAACATTGAATAATTGATAACAATTGAACTCTGACATTGATGTAAGATATTTACTAGCAACGTCTATGAACTTCATTCTACAATCATTCTGAATTTGAATATTGATCTGTTTGTACATTGAGTTCAACATGTGTATATTACGGTTCTTCTGTTCTGAAGCATTTAGTGCACATAAGACAAAGGAGATCCTTGAGAAGTTGCAACTAGTTGATGCTGATGTAGCACAGTTGTCAACTGAACTCTGTTACCATGCGGAGCTACGTGAAGGTTGTGACTATCTCAACATTAATCAGATTAAAGTTCTGAAGTGGTTGCTCAGTTCCCCTCTACAGCCTCAAGCTTTGAGAAATGAATCTGTGTACAAGAATGTGCAAGGAAATCAAATTGTTATTGAGATTGGGCCAAGGTATGTTTGCAATATTTATTCATTTATGTTCCTACATTAATTACTTCAAATTAAAATTGTGGAATATGTTTCTAATTAAACAAATCTTGCAGGTTTAATTTCTCAACAGCGGACTCAAGTAATTCTGTTCAAATCTGTGAGAGTGTTGGCTTGCGTGATGTCATTCGGTTGGAAGTTTCAACAAGATACCTTATTACATTTGCAAAGACCAATAATGTCCCTGAAAAGTTATACGAGGCCTTGGCTGCACCATTGCACGACAGGATGACACAATGTATTTACACAAAGGATAATCTTCCTAGGACTAGTTTCAATGAAGGATTGCCAAAAGATTTGGAACCTTGGTTTGTGGTACCTCTCCAGAAAGAAGGAAGACCAGCTATGGAGAAAGTCAACCAAAAATTGGGTCAGTGATAAGGGATTTATTTTGCTTTTATTATTTTTAAGTGAGTAATTTAATGTAAACTAACTTATTATTATTTCTTGTAGGGCTAGCCTTTGACTCCTGGGACATGGATTTTTATATGGATATGTTTGTTAACAAATTGAAGCGTGATCCAACAAGTGTTGAGTTATTTGACCTTGCTCAGAGTAATAGTGAACATTCGCGTCATTGGTTCTTCAAGGTACATTGTATTGAAATCTCATATCATTAAACTTATAAAAAACCTATAACAAATATTACCTATTATGATTGTGTTTTTTTCCACAGGGGAAATTATTATTGGATGGCCAAGAGATAGAAGAGTCTCTAATTGATATGGTAGCTTCAACACAGAAAACATCAAATGACAATAATGTAATTAAATTCGGTGACAACAGCAGGTATGTTGAATATTCAATAGAATTTTAAACAATGAATTAAAAATAATATCTGAACCTAAATTTTGATTTCATTATAGTGCCATCAAAGGTTTCAAACATACAAAACTCCGGCCTACAAATGTCTGCGATCCATCTCTGGTTGTTAAGGAGGTGACAGAGTCTGACATTATATTTACGGCCGAGACTCACAACATGCCGACTGCAGTAGCACCATTTAGTGGAGCTACTACGGGCACTGGTGGACGCATAAGAGATGTACAGGGAGTGGGACGTGGTGGACACACTGTTGCTGGCACTGCGGGTTACAGTGTTGGCAATCTGCATGTACCCGGTTAGTACATATTATTTACAAATAAATAAACAAACATAGTTTCATAAAAATCTACATACATTTTATGTGTCGCATTACATAATTTAACTTATACTTTTACGTTCTTATTTTGTAGGCTATGAAATGCCCTGGGAAGAGAAAGGTTGGGAGTACCCTAACAACTTTGCTAGTCCCCTCCAAATCATTATTGATGCCAGTAATGGTGCATCGGACTATGGTAACAAGTTTGGAGAGCCATTGATTTCAGGTATTTTTTTTTTATTATTTCCCATATTTACGAAAAAAAACAATGTACAATAATATAATTACTTATGCTTGTTCATAATTTTGAATTGCAGGATTCGTTCAATCATATGGCTTGAAAAATGGCGATAATGTCAGAGAGGAATTCGTGAAACCAATCATGTTCAGTGGTGGTATTGGCTACATGCCACACAACATGATTAAAAAAAAGAAACCAGAAAAAGGTTTGAGGCACCTTAACCCAATAAATATAACAATAATACCTTTCTAAATTTCATTTTGAAGATCAATGATTTTTGTGTGTTATTGCAGTGTTTTGTCCCATGCACTATGTGCAAACAATGATTTTGAGTCATTTGCATTCAGTATATTTTAGCGATTTTTTACAATTATCTCTGCTCCTTGTAGCACATCTAATAATACTTTTCTTTCTACTATAAATGTTAATTCCTTTCAGGTATGATGCTGGTAAAGGTCGGTGGTCCAGTCTACCGAATTGGAGTGGGTGGCGGCGCCGCGTCGTCTGTGGCCGTACAGGGAGGCGACTCAAGAGATCACGCTTTAGATTTTGGAGCAGTGCAAAGAGGTGATAACAGAGCTAATCTTATGAAATATTCACATAATCATCAAGCGTTAACCTTCCAAAGATTTTGCGGATATTTCTTACTGTCGAAAGAAAGGAAGAAAAACATTTATTTGACACAGCACCATAAAATATACAAAGAACACATTTTTACAAACAATAAAACTAACATAAAATGCGCTGTCGCGTGCCGCCAGTGGTTAAAGCTGATATTCCAACTTCAACATACAGTTTGCTAAAGACAGTCAAGTTCACTCTTAGAAGCACGCTATTTAATAAGACTGCTTATTAAATAGCGTGCTTCTAAGAGTGAAGCAAATTATTTTATTAATTCAAAGCATTATTACAGGTGATCCGGAAATGGGAAATCGTCTCAACAGAGTTGTTCGAGGATGTCTGGAAGCGGAAATCAACCCTGTTGAATGTAAGTTAAATGAAAATTGAACCTTAACGACTAACATATAAGACACAATTTTTAACTTCTTGTGTTCTTCACAGCTATCCATGATCAAGGCGCCGGTGGTAACGGCAATGTGCTCAAAGAGTTAGTAGAACCAGAAGGGGCAGTCGTTTACACTAAAGAGTTCCAGTTGGGAGACCCAACTATCACCACCCTAGAGCTTTGGGGCGCTGAGTACCAGGAAAATGATGCTTTACTTTGTTCCAAAGAAAATAGACACGTTCTTGAAGGTATGTCTTTAAATAACTAATATCTTTATGAGAACACCTTGGGTTGGGGACAGTTATCTGTTTTGAAAACTTTTTAGAAACATTTGCCCGCGGCGTCGCCCGCGTTTATGTCAGAAAATATCCCACGGGAACGTACACACGGCTACACATCAAGCTATACATTTCCAGTTTATGCTGATCTCGCATTGTATAGGATTTTCGTACAATGCGAGGTCAGTTTATAGTGGAAATGTATAACTTGATGTGTAGCCGTGTGTACTACCGGGATTAAAACTACCCTATGTGTTAATTCCGGTAAACAATGTATTAATTCCGTAATACATTGTTTTCACATAACTCCATTGGTTTACGCGGCGCATTAGTAGGTAAAGCTCCCAGTCGGCATGATATTTTTTGACCACTTCATTGTCATGTTTCAGCCAATGTACCTACATACACCTTAACCTTCCTCATGAATCACTCCGTCCATTGGTAAAAACCGTATGAAAATCTGTGCGGTAGTTTTTGAGTTTATTGCGTTCAGACAGACGCGGTTCCGACTTTGTTTTTATATATAGTGATACACTATTGTATCTAGTGCATTTCTTACAAAACAGAGTTCTATCTCTCTGTCACTATTTGTCTCCAGTTAGTGACTACATAATGCTGCATAACTTGACTGTCTTCTTTTTCATTATAGATCTCTGTCGTCGTGAAAGATGCCCTGTATCATTTGTAGGCGAAGTCACAGGAGATGGTTACATGAGTCTTGTGGAAGATTCATACATCGACAAGTATTTGAACAGAACTGAGAGGCTCAAACCTGACATCAAATCTAAGTTGTCATTTGATCTTCATTTAGAAGCTGTACTAGGTATGTACACCAGATTTTTCTGAAAACATATTTGGAAACATCCTGTATTTTATGTTAGAAGACGTCATTTAATTACGTTATCCTGTAGGTACATACCATTTTATCTGTTCTTAATAGGTATGTCATCAGTTGTATTCATTTGTTTTTATGACAATATTCCACTTAATTATCATAAATAGTCCAGACGAGGTCACTTACACTTTTGCGTCATAAATGTACACGTATTAAATCTCGCTATATTAGCAACATACACACCGTTTACTTGTATCAATACCGATTTATAGATAAGAGTGTTTAAATTAAGCATTTACGTCAAATCAGAGTCAATAATCATCTGTTTATACGCATTGTATGTATCTCGAAAATAATGAACTCTTATTTAAAATAATTATGTAAGTAACAGGCGGAGCCCGTGGCTAAGTAATAAAAGCACGGGTCGATCCATCAGGTTAAGTTACGTACTGGATTTGGGCTCCGTTAATGACAATCTGCTCGCCACCTCCCTTGAGGCGTGTAGCACAACTGGCAAAATGTGTACCCCAGAGCAGTGGTGATGAAATCATTTACACAAAGTAAAGCGCCTGTCTGGGTTCGAACCTACGACCTACAACTTGTAAGTCGCGGCAGTTACGGCTGGGCCAACAGTGCTCTAGAATATTGGCATCGTGTTATATTTTTACCCGACTGCCCCAGAAGGAGAGTAACGTTTTTATGTTTTTACTAAATAATGGTTTTTTTACTAGGTAATATGCCTCGGAAAACATTCGACTTGGTCACTGAGAAGAGAACAAAGCTGCCGCTGTCTCTGCCACAAAATATAACAGTGCATGATGCTCTCAATAGAGTTTTGAGGCTCGTCAATGTTGCTAGCAAGAGATATTTGACGAATAAGGTATGTTCACATCCCCATTTAGAGATACAGAAGTCTCCTGTATAGGAGCTTCCATGACAGCTTATTAGCAGAGGGCTTATCATTTGAAATTGACGATTGACTGTTGGCACAGTGGTTGAGCGGGTGACTGTTGCGTTTCGTGTCGCGGTTTCGATTCCCACACGGAAAAATGTTTTTATGACTTACAAGAAGTCGTTCCGAAATGCTGTAAATGCATCCACGCTAATGGCGAAACCCTCGTGAGACTCCGTTATAAAAAAATCCTAACTAATAATATAAATGCGAAAGTGTGTTTGTTTGTTTGTTTGTTACGCTTTCACGCTAAAACAGCTGAACGGATTTGGATGAAGTTTGGCACATGGGTAGACAATGACCTAGGTTAGGACATAGGATACTTTTTATCCCGATATTCCCACGGGATCGAGACTTATGCTGTTGAAACCCTGGCGCGCAGCTTATACTGTATAAAACGTAGAGTTTATTACAGCTTCATCTACGTTACACAGGTGGCACACACTGTTGTTGTTAAAAATTTCACTTTTTTTTCAATTTTTGTTTTTGTTTCATTTTGCCAAATAATTATTTTTCTTTCTTAAGGTGGACCGTTGCGTCACAGGTCTGATAGCTCAACAGCAGTGTGTAGGTCCTCTACACACGCCCCTCGCGGACTGTGCGATCATCGCGTTGTCGTATTACGACCTCGTCGGGTCTGCCACGTCCATCGGTACACAGAACATCAAGGGTCTATTGGACCCTGGGGCCGGTGCACGCATGTCGCTTGGTGAAGCCCTTACTAATTTGGTAAGTTTATTTTTTACTCTAATTTGGTAAGATTATTTTTTACTCTAATTTGGAATAAGGGCAAGAGAATGATAATGCTGATATTTTTCTACTCAGACCATAGGACATTTCGCTATAACATAGTTGATATTACTTCCTCACACACTGACTTAATAATTGTAACTTTTGTGGAAAATCGTCTACTTTTACAATGTTTGTAAATATGTGAGAACCATGTATCTATCACATAAGTAATTAATTTATCTGTTGTTAATTTCTTTTTAAAATTATTTTTACCTATTGTGGTATAGTAATTATTTTTTAATTTTTAGATGCATCGTCTTCACATATAATTATATAACTAATGTACATATACAAAATATTCTAAAAAAAATTAGAAGAGTAACGGTGGAGTTTCTTGCCCATTCTTCTCCATACGAAAACTACCTTTTGGAAGGGGCGACTTGAATCAATAACATTTTTTTGTAATTTTTGACGTTCAAAAGTGCCTTGCAAGGGCCTATTTGAAATAAATGATTTGACTTTGATATTATAAATGGGAAAGTTTGTGGAGATATTTGTTACTCAATCATGCATAACAGGCTGAACAGATTTGGCACCGAATTTGTATGAATTCTGGCACCGGATGAATTATTTTTTATATGGGTTCATGAAGTAGTTCCCCTAGGATGTGAGTAAAACCGCGGCCAATTAAGTAGATGATAATTTGAGGGCAGCAATTTATTTTTTCTATCCAGTGTAGTATGTATACAATGGTTGCTGATAAGCCTTAAAAATTCACATTTATATCAGTTGTCTTTACTAACACGGACCATATCCAGGTGTTTGCGGGCATAAGTGAGCTAGAAGACGTGAAGTGCTCAGGCAACTGGATGTGGGCAGGCAAGACGGGCGCGGAGGGCGGAGCGCTGTTGCAGGCGTGTCGCGCCGTGTGCGACGCGATGGGCAGCCTCGGGGTGGCCGTCGACGGCGGGAAGGACTCGCTGTCCATGTGCGCGCAAGTCGCCGGGGAGAAAGGTCTGTTTTGAATTTAGAATCTGAGATAATTATCAAGTTTTGGGACAAACTCGGTCTCATACATGACAAAATTTCCAGTGCAAGCATAATTTTTTAGGACCTCAAATATTATTTTAATTTAATATTACAGTGAAATCACCCGGAACTTTGGTAGTTTCAACCTACGCACCTTGCCCTGATATAACGGTCAAAATCGAACCAGCTTTATTAGAAGAAGGATCAGCTCTCGTTTATGTGCCAGTCAGCCCTGGAAAGTACAGGTTTGTAATGCATAGTGATTTTTAACCGACTTCAAAAAAGGAGGAGGTTATAATTATGTTCGTTTGTATGTATATTTTCGTCAACTGTGGACTGATTTTTAAATTATTTTTACATTTGGTAAACCTTGCGCATTGCTCACATATAAATTTTATTAACTATGCTTGGGTAGTTTTTGAGTTAGCTTCGATAATACGTATTTAATCCACTTTGTGTATCTTGATGATGTTCTATTACTTCCTGTCAATGTTGTTTACATATCAAGTACAGTCAAGCTTAGTTTTAAGTTTTAATACTTGAGTTCAAAATGGCGACTGATAGAACAGTATTACCAATCGTGTCACGGGTCAGGTTATAATGAACGCATTTTAGTGGTATACGAATTGAGGTGGGGTAGGACCATAACTGAAAAGTGAACAATAAAAACCATTTTTACAACAAAAAAAAACAACTTGTACTTAACTTTATGTAAAAAAGTTTTTTTTAATATTCTAACTCTATATTATTTAATACCGCATCCTAGAAATTCAACCTGAAACTAGTAGGTATTACATTTACTTTCAAACAAAAGTATGCTTTGAAATGAGTCCTCTATAAATTTGTTGTTGCAGACTCGGCGGATCGGCGCTTGCGCAATGTTACAAACAACTCGGTGACAACCCACCAGATCTTGATGACCCTGCTGTTCTTAAATCTTTGTTCAAAGTTACTCAGAAACTGTTGAAGGGTAAGTTGCGTACATTCGTAGAAGCGCGAAGTGTCGACTTTGTAGTCGTCTCAAACAGGCTGTGTGAGATGACTATACAAAGCCGATAATGTTTCTAAAACTCGATGTGTCGAATAGATACTTTCCCTAAGCATTTACAATTCGATTCAACTAATAATAGGAATGACCTTGCGCCATATTGTGATTTTTTTGCAAAACAGCACCTGGTTTACTTATTTGGGAGCAAAATCAGTGAGATATAACAAAGATAAAAAATTTAAGTAAAACGGATAACAACTATCTTTGCAAGCCCTATAATTCAAGTTTCTTAGTTGAATCGTACTGGAACTCTTCTATTTTGCTCAAACTTATTTCTTTTGTACCTATTTCAGAGGGTAAGCTACTGTCAGGACACGATGTCAGCGAAGGAGGTTTTATAACCACAGCCCTAGAGATGGGTATCGGTGGTATTCGCGGTATGAATATCGATATCACTGTAGAACCTAATATATCAGAAATTCAAGCACTTTTCAATGAGGAACTTGGAATCATTCTCGAAGTATCACGCAGTAATTTATCGAATGTACTCAACGAGTTCAAGAAAAATGGAGTAAATGCCAAACAAATTGGCACTACAGGGAAATATGGAATGAATTCTGAGGTGTGTACTTACTTTTCTTAAAAAATCTGTTTAGTTTTAATAACATGGATTATATTCAGACCACTGTATTTACTGTTTTAATTGTATTTGCAGGTTATTATAAAGGTCAATGGTAAAAAAGTTCTCGACACAAAGTTGATTGATGTGTTCAGAATGTGGGAAGAAACAAGTTATCAACTAGAATGTTTACAAGCAAACACAGACTGCGTTCGTCAGGAATGGCGAGGTAGTGTATTATATTAATATCGAGGAATTTTAGCAACATAAAAAGCCAAAACAATTTATCTGGCGAAACTTCACAAACCTGACGGGTATTATTTCTCATTATTCGTGCATCCCGCGCCCATTGATCCTAGCACCTGCACGCGTAGCATGACCATAGAAACGGGATTTCTACGGGTTTTGTCGACGGAAGAATAGACAAAATCTGATTGTGATTGGTTATCTGTCATTTTGTCTATTCTTCCGTCGACAAAACCCGTTTTTATTTGCGGTTTCTATTGTTATTGCTAAGCGTGCCGAAGATTAAAAATTATGAGTTTTAAAAATGACATACCTTCTTGTCATGATTTTTTTATATGAATATCGATAACCGTCGGCCGTTATGTCTGTGAAGTTTCGCGAGTTAATTTTATTTGACCCTTTGAATATGTAATGTAAACTAACGAATGAAATTATATTTCTTTGTAGGACTTGAGAAGCGCAAGGGGGTGACATACAATGTTACCTTCGACCCTTCAGCGGCTGTTGTGAAGACAAAACCGATAAGAGTAGCTGTACTTCGTGAAGAAGGTAGGAAAATAATAATTATTATCACAGAATCACAAAGTAATTCGAAAATGGAGCGACAGCTGCAAACTAGTTTACTATATGGGGACGTCAAAATTACATGGAAAACCGCCAAAGAATTTTTGCATGAAAAAACTGGAAACCGTATTACGCATAGGCCTGTTCCAAAGGAAAAGCTCAACATTATACATAGTTTCGGTTTTAATCCTTACTGGCTAACATACGAAAAAATTGCTCTGAATTATATTCAGGGGTAGTATATAACTGTGTATAATGTGGAGATTTTAGTTTTAGAATGCAATAAAATATTTCCCGTTTCAATCCTTACTGGCTAACATACGAAAAAAATGTTCTGAATATTAATTCAAGGGTAGTGTATAATTTTGTAAAATCGGCACATTTTAGTTTTAGCACAGCAAGAGGCACCTGCAGATCTTACTTAATTACCCTCAGAGCAAATTTTTCGTATAATAGACAGTAAGGATTAAAACCGAAAGTATGTTTTTATTGCATTTCTAGTCGTTCTAAAACTGAACGAATATTCAGAGCATATTTTTCGTATGTTAGCCAGTAAGTATTAAAACTGGAAGTATGTATAATTCATGTCTTTTAGATTTTTTTAGATAAGTACTCTTTACTGTCAGACGTGGGGTAATTTTCTATGGGAGATGAGACTTCTCCTTTCCAATTAGTCTGGTCTGGTACTTTTCACGCAACGTGTACATTACCAGGTCCATATTTTATTACATTTGGTTTTTTATATATTTGGATGCCCTATAATTAAAATCTATATTTTGTTCTAGGCACAAACGGCGACAGGGAGATGATTGCGTCTCTAATGATGGCGAACTTCGATGTTTTCGATGTAACAATGAGTGATCTACAAAACAAGAAGATCACTTTGGATGCCTTCCAAGGCTTGGTGTTCCCTGGTGGTTTTAGTTATGCTGGTAAAAACTTAGTATTTTCGTTTTAATACATTTAAGCAGTATAAGACGTACTTTGTACTTAATCATAATCATAGAATGTCCTACAAGACACATTAATTTAAACCAAAATTGGTCAGAGTTACATGCACTACGAGTAGTTATTACCTATCACAGTCATAATTTAGGCACTTATTTTTCACTCTATCAAATATTAAATGTAACAATGTAACATTTTAGTTCAATCATTATAATATAATATTACAAAAAAACACAAATAAATTGACATAAAAGCTAAATTTGAGATCAAGTTTTCATACCTTGTTGTCACAATCTTATTTTGGTGTTTTGTGATACATCCGTATCATCAAAAAGTGGCTCTAGAGGTAACCGTCACTATAATCGTAATTCTTTATAAAAAAAATATAAAAATCCAAAATAAAAACTTCTGACTCCAGTTGGCGCTTGCAGAATTTGTCCGGTTAAAATATAACAATAACCTGATAATATTTTTTTTTTATCTTACAGATACGTTAGGTTCAGCAAAGGGATGGGCGGCAGGCATTCTATTCTCTGATTCGCTAAGCTCTCAATTCGCCCACTTCAAGAATAGAAATGATACATTCTCTTTGGGAGTATGCAATGGATGTCAACTGATGGCCCTCCTCGGTTGGATAGACCCAGAAACCACAGCAAAGAGCGCTAACAAGACTCAAGTATTCCTGGACCACAACGCCTCAGAAAGGTACCAAAATCTCATTTATAGTGCGACTACATATAACACTATCAATCAATCTGCCTAGCCTTTTCCCAACTATGTATGTTGGGGTCGGCTTCAAGTCTAACCGGATGCAGCTGAATACCAGTATTTTACATGGAGCGACTGTCTATCTGACCTCCACAACCCAGTAACTGGGTAATACGATACCCCTTGGTAAGACTGGATGTCAGACTTTCGAGCTTCTGAAGACTCGTAACGACTATTAAAGATCCACGAATGACAGCCGGGACCAATGGCTTAACGTTCACCGAGGAACGGAGGAGTCTGGGTATGTAAAGATGGTCACCCATCCACGGACAGACTCCGGCCAGCGTAGCTTAACCTGATGGATCAACCCGTGCGGCTGTTATTACTTAGCCACAAGCTCCTCTAACACACAACACCATATAATACATACACCACTATACATATAATGGTTCCATGTCAGTGTAAAATGGGCTCACTACTAGAGTTACCATTTATGTAAGGGAGGCCTTACATAAATGGTAACTTTAACTCAACAGTCAGTCAGCCAGCCAGTCTAGTCAGTTTTATCCTCAGAGGTTTTATCTGACCGGGCAGGCTTGTGTGATACCGCAAAATTAAAAAATGCCCGTCTCAGTTTAGCGCCGGCCGCACGCCTGTCTAAATCGTAAAATGCCTGTCAAATGCGGCAAACGCCTGTCTGATGGTAACCCTACTAGCCACGACCACGCTCATGACGATAACAGCACCTAGAGTATGATTGGGTTCGGGCTACTAACTTTCTCAATAACTGATAGACTTCTTGACAGTTCACAAGTGCCTAATGGTTTATGGGCTGATTTATCCAAAGTCAGATCTTTTATCCGTGGAATAAAATTCGAAGTCAGAGGCGATTTGCCAGCCGATATTAACCACAATAACCACCGCTACTCATGACATAACGGCACTAATGAGTATGATTGGGAACGGGAACTTACTTTATCACTGATAGAGTTCTTGACAGTTCAAAAGTGCCTAATGGTGATGCAGCCAAAGTCAGATCTTTAAAATTGACGATCTGAAAGTCTGACGATGACGTAGACCATTTACAGGATAAAACTTTAAACTATGTGTAATAAATAATTCACCATTTAACGCATGTTATCAATTAATTCATCCACTCTCTAGATTCGAATGTCGCTGGAGCGCAGTGAAGATAACCGAAGATAAATCGGACGTATGGTTCCGTGGCATGGGCGGCAGTGTACTCGGCGTGTGGGTCGCGCACGGAGAGGGTCGCTTCACGGTGTCCGAGCCGCGTTTGCTTCAACAACTGCAGAAAAACGGACAAGTTGCCATGCAATATGTAGACGATGACGGCGCGCCTACCGAAGTCTACCCTATGAATCCAAATGGAAGCCCAGGTAGTTAAAAAATAAAGCCTACTAAACATTCTTATTCACGCATTTCCAAATTGTAGTCATACATAGGTGCGAAATCTTGTTGCCCCAATTTGTGATGTTTCAAAACTTCCAATTCCGTGATTCACGTCAATTTCTAATTAAAAGCCACCTATCATTTCTAATCATAATATGGGAGTGCGTCAGCGTTTAACTCTTGGCCCGTTTTAATCAGCTTTTTAATGATGAAAAAATAATTGTCTTAAATTGTACCTGGTTCTGTTGTTTCTGTCTTACTCTATGGGAAAATGATTGAGTTTAGTAAGTACCGACTCATTTTTAAAACATGAAGAAAATGAATGACATGTTGTCAACAGTGGGTATCGCCGGCCTGCGGTCCCGCGACGGGCGGCACGTGGCCATGATGCCGCACCCGGAGCGCTGCGTGCTGCGCTGGCAGGGCGCCGCGCCCGCAGCGCGCCGGGGCGCCAACCAAGCGGCGCCCTGGACGAGACTCTTCCAGAACGCATACGAGTGGGCTTCACAACAATAGATTGAGAAGCAAGACAATAACGGGTGTAAAAAGACGCTTCACGAAGCCGACATTAACTTATACCTGGGAATCTTCTAGTTACAGAGATATTGAAAAACTATTTTCCCCAGCAATGGTTTTTGCTCAATGTAACTTAGATTGATGTTCAGAATGCGAAATGATATAATAAGATAACGGCTATATGATGGGTCTTTTTACACCCTGTACAGACTCATTAATGAAATAATGTTGTCTAGCATTCCGCTTTGACTACATGTGGATATACAAAAAAGTAAGTTCTTTACTCCACCCGTTTTTCATGCATTATTTATGTTGTTAAAATAAGAGTATTTTTTAGAGATGAATATTATAATTCGTAATGGCATTCCTATTTTTCTTGAATATTGTTAAGTTTGTTTTGCAGAGCTCATAATAATTATGTGATTAAGTAAATAGTAAGTTTCAATAGGCCTTAGCCGCGCCCAGTATAAACATTTATGCTGTATGCAGTAACGGTATAAGGTCCTGTAAAGAAATAATTATAATGCCACACATTGTCTTCCGATTTACATTCCATGTTATTAATGAATTGTGACCGTGTTATATGAAGTAAATTTTTTATACTTATAAAATAAATATATTATAACAAATATGAAATATATTTTTGTAATAAAATAAAAATAAAAAAGTTTTATATTATTAGTTACCCACTTTAATTTTTTATAAAGACCAAACAATAATATATTTTTATACAATGATGTGTACCATCAAAGAAGTTCATGTCTAATCAGATTGAAAACAAAATCCCTTAAACACGATGACCACTTTTGTTACCGGCCCGGTTCTATAGCTGAAGAGCGCTGCAAGCAAGATTAGTCCTTACGGTGGTTAGTTATGAACTTCTTTGATGGTACCTATACAATCACTACATGTAGGTAAGTATTGTTTCGGAATATTACATTGTTTTAAGAAACACTCTTCTCTTATTTTGTTAAGTTTCCCTTTTAACTAAATAATGCTGTAAGACTTCGCGACGACGCGTTGCATTATTATTATCTTTCTCTGGTACATGTTCTTTAAAGCAGTACGTGATTCCTCCGAACCATAATAACATTATAATATATTATTTATAAAATTAACTTTCAGATATTAATGCCATAATATCCTGTATGGGTCTTACTAGGTCTTTCCTTTGTGTTCTTTCTAATGCATCGCAGAGTGTGAAAAACCATCTTTGTGCGTCTGCCATGGCATCATATATTTCCATTAATTTTCTAACTTTTACAGTCAATGTTTCGTTTAGCAAATCAATATCATCAATGTCAGATTCACGTATTTCCAAATTCCTTCCAAGAACACGCCAGAAATTACCAATCTTTTCAATTATAGTTTCAAAAATCATCTTTCTTTTGTTCGGAGAATCAAAATTGTATTCTGGCTCTTTCTTATAATTTTGAGGTGTTGAAGCTGTAACGTAAAAACAATAATTTACTTTTTTGAAAGATGTTCCAACGTGGTATCAAGTTGAAATTCATATCAAATACTTAGGTCTAATTGCCCTGAAACGATAAAGAGACCGTTGTCTTAAATTTATGCTCCTCCAGCTGTCCACATTGTAATGTTATGGATTTCATTTAGCAATAAAAATACCATAACTTTTACTTATATACCTACAGGTTTGTACGGAATCCTCGGTGCGCGAGTCCGATCCGACTTGGCCGGTTTTTGATTTTAAGTATCTATCTATCTATTTACAAGCTAAATATAGTTTTTAGGGTTTCGTAGCCGAAGGGTGCCAAACGGAACCCGATTACTAACCATAATAGGTAGAAAGTTGAAAATCTCACTTATTATGCATTTCTATTGCTGCTATAACAACAAATAATAAAAATTTAATTTAATTTAACATTAAAGGGGGTTTTCATGCCATACACTTATTTGAAAGAAAAAAAACTAACAGTGGCATGTGGGGTGTCATTGTCTAGAGCTCTACGAGTCGAAAACAAATAATTTATTTTATTAATCCTCAGAAATTATGAAATAGGGGGCCGTAAAAGTTGTCAGTTTTAGACCATTTTTGTAGGAGATCTATCTCATCAACTAAACGAGGTAGGAATTTGAAACTTATGTATGTCATGAACCATATACTTTTTAATCAACAAATACTAAAAACGCCGATTTATAAGGTATTTTAATTAAATATGGGTGATTTTCTGCAACTGCAAAAGTAACTTTGCAATTCTTAGTATCATTATGAAATACAAAATTATTTTTGCGATTTTTTAAATTTAATATGTAAAATAATAATATTCTTTGATTAGTATTTTCATTTGTATGCTTATTAATGTATGGTGGTACGGAACCCTTCGTTTGCGAGTCCGACTTGCACTTGGCCGGTTTTATTAGAATTTATGTCCATTAGTCTGTTTGTCTGGAAGTATATTTCGGATTAGCGCAAAAACGGCAGAAGGGATTGATGGCACACAGATCGTTTAGAATGTGGATTAACACATAGCTGTATAGCATAATCAACCTATATTGTTCGCACTGCTGGGACACCGGCCTCCTCTCTGTGAGAGGGACTGGGCCGTAATCCACCACGCGGGCCCAGTGCGGGTTGGTGGAAAATAGGTCTACGAATTTTTGGTTCTAGAACATGCCGGTTTCCTCATGATATTTTCCTTCACCGTTTTGAGAGCAGTGGTGATAAAATAATTTACACAAAGTAAAGCGCCTGTCAGAGTTCGAACCTACGACCTACAAGTCGTAAATCGCGGCCGTTACCACGGCCACTAGCACTACTGTTTGGTTTTTATGTAATTTATAGGTAAAAAAACACTCACTATAATAGTTACCATACTCTCTTGGCATGTGGTTGCTTTCATATTCTGTTATTTTTTGCAACACGTCCTTAGAGTTGGGGAGTTTCAAAGCGATATTCTTCAGGCATTCTACGTTATCCTCAGTTAAGAAGTCTCGTACTTCTAAAACCTTCAACAGCTGTCCGATGTTGTTTATTCGTTCAAACCTTCTCACTGAATCGATGGTGTCTCTGAAAAACTCTTTCATGGAACTCAGTATTTCACTATGTCTATTGTTTGATGCCACTGCCACTGAGAATACTATGTATTGTTTTAATTCCGAAAAAGTCATTGTAGGCCTGTTCATAACGAAAAGAAAATAATACAATGCACTCAAGTTACAAGAACGTAGTTTTGTATGTTATATAACTACTAAATACAACGTCAAGAAGTAAAATGTAACACTGAGATAAATTTAAAATAATTTTAATGCAATAACTCGATAATTGTTTGTACTCATGTTGAGATTTGGTTAGTTTTCGGACTTTTAGAGCCATAGAGTTTATTTTATACTTTCTATTACTATACTGTCGCTGTTCGTATATTCTGCCAGCCAACGTTAAGCTTCGTGCAGACTAGCGCGACGCGACACGACGCCGATTATTGTTATACCGTGAAGTCTTAGAAATTGTATTGTTCGAGTCGCGTCGCGCTGGTCTGCACGAGCCTTCACGTTGAGACGGCTGCGCAGATCACAGAATATGGCAGTAATTTTTGGGCTGTGCTAGTCTTGACTAGCCTTGCCAACTACACCGTAATTACGGTAAAAACACCGTATCCAGCATTGATTCACCGTCTACCGCAATAATGTAATTACGGTGTCAAAAAGCACTGTAATAGGGCAGATGGAATATTGAGCGTATTTTTTAACCGACTTCCAAAAAGGAGGAGGTTATAATATGTTCGTCGCGTACCTGTTTTTTTTTTAATGTATGTCCACCGATTTCTCCGTCAATTGTGCACCGATTTTGAAAATTATTTTTTTGTATGAAAGGGTATGCTCCCAAGTTGGTCCCATATAAATGTTATTAACTTTGCTTGGATAGTTTTTGAGTAAGCTTCAATAATACGTATTTTTCCCCACTTAGTCTATGTGGATGATATTATGATGTCACTGTTATTCATAGCAAGTAGTGGTATTCCAATTTGTGTGGGGCAGGTACAGGTACCACAACAAAAATAAAAACTTTACAAAAAAAAAACACTAAGTATAAAATGAATAGGTAAGTTTATATTTGGCATAACATAGCAACATTTTAAAGAGCAGTGGACTAGGGGGAATTTCCCAACCATAGATAATAGTTTGAACCAATATAATAAGTACAAATTAGGAGTTGCCTAATTGACAGACTTCTTAACCTTTTTTATTACCTACTTTTTATATTCAGGTAATGTAGGCGACAATCTGGTAGGCAAATTGGCAACAAACTTTTTATTTGAAAAAGTATATATTATGGAGCTAATGCTTACATCTCCGGAACGGAGAGAATAACCATATTATCCTTGCGCACAGTGATGTAACTATTTATTTATGATTTTTTGACATACTTAATTTTTTCAGAATCTTTGGCCGTTATAATATGGTTATATGACATCCAATCCAATTATCATTCAATGTTTTTGTGCTCTTTTTTAGACTAAATCTGTTTTAAACATAAAATCAAAAATATAATAAAATATATTTTTGTACTTAAAAATAAACGACAATTTATATTACTAGTTAATTTATTTTCTAAATAGGTACTAACAAAATCAAAATATTTTTATATAATATATACATATCTTTATTTCCAGTTTTACAATTTTACATAATTATAAGCCACTTGGTATAACATAATAAATTTGTCATATAAATTGTAGGTTAATGCAGAGTTATACACCTCTGTCACTCAAGCTAAGGGGGGTATTACACTATTAAATATCTAGGATTACAGATCTATGAGTCATATTTATAAGATAATGTTATGGTATTGTAATACAAACCTATGAATCATATAGTCATTGATCAAAGATTTTTGACATTTGTTGTTAGATGGGATCATAGAAACAGGTCTTGCCATATTGAATAATATATTCTGAATTTTCACATTTATTTTCATAATTTCCTGATACAAAATCCGTCCAATAATTACATGATTTTGCCTTTACAAAGAACTTCCGGCCGCCCGGCAGCACCGGGCGGCCGGAAGTTCATTGTTTTAGCTTCATCGGTATTCTATAGAGTTCTATTTATCATATTGTGTGCCGAAAGGCTTCAGTATTTTGTTATAATAGACGATTGCAACCACTTAAGACGAAAAATAGAATCCTAGATATATGATAGTATAGTACACAGATATGATCCTAGGGGTCATATATGTAGGATAAGAGATAGGATCCTATATTTTTGATAGTGTAATACCCCCTAAGATTTATCTTGTGTTATGGGTGTCAGAGTTCTCAAGTTAACACCAGTTAGACAAATAAACATTCGGAATTTCCCTGTATAAGTACTTATACAGGGAAAATCCGAATTTTTCGATAGTACTATCGACAAAAAATAAAGACTTTATAGAAATTAAAATAAAATTATTATTGAGAAAAACCATTTGTATAGTGTGTGTTGTGAGTGTGTGTGTTTTTTGTGTTGTGATGTGTAGTGTTTTGTTGTGTTGTGCTATCTAGTGTTGTGTTATGTTGTGTTGTGTTGGAAGGTGGGTGTGTTCGAGGGTGTGTCGGACGGGGTACTGTTTGGGTGTGGGTTAAATCTACGTATTTAGAATTTTTTCAACCTCGTCATAGCTAATGATCATTATCCATTTTCAGACTTTACCTTTACAATCTTTATTGAACGTGTAGATGTTACATTGTTAGTTCACAAAGTTGTATATTCGACTACTAACGATTCTGATAAGACGTTGCTAAGACGAAACTATGAATAAAAATAACGTTATGACGTTCTGTCATAACGTTATTTTTATTCATAGTTTCGTTCGGTGCCTATCTATGGTACGTTTTGTCAAGCGATTGAGATTCAGCTGTAAAGAATGATGTCTACTTACTTGAACAATCACTACATGTACACATAGTATTATGCTACGGCTACATTGTCGCGCTCTCTCTCGCACACCGCTCGGCGTCGCCCTACCTAGGTAAAATGCATTCCAATATATTATACAGGGTGGATTTTTGAGATGGGGCAGTAAGGACAGCTACCTTAACCGTTGTCGCTAGAAGAAAACGGTCTTAGGAGACTGTCCTTAACTTTTTGAGACATTTCGATCGACATTCAGAGATTTAGAAAAAAATGTACAGTCAGCAAGAAAATGAGTAGTTTTCACAAAAACTTTTTTTGATGCCAATCGATCCTGTTTGTTATAAGGATCAAAAAAACTCTACTAGACTAACTGAGGTTTGAGTACTAGAAAAATCAGAAATCGCAAAAGGGCCAAACAGAAACAAAAAATTTAAACTTCGAACGAACACGCGTTTTAATTTCATTTACCCTACGAACAAGATAGTTTGTTGCTTGTGATGTCCGACATTCTGAGAAAAAAACCAGCCAAGTGCGTGTCGGACCACGCACAATGAAGGGTTCCGCAGTTGGGATGAATTTATCTCAAAAATAAACTTGTAACATTGTAGTTGAAAAACATGTTCTCCCATACATCGATATACGTTACGGTCAATTCTCTGCAAGTGTAAGTTTGTAAATGATTTTTTTTGTGTGGATTACCGATTTTCGGCCTTTTCGCGTTACTTGTGCTATGAGACCTTGCTTCTTGCCTAATTTCATCATTCTAGGTTAGCAGGAAGTACCCTGTAGGTTTTGATTTATTTGCGAGTATCAAAATAAGTGTGTCGTATAAATGGCCGTAATTTTTTATTGCGTTGACTTAGAAGTTTGTTTTTTTTAAACTTCAGCAAGGGACCACAGACCTACGTATTTGATGTTATTTTAACTTCATACCTTCACGCGTTCCTGAGAAAAAGGGTCGTGAGAGACTGATGGACGGACAACGATGTGATCTTAAAAGGGTTCCGTATTTTCCTTTTGAGGTACGGAACTATAAAAATGACCTCAAATTATTTATAACTTTCAGACTTGTTTGGAAAACGTTAAAAAAGACAGAAATTGCAAAAAAAACAAACTAAGTACCAATGTAAAAAGTTTTTTAAAAGCAACAAAGGTTCAAAATTTTGTTCTCTATTGGTTCGAAATTTGAAGTTCAATTTGTTTTAGTTTAGTTTCGGCCAGTCTATCATCGTAAAATAGTAAGTTGGAGTCACATTTCTTATGAAATGTACGGGAAACGTTTTTTGCGATTTCTGACTTTTCTAGTACCTACTCAAAGATCAGTTGGTCCAGAAGAGTTTTTTGATCCTTATAAGAAACAGGATCGATTGGCATCAAAAAAAGTTTTTGTGACAACTGCCCATCTTCTTGCTTACTGTACATTTTTTTCAAAATCTGTGAATGCAGATCGATATCTTTAAAAAAGTTAAGGACAAGCTCTTAAGACCGTTTTCCTGTAGCTATAACGTTTAAGGTACTGTCCTTACTGCCCCATCTCAAAAATCCACTCTGTATAGTCTTAGAATGTGCTCGATTCGCCTCGCCGTGATAGTTTAAAACCACTTTTAGTGCTTAAAAATTAAAGCCACCTAGCATGACATGTTTTAAAATACAACTTGTCACTAAAATGTAATAAAATAAAAATAAATAATTTAAAATATTAAAAACGCTGATTTACTCGCTAACTGAACAGATAAATACAGTTGTCATTGCAGTTGGGGGGCGTCTTAGATTAAAAAGTGTTCCACACAGCGACACAACGGTCCCCCGACAGAAATTAGTATTTTATTTAGCTGCTTAGTCAGCGAGTAAATGTGACCTTTCGCTTTGTGTATACAGATTAACTATTACAACTTGCTTTTAACTTTTTAGTTCATTTTTTGGTAGGGCAGTCGTGTTTTAATTATTTTATTGCCAAATTATCATTTTTAACTAACATTTAATATATGACTGCACGACTCACGAGCAGTGGTGGCCCAGTGGTAACGGCTGCGACTTACGAGTTGTAGGTCGTAGGTTCGGACCCAGAAGCTTACTTTGTGAAAATGATTTCATCACCACTGCTCTCAAAACGGTGAAGAAAAACATCGTGAGAAAACCGGCATGTTCTAGAACCAAAAAGTTCGAAGACATGTGACATTTACCAACCCAACATAGACAGGAGGCGTGTGTTTCAGCAGTGGGAACATTATAGGCTGATTATGTAATGTATGACTCCGCTATGCGACTTCGCGACGACTTTGCGATATTATTATCTTACTCTAGTACATGTTCTATGAAGCCATGTGTGACTCTTCCGAACCTTAACTTAAATCCATAATACGACACTTAATAACATTATATCTTATAAACAAGAAACTTAACTATCAGATATTCATTGCCATTATATCCTGTATGGATCTTACTAGGTCTTTCCTTCGTGTTCTTTCTAATGCATCACAGAGTACGAAAAACCATCTTTGTGGGTCTGCAATGGCATCATATTTTTCCATTAATTTTGTAGCTTTTACATCTAATGTTTTGTTTTGAAAATCAATATCATCAATTTCACGTTCACGAATTTTCAAATTCCTCGCAAGGTCACGCCAGAAACTACCAATCTCTTTAATTATAGTATCAAAAATCCTCTTTCTCTTCCTCTTGCTCAGAGAACCCAATGGACTACTGTTAATAAAACCTGGTCCTGATCTGTTGTCTTCTGGCTCTTTCTTATGACTTTGAGGTGTTGAAGCTGTAACATAGAAACAAAAAATTAATTATTTTGAATGAATTGTTTTGATAAGTATTGGGTAGTCCAGTTAAACTAGCGTTTCACCTCGGAATGAGAGATAATAAGCTGAAAACTCGTATACAACTTCACTTTGACGTTTCAACTTTGTCCCAAGTCTTATAAAATCTCGTGTCTGCGAGGTGAGTTATTCAAGGTCAAAGGTCCCAAAAATCGGTTTTTCGCGATTATCTAGGTTTCTATAGCTCCAATTATGTTAACATCTACTATAAAATTCTAGAGCATAAAATTTGCGACAAATTTTGTATCAAACATTTTTTCATGCGCTCAACCGTTTTTGAGATAGAGGGCGGAGGGCGTGCAGTGATCAGCCATTGATACTGTAATTCAAGGTCAACTGTGAATCTCGGCGAATAATACCTTGTATAAAGTTATTAAATCATTCAAATGAATCACTTTTATTACATACATACATAACATCACGCCTGTATTCCCAAAAGGGTTAGGCAGAGGTGTACCTATAATACACCCATATTTTGCCAGTTATGTTTAAGTCCCATGTAACAAGCCTTTTGCCATCAACCGGATACAAATCCAGACTCCGGGCTGCTACTGAGCAATATATAATATAATTCCATCATACATTCATCATACATTCTATATAATTCCACATAGAAAAACCCAATAACACTTTGCCCGACCCGGGAATCAAAACCAGGACCGGACCAGACCAGGACTGTACTGGCTGGTTCAGTATCTGCGTTACATACTTACTTAGATTAACTACAAAAAAAAAGGATGTTTACAGATTATAATGTATAGTATAATAGTTTAGGGGTATGAGGAACAGGGTGTAAAGTTCACTCATCCTCTATAGAAAAGGAAGGATTCTCCGACCAGATGGGTGTCGTGTCTGGCGGGCAACTGCCTAGAGGTTGAAGTTGCGAGCTTGTATTATGTCCATTACGGGGTAAACTGTAATTACGCAATGCAGGATTTGTGTGACGTCAGGTATTTGATGCGTAGTTCGCGTGTGGCGATGTAGATGCCGCCACAATGGTACTAACTAACTGTATTACATTGTTGAGATTATCATGTTATTCTGCTCGTTTTTTGTAAATGTTTCCTCAGGTAAATTTTTAAATAGTCTAGAAATTAATTAAATTGGGCCTGATCGATTTGTGGTGATAATAAATTTGATAAAACACTCAAAGAAAAAAAAAAAAAACTTATTTAAAACATTTTGAATGGTTTGTTTTAAAAAATAAATAAAAAACAGTTTTTTTCCAACCCCTGAACTACCAATTCGGCTGAAGATTTTAGTGTCATAGGATATATTTTATGTTAAAACAAGAAATTTCACATATATGATGATGTCACGGGCAGAAGCTAAGTACAGAATACATTATTTTTGTTGGTACAATAGATTATCCTGGTATGATTGTTTTTAATGCTATCAACATTTTTTCAGGATAAAGCCCGGGTAGATCTGTTTGTGTGTTTGTATAAATATTTATAGATCAAAATTACTCACTGTAATAATTGCTATACTCTCTTGGCATGTGGTTACTTTCATAGTCTGTTATTTTCTGCAACACATCTTTGGAGTTGGGGAGTTTCAAAGCAATATTCTTCAGGCATTCTACATTATCCTCAGATAACAAGTCTCTTACTTCCAGAACCTTCAACAGCTGTCCAATGCTGTTTATTTGTTCAAATCTTCTCACTGAATTGATGGTGTCTCTGAAAAACTCTTTCATGGAACTCAGTATCTCACTATGTCTTTCGTTCGATCCCACTGAGAATACTATGTATTGTTTTAATGTACAATATTCGGATAAAGTCATCTTGGGGCTGTGCTAGTCTTAACACTGAACTTAAAAAGAAAAGGAAATAATACACTGCACTCAAGTTCTGCTCAAGTAAATTGTAACACTGCGTTAATTGAAATATAATGCAGCAACTTAAATATTAACTCGATAATTAATTCAAGTACTTGAATTTAGTTTTCTGGCTTTTGGAATTCCAGTTCAGGTGAACTCGAATATTACTCGATAAGACGATAACTGTGACTCGATCAGTACCTACACTGTTCCTGTCAAGTCAAAAACGACAATGACATTCCAATTCACATAGTGCTTTTACCATAATTTAGAATAAAGCAAAAATTGCTAATTTAATAGGATTTTGTGAGAATTAAGCACTCGAAAGAAATATGTGTTCTTTTATAAACTTTCTCTTGGTAAATTGTATTGATGTGTCAGCATAAACGCGGTTTTTAACAAGGATTGCAAAAAAACAACTGTCATTATTAATACAGTGTCGTCGTAAAAAGAACTGCCGCAACGCTTTTCGTAATTTTATTTACGAAAGGGGGTTTCCCATTTCCACGTAGACGTAGAGGGTATACGTAGAGCGACATCATACCATGCCGTTTAGCATAGCAGTGCACTGTTAGCATTGATATCGGATTGCAAAATACAAACTTGCAATCCTACGAACAAACCTAAGTAACTTAGGTAAATGGTTGCCAAATGTGTGAAGAGTATGATTGTGATTGATGACTTATGGTCTTCGAAGGCTTGAATAGAACAGACTGTAATCTTTATTTGCCTAAAATATGTCTGTTTTACAGATTCATAGATATTAATGTACAAACTAATTAAGTAGGTATAATGAGGCGGACTCGGGACAGAGCTAATATGCTTTCCCTATTTGGGAAATATCTAATGGCGCCGTACGTACAAGTCGTGCCAAGCTGAGGTGGGTCATATCATTATAACTTCAAAGATCTTTGATCAAAGTTATAATGAAATTGTAAAATAGACATATTATTATGGGTAATTTGTGAGCTTTGTAGATAGCTAAATGATACCTATACTTAGGTACTTACATAATAATGATAGTGTAATATCATCCTGTGGGGGATATACCCATGATGTCTATTTTACTATTTAATTATAATATCTTTGATCAAGGATATGATAGTGTAATACCCACCTGAGACTTGACGCACTACGTGGTTTGACTTGCACAGTAGACGATGTAGGGGTCTCTTTAACGGTATGAGGTGGGCTGGGGCATCATCGGGGTGGGGGAAAGAGCGGTGGAAGGCGCTCGTCAAGTCTCAACTTTAATGGCACGACATGTAATTATAGTCCAGGCCCAAACAATTTGAGAGAAAACAAAAATTCTTAGCAGTTTGTAGTTGGTCGGAAAATGTTGCTTATATTATAAGTAAATGAAAAAAAATTAAGAGAACTCGGTGAAACTTCCGGAAGTTGGTATAGACAAAAGTAAAAGATATTTTGATTATCAACAACTTTTTTCGTTATGAGGTGTAACTTAGCCGCAAATCGTAAAAATCATTATTCACCTCCCTTAACGACTATTTCCCTACCTATTTACCCCTCTTCCGGAACTTGCACATAGTTCTCATAATGTTTTTTAATTTACTTTTATTTTATGCTTAATCTTCCGACCAACCACATACTGCTAAGAAATTTTCTTCAATTCGGGTTTTCATAATCGGTTTGGCCCTAGACTATTACTTATATACCTATCTACGGTCAGATTTAGAGTTTGCGTCAAGCCTCGAATATCTACCCAATAGATTTTGATGCGGTTTTTACCATCATTTAGTGAATTAATTCCGGAAGATTTATGCTGTGTTTAATACGAGTACATTAATATTTAACTTAAACTATCCCGTGACTGTCTCGTGGTCGCAAGCGCGGCCGCCATCAAGTTTTCAAGAATTTTCCAGATTAATCCATTTGGAATCAAGTGGCACGGAGAGTGAGGGAAGAGAGTCGAGTGCAACAGTGTCTATTCACACACTGCACTATAGTATATAAAATTTTACATTTAACTATACAAATCTCGATGTTTCGACATAGGTATCGCCACAGCAACTCTACAATTAAGTCAGCTATCTCTAAAAACGTCATTTCAAGTTCAAAGATTTGAAGATCTAAGATCAAGGTAGGTAGGTTACCTATAGTTATTTTGATCTTGAACTCATCCATTAACTTTTTAGTTTGATATGCCTAGCCTAGATTCTACAACCGCCTGATGATTTAATCATGATTTAGGGAAACGGGTATCTATCCTACCTAAATATCACCAGTAAATTTGAATATGAAGAGTAAACTATCGTCACATCATATACTCGTGTATATGATGTGACGACCCTATAATAAAACTTAAGGTTAGCTGATTAAGCATTTAGTGCGAAAGGTAAGTAGGAAATTTGAAAAATTCCCTCTAATAAATAAATAGAGTGTAGCTAATGAGGTCAAGCATCGACAAAAAGAAACTGTTACAGCTACTTCAAAATCTATGCATTTGAAATCACCAGAATCTTTCAATCAAGGGGTACAGCGAAACATAGACGAAAATATTCTTTTTACTACGATCTAGCGGACCACGGACGTGTGGGCCCAAGGACAAAAGACAAGCATTTATTCATACGGATTCCGAGTGTGCAGTTTAGTTGGTGAGACTTCTATTTACTTTCTGTATCTAATGCGTTTTCACAGCCATCACCTAAAAACTACAAAAGCGTGATTGTTAATCAAGAAAAAAACCATTTGGAATCAGGTACTTACCATAGTAACAAGTCTAACAACAGTTGTTAGGTTAGATAGGTACATAGTCTGTTACCTATTTGAGTATTTTAACTATTTGATTTCTTTTGATTTTTGTTGTTTACTAACATAGTTATTAAGTATAAGTACTTACCTACTAACACAAATGTGGATGTATGTCTGTAATGGATGGTCTGAAATAAAGTTGTCATTATGTCCTTTATTTAATTTGAATACTTACTTATAAATTACAATTTTAAATATTATAATATAAAGAAATAAAAAAACATTTAAAAATTTAAAAAATAGTAGCCCTCGCCGGTATCGGGAACGGGGTCCAAGGTACCTGCGATAAGGGGTCCAGAGAGAGGAACCTGCTGTATTTATTACTATGATAGAAGATGCTACACATAGCACTTTCTATGGCTTTGTAAGGAACCCTCCTTACATAAAGAGATACTGAATACCTATTGTATGATTGAAGAAATAAGCAGAGTTTATTTTGGGGTTGCAGCAATCATAAGTATTTTATTAAACTCAGCAGTAATTTGCAGTAGGTACCTTGAGGTATTTATAAAATATCCATCCATTATTATTAAGTATACTTAATCCATAGGAATTATAATAGTTAAGTACTTACGTTATACTTATTGATCTAGTGGAAAATATTATTTTCTAAAACTGTATTTGTCTGTCGTCATTTACTGATGAAGTCAATAATACCAATAACGATAATGACCTGTTTTATGACCACAATTGTGTACTACAATAATCATTATAATATTTACTTATTTCTCGTTATCATTTGTACTTGAGAGTCGCTTTGACCCCTGTATCAGTACATTACTGTCGCTTTCGTAAGTCGGACAATAAAATGGTTAATACATTTTAGTTATTGCAAATTTGCTAAAATAAAAAATGTACAGATTTATTAAACGTGGTTTAGTTCCAAAAAATGGATTTCATAGTTTCCAAAAAGACTTTACTAATGGAAAGTTATGGAGAAATGGTGTTCGTTGTATAACTCAAAGCACTAAATCAGATAGTTTATTTCCTGAACGTGTAGATTTTCCCAGCAGGCATATTGGACCTAGAGATCAAGATGTAGTGACTATGTTGGATTTGCTCGGCTATAAGGTAAGTAAATCACATTATAACCACATCATCGGAACATCGTGCTCTTTTTAAATTGTGATAACTAATATTTCTTAATATATTCATGCATCTATTCTAGAGCTTAGATCAATTAACGGACGATGCAGTCCCAAAGAAAATTCAACTCCAAGGTCTCATGGACATCAGTGACCCCGTGAGTAAGTATCTACCCTTGACATTACATAAATGTTATGTGCGTACTAACTTGCTTTAAGTAACCGTTTGTTAATTGATAAAAAACCGTATTTCAGGTGAATATGATCTCATTAAAACAGTGCAAAAAATATCTGAGAAGAATCAAATATGGCGATCTTACATAGGTATGGGATATCACAACTGCTGTGTCCCACATTCTATTATGCGCAATTTGTTCGAGAACCCAGGATGGTAACTACTTTTTCTAATTTACTAAGTTTAGTACTTCATATAACCATTATATCATATATGGTTTAAGTAAAAGACGTAACAACAGTCTGACATATTTTTTCTTATTTCTGTTTTAGCTACCTATATTTACATTTTAAGGTCACTATTTTGTATGTCAGTCACAGGTTTTTCAGCTGTTGTTTTGATTACTTTCCAGGACCACACAATACACACCGTATCAACCAGAAATAGCGCAAGGAAGATTGGAGAGCCTTCTTAACTATCAGACCATGGTCAGTGATCTCACTGGATTGGATGTCGCCAATGCATCATTGTTGGATGAAGGCACTGCTGCAGCCGAAGGGTTATCTCTTTGCCATAGGTACGAGCACTCACGTTATAGTTAATTATTCAGTTAGGTACCTACTATACAAACAATCTGCCTAGCCTTTTCGGTTGGGGTCAGCTTCCAGTCTAACCGGATGCAGCTGAATACTAGTATTTTACATGGAGCGACTGCCTATCTGACCTCCACAACCCAGTAACTAGGTAATACGATACACCTTGTTAAGACTGGTTGTCAGACTTTCGGGCTTCTGACGACCCGTAACGACTGTCAAAGATCCACGAATGACAGCCGGGACCAACGGCTTAACGTGCTTTCCGAGGCACGGAGGAGTCTCGGTATGTAAAGATGGTCACCCATCCACAGACCAACCCCGGCAAGCGTAGCTTAACCTGATGGATCGACCCGAGCGGCAGTTATTACTTAGCCACGAGCTCCTCCTAACTAGGTACCTACTATACAAAAGATAAAAATATCAAGTTCCATAAAAGGTCAAGGTAATAATTTTTCATTAATAAGAGTAAAAACCTCCGCGAAACGCGACATTTTGTTACGATCCATGACGATGATATGGAAAAGGCTTTATTTACCCATAGGAATTAGATAACAGCTACAAACAGCTATTATTCCACAGGCTCAATAAGAGAATGAAATTCGTGGTATCAGAGAGACTGCATCCTCAAACTTTAGCAGTAGTCCAGACACGCCTGGACGCTCTGGGTTTAGAGGTCGATGTGGTGCCAGATGTTCGGCAAGTGGACTTCGCTCAGAGAGACATATCTGCGGTATTACTACAGTGTCCAGACACCAGGGGCTTGGTTTATGACTATTCTGGGCTTGCAGCTGCTGCACATGAACATGGCGTGAGTTTTTGACATGTTGTTATATGCTGCACCATTTGTTGGTGTTACGATACATTCTGTGATTACTTTAACTCACACACTGATTCATAATTTGTTAAAATTTTCGGAAAATCGTCTACGGTTACAATATTTGTAAATATGTGAGCACCATGTATAGTCTTCACATATACGTATACTTATGTAATTATATCCTTATTTTTTTTATTTTTTTATTGTAGAACATTTTAAAAGAGTAATTCTGGAGTTTCTTGCCTATTCTTCTCCATAAGAAACTGCCTTTTCGAAGGAACAACTAGAATCAATTCTATTTTCTTGTAAATTTTGACTTGGAAAAGTGTCTTTCATGTGCCTAATTGAATAAATGATTCGATTCGACATTGAAGAAAATTACCATTTTGAAAAATTCTAACTAT
This sequence comes from Agrochola macilenta, assembly GCA_916701695.1. Taxonomy (NCBI): domain Eukaryota; kingdom Metazoa; phylum Arthropoda; class Insecta; order Lepidoptera; family Noctuidae; genus Agrochola; species Agrochola macilenta. The sequence goes on from OU753558.1 coordinate 13,629,412, forward strand.
CTGTTCACAGACCTTAGTGGTCGTGGCTACCGACTTGCTAGCCCTCGCTCTTCTGCGACCACCAGCAGAATGTGGGGCTGCCCTTGCAGTAGGAACATCGCAACGTTTGGGAGTACCTCTAGGCTACGGAGGACCTCATGCCGGTTTCTTTGCAGCTGAACATCAGCTGGTGCGTCTTATGCCTGGTCGTATGGTCGGTGTCACCAGAGACGCGACGGGGAGAGATGCTTACAGGTAGAGTCAATATTGCAATAGAATTTATAATGTTCATAAAATAATGATAGGTATTTGCATCCGAATAACGATGAAATTGGTCTCAAACTCAGAGCGACAAGTTTGCAAACCAAATATTATTTTTATCCGGCCTAAAATAAGACCTCATGCTTGAAATTATTCCATACGCCACATAATGTAACTATGATTGTTCGTTGTTTAGGTTAGCACTCCAGACGCGAGAGCAGCATATACGAAGAGATAAAGCGACATCCAACATTTGTACAGCACAAGCACTCTTGGCCAATATGTCCGCTATGTTCGCAGTCTACCACGGCCCTCAAGGTTTGAGGGACATCGCAAACAGAGTTCATAACGCCACATTAGTACTTGATCATGGTAAGGCAACATAATTATGATAACTACATGAATTTTTCTCGTAAAAAAAACTGAGTTTTGCGAAAAGAGCGAATTTTACTTTGGTTATGATTTTTCAGGAATAAGACAACGTGGACACAAGCAATCCAACGACGTATATTTCGACACACTGCATGTAGTTCCCCTTTCTGAACATGACGCTACGGAGATCAAAGTGCGCGCTCAGCAAAAGAAGATTAACCTGAGGTACTTCGATGACGGTGCTGTGGGAGTAGCCCTAGACGAGACTACTACCATGGAGGATGTTAATGACCTACTGTGGATATTTGATTGCAAGCCTGTTGAAGAGGTAAAGTTGAAAATATATTAAATCTTCTTTATTTCATAATGTTAAAAATTCACTCTTCTACTACCAAGCTTATGGTTACCTACACTAAGTTCAAAGGGTCCAACGCTATGCTGCTTACGCATTAAAGCAGGCATGTCCGGTCCGTACACCATGCTTTTCATATGTGCTACTAGAACTCGTCAACGGCCCGAGATGATCGCCAGTTTGCTTAGCTGTTCCATCGTATTAAGTGCAAAACTTTCAAAATACTATTTTGATATTTTCCAGGTAACAAAAACTGGAGACGTGAGAGCCCGCAGTGTACAGCAAGGTCCATTCAGGAGGACATCTCCATTCCTTACACATCCTGTATTCAATATGCACCACTCCGAAACGAGGATAGTTCGCTATATGAAGCGCCTTGAGAACAAAGATGTGTCTCTCGTACATTCTATGATACCTTTGGTTAGTTCAATTGAATATTATTTTGTATGACTAGGTACTATGTGGAAATGTTAATCATTTTATTTTAAACTACAAATATAAATATGTTTATCTGCTGACCTTTACTTATACAAAAACATGGATCACTTATTACTAAGATAAGAAGAAAACATGGACAGTTCGGGGGGTCTTTATCATCAGGTTATTTGCACGTGATTATCTTGCTATTAACAAATGACTGTTTACTTCAGGGCTCTTGTACGATGAAGCTGAACTCAACGACGGAGATGATGCCGTGTTCGTTCAAACACTTCACTGACATACACCCATTTGCGCCGCTAGATCAGTGCAAGGGATACCACCAGCTGTTTGAAGAGTTAGCTAACGATCTGTGCGCAGTTACTGGATACGACCGCGTCTCTTTCCAACCTAACAGGCAAGTCCATGTTAACTGTCGATAGTTAAGAACTACTTATCAAATATCAAACATACCTACAGAACGTAGAAGTGGAATAGTGCATGGAATAATTTAGAGGCCAGTATTAATTTTACACGATTTTTTTCTTATAGTGGTGCCCAGGGTGAGTACGCCGGTTTGCGTACGATTAAGCGGTACCACGAGTTCCGCGGCGACACTAAGCGTAACATCTGCCTGATCCCAGTGAGCGCGCACGGCACTAACCCTGCGTCCGCGCATATGGCTGGTATGCTCGTCTGCGCCATACGAGTTACGCCCTCGGGTGATATAGATATGGCGCATCTTAAAGAAAAGGTAAGAAGTGTTTAGGTTCTATAAGTCGAGACTGTTGGTAGCTTGGTATAAGTCTCATCATCAAAAAAATACCATCTTTCCCAAAAGCCATTTTTTCAAGAGCAAATGTTTTGTCAGTAATATGAATAAAAATAACCTTGTGACATAACAACTTTGGTAAAAAAACTCACATCCACACTAAATGTTTGTAGAGCGTAGGCATGACGTATTGTTGCTACGCGGCGTAGACGCCCTGTAGCAACCACAGTCGCATCGACGACGACGTCTCGTTGATACGCCGCCACGTAGACGCTACGTAGCTGCCGTATAGATGCAGCTTTAGTTAAACTTACCTTCAGCACATAATCACTATCACGGTGTAAATTAATGTTCAACCAACGTATTTTTTCTTCCTAATTAACATCTGAATAATTATCGCAAGTTCCATCATTCATATTTAGTAAAAAACAAATACGTTTCAGGTGGAGGAGCACAGCGACAAAATATCCTGTCTGATGTTGACATACCCGAGTACGTTCGGTGTGTTCGAGGAGCGTGCGGCGGACGTGTGCGCGCTGGTGCACAAACATGGTGGACAAGTGTACTTGGATGGTGCCAATATGAACGCACAGGTTTGTCGAAATTCTTTCAGTCTATTTCCATTGAGTTTGCTACAAAACTTAGCTTTGTTCATCATTAATTCCCTTAATAACTGATTGCTAAGGTCGAAATTCGATGTTAAAGGAAAGGTTAGGTTTCTGTGTAATGAAAACAAATGCTTAAAATTTCACAGACATACCAGATTGTTAATTGTAATAACAAGAGGTACGGACGTACGGTAGGTCTGGAATCGGACATTAGAAAACAACTGATAGTATTTTGGAACTTTAGTAATATTGAATACCTAATCATGCTAAGAACAACATATTTGTTATTTTAGGTAGGACTTTGCCGTCCCGGAGACTACGGCAGCGATGTATCACATTTGAACTTACACAAAACGTTCTGCATCCCTCATGGTGGAGGAGGTCCGGGCATGGGACCCATTGGAGTGTAAGCATCTTCAAAATCACATTTAAATATCTTAAAAAAAAAAATAACTTCTTAGGCTGTGTCCTAACCAAAAGCGACTGCCGCGCGGGTCCGCGATCTTCGCGCTCTTTTATATAAATATGTCACACTGGCGCGATTAATCAAGTCGCGTTTGTAAGTCATAACAACGATCATGTTAATGACGTACTCGCGGATTCGTGTGCGTTCAAATTATTATCAGATTCTTGTAACGTGATGTTGAAAATATTTTTCCCCCTTAGGAAAGCTCATCTGGCGCCGTTCTTGCCGTCACATCCAGTAATCGATCCATTAGCAGATTTGGGTGATGCAGCTCATAGTTTCGGCTCAGTGAGCGCTGCACCGTTTGGATCATCAGCTATCCTACCGATTTCTTGGGCGTACATCAAAGTAAGTTCACATTTTTGTTCTGCTTGGAAGAAATTGTCTTGAAGTGAAAACTTTTACATTTAAAGTAAACCAACAAGATGAAATGTGCGAACTTTCTGTTATGTTCTAGATGATGGGTCCCAAAGGATTGAGACGTGCGACCCAGGTGGCCATTCTCAATGCTAACTACATGTCTAAAAGACTTGAAGGTCATTACAAAACTTTGTACAAGGGCGAGAGAGGCCTTGTTGCACACGAATTTATTATTGACGTCAGAGACTTGAAGAAGACTGCCAACATAGAGCCTGGAGATATTGCTAAAAGGCTTATGGACTTTGGTAAGTTCGAAATGTACAATTAATTACCTGTTGATAGCACCTTAAGTCTTAAATAAGCGTTCAATCGTCCATTTAATCAAAATTATAACTGCTAAAGAATGGGGTATTTTGAATTTTGCATTATCCTAAATCAGAATATAATTTAACCGGAAAATAAGACTAAAAGATAATCATTTTATGTTGCAGGTTTCCATGCCCCAACGATGTCGTGGCCAGTAGCTGGCACTCTGATGATAGAACCCACCGAATCTGAAGATCTTCAGGAGATGGACCGCTTCTGTGAAGCCCTCATCGCCATCAGGAAGGAAATAAAAGACATCGAAGATGGAACCATGGACAAACGACTAAATCCTTTGAAGGTCTAGTCACAGTTTTCATAACTATGTTTTGTTTTCGTTAGGGAAATGTTCTTGAATTTATATAAAATATTCTGTTAGATATGATTTTGTTACATGTTGAGTTTTTTCAGATGGCACCACATACGCAAGAGGAAGTAATCTCTGAAGATTGGAGCCGCCCATACAGTCGAGAACAAGCCGCTTTCCCTGCAGTGAGTATAAAGCTTTTAGGGCGATTAGGTTTTTTATAAAAGTGGTAAGTGTTCAACTAGTGTTTATATTACATATTTTTGTTTCAGCCATTCGTAAAAGGAGAAACGAAAATTTGGCCAACAGTCGGTCGTATCGATGACATGTATGGAGATAAACATCTTGTTTGCACTTGTCCACCGGTGCTAGATGATTTCTAACTTATTATCTATTTCATTTAAGGGATGATATTAAATAAAAATATCATGTTGAGATCCTCATCTCCCTCTGTTTTGTATTATTATCGTGTAATGTAGGGTTGTGACAATGAATAATAAACAAGTTGACATTCTGTCGCATTATGTATATTTTCTCAATACTGTTGTAGAATAAAATATTGTCTTCTAACAACATAATCTTCTTCATTTTGCATATTAATCTATAGCAGTACAAATAAGTAATTGCCGTAAATTATATTGACTTCAAACAGTAATCTATCTACCTTAATATTGTACAAATATTTTAATATTGCGAAGGATTATTATTTATTTATTACGCATAACATTTAAATTGGATTCAAGGCAACGTGTTTGTTTTGTTACTAGCTCAAGTAACTATCTGAAATACCAAAGGCTTCACATTACATAACAATATTATTAATTTGTAAACTTCCCGCGTGCATTTTTATATTTAGTGAAACATTCTGTATTTCAAATGTACGTATAATATTTCTAAACTGTAATATTAATAGAGCAAACATTTTCAGCTTCAAAGCTTTAACACAAAACAAAGACTTAAATATGTAAACTAGTAGCAGACAAGATTCAAATAAAAAAACAGACTGTAACATAATTACGTAAAACATAAAACTAGACACAAACAATAAAGTTCTAAAAATCTGTGTTGAAGTTATCTAGATTTTTATTAAAGCAGAAAATATCAATAAAAAAAACATTTTCACGTAATAAAATTGATCTTGAATGTTCAAGACACAAAACAACCTTAGAAATAGTGTCTTTAACTATCGGTAACTTATTTAATTATTCTTATTTTGGTGGGGAATTGATCACATCTTTTGGGTACATACCCAATCTCACTCCTAACTCTTTAGGCATGCGGAGCGCAGGGCGCGTGGGAAAGGGGTGGTACGAGCCTGTCGACGGACTGCGGGGGTAAGATAGTGACGACAAAGTATCCGTCTCGATGAGCGAAGTGATAGCACTGCAAGTATCGTCTGACTCTACTTTTGTTCTATCACTCTTTTCTGTGTAGTCTTTAGGAATAGTGGGAGTTTCTCTGTTGGGAAATATCTTAGGCGATATAGGCGTAGACACTTGATCTAACGACGTGATTTGACACAGAGTATCACTAGAGTTGGTCTTCGCTCCCGTCGGTGAGTCGTCCTCCGCAGATGCTTCGTACGTGAAACTAATAGAGGAAGTCACAACATGAGCAAAGTCACTAACTTGGCTGATATCAGTCTTAGATACATTTTCGCAAACTTTCGGTCCTTGATTAACCGTTTTGCTACAAATATCACTAGCTTTAGATAACACAAAGTCGTTATATTTGCTTGAAAAGGGATAATTATAGTCATCGGATGTGAAACGTTTTTCGTATGTCGAGGTATCTTTTTGATCCGAAGACGGTAAAGTAACTGACGGTTTGGACTCGCCCGAAAAAGAATGCCGTGTCCAGTCTGACGCGGTTGCAGGTTTGAGTTCTTTATTTGACAAGTCACCGTAACTTGATAGATCACTGGTTTTTCTTTGGTAATCGAAATCAAAATTTTCAGTTTTCTCTAAAAAACTTTTTTGATCACATTTTGCTAAAAACCCTTTATTTTCCCAACCATATAAATCGGTTTTATTACCTAAACATTCACTACTTGGACTTTTTGTGGTTTTAATAGAAAATTCCTCTTCTCTTGTGGTTGAATTTCGAACTTCCAAAGAAAAAGGGTCATCAATAGAAATAGGTCGTATTCTCACGAAATCATTATTTTCATTTGCCCCTGCATTGAAATTTCTTTTCCTATAGCCTATTAACGAATCGGAAGTAGATTCTTTCAGCAAAGGCGATTCAATTAATTTACTCTCAACAGTTTTTTCAGGAACCGTTTTGGAGTAAATATTTCGTTGTTTTTCGAGCACTTTTTCGTCACTTTTCGTTACTTGATATTTACTAGGACTCTTTCTTTCAATAATATTTTGTTTTGTCAAAATCCTACTCAAGATTTTTGAATTTTCTTGAATAATTTGTAAAGCTCTTTCACTATTTTTTCGTCCCGTTTGTAAAATATAATCTTTTGGAGAAAATATATCTTTTTGCTCTTTGCTTTTTTCCGGCGTTTCCTGCTTTTGAATGGAATAAAAATCCATGGTTTCTTTGTAGTCATCGATTATTTTCTTTGCAAAACTATGACTTTGTGGTAATGATGATGCTCTCTCTACTTCTTCTTTGATAAGTTTATCATTATGGTTACTTTGCAATGTCAATGAGTCCGGTTTTTTTGGCAGCCGTGAGAGTCGCTTGGTGGAACGACGATTTGGAATATCTATGCTATTGGGATCTGTTACACGTGCACCAAAGAACTCTGGACTATGTTCAAAGTACTTATCAATTTTTAAAGGTATCGGTGGTTCGTCTTCACTTACTATAATACTTTCTGCACCAGGACTTCCTGGTGGACTTTCAAAGTCAGATACATTTTTATCAGATAAATCTATGTCAGGCACAAAATTTGGATACATCGTGAAGCTATCGATGATGTCTGGGGGTCTAGATATAGACTCATTTACAGAGGGTCGTTTAAAGTTAGTTTCAAAATCATACTCGTATGGAGATTTATGACCTATGCCACAATTACAGGGCGATAAATCAATAGGACTGAGTTCAGTAAAAATATTTGGTGATTTTGTAAAACTTGTAGGCCTTATTACTTCTCTGCTTGTAGAGTTTTCTTCATATTTTGTTCTATTGAGTCTTTGCAATACTTCATTTCTGTCAGAAGTCATGCGTGGAGAGCAGGGTGATAGGCTAGTAGGATTAAAAACAGCGATCTCATTAGTAACATTCAGACTGTCTTTCAATTTACTTTCAAAGCCATCGATGTAGGTACGTAACGGTTCACCAGCTGCAGAATCTAAATAGTCTGAAATACTTTTGATGGGTTTATCAATCAAGTGTATTTCTGCCTCCTTTTCAGGAGTACGTATTTTAGCAGTTTCTTTTTTGGTTTGTGAATGGCTAATTTTGGTTTGTTTAAGAGTCGGGGAGGAGGAAATCTTCTTATTCTTAATATTCAAGTTATGCTTTTCCTTTTCATCTTCTGGAATTTCCGGCTCAGATTCACTACCACGTTCATTTTCATCACAAAGACTTGTATCTGTACTTGAAGCACTATGTGATGAATAAGAAGATGTGTCACTTGAGCTACGAGATCTCACTGTAGCAATCATTCGATTGGCTTCAATTTCAGAAACTATGATGCCGTCGCCAGCCTCATCTAAGTCAATGGACGCTTTTCTTTCCTTTTGTTTGGTTTTATCCTTCTTAATATCTTTCCATTTAACTGAATTCCGTCTGCTTAGAGTTTTACGACTTTTTTCTTCATTCCAACTGATGGTTTCACTGGATGGTCCACGTGAACGGTGCTCTATTTTATCTAGTGTTGACGTTTGCCGTGAGGGTGGCACCGCTCCAGGAGGTGGACCAAGTCTTCGTCCTCTAGAACTTACTAGTGCACTTTTGCCCAAAAGTAGATTGTTTACCGTAAGTGATGTCGGAGAGGTAGGTACACCCACTGAAAATAAATGGTATTGTTAATGTAGAAAAAGTACAAAATGTCCATCTCAAGTGACTAGAATAAGTATTTGTGTTTTATACCTGCAGCATGGCGAGCACAAGCCGCAGCTAAGATTACATGAGCTTGTCTCTGCCTTTCTCGAAGGCGGGCGTATTGACGTTTCAAGGCCCCAATGTCTAAAGAAAGTCTGTCGCCTGCTGCTAAACGGTCTTCACGACGAGGCACGAACTAAAACAACTCGTATTTTAAATATTCATGTATGTACATAATACACGATTAGTTCGTATTATATACCTACGTACCGTAGCTAAAGCCATTTTATTGCCATCATCACTGGAATCTCCTTCATCTTCAGAATAAAACAGTCGAAGTCCGCGTTTTGTCATTGACTGCATCTGAAATAGATATAGTGAGTAAGCTTTCGATAGATCGTCATAGCTCCCCAACTATATAAACAACTGTTGAGATAAGCCAACTAAGGGTGCTACTAGATTGCGGTTGATCGACATCGACAGTCGCCTCAAAATAATATGTAACCTCCAATCAAATGTCTCTATATCACGATGTCGTTGCTCAATCACAGTCTAGTTGCATCATTACAAGTCCATAACAATTGGAAGACCGTACTGCAGAATGTAAAGGCGGGTGATAAATGGGAGCTGAAGTGGGCGGTGCTGGTGGTGCAACCCGGTATCTGTGTAGGCTGCGCAGTCGGGGCAACTCGGGAGCCGACCCGAACGCCACGACCCTCGCCACGAGAGAGTCACCCGCCTCCCACACGGCACCGGCGCCTCCACCCATGCAGCTGTAGAACTCGTCTGCCGAGCGAGCCGATAGAATACGACTGAAAGAAAAAACTTGATTTAACATTTTTATAAATTTGGCATAATGCATCGTCTATCTGGTAGATGCCCAATGCTGGGCATCAGCCTTCTCTGTCCTGTGAAAATCTACTTTTAATCTGTGTCACGATTTCATGGTTCCCATGATGCCATCTCATATTAACGCCAACCTATTTTTGGGATAACGTATCGAGAGCTACTTTCATTTTAATAATGATTTATTTAAGGATTGTCAACGAAACAACGAGTTCATGATAAAAAAAAGCATGAATACCGTAAAAAAAAAACTTAACGATACAGCTCACACTAATTATAGATAGAACTAAAATATTGTCTAGCTTTTGGTGCGCGGATTTCTAATTATCCTTTAACTAAAACAAGAATGAGCAATATAAACAGATTTTTATCGCTTATCGGTCACATTCGGATATAGATAACATTGATATCAGGAAGGCGGGGGTGGTCTCCTATGCGATTATGCGTTTCATATCAGTTACTCCCATATCATCAAGAGTTGCATATATCTGCCTATCCTACTACTAACTACTAAACACCTTTTTTTCTTTTTTCTTTTCTTGACATCGGTTTCGGTGTTATTGCAGGTACCTAAAATTTAATTTGCAATTTTGAAAACTGTCACTCATGTACCCACAGAACAGAAAAAACAGTTCTGTTTTTTCTGTTCTGTGCATGTACCCATATGTGTTTTTGTCGTCATGTTGTTTTAGTTTTTAATTATTAAATTTTAATACAATGTAAAAATGAGCGACTGCCTATCTGATCTGTTATTAGACTGGTTATCAGACTTTCGGGCTTCTGACTAATCGTAACGACTGTCGTAGAGCGAGACACGGAGGGGTCTCGATATGTAATGGATGGTCACCCATCCACGGAACGGCCTTGGCAAGCGTAGCTTAACCTTCGATCGACCCGTGCGGCTGTTATTATTTAGCCACGAGCCCCTCAAGAGTTTTTTTTCTGAATGGTATCTTGCAGGTCTACCTAGGAGGTTGTCGGCTGCTTAACCGGACGTTCCTGTGGCTGCCTCAGTAAATTAAGGCCTCCAGCCAGGGCATAAAACTTAGAAACTAAGCGACTACAAGCTAAGGGCACCCCCTGTGGGGTACGGACCTCGGCTAAGGGCGTCGCTGGGGGAGGACAGCAAGGGACAGGCTGGATCGGATTAATCCCTCAGAGTTGCATATATTATCTTTAAATGTTATATATTTATCATGAAACTTAGAATTTCTTTCGTGGTGCTAGCTTGTTCAAAATAATTATATTTCTCATTTTACTAATCCCATAGACTCCAATGCAGAGTTCCTGCAAATATACCAAAACAAATTTCTGAAAACCATAACAAAATGCTCCGTGGTTTATCAAAATTTCTGAGCTGCTCTACTGCCTCAAAATCAATTCTGTAAAGGAAGAGATTGAGCACAGACCAAAACTTTACAAAGTGCGCATTAAAAAGCATGTTAACAGCCTGGCTTCTGTACTAACCAACCGACTGGAACACCATCGATTGAAAAGATAGCATTATTGGGACATAGCTTGATCTAGTCAAGCAACAAAAACAGGGACGGCCCTCACTGGAGGACCGTACTCGAAACGCCAACAAGCATAGAACGCATCTGCCAAGGCTTGAAAAGCCGACTGCAACAATAATAATTAAAAAAAAAAACATTTTTTGAACTAAAAATAGAAATTGCGTTATTGTTTATTCAGTTTCTAAAATGTGGAAAAAGCTGTAATCTGAAGCGGTATTTAACCTTCATGTGTTGAATTGAAATACATTATAAATGTAAAATAGGAACGCATTTCAATTCGAGATTCCCGAGCTGCTGATGTCATAAACTCAAATACCTAGTAGAATTTTCCTTATACTTTACAGTCAGATTCAAATAATCCTAAGTTTTAATGAAAGGCATAATAAATGAGTAATGAACAAGTACCTACTTGTATACTTATACTTGAAGTCAAAATAGCAGAAGCAGAAACAGTCGTAGACAGTACCAAATAATCTGCTGTGTAAAACTTACTCTTGGAGCATATCCCAAATAGCCAGCGCAGTTAGAAGAAGCACTTCATTCCCATCCAGAAGAACAAGGTCCCATATCCTCAAAAGAAACTCTCTCGGTAACCACGTCGCGTACAATGTAAGGAACCATTGCATAGTAAACACATCTGGTAAAGGAGGTTCCACGCCTCCACCTGGAAATTTAAGAATTAGACAATAAATACTCTAAACTCATATTATTTTAAAACATTATTTTTACTGCTGATATTTCTGGCGTTCAGTCTTATTGAAATATCTTCTTTTAGTTTTTGTTGTTTACCTACGCTTTGTGTTTAAACGTCTGCAGAACCAAACTTAAAATATTATTAGAATGAAAGCGTTGTTACCATCAGATACCCGTTGTAAATGGTCCATGTGTTGGGCTAGGCGAGGAAGGCGTATTCGAAGGAGATCTCTAAATGCTGCCATGTCTGCTGATAAGCCGCGAAGGTCGTCTGCGAAGTAGCCCTCAGGTAGTACGGCCTCCACCAGATATATCATTACCTACAATGGTACATTATGATACAAGTGAGTGATCAATTTTCCAATGATCAATGCACACACGTTTTTCAACACACTTGCAAGGACAAAAACAGACGTTTTGTAAGAACTTGAGCTACAATAACGTAATTATAGAGATGATACATTTAGATTAATAAAGTTCAACTGCCCTTTGTTGCCAGGTACTGACTATCCGGAGCTTCATTTAAAAACTTTTCAACGTCGTTTGGTGACAATACTTTAGATTTCGTATTTTTGATAATAATTAACCATACAAAGTAATCTTCAACAAATATTTATGGAAAATGGCGCGCTGGTTTTGTTTATTCCGCGCACCACGCTAGCGATGCGCTCACAGGTGCTAAATAAAGGCAATGGCAAAACCGCAAAACAGCCTATTTAAAAAATATAATTAACACAAATATTGTTTTAAATAGGCATGAAGCCTCTTTTAATGAGATTAAAAAGCGCGTAAGCGTTATTTATTTCACAATTTTCGATATTGCACCTACCACTGTTTATCTCTGCATCACCCAAAGGTTGACTGGTACAAAATGCCTATGGCATTAAGTCCGCCTCTGGACATTTGTGTGCTTAAAGTGTTAAATAAATAAAAAGCGCCCATCTGCTACTAGTAAAAAGTTTTCTATCTATGACGCACATTACCGCATTTTGCATTTTTCGTGTTTAATACACTGCATTATGAACCTAAAAGCGGTTCAATAAGGGCGACTTTACTAGCAATTGTGTTGAAAATCAATATTTTGAAGATCAGAACAGAAGGAAAACTAAATAATTGTTTTTCAAATGATAAGAGCACTTGTTCAAAATTATTTTCTGTTATTCCTCATAGGAAAGTCATGTATATTTAGTTCTCGGCTTGTATCTCGGGACTTTGGTAGGTATCTAGTTTACTGCTGTAGTTCACTTTAGTACTGTAATAATATTTACCTTCAATGAATCCGACTCAGATTTGTCCATAACTTCTAGTATGATGGCAGCTAACATATTGAAACCTTGGCAGTAACCGACGTCTTTGTTCCATCTAAAATTATACAATGTCTGTTTATCAATTCCATAGATAGAGCTATAACATATTGTCCCCAATTGTAGATTGCCTTCGCATGTTGCGTTTACAAAACAAGATCATCTTTGACATCTACTTTTTATAAACGCATTAAGGATGAAACAATAGTACGCAAAATACGCGCTTTGACGTGGAATTGTGGACCCGTCTTATCAACAATATAAAAGAGAAATATAATTTTATAATACCTTGCGTAAGCTAACAGCACTCTTCGAAGCATCGCTTGATTTTCCCGCCCTTCTGCTCCGCAGAACAGAGAGCACCCGGTCCGGTGTAAATCCTTGGAAAATATTAAGTTTCAGTGACAAAAATAAATCAGCAATCTCTTCTAATCTTACGAAGAATATCTTGTTTCTAACTACAGTATTATTTTCTAACAAGGCACTTGCCCTGCCACAACCTTTACAAAACCTCTCCTCTACACTCACATTTCTTTCATAGACTAGACATACATCCAATTTGTTTGATCATAATTATGAGAAATATTCGTCTAGTATTTGCATTTTCGATGCTTGATGCATGCTCGATGCATGATTAATGTATGGTTGTGCGTTGTCTGCTGTTTTATAATTTGACTAAAGATTTGATATCTTTCTTCATATCTTCACATACGCATTGGGGATTGAAGACGAGGATAGCCCAACAACACATGAAATCTAGATTTTATTGCTTACTTTCAGTATTTGCGCGCCAAGCTCGGTGTCATCGGGTTGAGCGGTGCCGCGGAAACAGCCGCGCTCCGCTGACGGCCAGTCGATGTTCCTCGCCGTCAGGTGACGCTCCGCCAGTGTCAGCCATAGCTGGGATTAGAATTAGGTAAAATACAATAGCCGACGTATATTTAGTAACCTAATCCGTTAAACTGTTCTTAAAGAGTCATAAAGAACCTTTTAAGAAATCGAAACGTTTTTCACCTCTTATCGATTTATCCTCAGGATGACGATTTACCTGTTGCGAACCTGGATACGACGTGTTGCTACGTCAAGTGCCAAGCGCAATGAGTGAGTTAGTTTTCATAAAAAAAACCAGCATCGACAACTTCATCATCATCATCGTTCAGCCGTCCATTGCTGCGGGGTATTCACGTAAAACACTTAATACTTAGGCAATGCCTTTCATGTTGACAGTTGAATAATATTAATTGCTTTGTTGAACAATCGACTTGTTATAATGTTTGTTGTTGAAATTCAAACATATATGCAGCAATGGATTAAGTAGCAATTTCCTTCATAATCATTCGGATTGTGATGGAAAATGTGTTATGCAATTAAGGAGCTGGACATAGGCCTCCGACATGCATCACCAGTCCTATAGGTACTAACTAGCCCGACCCCTATGAATAACATACATTATGAATATTTTTTAAATTCTTACTGTTTAAACATCTACAAACAAAGTGGTAATAATAAATTCAAACAATATGCCTGATTCTATGAGACAAATAAAGATGATATTATTCTATGCAACGAGATAAAGTAGAGGAACTAATTTAGTTCTCCCTTCAAAACAAGTGGGCGTTAGAATCTATATTTTTTTAGTGATTGGCGGCGTTGTTTGTTGTGCCGAACCTTCTAATTTACTTGAGTTAAATCTCGAAAATACAGACATTAAAACTGGCATAGTATCAATTCTAAATCAAGGTGAACAGGGCACAAACCATGAAATCGAAATCACCCGAGATAAATCTTATACTGACAACTAGTATTGTACCATAAATAAAAGTGGAAATGACCGCAGTATTCTCACTTTGTTCGACCGTAATTGTGTGGAGTCGCGGATGAAAGCCACAATGGACTTAATCGCTAGTTGTTATGGACCGACTGTTACAAAGAACGCATATATTGCTATCTTTTTATTAGTTAAAAGATAGCAATCTATCTCTATCAAAGCTCTAGCAAATCTAAAGATTGCCTCAATGTTTTTGTTAAGACTTAGGTCTTTACGAAAACATAGAGGCAATCTTTAGATTTGTTGTTATCCACTCATTAATTACGAGTCAATTTCAATCTGCCTAGCCTTTTCCCAACTATGTTGGGGTCGGCTTCCAGTCTAACCGGATGCAGCTGAATACCAGTATTTTACATGGAGCGACTGCCTATCTGACCTCCACAACCCAGTAATTGGGTAATACGATACCCCTTGGTAAGACTGGTTGTAGACTTTCGGGCTTCTGACGACTCGTAACGACTGTCAAAGATCCACGAATGACAGCCGGGACCAACAGCTTAACGTGCTTTCCGAGGCACGGAGGAGTCTCGGTATGTAAAGATGGTCACCCATCCACTGACCAACCCCGGCAAGCGTAGCTTACCCTGATAGATCGACCAGTGCGGCTGTTGTTACTTAGCTTAATTACGAGTAAGTATGATAATTTACCTTCTGAAAGTCAAGTATACCTGATCTTGAAAGGGAAGATGTAAATAGGAATGACGTCAAAAGTAACTTATTTACGTAAGACGCGAGTGAGCTCTTTGAACTTTCGTAACTACGATTTCGTGGAAGTAAATAGACATGGATATTTAGATATGTGTTCCCGATATATTATGATAACTTAGTTTCAGTACGAGGACAAGAAGTTTATAAACTTCGTATTTGGATACTTTTAGATTTTTCATGTATTTGGGGTTATATTTAGTTCTATCACAAAGGCCTTAATCCTAAGATTCTTAAATATGACTCGATAAGGACTAAATATGTTGAAAATTTGTGTACTTTCAGTAGTTTAGCTAGATCGATAAACGGTGACCGAAGCTATTTTTATTAAAAATCTATACTCCGTACAAAACCGTTAAGAATGAGGATACTTTATTGAACTGGTGGCTAATCGGCGGGAAAGATACCGAGACGTGCGGGGCTATGGGATGTTGTTGAAGGTTGGTTGAAAAAGGTTTTGAGGAGTTTAAGGAGACTTTATATAATCTATATAATACTAACGAGCTTTTATATCACAGTCCTTTTTACAAATAAGTATGTACCTAACTGTAGTCTGTTTTGACGGATCATCACCATCTGCCTTGCTTTTTCCCAACTGTGTTGGGGTCATTGGGGTCGGGAGTTTATCTTAGTAGTGCAAGTAGATAGATATGTAGATAAATACATATCTAATTAATTCAGTGCAACAACAAATCAGAACACACAAAACACAGTTGAGACTGATGTATCTGACTGACTGTCATTTTGAAAACATCATCCAGCAAGCATCAGCGGCGCGGTCGTTTTGTCCTCCGTGTGTGTTATTGCATAGATTTCCATACCTTCTATGTCAGCGCCATATTATGAGTTACCTTTCTGCGGAAATGTTGAGGCACGCCGGCGGGCAGGCGCGCGACCAGGCGCATCGCATGCAGCCACTCTGCGTAGCCGCCCTCGCCGGGCCCTTCGCCTCCACCCGGCGTCACGCCGAAACGAGCACCAGTTTCGCCCGCTACACATCAAAAGCTATCTTAATCAACCCCGTTATCAGGCAGGCCTATTGCATGATACATCACCACTTTCGCCCGCTGCTCATCAAAAGCCGCCTTAATAAATCGAGCGGGCCTATCACAGGACATAGGGCTCCCTACAGGTTAATGGGTCCTTCGATTATGTATGTCGCACAAAATATTAATTTAAAATTCAATCCCATTTTATCAAAGAAAGTGAAACAAGTATTTATAGAAGATGACGACTTTAAAAAAATACTGCTTGGGTACATTTTATAACCTAAGAAAAAATATTTATTTATTTCATCAATTTAATATAAAAAGTATTAAAACAGCATATTAATGTGGTTTCGACGCTATGCAACTTTATACTACTCCGGATAGCACGGTTCGTAATTATTTGTCTAAATAAATACCTATTTTTGGTTAACAATGATGCCATAACTCTAATGTTAGTTTTGTGTGTCTACTGTGCATATATCTACGGAAAACTGTTCTGATAACCGCGTTATTGTTTTCATGGAAACCCACACATGAACAATCAGGATTATTTCATAAGAGTCGCCGATGACGGAACTACACTTCACATTTACATAATAAAGTAATTTGGTTCAGACAATAAAGAAGGAGAGTCTAGCACTAGGATTATGATAAATAATATCGAAGTAACAAAATAATGAAATAATATTGACGTGGAATTTAACATTTAACCGTAGGAACGAATCGTCAATTATGGACATTTAACAAAGATCACGTTGAACGGAGAACTTCAAAGGTTTCCTAAGTTTGATCAGTGCATACATTTGAAATAAATGAATCGACGTACCTGAGCCGGCCTTCGATGCACCTGCCAAGCTTCTCAGGGAGTTTAGGAGTGCACTCATCTGTCTTGTATGTGGCACGCATTTGACAAAAAACGCATATCTTTACAACTGCACTAAGCACTAAGTTAACGACCTGACGGCTTAAGTCTATGCAGTGGCACTCCAGGCGGATACGGACACAACATTCTGGCGCTAAGAACCAACTTTACCAGCTACTTTACAGTTAGACACCGATGATTTATAACAGAATTGTGAAAAATTATGAGCCATATCTTGAGAGCATTTGAGACTGCGTATTCGACCAGCTGATGTGATGTTTACTGGGAAAGTCGTGAAACGAAGCGGCGGGGCTTACAACCTCCTACCACAATACTGAATCAGTCGTCAGATTACGGTAGTACAAACTGCTTGTATGCTCAGAGGGAAAATACACTCTTGTCATGTTATTTAGTGACAGTGTTTCGTGGTACACGCCAGGGAGCATGCGCAATCAGACCTCGGACAGTTGTCTGTGTGCGTTATGTATCGATTGAGCGCCGCTGTGTACGTCAGTTTCGGAAACAGATAGACGGGAAAAGCACCCCATACCCTGTAGACCTAGCTTTGATATGCGTAAATCTATTTTAAGCTCCTATGAATGAAACTGTCGTGATAACCATGATGTCCATGAATAAGGTTTATAAATCCAGAAGCGATTCATTGTTAAACCATTGAAGTTGTATGAAGAGCTTTTGGCAACGCACCGCTGTGGCTATGATATCATTTTGCTAATGAAAATGCACGACCCATTAGCTGTAATATAGAAATTAGATTCTGCGAGTTATGGAGCCGGAGGCCTTTCACGGACATTAGATGGTAATTAATTTCCAGAAATTGACAATAATTTACACGTTTATCGTTTCGGTACTTATGCTATTGATATAATACCCATCATATCGATCAGTGAACATTGCGAGACAATTGTGACAGTTTCAGAAGCACTGCAACTGGTAGTTGCTTTAACAACAAACAAGATCAATGTCCTTTATGCGTATCGTTCTGGGATACTTGAAATTCAACCGAATACTTTGTTTTCAATTTGGCAACAGACATTTTTGCTGTCTAGGTGAAGCTTTTTGGATAGCTTGGCTTTTCCGATGATAATGTACGAAATATAATGTAGTGGTGTATAGTAAGGAACTCCTTGGTATCGAATAGGATCTTACTGATATGTTTTAGAAGAACGGTCATTGCTGCGCAAAGTCGGTTCTGTTGCCTCCTCAATCGGTCCCGGATACGAACTTTCTTCGCAAGCCGCTCTCCGGCTATTTGAAGTCTCTCTTCCCATTCGATTTTTTGTTCCCAAAGTTCGGCAGTGTCTATGAAATAAATAAACATTCAATACAGCCTATGAATAATGAATGAATATGAATACATCCTATGTAAAGTAAGTAATTGATATTATAAAATTTCCCCATAGTAATCGGTATTAACGATCTAATAGGCATCGTCTATGTTTCAGTACAACATTAACTTTCACATTATGTTTAGCGGAATAAATAATGTTTGAGCTAAATGAATGATCTTATAGATTTTATTCCACAATATTGTCTGCCAGTATATGGTGTTTTATTGTTGGATAATTCAATGGAAGTCATTTTAGTCCGTCGTTTTAATAAGTCTATGATTTTTATTGAGTAACTTTTGTTTATTTCGCAAGAAGGCGACAGGTCCACTAGATTCTAGGGGATATGACTCATAAGTATAGGGACTAGGATTGGCATTACGTATATACCTTTAAAAAACAGATGATATAGATTCAGAAAAACTTGTGACAATTCATAATGCCTACACGACAATTAATTAAAGAGGACTTCCAAAAGCCAACGTTATTTCCAGAATGAGTCCAACAATTTCCATTGAGACAGTTAATTATAGTGATAATGTAAATTGAAAGGTCAGTGATTCTGTGAAAGGTTTCGTACCTAAAGATTCCAAAAAGCTTCGTTCAATGGCTTCTGTTTTCTCCCCACAGTTGGATTGACACGAAGTGAACGATGCCGATGTGGACCTAGACAGACATGCTAATCATAAATTATTACCGCCGATTTATCGACGCGTCTACAACAAGAATATTTAGCTTTTTCTTTGATACTACCTAAAGCACTTTAGGTTAGGGTTATACTTTGCACTAAGTGTTTTCATATTTAGAATACCATTTTTAAATAATGATGGATGTTTTGGCGTCAACAAAGAGTGCTATGTGGGAGTTTACTGAAAAAGTATATAGGTACACTTCTTGTTTTAGTGCATGCAAAATTGCTTTAATAAAATACTAAGCGGCTCTTTTTGAGAGCTTTGATAGTTAAATAGATAAACGTAAGCACGTATGTACAAGTCTTACTTACACATGACTACAGTCGTTCCCACTGCGGCCTCCCCAGTCACGTTGGTCTGAATACAATTCGTCTAGTAAATCCTCTACTAAATCTTTAACATCTCGTTTCTGCGTTGGAAATATATAACATCAAATTAGACTTGTAAAGCTGGTGAGTTAATAAATAAGAACAGAGTATGGCAACAAAGATCAATTTATTCATCAATGACAGTACCTAGTTTTACTCTCTGGCGATCTCGCTCCGACTACACTATATCCATAACTATATCATATCTACGAGTATATATACTGGATATAGTGTAAACAAATGTGATATTCGTTTGGTGATATACAAAAAATATGGAATGGTAAATTATGATTTTACAATCATTTGCCTGTCACTTCCATGCTTTCAATGTACGTATATTGTTATTCCATTACCTTTAAATAGCAATTGCCTACCTGTGAAGTGTTCTTTATGAATGGCGTGGGCGGTATCAGAAATTGCTTTTTGTTGTTGATCTTCGGTGTCCTAATTTTCTTGGGTTTTCTCTCCGACCTTGGTTTTTCATTTACCAGATCTGTGAAATCTAACTCAAACCTTACAACTTTCAGATTAATTGGTTGCTGCACACTTATCGTTTGCATTTTGTGTTTAGTTTATAATACTTTATTACTGAAAATAACTGAGATAATGATTTGTTTATTTAGGTACCGGTTTTTTGATAGCTGTCTGATATATATAGTGTATTATCTATGGTTAAAGACAGACCTCTGACCTCTCTGACAGACAGAAATACTTTTTAATATAGGTAAACAAATCTTTGGCTCTCTAAATATATTTTTAATGCTTCTGAAACTTTAGAAACAGCACCTACAACACTTTTTGGTCACACTCAAGTAGTTTGATACACTAAACCGTTTGGTAATTTAAGTTTAAAACTGTGAGCGGTTATTAGCAGTCGAGCAGTGAGTGACACAGCAGGGTGGGAGGAGGCGCGATAGTCACCCACTCATTTGTGTCGGCTGGCTCCTGATAGTGGTGATAACGACTAATATATTCATTCGAATGCATGCCCAATGAATTTAAGGTCAACGGGCACTGGATTTTATAATTAAAATGGAGGTTTTCTATGATTTTTCCACTCTAAAAGAATTTCAACTATAAGAGTTGAAATTCATTTAGAGTGGAAATGATGATGTAATAATTGAAATACTATCTTGAATTCATGGAAGCCTAGTACTTTTTGTGCCAAGTTTCAAGTTTATTATCTCAAGGAATATGATTTTTCATACAAACGAACGGCTCCAAAGGTCGAATTTTCAAAAACCCCTTCTTAGTGCTCCCCTACATTATAAAAGGAAGATGTGTGCAAAATTTCACGTTCCTAGTCCCAAAATTCTCGGCTCTGCGTTGATATGTCAGTTTCTCCTTTTAAATAATTATACTGTATAAAGATATACATATAATTAAAAAAATCTAAATCCCGGCTAGAGAGTTTTTAATTTTTTAAATATTTATTTTAAATAATGTTTTGAAAATTATTAACATATTCTACGCCGTTTTTTTATTGCTTTGGTATAGGTGTTCTGCTGTTCATCATCCTGGTACACCCAAACCTTTGGAACACCTGTTCCGTGTATCTGCGAGGCGTGATCTATTCTATTGCTAACAAACCAAACAGAAAATTAATAATATTGGAACTTTTTCTTCTAATTTAGCAGTAGTAGCTCGTTTGACGCGTGTCTGTGTACGTTGAGCTTTATATTTTAAGTATGGAGTTCCGATAAAGCTACTTGTTTGGTGAAGCCCAACTTAATTATTGCACACCAATCCTTGAATTTCAATATCTAATGACAGTTCTATTGCCTATTGCCCTTTTACAATGGGTTTTACAATACAAAAATATTATTAACCCCAAAGACATAAACGTAATTATTAATTTTCATGTACGTCAAATAAGAGGCGGGTTTCCACTAAACATTTATTGTGAGCTGACCGGTAACTATTTGGAGTCTTATGATACAATGTTATGGTTGCTATATACAATACCTTCACCCATAATAAAAACGAAATAAACAAGCACATAGCCTTATAAATGCCAAAAACATGTTAAATAAAACTTAGTAAATAGCAACATTTAGATCGTATTATCGTACAAACCAATAAATCTAACTTCCTAACCTAGTACAATGGCAACATTTTAAATTCAACACATAACAATAGTAAATATAGGTAGTGATTAAATTCAACACATAACAATAGTAAATATAGGTAGTGATTAAATTCAACACATAACATAGTAAATATAGGTAGTGATTAAATTCAACACATAACAATAGTAAATATAGGTAGTGATTAAATTCAACACATAACAATAGAAAATATAGGTAGTGATTAAATTCAACACATAACAATAGTAAATATAGGTAGTGATTAAATTCAACACATAACAATAGTAAATATAGGTAGTGATTAAATCAAACTGTACAAGATATCTTTTAGGGGGCTTACGAATTCTTACTGGTATGTGATGTACCACCGGTACCTCAGTTGAAGGCTCGCACATCACTGCAAGGTATATTGGATGTCGTTGCCTGCAGGCTGCAGGCCGTCCACTATCGTGGCCGCCGTACCTGACTCAATTACATTTCCCGTTTCTTGCATCATCAGACCACCAGTGACTGTCCCTCTCGACTTCTCCTCTTTCATTTCAGGAAAAACAAGTGAGCTTTGTGATTTCCTAGTCATATTATTTCTAGGTGGATGGCAGAACGTCGCAGCAACTGATCAATATGTCGATGGGCCTCGGTTCCAAAATCAGATCGAATATTATAATCAATCCTACCTACTTGCTCTAAGACTTATCCTGGTACCCATTTGTCTGGACCACGATAGTCTCTATACCACCCATTTGGCCCGGACTCCACCAAAGCGGTGATGTCCAAAGCGGACACGAGAAGAGATGTTTTTCAGCTAGAGTGTATCTACCGAAACTGCTCGGAGATGTGTGCTGGCTAGAGTGGCGATCGATGTGTGCTAGCTATACCAGAGGTGAGCTGCGTGCGGCGAGCGTTGGATGTTAACAAAATTACGGCGCCGCTCACATCACTTCTCGTGTCCGCTGCGCGCCGTCAGAAGCTTGCGAGGCACAGCTCACATCTCCGCTTTGTACCACGTCCGCCCCGCCGCCCATCTCAATCTCGGCGAGGCACATCTCCGCTTCGATTGCGCCATACAAATATGATACATTTCCGCTCAGTGGTTTCCACTAAAGCTGAATGGAGACGAGGTGTATGAATAACGAAATTATATTGGTTGTTTAAAACACATCTCCTCTTCTCTCGTCTTGTCTCCGCTTTGATTGAGTCCGGGACATATCCGCCTCCACGACTTGACGATGATGTGCACCCGGTGTTTTTTGTCGAGATTGTATACGCGCCTCCCGATCGGGTTTTAAAAGGTCCAGTCTGGTGCTTACGTTTCTTCCTTGCAAAATTTTGGCCGGACTTTCCCCTGTCGTGTTATCATGTGATGTTCAGTATTCTGCATAATGCTGTATGTGGATAAAATTTTCTCTAAAGTGCCAAACAGAACCCCATTATAAGTGAGCCTTCGCTGTTCGTCCGTCCCTCTGTCTGTCAGCGGACTTTATCTCATGAACCGTAATAGTACAGTTGAAATTTTCACAGATTGTGTATTTCTATAAACTTAAAAATGAAGGGGGGTCACACACAAATATTACCTTGGCATGTGGGGTGTCATTGTCTAGAGTTCATCGAGTAGAGTACAAATATACATGTCGGAAATACGTCACTGATTCGACTAATCGAAGCGCCAGCGCCGCCTTCAAAAATGAAGAAATAGGGGGCCGTAAAAGTTTTTAGTCTCATACCCCTTAAAAATGAAGAAATAGGGGGCCGTAAAAGTTTTTAGTCTCCACCTACACACTATGCCGGCGGCATCACCGCCGGCTTTTGTCACGCGGCACGTACCCCCGCTTTTGCCACGCGGCACGTACCCCCGCTTTTGCCGCGCGGCACGTACCCCCGCTTTTGCCGCGCGGCACGTACCCTCGGCTTTTGCACCTTCATTTTCTTTTGCGATACTTTGTGCGGCAGGGCCGGGCGCGCCGCGGCGTGCCCGGCGACAGTGCCGGCGGCAGTGTGTAGGAGCTATTAGGCCTGTATTACAGAGCCTCACTCAAAACTCAAGCATATTATTATTTTATATTATTTGAAACTCGTTTAGAGCCTTTTCATTGGTTGAAACTAGTTTTAAATAACGCTTGAGTCTTGAGTGAGGTTCTGTAATACGGGCCTTACACCATTTTTTTACCAGCTCTATCACAACAACTAAATAAGTTAGGAATTTGAAACTTCTGTATATCATGTACCATATTATACTCTATTTAATCAACCAATATTAAAAACGGCGATTCATAAGGTATTTTATTTAACTATGAGCGATTTCCTGCAACTGCAAAAAATAACTTTGTAATTCACAGTATCATTATGAAAAACTTAATGTTTGCGATTTTTTTAATTTGTGATGAAAAATATTCTTTGTTTAGTATTTTTTTTTATTTGTACGATGGTACGGAACCCCTCGTGTGCGAGTCCGACTCTCAATTGGCCGGTTTTTAATATTACCCGCTTACATATTTTGACAGCACTCTCTGCTGCGCCAAGGCAGGATGGTAAGGCGCGGAGAATTTCTAGTCCCATCATAAAACTTATAAACAACATGGTTTTTTATCAAGGGTAGGATGAGAGTAGTTATGTTCCTTGGTTATATAAAAACATTTAGTGTGAACTGACAGCTAACTACGTATTAGAGTTTCTCGGAGGAGTATAATACGACGTTATGGTTGTCTTATACAAAATTTAGGAAAAAAAATCTCAACATTTGACCCTCTTTGATTTGACTTTTCTTGAAAGTAACAAGAAGTAACCAAGTCAAAATATAATTTCCAAGCGTTTCCAAGGAAAACAAACCTGTCAAGTTGTCAGGACAACCAACACCAACGGCAACGCCTTCGTTTGCGAATCAATTGTTCTACTGCTGACGTACTCCTGCGATATTTTATTAAAAACGATAGGTTTCTATTACATTTCGTTACGATTTCGAGTGGTATATCAATTGAAATTTTGAAGAAACTATGAGTGAGCAACAACCTCAGGTTCAGGGCTCACCAGCAGCACCTACTGAGCCCGGTTTTTGCTCAGCAACTTGTACTGACAAGTTAGCTGGCAAAGCAGAACTTGCAAAGCCAGAACTGAAAACTTCAGATCTGTTTACTAACTGCCACCTCCCGAAGAGATTCGAGCATCCCCGTGAGTTGAGAATCTTTCAGTTTAATTTAACAAATGTATCGGAACTTTCAGCACATTGCAGCGTCTCGATTTCGAGAGGCTTATATAAGGTACCATTCTGTACCCGACCGCAGGAGGCAACTGCAGGCGACGACGTGTCGACGCAACACGACTGGTTTCTATGACGCGACACGTCGGTGGCAGCTATGGGCGAGCGACAGGCAACACGTGTTGTCCGACCGCAGACCAGTAGTACCGCCAACGCTCGAGCGATAACAAGTTTTTCTATTTTCTATCTACCGGGCTGCTGTTGCCGCCTGCAGTCGGGTACGGAATGATACCTTTATTTAACGTCGCGAGTGTATAAGAGCAATCAACCTCGGGTGTAAAGCACCAAAAAAACTCTCGCTAGGTCTATCTCCAGTCTAGATAATGCGAACGGTACTGATACTAGTGGATGCTATTGCTAAGATCGTAGATATTCAATTCTGAGCTGACTCAATTATGCTGGGAACAAATTATCGGACACGTCCGTAAGCCGCGGCTGACAGTCGCGGCTTATTTGTTTCTGGATAGTACATTTAGCACTACACTGTGCAAATTATCGGTCGTAAGTCGCGGACGTTACCTTGGGCCGTCCTTGAGCGTTCGGACGTCTGATAGAAATCTAGCCGGCTGGAGCTGGGAACAACACACCTCAGGTGCACACTCATGGCCGCGGCTTACGGACGTATCCGATAATTTGTTCCCAGCTTTAAGTTGCCATGGATATGCTAAGAAGTAGAACGTCTCACTCATTTCTTGCTCACTTCATATAAAAAAAAAACATGTTTGATATTTTACTGTCGTATTTTTGATTCTCAGCTAATTCATTTGTATCTCTACAAATAGCTTTGCCGTTTTTGGTATACCTAATAATCCCTGTATTATTAATGTACCAAAAGAGTCCTAGAACTTTCCTCAAATAGGTATGACCTATCGAAAATAATTATGACGGCGAAGGCCTTTGAATTAGTTTTAATTAATTCATCAAAGAGTTTTAGAAAACAGGGTTTATCAAATCAAATTTCATTCAGCACTCGATCCGAGATGGCCAAGATATTTCAATATCGTGGTTAAATAAATAAAAATAATAAGCCAGAAAACTTTCCGACAAAGTTTTATTGAAATGGGTAGAACGAAAAAATATGTCTATTTTTGGTCTTCTCTGCACAGAACTGTAGAGTTCGAAAACAAAAATATTCATAATAAATAGGTTTATAATAAGTACGTAGGTAGGTATTAAGAGGGTTTATCTTAAAAGTTGGCAACGTCGCAAATAACTGTCAAATATTTACCTGTTTTGATTAATGTGGTAATATTACTGAATAGAAATAAGAAATGTGGCTAACTAGCGAACTAGAATATTAATAATGAATTGCAATTATAACATTGAATTTGATGTTGTACCCATTTTAGGTGTAAAAAACGCATTTGAAAAGTTTCCAAATAGTTTTTTTACATCTAAAACTAAACATTCGGTGTTACGATATTAATTATTGCATTTCATAATCAATATTCAAGTTCGCTAGTTGGCCACATTTCTTATTTCCACACAGAAATATTGCCAAATTAATCAAAACAGTGAAATAATTGACATCTATTTGCGACGTTGCCCACCTTCGGAATAAACGCTCTTAAGTAACCTGAAACAGTATGCTGCCTACTGTTATAATATGATGGAGTATCCTCTGTCTTCTGCAAAATCTTTCGCATTCGGTGCTCTCATACAGACACTAATACAAAATACAAGTTGCTTTCTTCCAGTGTCCATTAAACGGACTTCTGGCAACAGTTTTTCTATCAGTTTTAAGTTACGAAAAGCTATTGCGTTCTGACCCCAGCCAAGCATGTTGTCAATGCCGTGATACATCTACGAAAACCCCTACCCCTACGAAATATCTCATTCCAGCCCTCGCTCTCTTTGGGCCTATGAAATCTTCACTTAGTTGGCCTTTGACTAACCTTGAGTTCGCATTTCTGGGACTCAGTCAAGGACGAAGTAAATACTGACAGTTTCAAATAATAACATAAATGCGATAAGCGGCGAGTGAGGGTCCAAAAATCTAGAATGGTTTGATTTAATTAACATGAAATGTCATATTATAAGTATTCTGGAAAAGAACTTTAGATGTAGTTAGTCGAAGATCAACCCGACCGAGTGGCGCCAGCGTTCGATTGATGATGCGATTTGTGGTCACGCCGTCGTACGAGTACGTAACGTTACGCACTACTTCAGTCTTATAACATCACTCTGACATCAAGTGTGTACTTCTTTTTTTTATTCTTTACGCGAGGTTAACATTGATAAACAACAAAAAACTGTCAACTAATAATGTCATTGATCCCGAACTCGTTAAAAAGGCATGCGGGCTTTTATTTGTAATCAATATTGAACAAACGAAAAAGTATCTTCAGTAACACTCCTTATCTTTTAGGATTGCGGACGTAAAATATTTGATTAAATAGGTACTTTAGACTCTCATTTTAACGCAATGGAAATAAATCTAACCAAATCTCGCTGGGGAAGCATTTCCAAACCTTAACACGTGTTAACTTACATAATAGAAGGCAAATGCTCTTTGAATACCGTATTTTCATATAAGAGAATAGTTTCAATAGTTCGTTTTTACTTTCCAATAGTTTGGTTCTGAAATTGTATTTTAACATTTCAGTTGCTCTTTAATCTTTATTGTTCACAAATAAATCGCAATTGCATACCAACAAAGGAGATTCTGCCATTCATTTGTTTGACTTATGCTTGTAAGTTTTTGTAGAAACATTGAAAATGATGGACGTTTCAGATTGGTTCAACGGGTACGGGTGTCAGGTGAGTAAGCAACACCCGTTCTACAGAACATCTGCCAGCGAATACGGGTGGTACCCCCCAGGTAAACACAGATTACAATTTAACTACATTTACAAATTACACAATTTCGTTTAACTTCTACCTACCACCGAGAACGATTTAGAGGTGGAGACTATGCATAAAAACAGAGAAAAGAGGAGACGCTATGTCTAGCATCAAAACTAATAGATTATTATATTGCGTAGCTGTACAAATAACGCTAACCTATTGTTCGAAACAATCCGATTTTCATAGTGAAATAAGTTTTTAATAATCACATTGATTAGCAGTCATCATGAACTTGTCTTTCATGCAAGGGTTCAAATCCATGCAAATACTAATGTGACTTTTTCAATTCATAATTATGTAGGTACTTTCCAAGTTTATCTTGGACATACCTAACTGACATCGATGAAGGATAAGATCGTGAGGAAACCAGGACTTGCTTGCATAATGAATGCTTTGCCTAGCAAGTGTGGTAATCCATTGATCACCACGCTTGCTCAAGCGCTGCTCTTTCCTTCTATTTAAGAGGAGAGGCCGTTATCCTGCAGTGGCAAGCTGACCACTCATTGTATAGGATTTCTGTACAATGCGAGGTCAGGTTTAACTGGAAATGTATAGCTTGATGTGTAGCCGTGTGTACCTATTTGTCGTAAAGTATCTAAGCAGAGGAAAGCTAATTAATATTAATGTTTCGTGCTGAAAGGTGCAAACGGAACATTATCATCCGCCTGTCCTACTTATTTGTTGGTCACAGCCTACTTACATATATATTTTGCTGGCTATGTCATTGACTTCGACGATTACTGATTCCATTTTATGACGGTGTGAAACAAAACTTCTGCTTTTTTTACGTAAAAGGTTTTCAAAAGGCCCATACAAATAGTCGTCTAATAAAATATCTTACTAATTGTCTACTACCAACGACGAACTCAATAAATTTTTTGGTTACATAATTCACTAATAAATCGTGGCGCACAAACGACATAACTACTAGTAATAAAATAATAACACTGTGATACCCGGATAAAGTAGTAATTTTTTCACTTATTTTCTTATTTCTGCTTCCATGTTTTAGGTTGGTACACGGTTACCAGTCAGTTTTACCCTAAAGGTCAAAAGTTTTCCTCCCAATTGGCTCGAGCTGGCATGTATCGGAATTATTCTCTTAACACGGGCTGTGATCATAAGATTTTTAACGACGGGTAAAATGTAATAAACCGTATTATTTAAGCATGTTTTGTGTTACTTACACTGTTGCACGGCGTGAGCACGTAAATTACTTTTTAAGCTTTGATTTAAAAATTAAAAAGCGTTATTCGTGTAAAAAATTACCCCGTATCGGGCGTTGCTGGGGCTGCCTCGATGTCTGCAGAGGCTAGGGTGGATTGTTTCTCTATGCCGATGGTGGCAAAGAGCAAGTTAGCACTGAAAAGTGCACTGTTGATATCAGGCGAGCGGCTCATTACATGAACCATTGCTCGAGGGTGCATGTGCAGAGTCTAGTCTTGTGGTTCTTGTACTATTTAAGTAACGTAGTTACAAAGTACTATCACTAAGGGCCATAGCAGATCGCCGATGCTATGCTAATAGTAGCTAGACTGCTGTGGCCCTAATTTATAAGCATCTTACTAACAAACTTGTACAATGTTTGGTTTTTGGGCTCATGGCTGAGCAGACATCTTCCACATAGCCCTCACACACACCCGCACTCCCACACTCCACTCTGTGTTGCCTATTATTGAGGTCGACCGGATATTTTATCAGCTCGATGGACCTCCAAATTTTTGCATAAGCTACTTGATTTATTATAATTAGGTCAAAGATCTGTGAAGATAGTCGTTAGAGAAAATAAGTAAATAAATAATCCAGCATACTAAGCATAATCAGCAAGTTATGTTCTCTCTTTCCTGTGCGAAGGAGAACTCACCACGCGGGCCCAGTGCGGGTTGGACTTGGTGGATGTCAACATATCTTGGAATTTTCACTTTATTATAATTTTCACCATAGGCATAGAATAGGTGTCACCCTTTAGTTTGAGGGAGTAAATTGATATTTTTATGAACCTTACTGGCAATTCCTCACAGTGTTTAATGTGACCTTGTCGTTTTGTCTACAGTGTTGTTTTACTATGTTTTTTTTTGTATCGTTTAAATCTTGTATATGAAGAAGTATTAACTATTAATTATAGGCAGAGGCAGCAGACAGATCTATATTGAATCAGCATGCATTAATTGTTAAAAATGCACGTTGACATCGGCTGGCTATCGCTTATCAACTAGAACAAGGCTAATTTCATCTGTCGACTAATACGATTTATTTGCATGGTAGAAACAGCTGTTTTTTAAGTTTACTTGCACGAGAAACCTATTCTTTAGTCTGGCTTTCCACCAGATGAAAAATCGCAAGAAAGAATCCTCCAATGGAATTCTTTGTTATTAAATTGATCGTTTTTTTTCGCCTTTCGCTGGTGGGAAGCCAGCCTAAGTAACTCAAACATAGTGGTTAATAATTTGTTTTTAATAATAATTGCAGGATATTATTCAGTTCCGTCAGTGTTCTTCCCCGCCGGCCAAAGGTTCACGAATGCCCTGTCAGCTGCGGGCATGTACCGGAACTACAGCCTCAACACCGGCATGGATCAAGTAGGGTACAAGTAGCTACAACAGCATGCTGCCGTTAATATGTCATACCGAGTTAGCCCAGGTTCGCACCGGCGTATTTTTATCGCGGTGATTTTTTTTTTGCGTTTTTGATTTTCGGTGCTCTGCTTAGCCCCGAGAGTTGAATATCCAACAGTGTGTTTTCTTGACGCGCTGGATGCGCTCTGTTGAGTTTTCAATGCTCGGCCGACCGAGAGTTGAAAATACAGTGTACGAAAAAAAATTGCCGCGATTTTATTACGTCCGTGTGAACGTAGGCGTAGAAAAACTTCGTCTTCGTCCCTGTGAATCGGGGGTAAGTAATTGCGTTACACACTAAGGCTGTTTTATACACCGTGACTTTTTAGTCGTCTTACAAAAGCAGCCCACTTCATGTACCCAATGACTACTAAACATTCATAAAAAAATGTATACATAGGAACACCGTGACATTTTAGTCGACTTACAAAGGGCCACTTAATGTACCCGACGTAAAATACCTCTGGGAGCAATTAAAAAATTGTTACAATTTTTATTTTATTTTTATGAATGTTTTTTAGTCATTGGATATATGAAGTGGGCTGCTTTTTTAAGACGACAAAAATGTCACAGTGTATATTATGCACGCCACGATTGCGTATTCGCGCGATGATCGCTTTTAAACCTATAGGATGCGGGGTTACAATGGCAATACCTTTTATTTTGACAGTTCATTGCGTTATGCTTATGAACGTTAATAACGTTGAGCAGACGATTTTTTTAAACATAATAGCAATGTATTAGCAATTTCCTTCAAAATCCTTCGGATTGTGATTAAAAGTGTGTTACGCAATTCGGGTGCTGTGTGACGGTCTCTTTCTTAAACTCCATGTACCATAATCACTTAATTACATACACACAATGTTAATAAATTATATTAATTATAAACTCCATGAACCATAATCACTTAATTACATACACACAATGTTAATAAATTATAATAATTATATATACAGGGTGGATTTTTGAGATGGGGCAGTAAGGACAGCTACCTTAACCGTTGTAGCTACATGAAAACAGAGTCTGTCCTTAACTTTTTGAAAGCACAGATTTTGAAAAAAAATTACAGTCAGCAAGAAAATGGGCAGTTTTCACAAAAACTTTTTTTGATGCCAATCGATGCTGTTTTTTATATGGATCAAAAAACTCTAGTAGACCAACTGAGGTTTGAGTACTAGAAAAGTCAGAAATCGCAAAAAACTTTTCCCATATTTTCGTACGAAATGTGACTCCAACTTACTATTTTACGATGATAGAGTGGCCGAAACTAAACTAAAACCAATTGAACTTCAAATTTCGAACGAATAGAGAACAAAATGTTGAACCTTTGTTGCTTTTGAAAAAACTTTTTACATATGTAGTTCTTTTTCTTACAATTTCTGTCTTTTGTAGAGGATAGTCTTTTTTAAAGTTTTCCAAACAAGTCAGAAAGCTCTTAATAATTTGTGGTCATTTTTAGAGTTCCGTACCTCAAGGAAAAAACGGAACCCCTTTAGGATCACTTCGTTGTCCGTCCGTCAGTCTGTCACGACCCTTTTTCACAGGGACGTGTGGAGGTATCAAGTTGAAATAACATCAAATACGTAGGTCTGTGGTCCCTTGAAGCTCTAAAAAAACAAACAAAAATGATACTAGCAAATAAATCAAAACCTACAGGGTAGGTCCCGTTAACCTAGAATTATGAAATTAGGCATGAAGCAAGATATACACAAGTAAAGCGAAAAGTCCGAAAATCGGTAATTTGTGGTTTTACCATACAAAAAAAAAAATCGTTTACAAACTTACAACGTTCTCTGCAACGTTATCGATGTAGAACATGTTTTTCAACTACAATGTTACAAGTTTGTTTTTGCGATAAATTTATCCCAACTACGGAACCCTTCATTGTGCGTGGTCCGACACGCACTTGGGCGGTTTTTTTCTCAGAACGTTGGACATTACAAGGAACAAACTACCTTGTTCTTATAGTAAATAAAATTATAACGCGTATTCGTTCGAAGTTAAATTTTTTTGTTTCTGTTTGGCTAGTCTGTCTATCATAATAAAGTTTGTTGGACTTTCTTTCTTACCAAAATGTATGGGAAAAGTTTTTTGCGATTTCTGACTTTTCTAGTACTCAAACCTCAGTTGGTCTAGTAGAGTTTTTTGATCCATATAGTAAACAGCATCGATTGGCATCAAAAAAAGTTTTTGTGAAAACTGCCCATTTTCTTGCTGAATGTAATTTTTTTTCAAAATCTGTGTCTGTATCAAAATGTCTCAAAAAGTTAAGGACAGTCTCCCAAGACCGTTTTCTTCTAGCGACAACGGTTAAGGTAGCTGTCCTTGCTGCCCCATTTCAATAATCCATCTGTATACGTATATAATGATATAATAATTATTATAATTCATGAGACGATAATTCCCAAAATTTGTTGTGATTGACAATTTGTTATGTTATTCTTATGAAAAAGCCAGATCGATCTGAAGATCGGACGGATCTGAATAGAAGACCATGTAAGACAGCTTTTTGGGCATGACACTGTATCAGTATCGTTTTGATCAATAATGTTCCCTGCACCTTTAATATTTAAAATAGTTAAAGTTTTGCAAAATGTGGTGTCGTCGGTCGGTTAAGTATGAGGGAAGAGCTAATTTGTAGATCATTCGTAGACTTTACTTGCATATTAATGTATTTTAATTAAGATTTTCGAAAATATTTTGAAAAATCTGCCATTGTATTTTTGACGTTAATATTATGTTACATGGTTGAAAAGTCGTTGATTTTGTTCGCGTTCAATTTTAATTAGATATTAAAATAGAAGGTAAAATACACTTAAACAACCTTCTTAAATATTAGTCTTTAAATCTAAAAGGTCGCACAAGTAAACGACTTTGGTTACTTCATCATCAATTCATGTTTTTGATATTAAAATTAAATTTATTTTAAGAATATCTCTCAAAAGCTGGGTAGATTCGTTTTGCCTTACTTGTAAATTATGTGGTATTGAGTAAGATACCAATAGCACCATCGATTCCAGTGCTGCTAAATACTTGTTTGTATTAGGTTAATGTATTTGTCTTCTTTATCTTTGTAACACCTGTGTTATGTTTGTATATCTCTATAGTAATTTGTAGCTTTCTTAAAAGATAATGTATTGTTTTGTATGGATCAATTCCTTAAACACTAAAAAGAAGTGGCAGTACAAAAGCACAACTAAGTGCCACTAAAAGAACACAAACCAGTGTCACTAAGAGAGCACAAACCAGTGGCTACTGAAAGAGCACAAACAAGTCTACAGACGTCTACGGATCGCCGTCTGCGCGACGTAAACCCGATTTCTCGGCTTCTAAGAGGGATCTACGCGTGGCTACACGGGGTCTACGCGGTCTACGTCATTTTTGGAGCTATACAACTTTAAATAAAATTTAAGAAAGTGACATTTACCTACAGACTCGTTAAAGTAACTTCAAGCCATTACTCGAACCATAAAATGAAGTGTCAAAGAGAAAAAATTCAATGTAATTTTTTTTAATATAGTTTATGCAAATATTTCAATAGAATTATCTAACGCACCATAAAAATGCTTATAAATGATTTAATAAAACACGTATTTATACTTTTATACCTGTTTCATTTTATCGTTTTGTGTTATTAAGTTTGGGATCATTTAAATGAAATCACCAGCATCGGTATTGACTTACCAAAAGAGGTATTTATTATTATTCATATTATATAGATTAACATGCATTCAAATTCCATTAACATATTCCATCCGAACCAGGACATGGATGTCACATTCGATAAAAATATCATTTTATTGCAAACTTCTACAAAAAACCTCTCAGGGCTTAATAACTTTAGTTATAATTAGGATCGTATGGAAGTCCCATAAACCCTCTGGTTAATTTTAAATCTGTCAAAGCAGATTATTAACTACTAATGTTGTGACACACCATGCCCTTTTATTACCTATAGAAGATTAAGTCACGATAACACGGTTATCAGATAAGAGGACTCGTGATCCGGGGGCCGAGCTCTCGTCCCTTACCGTGACCATCTTATTACGATTATCCATCACTCCGTATTGAGTACACATTGTATAACTTGTTAGCAACAACAACAACAGCATTTATATTAATTTGAGTGTAATATTATACTCTTAACAATTAACAAATATTGAAGTCTTCAAAGGATATAAATAAAATAAATTATACCTAAATGACAAGTAAACTGCCTTACTAAATGAAATACATAACACACACTAAATATAATTCAATTAATATTTTAATTCATATGTATGAAATAGTCGTAATAATTATCTTATTGCGCATTTTATAGACACGTAATTTTACACGTACCTACGTCGTGGCTACCGATACTAAGGATTCGTGTCAAAATCTAACTACCGGTGCATACTTAGAGAGTAAATTATAGTATATTTACCTAAACGTAACCTAGGTACTAATATATAGGTATGCCCGTACCGCGGCGCCAACAACGAAGGATAGTTATCAAATATTATAAACTAATCAGGTCAAACAACTAAACGCAGGTAACTATTGTTTTGCTCAAACTTAACGCTTGCTCCTGATACCACCGCTTAACGTAATGAGTTATTTAACTTACATTTGTATACGTATATAACTATTTTCGTTGTAAAATCTACGATAACAAGTGGGCTTGGTTATAATATTATCTGTTTGTTATATAAAAACGCTTAAAATTTACTAGTATTTAATTTATGAATGTTCTACGAGAGTGTGATTAAGTAAATGAAAATGTAACTACACATTGAAATGTCTACGTTTGATTCGCAATAGCTAAAGAATAGTATAACATTGCTATATAATAGTATAAAGTTTTAAACTTTGATTAGTTATGATAGCACAATGCAATAGCCAAGATGCGCATCGAGTCATTCTGATATGACGTATCATCACACTTCGTTGACATCACCCCATCATCTCTCCATAAAACCACG
Source organism: Agrochola macilenta (assembly GCA_916701695.1). NCBI lineage: Eukaryota > Metazoa > Arthropoda > Insecta > Lepidoptera > Noctuidae > Agrochola > Agrochola macilenta. The sequence continues at coordinate 13,664,581 of OU753558.1, forward strand.
AAAATGACTTAACATGTAGTTATAAATAGATACAAGTCCCCATAGCATATGCTTAATACAATAGTTCATGAAGAAGTAGCATAAATAATATCTATTGATTTGTTGAAGGCTACGTGATAAACGAAGCGTGATTCACACATACGAAGACGTACATAATTATAACAATATATTCTTAATCCTATGAAATACAACTAGTAATAAGGTATAATTATATATAAAATGTGGATCAATTCTTGCGTTTAACAATATTGTCTTCAATAGCATTGCTCATATCCCAATTGCCAACAATTTTAGATCTAACAGGACGACAGCGCAAAATGAGTTTTCCTTTTCAACGTTTACAAAATGCGTAATTTCCAGAATATTATTAAATACTAAAACATTTCATCGAATGTTTTCAATTATTGTTCGATTTCCGGCATCGATGTCGAGACTCTTTATCATTCCGAAGAAGCGTTACACGTCGTCTTTACATCCCAATCCTAGTATTGCTTTGAATTATTTGTCTTCCATAACAAGTTTTAATAGAGAATAGTGTTTAATATAAAATGCCCATTTTTATACTGGTCTCGTACGAAGGTGCAGCAAGTGTAGAAGGGAGTCGGAGACAGAGAAACACTACTAGTCGCGAGTCGCGCGGCAACGCGCTCGCGGATACCGAACGGGTTCGATCACAATGCAGCTCAGTTGATTCGTATTTTCATATTTATAATAAACTTATTGTAAAAATCTATAGTTACCATACATTAAACTATGCTTAATATTCTGTTTAATACAAGGATGCATTCAACACTCAACTCGAGGGATGTTCCCTTCAAATAGATGCAGCTGGCTGGGATTTCCGGTGTTTTAAATCGGCATAAACCATCGATTTACATCAATGGCATAAACACATTTTGGTTACAACTTCAGATGCAAATTTTGTACCGGTTGTTTAGTTCGTATATCTTTTGTTTATGAATGTTTGCTTCAGTAGTTATTGTACTGAACGTTTAGTTTAAATCCATGGCTATTTATCTATGTATTAGTGCAGCGGGCAACAGACGTGTAGTGAATGCATTATGTTGCCTTTGCCAAATATATGCATGCCTTAACTTGACTTGGGTCCGTAATTTTGTAAATGCGATGAGGTTTTATGTAAACGTTGTTTTTCATTCGTATCAGTACATCGTCTATTGTCCGAATATTTGGTTGACTTTTTACATGTCGCCGAATATTCCGGCGAATGTCTTGCGTAGATTCTTCATGGTGTCCTCAGCGTCTTCTGTCAGGGCCGCACTGAGGGAGCCCTGCCGCGCGAAGCCCCCGCGGCCGGGCGCGGGGCCCGCGGGCGGCGCGGGGGCCGCGGGCGCCATGCTCGCGGTGCTCGGCGCAGCTGACGCCGCCGACATCGTCGACGACTGAGATGCTGTTTACAGAACATTGTATTAGCTTTGACAGTGACCAGAAAGTATATTTTCGAGTTGCACTTGATGATGGCCCAACGAATGATAGATGGTAATAGGCCATGAAATAAGATTTTAAATTGAGTTTGCATCATGTCTTCATGTTCAAAAGTTAGTTTGCACAGCAGAGTTTACTAATAGTGGGTGCTCGCCCGTGACCATTCTCAATGCCTGTGACAATTCTGACAATGCCTGTGACACCCGAATTTGCGGTCAGCGCTAGTAGTATTTACACTGTCGATTTTCACAGTGCGGTTGGTCGCTTACCAAATCGCCTCACAATACGAACCGCCATCGCCACCCAATTTACACAGGTCGATAAAAATCGCAAGTGACTAGTTCATTTTACATTAAAATGTCGATCAGGAGAGTCCCACAGTGCGTACTGGCATTGAAATTGTTTGACAACCCATTATTCAAGAATTATTTGTAAGAAAAATCGCCTGCGTCTGAGCATTTTGACGGTCGATTTTAGTCACCCGCCGCATGCGACCTGTCGCCGCACGACAAAAGTCGAAACCTACTCTACTTTGGAACTTGTGATTTTATTCACCTGCGGGCTAGCCGAATTGCCATTTAGGTAGGTCATTTAGTGTGGCTATAGTTACCAGTGTAAAGCCCGCATAAGCTTGCGCGAGCAAGAAATTTATTAGTACTGGCGTCTCTAGCTGTTACCGGGCGGGCGGCACGGCTTAGCGATTCCATTGTCTGTATTGTGTCCACTTATCCAGTAGGCCTGCTAAAGAGTCTGGAGGATAGGTAGCGTTAAGCTGCAAAAGATTATTGCAAATTGTGCCTTAGCTTACCTTGAGAATCACGCCGGGTGAGTGGTGGCGGCGGTGGCTGGGTGGGCTCGGCGGGTATCGGCGGCAGCGGGCGATCGATGCTGGCGGCAGACGCCAGCGGGGCCGGCGGGGGCGCGCTCGGCGGGCCCGGGGGCACCGGGGGCGCTCGCTCCTCTGTCGGAGACCCGGCCACAGAGCTGCCCGATACAGAGCTCCGGGATGTTGTCTTAGTTACACCGGGCCGGCAAACCGCCTGGAATTGTCAACAAGAAAGTTTAGGTATGCGATTATAACACTTGTTAGACCGTCCAAGGGATGACTTGCTAATCTAGGAAAAGCAATCATGAAGACTTTCATTACTCTGAGGTCATAATTAAGTACTCAAGCCGGGGAAGTACTTACTACGGGAAAGTACTACCATTCCTTTCTGCCGCTAAAAGGGCACGCTGTAATTACAGACACAAATTACAAATCTAGTGTTTATAGATGGCAAACGCATCTGCCATGCTTCTGATATTGCAGATGTCCAATGGTAACCACTTCAGGTGCTTCCAATCAGTTGAGCCGTTGTCGGCTTGTACTATCCAATGATGGTACTATCAAGGTTATGTCGATATTGAAATCAATACCTGCATTCGCTGCAACACCAGGTCAGCAAGATTCCGTCGGTCCTCCTCCTGCGAGTCGCCCATGAAGGACGTGGCGGAGTCGTTGAGCTCGATGATGTGCTCGCGACCGTCTTTGCCCACCACCAACTCAAGCGCACATACTTCTAAACCGCCGAATATCTCGCTCACCTATAATCGACAATCGAGAGGGTAGTTTAGCACAGAACTGCTGGTTAAGTGCTCGTGGAATCTGCGGGTGAGTTAGGATTGCGTAAAAGCAAGTTTAGGTTTGTTTTTAACAATGAACTGAAAGCAGCGTTACTTAGTTTCAATAGTTGCTTATTCCTCATCAATGGAGTATTGATGAGGAAATAAGGAACTATATCTCCTCTTATGCCATTATGATAAATTTTTTTTCCTCAGTCAGTTTACTAGCTACCGGTGCAAGAAACTTTACACCTGCCTTGTTTTTCATTGACCCCTAGATAAGCGTGACATTATTAAATTTATTGAAATCATGTGCTAATATTATGCAGTTTCCTTTCTGAGGATTTATGTTAAATAAATATCAATAATTAATCAATAAATAGCTAAGCAAGGAATAAATAAAATAAACTTGTAGTTTCCGCGTGCGAAATTGAAAGTCCATTCCCGAGACTGGTTTTCAAACGATTCTTATTTAAATTAATTATACACACACACACACAACACACCCGACACTCATTAAGTTAAATGAAGAATAAAATATTTTCTAAGCTACTATAGAATCTAAACATCCTGGATTTGGATCGTAATACTTTCAAATCTAATAAAAACTGCCCATCAATGGATCCAATCAAAATATGGGTAAGCTAGATACGAACCTCATCAATCCACATCTTGTATCTATCGTTCATGCCGATAGCTTCCAGCATCGCGGATCCTTGATTGGTTTTCCAATTTCCCGATATAGATTTACGCCTGCAAAATATTTCAGGGTTATTTATAGACGGCTGGTACGGACACCAAGTGTGATATCACACTAAACACGTAGTACCATTCTTAAATCCGTTTTACGTAATTGTGTGTTTGCCAACATTGAGAACGCCTGCAACAGTTTGTTTGTAATCAGAATTGCTGCAGACTACTTTGATCTTTCTCGTAGGCGCCAGACCATGGCCGATTAAAAATAGTATAATGATACTTACATGAAAGCTTTGTAGTTAGTGCCGATTTTTTGTATATGGATGTCGTATTTCGCATCAATGTAAGGCTCTACCGTGCAGTAGGTCCCCAGCATGGCCACGACCCCGGCGATATCCTAGAAGAGCAAATAACATGAGCCTGTTACCTACAACGATGAATCACTATTACTTTACTATTAAATTCAGTTACTCATCCCTTAAATATTTTACCTTATAGTACTTTTCTTAGTAAAAACAGGAAGAGCTTCGTGAGATGCCTAACAATTCATTACACCATTATTTAAATGAGAGTGATGTGCATCGTTACCTGGAAGTCAGCCACCGCGTCCACTTTCACCTTGGCGACGCCGCTGTGCGCGTGCCCTATCTTGATCACCACCGGGAACCTGGGCGCCGTGACCTGCGACAATCATATGCGGCCGTTACGTCATTATCGTGATCTCTGAGCACAGCCAACAGTTCGCTTGATCTCACAAGACCTTTATGTGATTCTATTGTTTCAGAAAGTATCCAAGCATAAAACCTTTGCCTACAATATTTTCTCTTGTAGCAATACCTTTACCGCGCAAGATACTAATCTTGGAAATATTCAAACAATCAATAACTTACGAAGTATTATTTATATCAATTCCGTGGTTGCTAGATTGCTCAACTAACGCGCAAATCCCTCAGGGATCGTTAATTTGATTTATGTCATGATTATTTTATGTTGACATGAATAATCGTTCGATTTGGTTTGCAATGAAGCACATTTCATGGCTAACGTTGAATTTGGCGAATTTCCCGAAGTACGAAAACTGATTTTAGGAAAACTCCGCGCAGAGCATTCGTGAAAACAAAGCTCTATTTATAAGGGCGTATTGTGTTAGTCATGACTGTAATTATAGGTTTGTTATGAGTAAATCATATGCAACATGTGCTATTACCGTTTCATAACCTTCAGTTAATTTTATGGAATCGATAATAATCTTAATAGCTTCGAAGCACGGAACGATCATCTATGTATTGTCACTGGTTAGATCATATCGTGTCTGTTAGTCCGCAGCCGTTACTACGGTGAAAGCCAGCTATACGAACGAAGTCAAACAAAATAAAAACAAAAAATATTGTTTCCCCAGACGGTCCCGCTGGCAAAATAATTTCCTTTTCAACGATACACTATTATTATGTTACGTCGGCCGATATTAATTTTATTGATACAACGTTTTTCTTAGAAATACAATAGTGCTTGGAGGACAAATTGAATTTAAGGTTATTGCTAACACTAACCAGCTATGTGTAATTTACCAGAAATTTTTACTTTTTTATTTAAACTTTGCTGCCTGCCAAATAAGAAATGAATGTACTACTTTTAATATTGGATATTATTGCTACATTTCAGATGTATTTAACAATAATGGATTGAATTGCAATTGTGTATTAAGTAGGTTGGTGGCACGGGCGTCTACGCAGACCATTAATTTGTTGCCCTCTTATTGATCGCGCAGTGAAGGTAATGGTGCCTCCAAGCATTGACTCTGCCGATCAAATATGAGATACCTTCGATTTCGTTGATTCATAATTACTATGATTATACTGTTTGTTGACAATCAATCATCAAAAGGTTCTTAGGTACTATTCATGAAGTGATTGATTTAATTGTTTTAAAAATGAGGAAACAACACCAAGACTAGTTATTATTCAGATTGAATATATTAAATGTAATAACTGCTGCCCACCCCTGCAGTATAATTCATACTGGCAGATTGGAATAAATTGCACTTGGCACTGCTTCAATATATAATCGCTTTCTATTTCCGTGCAATTTTGATAATAGGCAATTCATTTTGCGTATCTTTTAATTTTTCTTGCTAGCTGTCAACGCTACGTAGAAAGATTTAAATAGTAATAATAATAAAATGTTTTATTGACTTAAAAGAAGCTTTACAGGATAAATAAGTAGATATTTAGAATAACAAAAACAAGTAGGCAATTCGATCTGCAAACACACCGGTTCGGCAATAGTGGTAATAACTAGAGACCAACTTGTGGTTAGTTACTTAACTAGAAATGGTGTTTATTACTTAGTATCAGCAAAAACCACACACAGAGTTATAGAAAACAGTATATTAATAGCATATGACTTCAGTTTTTGCCGATATGGCCCACTGCGGTTTTCCACTAATTGAAAGACAACAATGGCACGCACCACTCATTAAGAGTGGATGGCAAATATTTGATATCGATTATAGCCTAGTAGTCCATAAAGTCATCCATTTTTCGATGTTCTTGTAGGTTTATGTAAATAGGCTCTATTATTGCGTCAAACCACTGTAAGCCGTCGACGCTTATTCAATATTACGTAGTCTATATTGTTTCGTGTTCTATGAATATCCTTATCATAAGAAAGGTCTGCATTTCATCTCGGGATAGTATTAATGTGGTGTCAATCACAGTTAGTGCAGGCGGATGGCGCGCGGCTGATGTGGCTGCGGCGTCGCCGTGGGCGGCAGCATCAAGTGTTTGACTGTTCGCTGTTCGCTCCAACAACACGCGCTTCCTTCTCTGTATCGATGACGCACGTCTCCGTAAAGAATTCTCTTGTATAATACTATTTATGGACAGGCACCAACATAGCTTCGTGACATTTACGCATAGTTCAGGGATTCCACGTTTTGATTGTTCGTTTATTTGCGTCCCTTAGTCAGAGCATATGCAAATATGGTAAAGAAAACTTGCATTGTTACAGATTTGTTCTGAAAGACATATTTGCTCGATGATAGTGTAAATGACTATAGTTTTATGACGATCTATGAGCAATTTTTCTAGTTTGGGCATAATTAATGATCTATGTCCGTTCCTTTTATTTGCTTGATGATAGGGTAGTTAAATGACTATTATATAGCTCCATTGTCTGTGCAATCTTCCTGGTTTAGGGATATAATTATATTGTGTTGTTTGCATTTCTATTCGTTATATACTTCGTTCCATTATAATTGTATTTAAGTCAGTTTACTGTGGCTTTATGGAAATGTGGTAAAGAAAACAAGCATTGTTTGTTACAGATGAATAATTGTTCTGAAAGACATATTTGCTTGATGATCGCGTAAATAAATATTTATTATTGTTCTTTGACGTCCTTTCAGCAATCTTCTATTGCAAAAGACCTTGTTATGAATCCTAGTAATTGAATTCCTTGGCGCTACTGTTGAATGACATTCATTTAAGCGGCATCACTTTATCTGTGAGCTATCTGCTGATCAATCTAGCTGATAATGGAGTGGCGACTGTGGAAGCATTCAATTCAAATATCGGTATATGGTCGCTGACAATAGTTATTAATGATCATAAACAGGCGAGAAATAATATCGCACGCGCCGTCCTCGATGGTGTATTTATTGTCCGCAGAGGACAAGACAATAATAATTGTCATTTATCACTGTAATTGCCGCCTTTGAAGTTTGATGTTATCTTGCCGCCTTGTATGAATGCGATCATAAATCAGTTCTATGTGATCGGTGCTACATCAACGAAATTGAATGGCCGGCTCTGTCATCTGTACCTGTATTCCTGTAATAAATCCGGTAATGGTATCATCGAGATCAATCAGGCAGGACATGCTTTTGAATTTGAACCGACGAAGACAATCGAAATTGTTTGCGACCACGCCTTCAGTTTCTGTATGAAATTGATTGATCATTTTATCCAAGAAATCACAAACGTAAGACCTCAAAGTCCGCGTTTGCTTAACCTGGAGGTAAATAGTGTAACGTTTTGCATAAATGTTCGTTCATACACTTGGCAATTTACGTAATAATTATATGATTTTGATCTGTATTGCCGTAGTTGACCTCACTCAAGGTGAGGGATGTGTTCATCGACTGTAATACGCCGGCGATCATTATCACTTCAGTGCAGCTTACATTTTCTATTGTACCAACATGTGTAATAGGTGCTAATTACACAAAAACACACGGCGCCAGTCTCAGCTTTAAATTCGTGTGCTTTTTATGATCATCGTGCCGTTATCCAGGATCTGAGTTCATGGGTAAGAACTTGGTGAGATCATGAAGCTGTTTTGATCTTAGTTATTGTTTTACTAAAGGTTAGAAACGTAGTTCAACCTGCTATGCAAAGTAATAAGAATGATGTGCATCTGGATGGTTTTTTTTTTTTTAATGAAATCGAAACGAAAGTACCTGCATGTCAGGGGACTATTTTGTTTTCAATTATATTGATGGTTTTGACCTAGGGGAAAGTTAGTCCGTAAGCTAGGATTATTACTGTAGATGCACTAGTTACGTATATACTTACTACAAAACTGCACAACTTATCAATAGAGAAGTTACACTTGCCAAACTGTAATCTATTAACATATGGCATTGCCTCTTTTCTTAAACTTTTCTTTTTCTAACATTTGCTCAGGAGTTCTGGATTATAATATGATTAATCATGCCTTCTGTGTTTCGTTAAATCCAACAAAGTGATACCATTAAATAATTGTTTAATTAATTCTATGGTGGTAGTACCTTAGTTTACGATAGTAACTGATAGATTTTACTGATTTATAAGGAAGTCTTTAAACTGTTATTACAGCAAATGCCAGTGTATGTTATTATGTTATAAAATTATATATATGTTATTATGCTTTTAAAATTATACGCAATTGATTATTAATCTATAATTACCATTGTTTAAATTTAAAACGTATATATTTTAAAATTCAGTTTTGTGACTATAAAAATATTTTACAAATGATTAACAGTGTATTTTAACTAATAACAAATATAATTAAAATAGAATATCGTTTTATTCGAGTAGACATAAAGAGAGAGTAGACTAAACACCCATCGAAACCAATGAATTTGTAACTTTGTACTCCTAATAAAGAATCGAATGGAAATTGCGCTTAATATTAAGTCAACAGGAAGTTCTAATAGCATTAATTAATAGGACATAGTTCAATTAAACTAAGTATCATTTTCCTGACCTGCCTAGTGCTTACATTATTTATGCATTACGCATTTTATTAACTGGAAGACTAAGATGACAGTTTCTAGGCTTGGCTGCATGGCAATATGCGGAGGGATCGGCTCTACATTGAACATGAACTTGTCAGAGGGACTTACTTTATTGCTTTTACAATAAACATGCCTTTGAAAGGTATTGTAAAGATTGTGGTGATGACTAAAATGTATTCAATCCCTTAATGACGGCATCATTTACATTGTGATTAGTGATGATGACTAGTCTGGCTGGACTGTATCGAGATCTTCAGATATTTTGTTCTTAATATCTTCATCAGTTTTACATACGTTAAAAACATTATAAAATGCAATACGGCCTTGTCCCGGTATTCCAACAAAATATGTAAGTAACAAAAATCTAAAATTGACATAATAGTCAATCGTAAAACATTGATGAGTCATACATAACTCATAACGTTTTCTGATATTGACTCGAAAGCTATTGGAACGGAAACGAGTCGAACGGGAACGATTGAAGTACCGATGGTGACGGTAATCGACTTATATCCCAGATTAATAGGCGCCCGTCACCTGCCTGATGCGTCACTGATGCTATAAAAGTGCCTTAACGTTGCTGAAATAAAACGCAAACAATAAACGCGAACTATATCCTATACTATTAAACGAGCAATATTTGTAAATATATATATATAAATGTATATTTGTAATCACGTTCTCGAAAACGGCTTTAACGATTTCGATTAATGTTGCAATATAGGGGTTGACGGGGGCGAAAAATCGATCTAGCTAGGTCTCATATCTTGGAAAATTCGTTTTCTCCGTATTTTCACCCGAACAGTGCTCGGTAACCCAAAGTTTAGAACAAGATGGCTACCTTAGACTATTTGACATTTGACAATAATTGACAGACAATGGTAGCATGGAATTAGTAAGTACCTACTATCATGGCAGCATGGAATTAGTAAGTACCTACTATCACACCAGCATGGAATCAGTATGAACTATCCTATAAGTACCTACTATTAAATGAGCATTCTCTATGTTCACCAGAGCAGAGCTCGGTCGCCCAGGTACTAATAGCTAACGTTGCTAGTTCGAAACTAAAAGGCCCTACATAAGTTCACCATTACGACCCCTATTCTGGTTTTATGTATCTGGTCATGTGGTACAATAATCACTTAGGTAAGGAAAGTTATTTTGAAGAGCAACTATCATAAATTGGATCGAAACTTATGAAAGTAGATTTAAATCTTACTACTACACAGTAAAGTGGTAAGAGTTACATAAGTGATCCAAATACCGTGCCTTCCTTACACTCCAAAACTTAACTTTGACATAGAACAGCAATTGGCCAATTAATTAAATTAATAAACGACACAAAATACAAGATATGCGGATACCTTATTTATATATTGAGTAGTACATATATATTTATACATTTAAGTTGGGGCCAACATAAACTCATTGGAGTTTTACTGTGCACCATAATCATCAACCACATAATTTTGAAAATTATAACAACTTAAGTAGGTACTTAGTTAAAAAAGAAAAAAAAGAAATAAAATTACGACGAAATAGTTATCTATTACTAACGAGCGAACATCGGTAAACAATCAGAACGTCCAAATAAAAGTGGTGGATGAATAAATGTTTTTGAATTGATACAGATTATCCTTTAAAAAAAAAAAAACTTGACACACACACGGTGTGGTTGTACACGGCAATCATACGTTCACCTCTCAATACTTCAGACTTTCTAAAAAGAACTTCTTCCATTCGAGAAATCCAAAGATCTTTAACTGTCCCACTTCCTACTTGAGTCCTTTTGTAACCACTACACAAGGATCCAAGAAGGTACACAAGGAGAAGGAAACATTGCGGCAAGTTGTCTCGACCCACTTTGATAAGAGATAGCTCGTGTCTACAAACACACAAGCGTAGTACACGCATCGAGAATTATTAAGCCCTTTGATAAATTGCACGTAATTAACTAGTTAAGTGTTGCAAGGCGTTATGTAGAACTCCGTGAGAATTCAGGTGGCCTCTTTAAGACTTCTTTCCGGTGTAGATAGTAAAAACAAAAAAGTGTTTTACCATCGGGATGAGCAGTGTCATCCTGATATGCTACATATATATTCCATTGCCAAAAACGAATGCCCGCACTGAACCCCTAATAAAGAACGGAATCCCAAATAACTCCAGACCGAAATAACGCTAACCCGAATCACTTAATCCCTAATGAACGTCATAAGCAAATGTGTCCAGAATGTGCAGCTACAGGAATTTTGTAGACATTCGACTCGGATTACTGCGGCCCTTTTTATGGAACTATGACACGATGCCGATGATGTGATTGCACCTGACCAGACCTGACCGTATCTAACTAAATCTTTCCGCATGATTTGAATTTAAATTCTCGTGAAAGGTCTCTGCGATGGTCAAAATGTATATTTACTTACATACATCTTTATATTCGATAGAATTTATTATTCATACAAGTGTGGTCAGAAATGTTTACGATGTAGCTTTCGGTTACCTGTCGGTTCTTCCACTGATGGATGATTCATTTTTCATGCTAAAATGTGTCAAAGTAGCAACAAAATTGTCAATTATATATTTGTTGTGGTTCACACTAAAATGTTTTTCGCTCCATGTACTTAAATTGGTTTTAGCTCGTATATTATTTAGATAAGTAGTAAATTGCAAAACCCCTGAACAATGATCCTGTTTGTTCCATTGTCTGTGCAAGTTTATCTATATTAGACTGACCTATGACAATTATTGGTCGCATTATCTATATTCTAAAGACTGACCTTCCCTAATCTATCCACATAAGTGTATGCAGCATCAAAATTTACACTACTACACTAGTAAGATATTGGGTTTGTAAATAGAAGTTGTATCGAGGCATTGTGTCTGAAGATCACGTCAGATCGGTATTCGATCACAATATGATACGTTCTTCCTATTATCCTAAGATCCGCAGAGGAACGACCTTCACCCATCTGTTTAACACTTTCGACTCCACCCACTTTTCATAGAACTCATACGCCATGCCACCATACATATTGGAAGTGAACCCTCCAAGAGGGTTGCCGGCATTACGTTTGTGCTAAAGTTAACCATCGCGGACGGTCAACGGCATTAGGTTTGATACCGTGTTATAAAACACTGTAAAACGAATTAAAATTGTGTTTTCAGGGGGTCATGTCGCTATACATAGTTTCGAACCTTGTAAATTTTTAGTGTTTACTTGAAACCGTGGCAAAAATAAATTGCTTTGATTCTAAAACCAACGCATATACTAATAAATCTTGTTAAAATATACATCAGATTTTTTACCGGTTATAATGCTATTCGCTAAGAAAAACCTACATTTAAAATGAGCCCTCCGCGAGGGTTCCCGGCATCCCATATGCGACTAGGTGAACCCTCCAGGAGGGCTTCCGGAACTGAACGTGTTAATGAATGAAAAGTGTTTTATATCAAACATGTTAAAAAATATATCGCGAGTACGGTTGGCTAAAAATCCTGGCCAGACTGATTAATTAAAAATTCAAAAACAACTTGTTTTTTTATCGCTCTCATTTGTTCAACGATTAATTCGTTTTAGTAATAAATATTTCTCTTAAAAAGCCTTTAAAAAGCACTATCCCTTGATATATCACTTATGGCTATTGGGCGCCAAGAACATTCCTAAACTTAGGCGGCCAAGTACCTATTTAGGACATTAGGTCTGAATTGACTAACAACTGGCAAAAGTCGAGTTAGTAGCAAACGTTCTCCTTGTGTAAAAAAAGTCATTTGTGGATTCTGAATTAGTCACAGTCTGGCCAGAAGTTTTTTAGCCAACCAACTCGCGATATATTTTCTAACATACATAACTCATCTGTTTAATAGATGAAAAGTATATAAAATCAATTAGAATACTTTTCATCCATTAAAAAAATGGCTGAAGGTCGTTCCTCTGCTTATCCTCTACTACATGGCCTTCACGAAAAAGCGAACAATCGCTCTTTGATGTTTATACAACATATTTAGACAACACATGAAAGTGTCAATGGTTTTCTCAATTTGGCACCAGAAACTTCCGTCCGGCAAGACTGTGGCACACAAACAGATAAAAAGCATTGTTTTACCAAAGATATGCCTAGCGAGATCGCGTGTGCCGTAAAAATTGCACCCCAGTGTTATCTCTTTACGGGTAAACTGCCGCTGTTTTTTAATGATGTAGATACATTTTTAAGTTATGTGCATGGCTATCTAAGAACTCAGCAGAACGATCTGTAAACCTTCTTATTTTATAGACGTCTGCGAGATAAAAGTAAACTGCAAAGTTTGCAGAGCTGACACCTGAATTTGTTTGCTCGCCTTCCTACTAGTTGCAAGCGCTGTTACTGAATTTGATTTTATTCGTGATCAAATTTACTTTGCTCCTTTTCCATGAATTTCACAAGACTACGAAGCAAATATGTTAGATGTAGCATAGAACTGTTTGTTGTTTCGTTACATAAGTACTTTATTTTGTAGGAAAATACGTAATGATGAATGTTTTCGTACTATTTTCACTGCTTTGCAACTTATAATTATTACTGGAAACGAAATGAAGAGGAAAGCTTTTACACGTACACGCAACATCTATAGCCTGCTCATACTTTCAAAAACGCCCACGCTTCGCACGTTCGTGTGATAAGAGCCTTAATCGTCTGTTACATTATTTTATTAAGTGTTGTCAAACGAGGAATAAATCTTTATTAGAGCTGACTCAACCCGTACTAAAGCTACCTGTGCCTCCTTTAAGGGGCATACGCATTAACACAGTTGTTAAAATAATGGCTATCTTAATCATTTATTTATTGATTCTGTGTACTACAATTATATAATTTCAATATAATGACATAAACATCACGCCCATATAAAATTTATTATACCAAGCCTTACGGTTTACTGAACAACTTAATTCTTGCGTTAATTGCCTGAATAATGTGTCTTGTTAGAATATTGCGCTTATCGATATCTACTCAAATAGAGGCCCAATACAACGTTTATGGGAGGTTCACCAACTAAATAAGGAAAATATGGACAGAGTAATAGAACAACTTTCTATAAGCAACTTTTTAATGAAGCTTGTTTCCTTCCTACTCCACCCAAACTTATTAGTACAATCATTTACTCTGTTTATCTAGAGTCGAGAAAATGTACGCTTCATTACCAGTAAATAGTCTTTATATCGAGAGAAAACTTATGCGATGCTATCCCTTCCAGTAATTCCGGCTCGGGTTTAAATCCTTACGATATTATTACTCAGAAGTATGTCAGGAATTCTGCGTTTCCAAGTAATGATTTTCACACATGGCTCAGTAGAGACAAATATTTACAAGTTACAAAGGTGACTATAGCGCAAGCGCATACAGTTCTAAAAGGCACGTTAGCGCGGTTTGCATAGTGTGCCGGCACATAACATGAACCTGCTGAAGCAGATCGCCATTCGAGTCCATATTGTTTACATTACTCGCATAGCATGGTGATGTCACGAGCGAAACCTAATTCTGATGAATCATGAGCTTTTTACAGGCGCTGCACCGATAAGCGCATTACCGTGCATGTGTGATATCACGTCGTGTCGACCGACATCGCGGACCCACGTGTTGGTGAAGTTATTGATGGCATCAGTGGGCGCATAATAACTGGTCCGAGTCAACCGAACGTTCAGTTACTGATTGTCCGTTACGGGGAGCGCGTGTCGCCTGCGATTCCGAGCCGGTGCGCGAGAGCATACACGACGCATCCATATTTATTGACACTTACCAATCTGTTTGAACATCGATTTGACAAGACCCAGTGTGTCTTTGGCAGTGTATGTGCTTCCTCATTGGATGAGTTGACCTGATCAGCTGAATCGAAAACCTACGAGTGCAGGTGCATTTGTTTACATATTTAATTTTGCTAATTTGTTTTTGCTTTCTTCAAGGAAATATGTGCTGTATTGTTCTACTACATACGTTTGTTTCAAGGTACAAGATGCAAGAATACTAGGTCAAACGTGTCTCGTTGCATTTTATGTTTCGTTATAGCAATAACATATGCAATCTTATTTAAATCAAATGTGCTACGAGCACCTTCAGATAATTGCTGTGTATTGTGATGCAATGATGAATTTTATATTTAGTGGTGTTTAACTATGCACGATGCTTTATGCGCTTATGACTTAACAAGTCCTTTATAATATCTATGGTTATCGTTCGTGACAACAATCCTTACGAGTGTCGAAATTCGTAGCACATGCATAATTATCGTAGTAGGTACCAATTACGTATTTAATGTGTCATATTTCACTTGAAAGTCGTTGCACAATAGAAAGGAATGCTTAATTTTAAAATATGCGGTACTACCACAATCTGTTTCTAATTACACAATTGAATGTATGTGCATTTGAGAGTTGGCACCGTTTCGAGTCTGTAACCTATCATAAAATCATAACATAGTATATATGTAAATTATATATTTATGAGACAAAATGTTAGAGGTAGGTTTATGTCGCGAGCTACATTATTAATTAGCTGCTTGTTCGCGGTATAAAAATGTTTCAAGGTTTGTTTACATCCGCAGTTTTAAGACTACGAAAAAATGCGACCTAGAGATTTAATTTCCCTTTAAATTTGAAATTAACGTTATTAATCTAATTAAGAACGTAACTTTATCAACGTTCTAAAGTGTTTGCACAGTTGTAGTTAGTATATGTTACTTGTGAAGTACGTGATCCATTTTGTAAACATCGTTAGCGTTTGGTTAGCGTCCTCAACTACCTACTGAAGTACTCAGTACTGTAGAGTACAGGTCAACTACTCGACACATGTTTAGAAACACTATTCTATACAAACAGGTGATATTCTTGGAATCTGTGTTACATGCTATTATGCACACTCGATCTGAATGCCATACTGCGCCTTATCAATAGGTACACAGCCTTAAAGATTTATTTATCTTGCTAGTTTTATTATTCAGAATAATAATAATATATTTCCTAAAGTTGTTTTTATGGTTATACATAAAATTGTTAAAACTATCTGCGCAGTTAAAACAAAATGAGACAAAATATATATATATTTCAAAAATATTTATTACCCATTCGTAGCTTTGCAAAACCAATAAAATTAATTCAAAAGAATATTGTTTCGCTTTTAAATGTTACTACATGACATAATCCAAAGGAAGCAAAGCGTCCTAAACTTTATAGTTCCAACTTCTAAACAGCATCATTACGTTATGAAAGGACATCGTTAACTTCCATATTTAGAGAATACTGTCAATAGTAAAACGTAATATTGACATTGATTTCTATGTTGGCATAATTTATAGGCATCGTGAGAAGCCAGAGTTCCATTTATAGCACTATTAAGTACCTATAGTGCTCAATTGCAACAATAAGCGGGTCGCGTGTAGAACCCAGGGAGCTGGGCGATGTAGTGCCACCGGCAGCACAGGAGGAAATGTGTCGTTAGTCGATTGTAGTGCCAGGACATCCACTCTGCTCTATTGATTAATTCAAATGATTTCATTGCATAATGGCCATTTGGAACGAATTGGTTGACTAGGCGTTTAGATCATCGTACTCTGTTTTGGTCCGTTGTGTTCACAATGTTTTGTTTGTTTCCGACTCGTGACCCTTATTTGACGAGGTAGGTACTACAAAAACCAGTTCACATTATTACGCCTCTACAAACAACACAATAATGTTTCTGTTACATAAGTTTCGTTAAATTCATATCGTATTTATGAGTACCGTAACGTAGCAGCGCGTATAATCTATTGCCACAAATCATGTTTTATTAGAAATTTCCAGAAGGTCTAGTCACAGGGCCTGTCAGGCCGTAACCCCTGCACGTTGACCCTGCTCACGGAAGATGTTAATCATGAGCCCCGCTTCAGGATGTAACGTAATATAACTCTCTACGACTATTGCTATGATAGCACCTATATTTTATTCCCATAACAATATTAAGGATGTCTCTACGCATAATTACTCATTAAAACCAATAATTCATTGAGAGTTTGTTCTACATTATTCATTCATCGTCATATAACGCACGATTAATTGGGATTAAATCATAGCGACGTGTGGTTAATTAATCAAACCATTATTTATAATGATATTATGCTTTAATTCATACGCAAACGAATTTGCGGTTAGTATTTTTGCGGTTAAGTGACTAACACATATTTTCAGCAGATTATTACGAAAATAAACAACAGTAGTAAAAGTCTTTAACTTGATAGGTTCAAAGGTCATGGTTAAGTGGCTGAAGTAGTTAGTGAGATCCAGTTCAATCATAGCGGCATATGAATAAAGTGAAGCAACTCTAAACTAGGTATATTGTTGTCTTCAATTGCAGTTAATAATTTCAATCAAAAGCGGCTGTAACAGTTGAAGCTAAATTCTTGACTATAAATAATCTCGTAGTTGACAATAAAGCAAGGTCAATCGCGTATAATATTGTACCGAGTACCCACATGCCGCCTGCGCTTATTGCACAGTGCACTATATTAATTGTCGCTCTGGATCGAACATACTTATTGCAATGCGTCGCGCAATATCCAGCCCTGCCTTCTTGACCCAGTGTCGCAGTTCACGGGCCAAGTTCAAACACGACTCGTGATTGAGAACCAGCCGACGAATCTTGTCTATGCAATGTTGCAACTAACGTGAAAGCTAGTAAGAGTTTTAAGTGGAAAAGATAAGAAAAATGCGCCACGAATTGAATTAGAAGCCAATAAAACTGTTATCTTAATTTAAAATGCCGCAAGCCGCTCCTCTTTATTGATCGAGTTCACTAACATAAACCCACTAGAAGAATTGATATAAATTAAACAGAAAACGCCAAAAGAATATGCTTGTAATGTTAACATATTACGGGATCTGTTTTAGGAATATTCGAGATAGTGTAGGAAATGTGAATAGTATGGACTGTCAGCGCGCGTAGGTGGCCGCAACCGCAAGTGAGCTGTAAGCTCACGTTACATTGCGAAGGAATGAAAACAATGAGCCCATCTATTGAATGCAGGTGACAAAAGTGGTTGTGTAGCTAGCTTTTCAACGGTGAACCAGCTATACAAATACCTAATAATAAGTATGCGCAGCACAACCCACAGCAAGCTGCGACACATAAGTACCATAGCAAGGACAGGAGAAGATTAATGATTGAAGAAACCCAGGAAGAGTTATGTAATGTGAAAGATTGCGAGTGAGTGAAAGCCAAGGCGAATGTGAAAATGATTGAAGGTTTATTTACAGACAGAACAAATGTCGATCTATCTGTAAGAATTCTACAAATAGCCTATATGACACCTCATACTCTAAAACATTGGTTATCCATAACAATCACGCAAAATGATTAAAAAATTAAGTGATTGCGTCAGAATTCACAATTTACAGACACCGACTAAAGAGTGTCCATTAGTCTATTACGTGTTGCTAACTGGGACATGCGCCATTTCAGCAAATTATAATTGCGAATGCTAGTAAATGTCGTTCACATTTCACCAACATCGGTATAACTGCACGTTACATGCGTCATTTTCGTAGAAAGATGAAACATTGCTTACGAATTTCTTTTATGTGAGGCACTTTCTCACGATAACGTTTCCCTCGGGGCGCGGGTCATCTCTAGCGTTTATCAGTAGAGACCGACAATTGTCCCCGCCCACGTAAGCCGACGATTTATATGTAATCCTGGACGTGAGGCGCGAGCAAATGCACGCCAGACCTTAATTTTTTCGATTTCTCATTCCTTTATTAATCTAATACCCGGTCATATATTCTGACGAGCTTGATTTCATTTATCTGTATATCGAACAAGAATCTTCTAGGTTCCATTAGTTTTGGATTTGAGAGAAGCATTCGACTGTGTATAAGTTTATCCGGGCTGAGTTGCATCAAATAAGATACTATATGCTTACAAAGCCCAGTAGGAAGAAATAATGTTACCAAACAAGCTAGAGTGTATTGCTCATAAATACAGGTAAGCAGCATGTATGCTGTTCAGATCGTGATAAGTATTCAATTTATAATATTGTGATATGGCGTACGAAGTGCACGGCCGCGGCCGGTGGTTGGCGCCTCGTCGCGGTAACGGTAATACAAGATGCCTAGCTTAAGCTCACTTCAGACCATCTCTGACACTTCCCTTATATTCGGATCATCTGATAGTAACGATACAACTGATATTTACCGGGTGGTCCATACCTGACAGATCAAAAACATTTCAAAGCAGGATATGAGGAATTACAGATGAATAAGTCGACGAGATAGATCAAAATCAAATGACACTTAGATGCGTGAGTAATATTGATTTATTAATATCAGTTAACTTACGAGTATAAGGCGTAAAATATATTTTCTACTCCAGGTAACAGTTTATATTTGCCTCAACTTGATTTATTTAACGTCTATAATTAAGTTTAATATCAGAGAATCCACTTTTCATAAATTAAGTATTTTAACGAGCTTCCTTTTTCACCACTGAAACAGTTTTACCGTTGCTTTCGTGAAATGAAAATAATTTTAATTTAATTTTCATTAAATGTAAATTATGCATATCTTTACTATAGACGAGTGTATAAGAAAATAATAGTTCCTTGTTATGTTGATAAAGAGTGTGAAACTGAATTAGTTTCGCGTCGCAATCGGAAACGCGCGCTATTTAGGCGACGACGGCAGCTGCGCCAGCGCTGGTGCACGATCTGTGTTGCACGAATATTTACGTGACATATAGATGCATCTTCCTTTATTGATCTGACCTAAAAATAATCTTGCTATAAGTAAACAAAAAATTACGGCACGTTACGATAATCAGAAAAAAGAATAAACGCAATTTTCCAATGCAATTAATCTACTGATACATCTATTTCTATTCATAAGTAAAAACCGGCCAAGTGCGTGTCGGACCACGCACAAAGAAGGGTTCCGTAGTTGGGATGAATTTGTTCCAAAAACAAACTTGTAGTTGAAAAACATATTCTCCCATACATCGATACGTCACAGTAAGATGGTTATACCCGTGATCTAGTTATATCCCTAGGGATATAGCTATATACCGTAATTTAGTTGTATGAAAGCGGTTAATAACTGTCGGAGTGCCCTAATTTTGTTACTGCGACCAATTTCTACGCAGCGCTGGCCTGCCGCTGCCGCGGCACATTGTGGATCGAAAAAAGGCTCTCGAAGAAATAGGAGCTTACATTTTAAAGTGTCGGTTTTTTGCTTAAAATGGCTTCTACTCGTAATAGCCAATATTATGCATAAATATTTCATAGGATACAATCAGGTAGGCAAATTAGCAACTTATATTTTTTTTTGCAAAAAAAATGTATGGAGCTAATGCTTATACTCGTATCTCCGGAACGGAGAGAAAAACCGTTATATTCTTGCACACGGTGATGTATAAGTTGCCGTTTTTAACTGCACTGAATCTCGTTATATGACAATGCAAATGTAAGTTGGTACGCACAATATTAAGAGATTTGATATATTCTAATAGGTTTTTCTGAAATCTATAAGTACCTATATACGTATATAGTACTTTATACTTAGGTATGCTTTTTATTATCCACCCGCATCTCATGGATACATTTCCTTCGTGAGACCTATATTTGAAAGTTGTAAGAGTTTTTTAGGGTTCCATACGTCCGAATGAAAAACGAAACCCTTATAGGATCACTCGTGTGTCTGCCCAGCTGGCTGGCTGTCTGTCTGTCCGTCTGTCACAGCCAATTTACTCCGAATGTAATGAACCGATTAAGTTTAAATTTGGTACACATATCAATTTCTGTGACCCAAACATAGATGTGTTACAAAAATAAATGAATTTTGAATATATATATTACTTTGGGAAGCAAATAAGAAAATACAAAAATAAAAGTTTTGCAAACTGTACCGTGGGACATAACAAATGCAAGTTATTTAAGAAAAAATAAATGAAAACTGACCACACCCCGCCTTATATTAATTATCCGAAACAACTGAGCCTAAAATTCGGAAAAATACATAAAATAGAGGAATTTGTTGATGGCCTTTATAATAGCTGATGCCGCCTCGAGTTCCGTTCCGTTCATTTCGAACAGTAATATGAGCATGAAGATTAGAATAGCAATAAAAGCCGTATTCAGCTTAATACAAACAATGTTTCCTTTAATAATAAGATAACGAACAATGTACGGTGAGAATTTATAAAAGCTTACAAAGAATTTAATGAAACCGTCAAGGGAATCAGTTTGGTAATAAAACGTCAGCCTGTTTCGGTGTCGTAATAATAACAAATTCAGGGCAATGAAACTGACGGCAGCGAAACAAAAGTTATTATAACGAATATTACTTTTATCAACTTATAGCAAAACACCGAAGTTAATGAAAATTCGTTTTACGACAAAGTTCTACTAATGAGAAATAAAAATAAAATTAGAACATTTTGTGAAAAGCATTGTACAACTTGAACACTGAAAACGTAATGAGTAGTTATGAGAACTCGAAAGTTTTAGCAGCAAATAATGAATCCGCAAATACTTGACTAGCAAATGAGTATGAATAGTGCGCATTAGAAACCAAACTTAAATACAGTATATCGCATGAAAAGCTGTCTTAACTCCTCTTAGAAAATATAAACATTATGTCGCAATGCCTACATCCTTCGTTAGAATATGAGTATGCTCGTCAAGATTATTTGATATAACATAAGTGTTAATATCTGCTACGTATGTCTAGTAACGTCGCAATTTGTCGCCGACTAGAGGTTTAAAGTGTTTACATTTAACATTTGCATATTACTGATTTGTCACGATGTATTCTAACTGGTTAATTATATCTCTATCATCTGTTATTATATCGCGGCATTCAACTGATAAACTTAAAACTCAGTGATATTATTATGTGACCCGATTCAGCACAGTAACCCTTATATAAGGCTGGCCGGTACTCCGTTGAAGTAAACCCTAGCGTGCACTTGCGACATCGCTGATAAAGTCACGAACACGATTCTGAATTTTAATTTACCTTATGCCTTAAAATATCTTTAATTAATTTCTGTAATCAGTGAACCAAGTCTGTTGAAAATAATAATTTCAAATGTAAATTATATGAAAAAATGTTTTACGCTACTACATTAATTAAGAAAGGAGCGAATGGTATTACTTATTAAAGCTGATTTCGGAAACTCAGTAAAGAATTTTCTTCAAAACTAAATACTACGTAGGTTTTAATTAAGCTTTTATACCTGTGTATTCAGTACCTATTATGTTTTATGTTTTGGGGATTCATTAATAAAATCGTTCTAACAAACTCGTAGGATCAGTTAGATCATCGTGGCCCGTATCATTGTTTAGAATCCTATTTCTAATGATGATGAGATCAATAAGACACTAGTACCGTCATAATGATAATGCTGTTACTTAATCTGCACATAAATACCTATCACATGTAATCATCCATGGAGAAAATGAAATCATCTTCTCAAAAGTCATAAACTCATAATTTTCCTTGTCAAATCCGGATATTAAATTAAATGCACATGATTACGTAACGTGGAACATTTCCACGTACTGTGTGTGAGATCTCAGAGATGTTCAATCAAGTGTTTAATTGTAATAGTTCGAGTTGTTAGAACTATGCTCGGCAATTAAAGTTTCGATTACGGCGAGGTGCATCGGTCACGCTTGGCCGCGGATGCGTGTAGTACGTAGACGTACCTTACTACGAGTACCTACGACTCGGGCAATGTTTGTAGCTCCCAAAATAAACGTGACCGATGACGATTTCGGGAAAGGCGTCATACCAGCCGATAATGTGAGTGCAGCCACATAAATAAACAGTAGCCGTATTAATGACAGACATTTTTTCACAGCTGAGCACGATTACTATGGTTCATTAACTGAATGAATTGGACTTAAGGCGATACTGTGCGTTACGCGTGACTCACATGGTAATTTTTTGAATGCGTAAGCAATTTTTTATTCGTACTCATTATTCAAGGATTTGCTAAACTTTAAATAATATTTATTATGAATATTTCCGTCACGAGCGCCTCTTAAAAACCACTAATGCTTATTTACATGTTGCTAGCATAATATGAGCGGTCAGCTCTAGTATCCTAAGGTGTAGTATAGAACGAATACAAATAAAATACATAGCTACATAATTTGATTAACGAATCATCGTTAATGTAAAAGCGTATAAAAACGATTTTCTCTTTGATGTCGATGTTGAATCACGACATTTTTGGAATTCTGGTCGGAAAATGTTTGAGTCTAGACGTATAACAGACGAAGCCGATGGCGTGGATAGTGACCGGAGGCAGAGCGAGTTCTTTCTGTGATGCACCGTGACGTCATCACTATAAGCAGATTGAAGATAAACTCAAGAGTGGCAATACTTTATGTTATTTTATGTGTTTGTACTCCACGAGATATTCGTTACTTGTAATCGCCAAGGACAACTGGTCATTAACCATTATTTACATTAGCATTGAGTGTACAGTTCTTCGCACTTTGCAGTCCAGGACTTTAATGATGGTTTAAGCTACAAATAGTCATACTGTGATGGATGGCTTACATTACCATTATTTATTCAATCACCTCACCCACACGATGGGGTATTTTGTTTCATGCATTATTTTTCTTTGGCATCAGAAAAAAGGCGAGTCTACTTTCCGTTATAATATTTTCAGCACAAAAATAAATGATCATCAAAATGGAACCATTACTATTCGTTTTCTTGTAAATTATATTTAATGTAAACATCCTGCTAATTCACGGACTGTGAATAACATGATCCAGGTAGTGTAGTCGGTCAAGGTTGAGCGCTGTTTTAGAAACACTCACTGTTTATCTACATAGCTGCTTTATAGTTTGCTTTCGCATAACTCCTGCCAAAACTAAGATATTAATCAGATAACCGAAGTAAACATCCAGCTCACTCGTATTACATCTTTGGTATGCAAAATTCTTAGTCCATACGCGAACAAAATATTTACTCTACGAGTACGCAAACGCATACCGCTCGGTACAGAGTAAGCATTCGCGTCGTTGTCTTGTAAAATTTTATAGATGTCGTCATGCGATGGTCATTGCTCTAAGTTGAGATTGAATCACAATTTGAATCATAACGTATTACGAAACATATTCAGGGGAACATCGGTGGCTCGGGACTAGTCGGCATGAACATACCCGATTGATGTATCGTTCCGACACGTCGCGCTATTAATCATCCATTAATATAAACCCGTTGGATTATAGCCAGAGTTAGCGCCGCGTAGCTTTACTATCCCACGTTAGACCGGGAAACGCGTACAACTTCCCATTTATACCAACATATTCCGCATTTTACGAGTATATAAACTGCTGTAATGAAATCTTTTTACACTACGCGCCATTGTGTAAGTACAAACTATCTGAAGTTTAAAGAATGCAGACTTATGTAGGTGCACTTGAGCTTCATACGCATTTAATTAAACTTGAATGACTGAATGATTGAATTATATCGATAAAAAAATAATGTCATTAAGTTATTCTGTTCTGTTGCAATTTAATTAGATTTAAATAGTGTATAATACAGGGAAGTCTTATCAAAGATAAATTATTATCTAGGGTTTGAGTGTTTTTCTTGTAACTGCTTGTCTAAGTTTCTATTGTTATTTAATGCCCTGTAATCGTTATCTTGATACCTACACGATTGAAGATAGTACAAAATGTATTTTATTATAAATTATTAACCGTCACGGTGATGCATTAATGTAATGGATAAAAACTATAATAACCTTGAAGTTTATACAAAGGAGTGAGCGATTATTTTATTATACAAAACATTAAAGACAATAATAATTAATTCATTCCTTTAATACAAATATGATGAATGCGGGAAACTGCGTACACTTATCTTGTCAATTATAACCTTGACCTTTAAAGTGAACTAAAAATCCGGGTAGGTACAAAAAGTTGATGCAGAACAGCTGTTGGCATCCATCCAAAACTTTCTAAAACGGGTTAGCTGCAATGTTTCAATTAAGACCAACTGCTCCGATGAATACTTGCAATAAACGATATTTAAAAGCTTGTTACTCATGTGTTATCGTTAAGCATCATGTACAATTAGCGAGCATTATTTTTGGTGTTATGTTACATGCAACTTATTTTTGGCTCACTTTCAACTGCACGAGTTCTTTTTAAAGAGATTAAAAACCGGACAATATTGAATACTTACATACGTTTCATTTTCAATACTTTGTGCTACGCTGTGCAACGAGTAATATGGCGAAATTATGAAACCGTCATCGTTTACAAGATTACTGTCTCTCTTAAGCCAATATAATATAGAACTCTATGACTAATCGATGTGAAAAGGTGATGAAACATTTAACCGCGGTTCGTTACCACGCGTAACTTGGCGTATCGTCGCGTAGCTTCGCGTAGCATTGCGTAGCGTAGACCTACGAAAAGCGTAGCGATATTCATAGAGATATTTTGTTGACACATTTTTGTCCTGTAAAATTATTTTATTTAGTTAAAGCCACGTTTTTTGCGTAACGTAATATTTATGCGAACATTGTGCCAAATATTTTTAAACGCGCATCTCATTTTAATGACCTCTTCATCATGTGCTGGCTCAGCTTGTCAGCGAAAACGTAGCATGTCCAAAAATGTGACCACATAATTTTTCCCCAAAATAACCTTTTTGTCCGAAATAATGTAGGAATTTGATACGTTTGTTATATGATATTGTATTTGAAGCAGAAATGATTACAGGAGTTTTGTTTACGTACGTTCGAGGGTTTCGCTATATTATTCACACGACGTGAAAGAGTTTCCGTATATCCTAAAATAGAACATTAAAATTGTATGAACTTATGGTACGATACTACAAATACTTGCCTACGTCACTTTTCAAAAGTAACATCATGACTTTCGATATTTAAACAAAACATGAATTATTCTTGGGGTTATGTATGTATACAATAAACACAATACATAGTCATCAAGCCTTAATGACTTGCTGCAAAGGGCAGACACTAAAAATATCTCTGTTAAGCTCCTTTCAAATGTGACACGGTTATGAATGGATAATACATTTGAATGCACAGTCAGAGGTTATTTACTAGAAAATCGAAGCAAAGACGTACAACAGTGTTTCCCACACAATAAATTAATGGATAACTAATTAAAACACATGACATGTATATGTGTAGTTGATTTATTCATGTTGTTGTAAATGTCGAGTATATTTTTCATCGGGCGTCAGGTATCGCGACAAGCCGTAGAGCGCTATAATTAGACCGGGACTCAGATAGCTTATATGCGCATCGACGATGCAAATTCTTGGCCCATTTATTCTGACCAATACACGTGGTTATTATGCCCGGTTTGTAGAACAAGTGGAACACACATCATAATTATTTTATACACGTCACCAACATACCAATGGCATTAAACGAAGACCTCATTTTCTTTTATAATATTATTATTGTTCTGACGTTCTTCCCTGCATCAGCGTCATTGTGTTTATTTATAAATGGCAAAATTAAGATTATTTTACGAAATTTAAATATTATTAGTTACAATAACATTGGTGACGTTAAATGTGGTAGTCATAGTTACGCATGTTGATAGTTATTTCTGCGAACTTTATCGACAGTTTGTTTATGTCTAGTTGTCAGTTGATGGTCCCAAATTGACAGCGCATCAATACTTCAGGTGGGCGAAAAAACAGGAGTGACGCGAAACGCCAGCAGTTGCGCGAAGCCACCTGCCCAAAACATTTTTGAAATGCTTGTGATATCAGTAAAATTCTGATGTTATTATCCAATAGAAGATAAATGGCATTTTTCGAACACCCACATGAACCATACTTCTAGGTGGGTATGAAGATAAAGAACACGTTGCGAGCGTCGGTCGGTCGATCCCATCCCACCCAAGCGCCGACACAAAACGATTGAAAATGTACATTTGACGGCACAATTTTATGACTTATTCAATTGGAAGTTCCTAGTAAGAAGTGAGAAACTTTATTCAATCATTTGTTTGACAAATGCAATGGACCATAATCACCGAGTAGAAAAATAAGGAGCTTGTCTGTAACAATTCATCTGGCGGCAATTTTTAGTGAATTGCAAAATGTTTTTTGGGAACTTTTAGAGGATAATTTAACGTTCTTTGTAAAGCAGAGCCGAAACGATAAAGTATTCGTGCAAAGCCGCGGGGCAGGTCCCAACTCGGTTACATTAGAATTTTTAACCAGCGTAATCGATTGAACAAAAACGAAATGAAGGGAGTGTGCCACGCAATAACGTATCCTAAAGTTGGGCGGTTTCTGGTTCAAACTGAAAGGTGGGCAGTAATGGTGCTCGGAGCTAATCACCGTGATTATAATGTGGGCCACCGACGGCGATACCGGCCATGCAGCCGCTAGCCCGCCTGCCGACAGTAATTGCTCTCCCTCCTCTCTAACTTACAATTAAAAACCCCCATTCGAAACTTTAACTGGAAAAACCAAAAAAAATTACGTGATATTTTTTTTTTCCCTTCTTACATTAATTGTCTATTATCTGATATAAGTTATCTAAAAATATTTCTATCGAAAATATTCTGAGGAAAAAAAATTGTAACGACAATATTATGATAAAATTGCCGAGCAAACAAACCGTCAAGGATGTACGCTGAAAGTGTTATGAAAATACAACGTGTGAATTACATGTAATGATTAATTCGACACTCATTTAAAACAAACAGCAGTTTTATGGTTAACTAGAGTGAATAACTACGTTTTGTTCTTAGACTCGACCTTGGCCAGACACTTGGGGCTGCGATAAGAGAGGCATGCAGTCTGTGATTGTGTTACCGAATCACCGGTGCATAAGATTAACATGATAACGAGCCCGCCATGACACGCTAATCAGTGTTAATTATATTCATGATGACACAGTGATGCTATCGCTTAGTAATCTGCTTTCATAAATACCTAACTGAAGTGTAAAAGGTAGAAAGTTGCATCCCACAACTTTGATTTACTGACCTTTAATATTATCGATGAAAATAAATATGTTGTAATAACTTGTCAATATTTAATATGTTAGATGATTAAATTATGTTATCGGGGCCAGAGTACGTTTCTGTTGCATCGAAAAATAAACAGCTTTTTATAATATTCTACGGAATACATATAAGTTGATATTGGTGCGGTTTCTATTAAGTCTACGAAACGATACTATATAAGGATTAACAGAAACTAGGGTAATTGGCCAGCGTTCGAGGACGCTGGATACAATGATGCTATAAATTGAAACGCTTTATCAAATCGCTAATCGACAAATAACAAACGGCTTTATTGTGTTCGGTAATCATGCACACGATGCCTATGAGCTCTATTACGCCGGCCAGTCGATCAATCGACTCATTGCCAGAACTATTTATGTAATAAATGAACCTTTTGTCAATAAAGGATATTTTATATTTTGCCTTTCAAGCATTTAACGCATGATAAGTAGACCGTATATTTACGTAACACTAATGAACAGAATAAAACTAAATAGTGTTCTATGCAAATATCGTAGAACAAAGTTATTTCCAGATGTGCTGGCACAATTCCTCTCAGACATGACATGGTATCTGATACGACCAGTCAAAGAGCTGTCACAATAATGTTTCTACGTCTCTCTTCTCGGTCGTATGTCCATACATAAATAACAAACAGTCATCGAGATGTAAAGATGATGTCCTTCGAAGTACAACTTTTAAAACCAGCACCAATTATTCACAAAAACAGAAGATTAATAAAACAACAATTGGAACAGACAGACGATGCTTGTTTTTATTATACACGAGATAATGGATCGTGGAATAAAGTGGACAGGAATTTATACGTCAGGTGAATAAAACAGCCATCACTCAATGGACGAAAAGGTTATTGAATTAAATTGGAGATCATCTTAGTTATTTACTTTCGTTACACTTAATAATAAAAAGGTAGACTAACGATTGTCATTTCTAGGTCAGTTTTCCACTTTTACTATTGTTGGCATTTTCTTTCGTACGTACACTGAATAAATATAATCGCATACCTACAGTATGCGATTATATTTATTCAGTGTAAGTGTAGGTACTCTTTACTCTAGCCATTGTTAGAATTTCGTGTGATTCACATTGCAATCAGTTGCTTCAGTTTTCTAGGAACTGTAAATATCGTATGAACGAAACTTGTCCCGCAGATTGCTTAGGTAGATGTCGAGAACTCCTAATAAAGTTAGTAATACTGTTATGAATCATATTTAAACCAATTTTATTATTACGAGAAATTAAAGCATTCAAATTGGAATAGGCAATAGGTATAAAACAAATATTTTTCTTGTTTAGCCAAGTTTACGAGAAATTCTAATTAATATTATCAAGCGCTGCCTATCAAAATTAATGTCCTGAATTTATTGCATTTAAAATTCCTAATTTACGGAAAACATCCTAGATATTCTGTGAAAGCGTCAACTAGATAAAACTTATATTTGCGACCTGCTCTCGAGACGTGCTCGTCTGTCAAGAAGTCTTCAGATCTCTCAAAACTTTGTTACTTATTTTTACGTTGTCAAGTCTGAACGACTGTCGGGATCTAGTGAATATAGAGTGCTCAATTTACTTGATGTAACCAGTAAAGTATTTTACTTATAAATTCAGTGAAAGACATTACTTTCTCCGCATAAAGTCTTTTTGATTTACCGTTTTGATACCGAAGTTCGCTCCAGCTGTCAGCAAAGCTTTCGTTGCACATCAATAAGTAATATAATTATTCAAATAAAGAAACTTTGTTACCACGTTATCTTATGCATCAACAGTAACATTGATCGCAACACTTGATATGCAAATTAATTTCATTCACACGACGTGTTTATAATATTCTTGTTCATCGTTAAAAGCATCGTAATTAATCCAATTCACAATCAGCGCATATCTTATTAATTTAACATAAATCGCTTGCGATTGCTTAATAATAAATTATTGTGATTTTGAGTAACGACGGTACTGTTCCCTCTTTTAATGAATTGTTTATGTCAAGGGCTGGCGTCCCATGAATCAGGACAATTGGTTCACTGAATGAAATTTGAATAAACTTGAGATGGTCCTATTAGAATTTATGTTTCAATCCCGGTTTCCTCATTGATTGTTCGAATAACTATTCTCAATAACTAAATTAGGTGTCATGCGACTGCTAAATAGGTCGAGGCCGAGTCTATTGAGTGACCTAGACGGAGCACAGTCTATGCAAATTACAGCACTCGATATAGAAACGCATATTGTTGAATGTTAGGAGTTAGGAGCAGGGAGTGGAGTTATTCCTGGAATATAATTATGAGCACTGAAACCATCTAGCATTGAGAAATTCTAGAAATTCGACATTATGTTGGTCTGACACGGATTGCGTTACTCATGGCATTTTAGGAATTTAATAAACTGGAAGTTCGTTATGACTGCTATAACTGTACGCTGATTTTCTACACTATTTACCCTATTGTTATTATTTACTTGATCAATATTGTTTGGCATCATGTTCTTCTAGTTATTTATTTATTCTGGTTTTCGTAAGAACATTCGCTTCTTAATCATCCTTCGAATTTTAACTCATTACAAACCAGCAACAGGAAAACAGCTAAAAATGTAAAAAAAAAAAATCGGTCAACTCGTTCTCTAACAAATAATTAACTTTCCTCTTCCTTAAACTGCAGTTATTCAACAAACTTAGGTTTCCAGTTGATCACATTAGCAATTAGAGTTACATTACACACGCACCATAACAGACTGGTCTAACATTCTCACTCCATACCATACCCTGTTTTAGTCTAGGAGAAAGTACAGAATCGATTTTACTAGTGATACCGTTAGACTAGGCTAGACTGACTCATTGTTTACGTCTTGGATACACTTTATTTATAGTTCTGGTAATTGTAAGCAATTTCACGACCCGTGTTATCTGTTTTTAGATTCTACCACAAAGCCCTAAAAGATCTGATTTACCGCGAGAGTAAAGGTTTCTGCGGTAAACACATAGGTAATGAGTTTACGTTCTGAGTGTTGTTCCACGCATGTGCTTTCGATGATTCCGTGTAAGTGAAGACTCTTGCCGCCTTGTTCAGTCATGAATGTCGTGGAAATCGTGCGAAGTATGTCGTTAGTGTTAGGCGGCGCAGTGGTGGCGGCGCGGGCGCCTGACATCTCCATATGAAGGGCCGGTAACTGCACCCGTGTCGAAAGTCGCGCTTCGTTTGTTTAGCACGCAACTAAACGAACATGTTGTAACATTCCAATGTGTACCTAAACCGTCGCAAATTGGTGAAACCGTGTTGAGTAGGTTTACAACAACAAAAGAAATGCAGAAGGGAAACTACCATTATTTACTTACCCGTTGCACCTGAACTCATTTAAATAGTTAAGTGCTACTTTCGACCATAATAAAAACAGAATAAAATTAAATTTTATCTTCTGGTGGGAATTTAAAACACTAACAAAACGAACTCGAATTGCCACCGCATTTGCAGCCATCACATTAAGGCAGAATAGCAATAAAAGGCGACGCAAGCACTCACAGGCCGGTCCCGGGAACAAAGGGTAATAAGTCTTGAAATTGACTTTTTGAGAACAGGTGAGGTCGCGTCAATCCCAGGCCGAAAGCATTCACTTTCCTTCGCAACAGCCACAAACATAAATAAATGACGAAGGCCGAACACTGTTTTTATATCCGAAGCCCACCTGGTTTTATGTGAGAATGTATTTTTCCGATTGTTTTTGAGCATTCTTTCATAACCTAAACTTCATTTTGAAGACGTGAGCGATCGTAAATCCCAGTTTATGTCAGCACATTTGGAAACTGTTTGGTTCTAATATTAGAAATTATGCAACCAATTCCTGAAAATCAATATAAAATCTATTCATGCAAGCTGAATGAGAGCGGTAAAATTTTATTTGGGTGAGGTAGACCGTGTATATTTTAAGAAAGATTTATAGTAAGTATCTATAAAAAAGTGATTCTTTTATTTTTAAATAAAAATGTAAATATGTACTTACATTATGGGTAATGTGCAAGCGCACTTAAAATACAAGTTGCATTAAAGTAAATGCGATACGGATAAGTGTAATGCTCACCAGGGTACCTACATTATCACAAGGAATAAATAAAACAAAACAGTGGCTAATGACAGGCTGACATTTACGAGGGTTCACGATTTATAAAGTGTCATGACAATTAGCGTAGATGATCATAAAATTTTATCATTCTGCCACAAGTACGGCCCTAAAAGTATCAATATCCATTGCGTTCTGAATAAATGTCATGTGCTCATGTTGGATTATCATGCTTTATATACCATATTTTATTTTGTGTAGTATTTTTACTTTTAGTATCAATACGACACGAGCCCTTTTCTATTAAAACTGGTTATTTACGACAATAATGTGCCTTACTCTCTCTTGACCCTCCGATTTAGATGCTGCATGGCCTTTATGACTCCATTTTGAAAGGTTGGGAACGAAATGTTTAAAACAATTGTTTGAAAACTGTTAAGAGCTATTATTGTTCTCTAGCCGTATTATGTATCGTGTCTACACTGCAGTGGCACACTTCGTCACCTCTAACTCAATTTGTCGCCCCGCGATAATTTGTCGATGTCTCTCGTCCGACGACGGCTTTTTTTACCGGGCGCTCGTTAACGATCCGCGCCGTGTCAATCAAGACACGCCTTTCTCATTTTGATCAATAAATTGAATACCCATAAATTATTTTTTACGCTGCACGACCTACCTGTTGGTATGGTCCATACTCCAAAGCCATATTGGTATGTCGTGTTGGTTATGAAAATAAAAATAAAAAAAGGAAAATAATTATGCCTTGAGCCATCTTGCTATTGTTTCTTAACGTTCATCAGGCATTGTTATAGCGTAAAGCAATTTTCAACGATACCTTTTGAAATCAGTTTTCAAATTGAAAGCAGACACGGCACTGTCTCTGTGTATCCAACGGCAATCTGAGACTTTATTGTCCGTCATGCTTACATCGTTACATCATTTTATTTTTAATTTTAAAAATGCTAGCGCAAGAGAATCAACATCTCTCCAAACTGAAATACATCACGTACCGGTTGGTAGTATAAATATTTGTCCACGCCTTCTATACAAAACTGCAAATATGAAATATTAATACCTAAAGAACGTTATTTATTGAACTATAAATATAAATGATAATGCTCTCCTTGGCACTAACTACACACGCATACTTTCCGGGTAACCTACAAAGGCGTAATAATTTGTAACACTTGTCCCCGCACACTGAGCTTAACATGTTATTGGTTTGACAGCGACCGGTTTGTTAAATGTTTGATTTACGGCCGAAGACAAACGACACAACACATGCATGTAGGTATCTTTACGGCTGTTTCAGCGACACTCAAGTATTTGTGTATTGAGTTTCACAAAGACTTAAGTTCACACATTGGTTTAATGTAGAGGTTATCGCAATTCAATGTTTGCAAAACTGTGTGTTGTGCAGCTATGTCAATTAAATTTGTAGAGGTTTTACGACACTAAACTAGGTACTACTACTAAACTACTAAACTAGGTAGTGCTTTTAAGGTGAGTATAGAAAACGAAACTGTGGGACAAAAGCTGAAACTTTGAAGAAAATAAATGACAAAATTAAAGAATTAACAATTAACGCTTCTAAAAAATGTTGCGACGTATGCAGGGCTTTAGTTAGGGTTTTATCTTAGAAGAAAAAGTTAAAGCCTTGCCACAATAATCCACTTTATTTAAAGGGCACTGGAATTGAAATCAGATAACAAAATGGAAAATAATGTCGATCAGGAATATTCCGTAGGGCAAAGTAACAAAACTTCAAAGTCATGCCAGGTTCACTTTTTGATCTATTTTTGGGATAAGGGCAAAGGTAACATATCAGAAAGTCGTTTAATCTCTGCGTGATTGATCACCGATTGGGCCGATATTCAGCATTCCTCATCCTTGCAACACATTATTGATGACACTACGGGGTTCATGTACTCACTTAATCCTACATCATTATTTCTATCGACGGATGAAATCTAATAAATATAATTCATGGTTACCTACTTAGTTCCATGATTAACATGGGGCCAGGAATTATTGATAAAATCTTAATGCACGTAAGTAATGGCTTTATAATAATAAATCCTATTTCAGTGAAATATTATAATTAATTGAACACAACCAACTAAGCCATTTTCCAATACCGAGGGAAATTGTCGTCAAATCCGCAATAATACGTCCGACTTATGAATCGAAAATTTAAATTGGAATTCTAAAAATATACATATTTTTTGTTCACGCGGTGTTTGTTTCATAATTTGAAATGGGGAATATGATATCGGTATTTCCGCAGAGAAAGATCTAGAACTGTAAGTTGTCGGGAACTTATAATGGCGCCCGCGGTGTCTAACGTCTGAGGTCGATAAGGTTAGCCCAAACTTTGTGCTTGTACAAATAAATTCCAAGTTCGGTATGCAATAAACAAAGACCATTGTTTGCTTAAATAAAGCTATAAACGGATTTATTTCTGAAAACTAAGTTATCTATTCCGATCTAAATCACAAATACCACGAAGGAGCGTGTTGACTGTTGACCATTCAAAGTTTTAACGAAATAATTATAAAGCAAACTTAAAGTTTTGCTTTACTTGAACCTTAATCAAAACCCAAATCTGTAACAATAACACCAACTGTGTTTAGTAAATAAATAAAAAGGCATTAGGTAAGTTCGTCTGTTTTCGAGAGTGAAACAATTTCACCTTTCCACCAAGTGAAAAAGTTTTGGGTCTGTATATTTCATTATGTACGTTCCTCGATCTGAAGGATCCACTTGGTTCTTGTATAAGAATCTTTGATACATTATTCATATAAAATCTAATTCAGCTCTTTTCCTGATACTTTCGCGGTAAGTTAAGTATGAGCTTAAATCTTGAACATTTCTCATTTACCGACATGAAATTCAGTAAATTCAGTACCTAATCCCCAAACCTCAGAATATAATTATTGGTAGAGACTAGGTAGGTACTGTAGGAAGGTCTTTCCCAAGTTTATATTCTTAATGTTCTCTCAACGCATTGCTCATGCAAACAGTAGGTACCTAACTAATGCCAAGATTATACCTACATGTTAAATTACATATCCACCACCAGGAAAATGGTAAATTGCAAACGTGTAGTACAAATAAATATATATTTTTATTTTTATTAAATTACATGCCATTGCAAGTATGTATCATTTGTGGGATGACACAGATCAGAATTCAGAATAAATAATTCATATATTTTTTCGTTACATGGGAATTTCGCGACTCATAATAATTGTTTAAGCCAGAGAAGTCTGCATAAATATAGATAACATTACCATAAACAGGTGACTGCGAACAAAGAAAATATATTTTTACTTATTTTATGTCGTCTGGGAACCGAAGCTCACCCTGAAATACTTCGATTAAATAAAAATAAAATGGTGGCGCATCGCCGCTGTACCCTCGTCCGTTAGTAGTATCGCTCACTTTTTGTACCAGCACTATGTATTATTCATGGGGTCCTGCCTCACTTGTTCCTGCATTGTCTACGCGTCTGCAATTACGAAATTTATGCGTAAAGCCTTTAGGCAGATCACTGTATTAATGTAGTGCGTGAGTCACCAGTGGCTGGTATTAACCGAGGTTGTCCACTTGTTGAGCTGACTGATGCTGATTTATCGGTCTCACATCGATATTGATCGATGTGTCTGCGAGTATGATTGTAGAGCTAGCAAAAAATATGAGCGAAATGTTGTGTTAAATTACGGTTTTCTTTTACAATATAATTATACTGAGCAGCATCGTAAAACCAGTGAGGAGCTTTTGGTCATTCATCATCCGTTTTTATTAACCATCATTAAAGTTCTCTTCCTAATTAAGCGTATTTATGTATTGTACGATGAACACAAAAATAGTGGTTACACATTTCGGCCATACTCAAATGTATCAATGAAATTGTCAGTGTGTCCAATTAAAAATATCAGTGGGTGTGAGAATCATCGTAGTTCGTAGTACACACAATAACACAGCAATGTGCTAAAAATAATTTAGCGTGAATCATGGTCCATTCAGTGGTTATGAGGAGTGACGCAGCTGTATAACTCTTATCGTCGCGATAAAGTCAATTTCTACGAAATAATTTTAATTGACGTACGAAATCTTGTAATATCATTAATTTTACAATGTTTACATTTGGTAGCGGTAGTACATTGACATTAATATTGTGGCAGACAATGTTTACATCGTTTCTACAATGTTGACGACATCAAATCGAACATAACACGTAACAAAATATCGAAATTTGTTTGTGGTGTACTAAAAGCTAACAAAGTAGGTGCTAAAAACATTATTAGGTTCGGTCGATACGTTAGCAATGGAGTATTTCCATTTGGGTACGTAATATTCGGCAAATTCCCTCATAATGTAAAATTTGCATGACGGTTTCGGTATGCCGCCCGGGGCGGTATATGGTAATATGGCCGAAGACATACTTCCTGCTTGCCAGTGAAGAAGTGAACATTTTATTATTTTCGTAATAAACTTGTAACTATCCGACCAACAAGGC
Source organism: Agrochola macilenta (assembly GCA_916701695.1). NCBI lineage: Eukaryota > Metazoa > Arthropoda > Insecta > Lepidoptera > Noctuidae > Agrochola > Agrochola macilenta. The sequence continues at coordinate 13,701,231 of OU753558.1, forward strand.
ACCAGTGCCCATGGTGCGAGCAAAATTAAAAGTTACGTGTCTCCGACGAAAATGTTTAAAAAAGATGTATAAGGTTCATGCTTAGGTGCGTTTTTCTATGGCGCAGGCTAAGGGCTTATGTTGGGTGCAGCTGAGTCATTCTGACATACAACTAAGTTATAAGTCTATGGTATAGTATACGTTCTTACCTGTCGTTATGTTTTAATTTAAGCTCTACCTGAGTTATGATTATTATATTAATCTCTGTATGCAGTTGCTGATATAAAGGGTTGATTCGTTGCAATTTCAGGTACTTGAATAATTATTTTATATATTCTTTACTGCACAATAAAAGGAGATCGCCATCGTATAATTATTATACCTAGATATAAGCCCCTATCAAACATAGTCTCCCTAAAGTACCTACTTAGGTACTTTGTATAGTAATAGTAATTATCAAAGAAAGTTTGAGGAAAAATATTGTTGTTGTATTTTATTAGTCACTCGAAAAATAAATGCTAATTCAATATTTCAAAACTGGGTTTTTCGGAGACGCTTCTAAAATATGAGGTGCCCATTTCGATATTTCTCAATATTCTAATTATGAAGCAACCATTCTTCTATGCAAATATGATCTTGTTTTCCTAGGTGTTTAATGCACGTGTTGCATCGATTCCGCGATAATGTGGTCGAACGGGGGCTGGCCGCGAAAGTTAACCTTGAAGCTTTAGTGCAGCATGAGATTAACGGTGCGCTTGCGCGGCTGCTTTCGCCGGCAAATAGCGTTTATTATAAGTGTACATGCTCATAGCGCGAGTACCCGCGTCGACCCAACAGCCTCCAATATAATGCAAACGTGAACATCGCATTATTATAATGACTCACAACACAACATTGTCATAAATATTTTTAGAATGTTTGTAAGCTCTTGACAATGTAGGTAACCAACAACCAATTAGTTACATTTTAATTTAGATCCTTTTTATTCATACTAACTACCTTAGCCTACAAACCAAACCGCAAACAAGTTCTGTTGAAATCCAATTAAAAATAAAATATAAAACTGAATACGCCCCTTAAACAGCAGTGTGGCCAGATTGATAGATTGCGATCAAAGTAGCATGGATATCCGATACATCTCACCCATATCGATTACGAGATAACAGTATCGGAACAAAAGGAAAAATATTCACATCGTTTTAACGTGGCGGTATTGTGATCCGACAAAATTGGCGAAAAGATTTATTACGTGTCGCCAACTGGAGATCTCGTCTCATAAATCGATGTAATGGTTCGATCAAAGCCGATAGGGTGTTATCGAGAACCGCTATCGATGTACTTTGTCGGATAATGGTTGTGAAAGCTCGGAAGGTGCGTCGCCGGGCAGCGACGAGCCCCAAATCAACTGTAGTGTGGGGAAAAGAGTGACAATGATTGATTTTCACCGATAGAAACGTTAATCGCAACGGTAGGGAAACATATGGTGCTGTAGATTGTATTGATGCGCGTAGCAGATGCGTGCGATGTGATGTGGTGGTACGAGCGGGGCTCGGGCTGTGCTCTGTATCTAGCTAGGGCAAAGCGTTGTTGTATGAGATGTGCGCATGTGGGCGGTCAAGTTCGCTTGTTCTGTTGTAATACGTTGTTGGATGATCGCGGGGTCAGCGCTCACCGCCTCGTAGAGAATAGAGCCGCTCAACTGACTCACGCGGAAACTAATTTTGTTATTATAACAACAGGTTGTTTGCTCATATTTCGCAGTAATTGGCCGTATTGGTTAATGTATGCGGTTAAACTGCCGATACACAAATAGTGAATGTTGTATAAATTATGTGGTCAAATGAATCGTCTTCAAACAAGTATAAACTGTAACAGCGTAAGGACGGCTTGTGGCAAATAAAATAACGTTGCAAAATTACGTAGGACGATTTTATTTAAATACAGTAAAGTGACGTAATAGTGAACATCAATAGAACGCATATAATTGTGATAAATACGAAGTTTAATGTTTTTAATTCATCAAAAGCTTGCCGTCACAGTTTCATTAACGTGCAGAATTGCAAATATTAGTATTTCCGGCAATAGCACATAGAACATCAGTATAATGTGTGGAGCGAGTGCATGCGCGTGCCCAGCCGGCGCCGGCCACAGCGAGGGCCGCAGAAAGTCCACATCACCGCTATACGTGAGTTGGCCACACACCAAAAACACTCATATCCCTTATACGTGACATTGCTTCACTGTGAAACTTTGTGAAATTACAATGTTTTAACATTCAAAACCTATTTTAAATTCTAACTTCATACTGTTTACGTTGATAAACCACTAAAATACATAATATATTTTATTAGTAGTCGGTTACAGGTGAAATTTATATTTATGATTGAATCAGAAGTATGTAATTAGTTACTTATAGAGAAATTCAATTAATAAACAAACACGGTACGGTCCCAACGCCGCGTGTATCATGCATCGTGTTAATATAAAATTAGGTCAGAAACTACCGAGCCAATTGCACTTTATTGCCAGTGTACTAAACCCAAACTATAATTGCTCTGCTATAAAAAAACTTCCATGGATACTTTAATAAAACTTAAAAAGCTCTGTTCCTCAAACGTTATGACTTCGTCCCAAAGCTTTTGTTGAAAATATTGTTTTAATTTTGTTTTGCGTGTTAAAATGCTGAAGTAATTAAACATGTTATGCTGATTTTTTTTATTATTTTAACTGGAGCACTAAGTAGCAAGCATTTGTTATGTAAACTGTCCCAAGAGGCGCCGCGGTGCAAGCCTCTCTTCACCGACCTGCTGGCCCCTGTGTGCTGTTTCAACTCTTTAAACAGCAGCTTTCTTGTCCTAAATCTTATATAAAAATATCTAATTTTAACAGTGAACACAATTAGCTTGTTTCTTTTATTAGAACGGGAAATTATTTCGGGGATGTTGCGTCTGTACAACAGCGTACTTTCCACACGCATTCTATTTTTATTTTATTTGTTGATAACGACTTTTAATAAGCGCCACTAGAGGCCATAATGATGCAGATTTGACTTAACCACTTAACATAAATAGGTATCTCATTATAAAAAGAATAAAAGGTAACAATTTAGCATCTAAATACACCTACGCAACAATTACAGGCCACTTACGGACATACGAACAGTTCATTTCAAAGAAAACGAGCTTTAGGCCATGTTAGCGGTACGCAGGCTTGAACCAAATGAGTTTACCTTCCAACGACAGAATGTAGAATTGGTGATAATAGCTATCAAAGTGATTACATCCACCCTTTTGGGGTAAGAATGTTCTCTTAACAAGCTGGCGCTTTCTAAATGAAAACACATTTCGCGTTTTATCACAGATATATTTTCAATCTAGTGATCGTTTGATGTGGGAGTTTAGCGCGAAATTATTAAGAACTGTTGTGAGAATTTACAATGATCAGTCAGCAGTTATTAATTTTATGTACACATCTAAAACATATAAATTAGTTACATTACAATCTCAACACGATTATTAAAAAAAACACGTAAAATGAAATGGTCCACAATGACTCAACACAATTTGGTTGTTCTGAACTTTCCCGTGGCGTCCCGTTGTCCATCATTGTGAATGGATTATAATTGAATTAATCGTATGTCTACCTACATGATACATTGTTGCAAGTATGCAGTTCAAAGTGTCACTGACACTTGGTAATTTGCCCGGTCTACGATAGACATGGCCCTGAAAATAAGAACACTGTAGAAATGTAGCGATGCAATTTTGACTGAGCAATGATGAATGACTTAAACACAGATATAGAGAGAGCTAAAGAAGACTTGATCTTGTTTCTATGCACACTGTTAAAGTCAATTAGTATCTACCTTCACCGCTTCTTTGTAACATCCGAATACCTCACACAGATCATCTCAATACTTTCATTTGTTCAAGAATAAATAAGGGAAGTTGTTCGTCAAGTAATTCCAGTTTATGTGGGCTCGTGTGGGCCGACACAGGATCGCTTTCAACATTTTGATGAGAATACATCTTTTATGACGCGAACTAAAACTGTTTTCACATTTAAGGCGCGCGACAACGCGGTATATAAGATTGAGGCGAGGAGCAAGTTGTATCAAAGGACGCGTATGTGATCGCTCACATTTTCCTTTATGAGATGCCCTTTTGAAAGGCGGCGCCGCCGTCAAAAGGCCAACAAATAAAAACACAAAAGTGCAGCGCAACTCGGTCATGGTGATTTGTGTCAAATGATGTCAAACATGTTTGTGTGACTGTGTCCTGATGCGGCCGAGTCTCGTATAATACAGACAATAGTCACCGCGTGAATACTCGTATTAACCTAGATCGCATGCCTATAAAATCATAATAGGAGGTAATCAAAATTTTAACGTTGGATTTCTTTCAGCAGGCAGCGCATGCACAATGCAGGTGGTTTTTTATAATGAAGGCGGTTCCGAACAAATGTGAAAGCTTTGAATTCGCATAAAATGTACGAATTCAGCGTCTCATGACTTTATTATCTCCTTTCCTGACAGTCGTCCGGTTTTATAGCCTATATGTTACCGCACGTTTTCGGCTTCCTTTTACTGTGCGAATGTCTTATTCTTACATTTTATTCACTCGTGTTAAATCGAGTTTAATGTTCGCTTCGAAATTGAAGAATTGAAATGAAATCCCCTGGTGCTGTATCCTACTTATAAATAAATAAGTGCCTATTGTGATATGTATCAGTTTTAACTCTAAAGTTATAGCGTTGGAGTATCGATAATAATATAGATTAGACAGTTTCAATTGTTCCCGTGGCGATTACAAAGTGTAACCGTAAAACCAATAGACACTTGCAATTAATGACGCTTTCCACTAATACATTATTTATAACAATGCAAACGGACACCTGGACACCTGGGGTCGCAGTTAATTAGTGTTTCTGATGTACCTTTATTAACTGTGAAATGTGAATGTGAATAGACTTTAGAGTACGTTTCCAGGTGGATGATATTTCAAATGTAAAGTAATTTGGACCAGGATTTTATTTCGACTCAATCGTGTGAACGTAGATGCCGATTTTTATGTTGTACACATTTATTTCAAAATTGTACTAATATAATTTGTACTATTATCCTTTAAGGTTCGAAGTTGTTATCATCGACTGGGCTAAAATCACTACCAAAGCTTAGATAAGTATCTTTGAGGTAGAATTGGCAATACACTTCAGTGTGAGGCTTGCTGATATTCTGTATGAAAGGCTAAGTTTACGATAATCAGACAACAAACACACGCAACACGTTTTTTTTAAAACAAATTATGTAAATATTTCCTCACAGAATGTACATATCTTCCTTTAACGCGTCGAGAGGCGTGTTAACGTCAATCGAGCAAAAAATATTTACCTTTATATTCAACACTTAACATTCACATTGAACACTTAATTTTATGAACTTTTTTAAATAATCTTTTTATCGTGCTTCATTTGTGGAAATGAATATGCATATTGCACTGTAGGCACTGTCATATGCATAATGTAGGTAGGTACTGTTAGCGTCAACTCTCGACATCTCGCGTACATTTTTGTGAAATATGATCGTTCGTAAATCAACTTTCAAGGTTTTGAGCATGAAACTAGGTGTTCCGACTAAATTATTCATAGAATCTTATATAAAACTGTTTTCTGTGTTGTTTAGAAAATACATTCGCTGCTTCTTTTGTGGGTAGTTTGTCAAACTCATCACATTGTGAACAATAGACTGAGTAGTCATACCTAGTTATCTACTCGAAAGTTTATTGTGCTCAGTTTTCCTTCATTCTTGTAGTTCGTTGTTTGTTATTACTTAAAGGATTTATTTGTCCTCCTTTTGATGGAAAGGAATTGGTTTATCTTTGTGTGGCTCAAATCCAAAGAAAAATATAATATTGTAGGAACTAAGTGCATTGCGGAATGTGTAGGTCTGCTGATACCATCACCCACTTCACGTGATATTCATCAGTATGATGTATCATTTACTAACATGGTCACCAAGGTAAGCGATGACTTGAGGATGGTTGTAAGTTTACAAGATCATAGATGATAGCAGCCATGTAAGTTTACATTGAAACAAAACTAAAACTTAACTCAATTGCAGATCAACCTTTGATGCAGTCTATTCCTTGCAAAAGATCGGCCGGCCCTATTATACATTTTGTGACTATGAATTTATGCATAGGTACCATCGCGGGCACTGGCGCCCGACCACTTTTCGACCTTATTACCTAAGCGATAAGGTCGAAAAGTGATCAGATGCCAGTGTCCGCGATAGTACCTACTTGAAACTTAAATGTTACCCATCTCGATGTTATCAAAAGCTGATCTATTCAAACGAACCCTTAATCTTGCTTCTAGTTAACCTTTAAATATATCACGGACACGATCTGCTATCATTCATTCAGTTTGTCCATTTAATAATAATAAGAATCACGTTTCTCCTCCGTGATTTATCTGTAATGATGATAATGAATAGCATGTCGCATTTTATTGTAATCGTGAGAATTATTAGATTTGGGCAGATACCTTCATTCTTTGATCAAATTACTCAGGCATGACCATGCTTAAACTATAATTATTTTTACGATAATGCTGTTTACATTTCTATTGCAATTGCATATCAAAAATTCTCATCTAACTTTCGTAATAATTCGTTAATAGTGAATGAGTATTCAGACCTCTTGTAAATAATAATATAAATGAATGTGAGAAACTTTTTACGCGCAAGAAGAAAACGCATGAAGCTGTCAAAGTCTTGTCGGCACTGACATACAGGTTGTGGAGAAAAAGCCTAACATTCCTCCACTGTAACTAATGGGCGGACATAGAAACGTCGAGCGAGCTTTTTCCATCAATTTTACTGTCAAGTGCGCCTTCTGTATAAAATATGTTCAGACTAATTATTACGTTGAGATTTCTTATCCTAATTATATTCATCCGATAAACCTACTTACGATAAGCGGTAACCATGATGACTAATAGCCCATGGGTTTAATATTATTTGCTTATCTTATCAGTAATGCCATTTATGGGAGAATAGAGTTTCATATTATTAGTATTTTATTCAATAAATGATTATGTACTAGGTAGAAAACCCCACAAGTTAAAGTTTTTTATCCTTACATTTACTTACGTACAAATGGGAAATTACATAAATTCGATATCTACTCATTTTTGTGTACTTAACAGAACATAACCTTCCTGATAACAAAAACCGACAAAAAACCCAATTTGAGAATTTTCTTTCTTTTTTCCTGGTCATTTGAAACATTTGTAACTGGATAATATAATAGGTAATACAGGCTGGTGTCCTTGGACATAACAAGTCGGGAAGCCGATAAAACTTACTGCTGAAAAAAATACCGGGAAGTTTGCTTTCGATATGTTTTAACAGTAAATAATTTAATATCTTTGGTTTTAGTTTTTAGACATCTCATGAAAGATGTTTAGTAGGGACGTATCTATTTATTTACCTTAAAGAAAGACAAGAGACACTTCTAACTTGACAAATAAAATAAAACAAATCGCGACCTCATAACTTTCAGACATATTTATGTTATTAAAGAAAATCTCGGCCATTCCAACATCAGGTAATCCGCAGAGATGAATAGATCAGTGTGAAGATTGATTGACATGTTTACCGGTATAATTGAAGTGTCACGAGTCAGCATAAGGATTGGCCGATGGATTTATGTGGTTTGTGTGTTCTTGTGACTGCTGACGACGTCAAGGATGGTCGTTATTCGGTTGATAATGAACCGCCCGTTCTACGGAGCGATTGACGACCGGCGCCGAGTTGCGTAACCCGCGAGTATTGAGCGTTCGTAGCAAACGCGCGTATGATTGTAATAGCATTTGCAGAAACAATGTTTTATTTAATATTAGTTTCATGTGGTGATTCGATCATGGTGGGTAAGTGAATACTGAATAGGGAATGACAGGATTTCATGAAACAAGATACATACAACAGTTTTTGTTAGGGACACAGTTTCAGGTTAAATGGTTGAAAATTACGTTTTAGTATCAGGGCGACGTTTGTATTACTATTTTCTATTGTTCGATCATATTATGATAAAATAACCACAGAGTTTCTAACTCACGCCATTTTAGTTTATGAAACCCAAAAGGACATAAATGAATCACTTACAATCCATTCCAAGTAAAAAGTATAGAGGTTCACTGACAGCGCTAACACAAACAAACAACATTATTAAAGTATTAACGTTGCTCGAGGACATGAAACTTCAAGCTAATAAGTATTCCACGTACTCTACCTCCGAAGAAAAAAAAACTTATTTAATACTCTATTTAAACTTGGGCAAACCGCAATTCAGATCACGCCTTGACCGAAAACCGCAGAATGTTGGTAACTCACAAGTCATACCTACATATAAACATAATAAGCAGGTAAATACATGAATGTATTACTGTTGAATGACTCTCGGAATATGATTTACTTTATACATATATATTTCAGGGTATGTTGGTAATCTTATTCACCTTTTCCTGTTGCCAAGGAAAAAAAGTTAAGCATGCCTATCCAAACTAAAAAAATCGAGACAAACGAATTCTTAAAATATCTAACACGATCAATTACTAACAACCATTTATGTTTTTCTTCAACAAATTACGTCAACAACTACTTAGAAAAAAGCTTCAACAAAACAATCGTTAAAACTGTGTACGGAAACAACAAAATGTGCAGGAGCTGTGTACAACTTGTACATTGTACAGGCCACTTAGTCAGCCTCAGGTTCCGTGAAGGGACGTGTTCCAATTTATTTCAACAGATAGCTGTTGTTACCGTAACATTAGCTACCTATCTATAAAAACACCTGTCAGTCATGTTCTCGTTTTTACACCCGCTGCTAGTTGGTGGTCGACTAAAAAACCGTATAAAAACGTGTTGATGGTTCTACTAACGATATTGTTAATAGCGATTTATGATACTAATATAATTAGTAGTCCGCAATGCAAGCCTGCAATAAACGAAGGTCGTGTTATTGTTATAAGCTTCTTAGAAAATCCTTTGACACAGAGACGAGTATTGCACAGTGCGTCCATTGTTCGAGTGTTTATATGCCCGCAAAGAATGGATAGGGTCAATCGTTTGTTGCCCAAGCACTAACAAAGCAATGGACATAAACATTATTGGCGTACCAACATTAGAAAACAGACGTTTTACTATGCAATAAACAGCTATGATATGTGATAAACACCAGTACTTAAAGGTTTCCCGCAAGATATGCGTTAGTATAGGGAAACGTTTTCATAATACTCGTACTTACCCAAGTTAAAATATTTCAAAATTATGGCTATAGTTTACCTACTTGTTATTAATCCTGATGGCAAGCATCAGTCTAAATCATCATAAAATGTAAGTTTTTGAGGTCCAAGTTTCAAATACATAGAAACAGGACCAGCAAATAGAAAAGTGGGTTAAAAAAAATACTTGAAAAAGCAATTTAATCCCGAAATAGGGTGTCCTATTGTCGGCCCATACAATCGAAACTTCTGGCACATGGGAACCAATATAATTTGATTCGAATGCTTTAACAAACGTGCCCACAGTGCGCTTTATGTTAGATGCCGGGTAAACAAGTATAAACACATAATGTCAACATTCACCTCAGGTTTCTCGACGAACCCTGACAAACGAGGTATTGTTGCAGCGGCTCGCGGTCGGAACCACGGGTGCGACTATGGGAATGCACCCATAAAATTTCCGCATTGTGATTTTTATCCGAAATCTGTATACAACTCGGGATTATACCGCACTCATCGTAGGGGTACAAAAGGTATGAGCGCCGCATTAAACCGCAATCGCAAGGTTACTGCTGACCGGAGTGCAGAGGCTTATGGGAATTTTATGTCACGTCTATGTAAGTAGACTAGTTATTTTTTGTTAGGTACTAAAACAATGTAATATTCTAATGAAGTTCTATCCCGCTTCGTTCTCTATCATTATTGGTTAATCGCAATACCTGCATAGCAAATAGTAATATGAGCTTAACTGAATTCGCATATAATTTTAATTAACGCATTGATTGACAGGTGCAACCGGTACAGGAAAATATCTTGAGAAAATCCAGACGTTAATATTCTCAGCATGTATCGAGACTTGCCTGTCACATAGAATCACTAATGATTAATTGAATGTTAATTAATATGATTAGAATTACATTCATCATTTCTACGAAGGCATTCATTAAATTAATGTGGTTACGTCATACAAGCAGCGTTAATCGCGAAGTTCCAATAAAAAATCCGCGTTATTTGAAGAATTTTGAAAGACAGCAATATTGATATCGTGCTCCAACATAACACATATAGTTCAGCAATTCAACCCGTTTGTGCCAAAGCAATAAATTCACTGCATAATCATACAGTCAAGCTTATATTTTTTATTAAACTTGTATTACTTTTATTGCCGTGTAATTTCTATAACGAATTGCCTTTAGCATATAAATAAAAGTTGTCATTTTTATTGGCCATTTAACGTTAATACATGGGTACGAATAGATTAATTTATGTTTTAATTTTGGTATTTTATGGCCGAAAATATTAATTATTTTTTGTCAAGGTGGATTTAAAGGTGAGATCGCGTGATGTAAAGGCAATCAACTCTAGCGCATTTCCGTACTCTACCGACGAGTCAGCCTTCCCACGCAGGGCTTCGTAATAGCTGGCTCATTGTTCCCGACTAAGCCTAATAACGCATAGGTACCTACAACAAATTTAAGAATTATTATCTTAATCTTGAACAAACATTTTGTGGGCTTCAATATCCAATCTATCCTTGTATTTCAATTTGTAATTGGTTGAATATCATGTAGGTAGGTAACCTTACACATGTCTTGCGTGAGACAATATTTTGTTTAAAATGCGTGTAGTAATCCTCTTACAAAAGAATCACAGGGCGTGAGTTAATGTGATCAAAACGGATTAACGTCAACAATTATTAAAAAACTTCTCGTGTAACAATATCCGTGGCGGCAGACACATCGCTCTAGTCCGTCAGCGTCGGATAAACTTTAACAATCCTCGTACAAAGTAACAATGAACACGAGGTTATGACACGGCGGCGACGCGCCGACGACGCGACGTTTTATTCTCGTGGATGCAAAAAATAGAGGTACGGTAATAAAAGTTTATCGCCGTGTTATAGAACAACAAAGTATCAATGGAACAAAAACAGGGCTTGCTCGCGATGTAGGTCACAAGACTCACAAGCATCATCGCAGTAGCCCAGAGGTGGTTAAAGCTAATAAATTATCCGTAACATGCTCTCGCTTCGCCGCGCCCGCGATACAAATTGATGGGCTCCTTCGCAAACGTAATTAATTTAAAGTGTGAAGTCTTATATCACTTATAAGATTAGATTAGATACTTTCATAAACAGCTTTCTATTTAATTTATTGGAATATCGATCAATATAATGTAATGAGATGTCTTAAGTTTGCTTTATTGAGAATCTATTGCTCGGACTTCGAACCTTTGCTGTAATGAACTGATAGTTTCAGGTTTCATTGGAGGTAATGTATTGAAATATTCCTGAAGGTAATATCAATGCAACGTGAACGATTGCTATGGGCATGAATACTCACTAACTCATTATTTATGGAAGATCTATGTGTACGACATCAAAATACAACAAATAGCAAATGGTGTAGAGCATCGTATTTTATGTAAACTATAGTCAGCTGGAAAATACGTGAGAAATAAAATAAATAGAAGACAAATAAACAAACATTAACGTCGGCAATATCGAACGCTTGCCAAAGGACAGCGAGGGTCAAACAGAGTCGTCTGCAAAATAATTGAGATGAAACAAAAACCGCAAATTTTAAATCAAACGAAAAGTCACTTATGAAATTAAGCTTCAATTATACTTATTAAAGGTTGTAAGAGTATGTTGAGTAATTACATCTTATTTTATGAGTGCGGCACGTTGATTACAGCACAGATACGGGCTGCTCCAAACTTTGTGGAATACCAGACAGATCGTTAGTTATGAATGAACATCAGCGGTAGGAATCATACACTGTCGTATTGTGTCGTTACTGTCGATCTGATTACATATATCATTATTTTAATTTGTGTGATCAATGGATGGTACGAAACAATGGGATTCTCTCATCTCTGTATACTGGCGAATTATGAAGGTCACGCCTACAACAGATGTCGTTTGTTCCAGATCATCAGATATAGCATGCTGACGAGGTGGTTGGCGCTGGCGCTGGTGGCCGCGAGCTATCGCGTCGCCGACGCCTGCACGTGCGCGCCTGCGCACCCTCAAACACACTTTTGTAACAGCGATTTTGGTAAGTTACACTTAATTGACATAATTTTAAGGCTTAAGGCGCTTACACGGTCAGTTCAACTCAGTTCTCTGATCTGTAAAAAATTTGTAACGGTCGATCGGCCACGACGTTTCGTGTTACGTAATTATGTACGCAACCGGTCAGATCGATGTGATGGACCTATGGGAGCCTTAATATAATTTGAAAATTAATTACCCTACAATAGACACAAGTAGAACAAAAGGACGTCCTTCAAAATGTAACGGAATATTAGAAAGCTTAATTAGAAGGATTCAATTAACTGTTTCGGCTGGATGGCGGTTAATTAATAAAGTCGAAAGACGTTACTTGAGAAATAATTGGAATTTTCTATTTTCAGTAATCGTTGGAAGAGTACAAAAAACATTTCGAGGCAAAGATTTTTACGACGCATACAAACTGAAGATTCGAAACACTTACAAAGTAAGTACGGAAACAAGTCGCACTAGATAGGACAACGAGATACTTTTATACATATCTGAATTACAATACTTATTTGAATACAATAGCTTGACTGTGAACAAACGTGTTTGGAACTAAATGAAAGTTTAGAAAACTTGCTATATTTGCTTGGTAAGCTAAAGAAAATGTTATTGCGTTGCAGGCGACGCCGAAAGCGAAGGTGGCCCTACAATCCGGCCGTTTATTAACACCGTCCCAGGAATCTTTGTGTGGGGTGAGCCTGCAGCCGAGGGAGACCTATGTTATTACAGGTGAATACCTCTCTACGACATGTATCTAATACGATTTTGATGTTGCTACAGGATTACGAATGTTCGAGTCAAGTCGTAGGATAAATTCCGTTTACCCACTGCTGGTTTAGCTCAACTAAGCTGCGAAGGATCGATATTGCTCCAACGTAAAACACTGACAGTGCGCGAGGACGAAGCCCCAGCTCGCCAGGAAACATTCGTGTTATTTATTGCTCTACTGCGTACGATATTCTAATTCAATTCGAACAAATAGAAAATGGCTGTTGCGTAAAAATTCTTTCGGGAATTTTAAGCTGACAGTAATCGTATATAAACCAAAACAAGGCCAAAGCAGGCATTTGGTATAATATGTAACACTTGTCTGCTTCATTAGTAGTAGACTTTGAAAAGGGATAAGTAGGTTTAGCTGATATCGCTTAATATTCAAGACTTTTAAGTACATGAAGCAATCGCATTAGCAAACAAGCTGGCGTCTATTATTGCGGCAGAACAATACCACATTGAAATGAGTTTATTCTTTGAATTGCCTTCAAAAGTTTTAATTCCTTTTTTGTCAATGTCTGTCTGCAATGTCGTCCTATTTGTCTGGATAATTTATTCATTGAAAAATTGTTCTGATTTTAAATGAGCCTGCTGGATAGAGTTAGTAAGGAATCCATTCTAGGATTCCGAATAAGATAAATGCAAAAGAGGATGTTCATGTAAAATTTGAGATATGATGTTCTAGAATAAAGAAAGTTCATTTGTTATTTCGTTACGAGTCGTGTACCGTCTACGCGGAAGATTTATGAGGACGCCACGTTGACGGGTTATTACCGCACCTACACAAAGAGGTACAAACTACAAATGTATCATAATTACCCCTTTCATGTTCCAGGTCGAGTAGTCCACTTAGAAGCTCACGTGCATTTGTGCGGTTTCGTCAGCAAATGGCGTGACGTTACTCCACGTCAGAGGAAAGGATTCCGTCTCCTCTACAGACAGGGTTGTACTTGCAAAGTAAGTTGTCATTCTCGTCACTAACTTTGACAAACTGAAGGTACACAGTTGCGGAAGGATTTATTGAGGGATGGGATGTTTTAACTGGAATATATAAACCATTTCATAAACTATAATCGTTTTGCTTAAGTTTTTTAGTTTGCCGGGGATCTTTTCGATGAAAAGATCCGGCAAACTAAAAAACTTGGAAGCTTTACAAAGTTTCAGTTTGCATAACTACTTGCTTACCGAACTATTAAAAGTTATTTAAAGTTTAGAACTGCAAGCAACGCCAAGAAAATCTGGTTTGTTGCCATTTATCAATCAAATAGCACCAAAATATATGGCGAAATATTCGTTTTCCCGAATCGAGCCAATTTCCTTATTTTGTTCTCGGCTCGTTTTCCGAAACATATTATTCATGAGTAGAAAGGATGAATATTTTTCTGAGCAACCTGTTAATGACTCTGCCTAGTGCATATTGATATTTCACGGTCACTTAGGTCAAGCAGCATTACTTGTCAATGACGGTTACATAGACCTGTGTAATAAAATAAAACGGATTTATAATATTCGATATTCCCTTCTATGGATTGCGGAGGTCAGACAGCGATCGATCTGATCAAAATATTGATAGTTAGTTGTGTTGTAGCTGCTTGAATGAGGTTATCGTGCTATGAAAATGCTACGAGTTTTCGGCGTAACAGTTAGACATTATTTTGTTTCGCTATCAGACTACTTAAAGATATGGTGATGGTGTATTAACGGGAGATTAATGTTATATTAATGTCAGGTCCACATGAACCGACGGCGGACCAAGTCACCGAACGCTTGCGTGACGGGCTACGACGAGTGCTACGAGCGACACGGCATCTGTCTGCACGACCGCGAACGCCGGTGCCGCTGGACTAGGTAAATATTATATTTCAATAAGTTTTTATTAAAAATAGATCTAATTTCGATTGCGGAAATATAACGTTGCCAATAATAGAAAACGATGGAAAACTCCGGCGAGTCTTTTATGTGAGGAGTCTGTATGTGACAGGGTACACGCACGCTCAATACAGAAATAGACCAAACAGGCAAACACTCACAAGTTTCTCCCTCAATAGATACCTAAGTAGAACAAGGAAACAATAACAAACCAACTTTAACAATACCTACAACTCTCTAATTACTACAGTAAACGAATCATAAACAGTAAATTTCATAGGCAACCTTGAAGCACATTACTAATTCGCACTCCGTGTGCCAAGCCAGATTACTCATATAATGAACGATTTTATGCTCCCATTCAAAGCTATTTTATAAACACTCGAGAAATTCCGTAATGTTAAGCAGTTAGGTTTCTCGTTTGAAACCATATCAAAATCGAATAAACACCCTACGTTGTCACTGTTCGTTTATAATATGGGGAACGAGTTACAGTCGTAAACAGGCGAGCGTTTGATGTTCTGCTGCCGCTGCCGGGTGCTGCTAATTGTCACTCAACAGTTGTGTTTATGTTGCAGGGCTCCCGCTCTCACGAGGTGCCTGCAAGCGACGCGCTTCAATAGCACCATGACTTGATTCACCACTACGATGCACAAGTTCACTCTAAAATGTACCTTTTGAACATCTCATTACGACGTCCTCGTGAAAAATTACAATTTCATTCACACTCATTACTAATCGTACGCAATCACAGCAGCTGATACTAAACCAAACATTAATGATAACACTTGATTCATTTTCGACCTTAAGTTATTTAGTTTTGAATGTTGTGTGTATGAAAAGTTAAATTAGCTCTATTGGCAATGTGACGAATTTATTGGTTGCAAGTTATCGAAAATTGTTACTGTTGTGATTTTTCTTTTGGACGCTTCTAAATTGTTGTTTTGTCTTCCTGGACAGAAATAGTTGTAACGTTATTTTTGTATTATTTATTTTTAAGTTAATGATTGTAAATTAACTAATTATAGTGATATTTAGGTTAAAATAAAGAAATTTAAACGGATCATGTGAAGTTTGGATATTTTAGCTTAGGCGTTTCGCCTGGGGTCTTCGTCCGAAGTATGTCCGAAGCCTAATATAAATTGAACGGCAAACTTGCTCCGCTGAGACATGCTATCTCCTACATAATTCTTGATCATAAAATGCTGAGGTATGAAGAATAGCAACAAATAAAAAGGCTGCTAGGATTCAATATTTACATAATAATTCGACCCAACAAGTCTACAAGTAATAAAATAGAGACGTATAGTAGGTACAAAAAAAGCAGGTAAAGTACCTACCTGTAAGTAATTACGTCATCAGGTAAATATAAATCTAAGTACTCACCATATCGGTGTGGTTATGATAGTAAGTCTGCTCGATGAGAGGGAAGTTCTCCCTCCCGAGGCGTCGTTGTAATTGGAGCAGATGACCGAACACCCAGGGCCGGTCCTAAACAAACACAATTTATAACAAAAATGGACCCATTTTATCTCACACAAAAGAAAAATGTCTGAATATTACGTAGGACATTGTTAAATTACCTGGAAGTGGTAGATTGAGTTGAGGCTGTTGATGGAGGGAACCCCTCCGAACTTGAGGCCGAGGAGTAGGGCCCGGTGGTCAGTCCCCGCGTCGCGGACGTTCTGTCTCACCAACACGAAGTCCGGCCTAGCA
Organism: Agrochola macilenta; assembly: GCA_916701695.1. Classification (NCBI taxonomy): domain Eukaryota; kingdom Metazoa; phylum Arthropoda; class Insecta; order Lepidoptera; family Noctuidae; genus Agrochola; species Agrochola macilenta. Next base: position 13,717,909 of record OU753558.1, read on the forward strand.
GGAAGTATAGTTAAAGATAAGGGAGAAAATAATAGTTTTGGAAAAGGGGAGTAGATTAAAAACAAATCGAATGTAGTTTTGAATATTTCTATCGTCTCTGAGAATTTGACTTCAACATAAACATGTCCATGTTTGTAACACCGACATACAATGGAAAAAATATTGTATTGTAAGTTCAAATATTTTTCTAAGCTCCAACCATTGGAGGAAGTAGTTTACAAAAGTTTGAACAAACTAACTTAGAGGCTGTTTCTATTATTATGTAAATCATAAAGCGCCCACACTTCAATCACAGTAAGACAACGCAAACAAATGTTGTTACAAACTTCCATTTACATTTTATCGTTTTATACTCTGTTTGAGTCACCGCAGTTTTATCTATAAATAGGATTTCGTTAATGTGTTTGTTTTGCGCGGATTATCTCATCGACTAACTTATAATAACCTTTACAACTCTACCGGGACGAATTAGATTGTTTCGCGAGATAATAAATCTAATTAACTCACCATTAGAACTTAGAACTTTAATAACAGTCATAATGTTTCTCCTACAAATTCCCTCTACAATCCGTATTTCTCTCAGAATTTAAAATGAGGTTAGAGCTTCTCTTAATTAGGTAAGTAACTTTCCTGGAACTTGTTTCTAGCTAAAATGTGCCGAGAAAATACTTTTAGTATGAAAATGAGGATAAATATTACTTACTTGAAGCATCGAGTGACTTTGGTGCCGCTGCGATAAACTGCCATAGATACGTTGGCTCCGTCAGAAGTGGCCGTCACAGTCAATTCCTGTTCGGAGCAAACGGTGCAAGTTATAAAACGAATTACTAGTGACTTGTGTAATAAAGGAACGGGTTAATTTGATTATCCCTTTTAACTTTAACTCCAACCTTCATCCCTAAACCTGTTGACCCTGTATTGTCCTCCAAGAATTACTTTGTAAAGTACTAAGTAGTCTCTGTATAAAGAGCTTTTCTGAATAGTTTATGGAAGTAGTCTCTGCCATACGGCTCTCAAACGATCTAACGATATGTTTTAGGAGCCCTAAAGACTTTATCAACGTAGCCAAATGTCTTTCAAATTCTGAAAAAACTGCAGTTTTTTACTGAACAGGGAATGTAGAACGAGGACCGATATCACAAGCATCTAATAAAGACTGTATTAAGAGGGTTTTTCCTAAAAGTTGGCAACGGCGCAAATAACTGTCAAATATTTACCTGTTTTGATAGCAATATTACTGAATAGAAATAAGAAATGTGGGTAACTAGCGAACTAGAATATTATTAATGAATTGCAATTATAACAATGAATTTGATGTTGAACCCATTTTAGGTGTAAAAAAGGCATTTGGAAAGTATCCAAATAGTTTTTTTACGTCTAAAACTAAACATTCGGTATTACGATATTAATTATTGCATTTCATAATCAATATTCTAGTTCGCTAGTTAGCCACATTTTTTATTTCCACTCAGTAATATTGCTAAATTAATCAAAACTCTGAAATATTTGACATCTATTTGCGACGTTGCCCACCTTCAGAATAAACGCTCTTAAGAAAGATTTCATGAGTTTACGAGGGTAAGGTTCAACTGTCGTAATAATGAATAAGTCGAGGGTAGCTCGGTATACAGTGACGTTGACATGGGCAGTGTGCTTTGAATATTACAATAGTTTGTTCTACAACACCTATTTTGTGGCGAGGGTACATAATTGATTGGAATGTTATGTGCGCGCCGTTGCTATTACGATTTTTATTACTGGTTAGATTTTATAATAAATACGCCTGGCAACATGTTAACTAAATATTTAATTTTCAGTCGTTTGAGCAGTATTTTACGATCGTGTTATACAATACACTGTTCCGACGTTAAAATAATTAATTGGCCATCAAAAGGATTTCGTATTTACAATCCATTTCATTTAAGCAGCCGAAAAGAGCCTTTTGATAACACAACCCTCTGAAAACGTATGAGGCAACCATCTGGCGCCGTCAGCCAATCAATAGTTCTGAACGGAAGCTGCGGGTGACAAAAGTGGATACGGAGAAATGAAATGAGGTTAACAGACATATTTGCCGAGATGTAGGGTATCTGCAAAGTGTAATTTAAATAACTCAAAACCCCAACTTTTTATTGTTAATTAATCACTTATCATAACAAATTGTTGCAGTAAGTAATTATTTATTTCCATAAATTATTGTAACAGATATTATATTTTCTACTTTTTAGTATCCAACATGATAGAAGTCTATCAAATTTTTTTGTAATAAATTTTAATCTCGATTCTGAACAAACTTGGTCCAGGTTTTGAGTTATTTCACTTACGCCTTGTATAATACGTACATTGTATCTACTCACCCTAAACTCGGCTTGTTCAACGCGAATGTCCCATTCACCGGGCAGGCGGCGTCCTCGGAAGTACTTGGACCAGTCGGTGTTCTGGTCATCCACCACCAACAGGGTCACACATCGGTCCCGATTGTACCCACGACCCACAGACGCCACAGACGTCACGCTCCCTAAGAAATGACTAATTGTTTGTGTCGCTGACCAACGAAGCTCTTCCAACCGACACACATTCAACGGCCAACAGCTCCACCAGTACAAAAGAGTAAAGTACTCGTAGAAGCTCTTTTGAAACATTTAACATTTTTCTCATTTCATAAGTCCAGCAATGCGATGTGCGATGTACGTATGCAATAGGCTGACATAATATGCAATGATTGGCTATAAACACAATAAAAGCGATTCTCTAGCCAGTTTCGCCCCAAAATTAACTAATTTCAGCCTTTTAATTCTGAAGGCATGTGTTACAAAGAAAAACCCCGAATTTCGAGCCAGCCGACCGTAAAAACGGGCCCTCTAGGGATGCCTGAACCATACGTTACCTAATAAATTGGCGCCTTGATCTCTTGCCGCGCCAGTGAGAGATTGTACTCGTTGGAGGAGCGACTCGCGGGACTTGGCCGGGGAGGAAGGCGCGGATGTACCGCGAGATCCTCCCCGCAGGTTCAGCGACAGGTCTCCTCCGCTGTTCGCTGCGGCCGCTACGGTTGCGGACGGCGCCGGGGGAGGACCCGACGCGCTAGTGATGCTGCCCCCGGTGGCTACGTCAAATTAAACACTACTTGGAACACGTCAAATATCTAATAAATTAAACACTACTTGGAATACGTCAAATATCTAATAAGTACTACTAAAACATGATTACCCAGAGTTTGTAATACAAATCCCAAAAATTATAAGCATACATATCATAATCTGTCGCGTAATTCGGATTAAAAGTTACGTTAAACACGGTAGTCCGTAATAAACAAACTGTTTCTTGTTATTAAAATCTGTCTAAGATATTGACTTGTAGAATCTACGTTGGTCTTACCCTGGGAGGTCGGCCTTTGATTCTGCGGTTTCGGCTGGCTGGTGGTGGCCGGGCGGCCGGTATAGGGGTCCACCTCACCCTCATCACACTCGGACTGCAGATCTCCCGAGCTGAATCTGCGCAACGCCTCCACTGAACTACTCGCCGCACGCCACCGCCACGCCGCGCCAACACACAGGGACACGCAGAGGAGGGACAAAACCGACACACACAATGTAGCCACTCATGGTCACCTAACCTTAACAACTTGCCAACCAACGTGAACACTGCCATTTAAGCTATCGTAATCAGAATTAGCTCCTACAGTGCGAACTGAGAAGCTTTCTATCTTATTCATTAACTGAGTTAGTCGGAATCAACATTATGAAACTGTTAACAGAAATAAACGCTATCCCAGCTGTAACAATCGCTCTTGTTAAGCAGCAACATCGAATCACGACAATCACATCGAGAGGAAAGCGCCATGCACTGAATCCAGGTAGTTCAGAACTGTTATTTGTTGTTGGACAAGGGTCCCAACAAGTAGCAGCAGTGATATGGTCACATACAATCACAGTCGAGGCTGATGAGTGGTGCTACACGGTATGTAGAGTGGAGCGGAGCCGGGGCGGGTAGGGGGAGCGAGCGGCGGGGGGGGGAGGGAGCGGGTCGAGTGCCGACGGGGGTGGAAGCAGCGCGGTGAAGCGGTTCGGGCTTTTTACGGTGTCATAAATTTTGTTTTATCCTTAAATTATAAAACTGAGCTTCATATAAAAATGTGATTTTTACCCAACTTGTGTTATCAAAATAAACTATCTATCTACACTAAAGAAGAGAGACGAAATAGACAATAAGTAGATTATGTGCCTCCTTATACTTTAAAATTAAATTCAAGTATCGAAGCCATTTTAATTGTAGCAGGGTTGAAATTGCTAATAAGTAGGTACTATTGTAGGATAATTATTAAATTTGACACCCGTTTCACAAAAAAGTTACAAGTTAAATCATTTATCACGAGGTAACTGAAAAAACTGTTAAGCTTTAAATAATAAAATTTAATCATGCATTTAATATACATCCAGAGGGTAGGGGACATATACCATGCGAACTAAGAACATACCTTCGTTTCAGGTAATTGACATTGCTGGTGAAGGAGGTCCGGAAGCTTGAGAAAGACAGGGTTGATGTGGTCGCGGCCTGCGGGCCACAGATCCCAGGGCACCCCGAACGGTCTATTTTGCCGCCTCCTTAAAAAAAACGAAGATATTAAACTGCAAAAGTCTCATAAAGTACGTTAAAGAAGGCAATCCGGAAAAAAGAAATGTGGAGAGATGTTTTTTCATTCTGCTTTCTCATTCGGCCTATATACAATGACGAGCAGTATAAAAAAGCCACTAACTTATCATGAAAATTTTCCGAAACCTCGCAAGATAGCTTATTGAAGTAAAAAGCAACATTCAAGTGTATTTAATAACGCATAAAAAACATCTATAAAACTAGTTTCAAGATGTTTTTAAATTAGTGTAGGTATTTTGTGTGGTTTAGGAGATATTTAGATTTTTTTGGCAAGTGGCTTTTTTATATTGCTCGTCAGTGTATAAATTTAGAATTTGTTGGGAGCTACATACAATGTCGCCCATAATAATTGATTAACATGAAAAATATTAAAGATAGATTTTAAAGTAAATTTTCCATGAATATTCAGAAAAATACGGGCGGTCACATGACCATAGGCGCCATTATATATACCGTAATCTTATGACACAGAGTACACGCCGCGATTTCGGTCCGTGACAATGACAATTCCGAGTTCAATCGAAAAAACCCAATCACCTTTTTGCCCGTTGTAAAAGACTGAAAATATATCCTTCAGGAAAAAAGGCGGTTAATGTGTTAGAAATATTTTATATTTCCAGAATATTCTACGAAATACTAGTTACACTGCATATTCCTGTTGTTTCAAAGAAGGAATTCTAATATCCCTGCATACCTAGGCAGTCGAGGACATTTGTCACTGTAATAAAACACATTATACTAGTTTATTACTACATTAGATTGCGAATGTTCCGCACTCTATATAATAGCTTCAATTAGTTGAAGTTTAGATGGTCGCGCGATATTGAACAAACGCGCGTTTGAGACTATCAACATACTATTGCTTGGCGCAGGAATTCTCGCTTTTGTGCTTGATCTATTGTGAAACGGAGCAGTTGTGGCCCAGCGGTAACGGCCGCGACTTATGAGTAGTAGGTCCGTACCCAGAGAGGCGAGAGGTACTTTGTGTAAATTATTTCATCATCACTACTCTCAAAACGGTGAAGGAAAGCATCGTGAGGAAACCGTCATGTCCTAGAAGCAAAACTTCGAAGACATGTGAAATCCGCCAACCTGCACTGGGCCCACGTGGTGTATGATGATGCCCATGATTATGCTATCGTAAAACTGAGAAAGATATACCGTGATTATATTTGTATTTTAATTCAATACACAGATTCAAAGTGCGACTGCGACAAATTTTACAAAATTATCTTATTCCTCCTTCAAACGTTTCTCCATTCTACTCGTTCTAAGCCCGAGTCTGTTTGTTTTAAAAGAAGCTAAGTATCATGTTAATGCTCTTAGAGTCTTTACTCTTTAGCATGACAAAAACACACAAGTGGTACAAAGGAGGCGAGTGGGACTTAAGTAGGTGCTACTCTAGCCCTTTTTACTCACACGCCCCTTGCATGCAGTCGACGACGTGGAGCTTGCAGGTTGTTATGCTGAATGAAATGACCGCTCGTTTTATTTTTATGTTTCAGATGAATGGGCTCAGGTTTAATTTATAATAAAGGCAATGTTCATGGAAGTGATAAAGTTTTTATTATAAATTCCTGGCTTTACATTTTTATAACAAGATGTTTATTAATATAAAAGCTCAACGATATTAGACCAAACAGCAAACGCACTAAGAGCAATAATAGATGGTATGTTTCATGATTTAATATTTTATAACAAACACATTTGTAAGCAGAATAGAACCACAAGCTTCTAAGTAAATACCGTAGCCAGATATACTATAAACCCAGAATACTTGATCTACGAAAACACGATTTTCATGGATCTGGAATAGCGGTAGGAACAAGCTTTGGGTAAATGTAAACCGAAGCGTAAAGCCGATTTCCTTTACCGGTGGAACAGCAAATACGACCTAACCCGCCTTTGTAAAAAGATCACTTTAGATCTTACGTACATTAGATGTTTACGCGACCTATTCTTCTATACAACAAAGATTTCGTTCTGCGTAGGTACGATACAAGGTAAATATGTACATAAACTTACCTCGGGATATCTACAAGCAAGTGTCGCAGATGTCAACAGTGTTAATAGAATAAACGCGGCTAGGTGAACAGCTTGTGAGGTGGGGAGGATCTACCTGCAGACAAAACATTTGGAATCATTTCAAATGGATCACAATTTACAAAAATTTTTTTGTTTAGTTTTAGGGTCGCAGTTCTCTGTTTCGATATAGTTTTCTCAGGCAGCATTAACAATATATCCAATATAACCAGCGCTTAAACCGCCGGAACCGATAATCCAGTCCTGAGTGAGCTCTATCAAAGGGTTAGGATAAGGGGTTGCTGGGGTTGCCTTTCTTCCCAAGAGTGTAGTAAAAGGCGACAAAATGCGGAACGGTATCCTTCTTTAAAGGTCCCCCCACTCCCCAAACATCTTAACCATAACATTAGGGATCATGGCCCATGGCCAACCATGGAAGAGGGCTGTAAGGTATGTCCACGATCACGGGTTAGTAAACAAATGTGTTGCATGGATAAGACACCTAAATGATAACTTGATAAAATAGCGTACAAAAACAACGGAGCGTAACCCGAAACACGAACGGAAAAACATTCTTTAAATTTTTACTTTATCTACAAAGACAGGTTATTTTATTTTCTTATCGTTGTTATCCTTACATTTTCTCGTCTCTCAACAGGAAAAAATGTAAACGTTAGACACGAAATTCGGAAAGAATACCTCACGGATTCGTACTAATATAAATTAGGTTAAAACAGATAAAGTATAATTCCACATTGCTATATCAGGTCCTAACGCCCGAAATTCGAAAAAAGAAATTCGAATAATCTTACGTGATATTCTCCGTACCGAAAACACGTACTCGTAGGTCTCAATAAGTTAGTGTAATTACTTACCTCGCAGGAGTAATTACCTAAACATTCATGACCTAAAGGTAGAAGAACGTAGAACTTTACAATTAACAAAAGTTATACAAAAAAAGTCCTATCATTATTGTACAAGATATTAGCATGTCCTCCAATTTGTATTTCTCTCATGAACTTGGGTAATATTATTCGTGGAATAATTTATTCTTTGGGCTCCGTTGAGGGCCGAAATGTCAACCGTTTTCTCCAAGTTAACGTATCTAATGTTTTGCGTATTCTGTGGCGGATTAAAACATCCCTTTGCGGCGTGCGTGTGTGTTAGTTACACGAAAATGGTAATTAAAGTTTATGTGGTTATCAACACTCAACACTGCGTGCGTACAGATTTGATAGTAACGGTTATGGGCGAAGTGATCCTACAAGCTCTGTGTAAAATCCATATGTACTTAATTGAAAAAGTTTAGGACGCGCGTATGCACCACATTTTGACGCCCGAATGATGCTGTATGCCTTCGAAGAACTTGATAACCAAGATTGGATTGATATGGATGTTATGATATGCTTGCGGGTGTAAAATCGTAGGTGCTAATGAGCAAAGTTAACAGTATTACAAGAACTAGTAGTAGTAGTTCGAAGGAAAAATTGACGGCATTGCGGGTCTGTACTTTTGTAGAAGCGATAATATTTTTTACTAGAGCCTTATGTCACCCTACATAGAGAATACGAAACGCTAATCGTTATCTTTGTTTATTACACCTACGTTCGTCGAGCCACATTCGACACGATATACGATCCAAAACGCGGACACTAGCCACGGCTAAAATAGAGTGGCAGCTTGATGGTATCATAGTCAATAATATAGTAGCTAACATAGTTTTGTAAAGTATCATATTATTTTAATTATTGTGAATGTGAAGACTATGTGGATCATTTCTTTTTTCTTTTATTTCTTTTTTCTTGCTCAGTTAGTTTTAATGATGGCCTGACCAAAATTATGTCTGGACTGTAAAAGAGACTGCGACCTCTGAGTAGTCAGATAGGAACCGCCGATCTCATCTAGCTTATTTTTAATATGACGTGTAAAAGTGATTCCGATATGTTATTTACAAAATAAACAATTTCCTTTCATATCAGTTATTTTATACTTAGGTAATATGAAGTTTCAGTTTTTAGTTTTATTAATGGTTTATTTGAAAGTTTGATATCCAATTACAAGGTTGTATGTACATTTCTTTCTACAATTTCATTGTTTTCAATTACAGTTTACTGACTGGAACTACTAATTGGGTGGTTTGAGTAAACGTTGCAAACATTTTTGGCACATTTGTACTCTCACTTGACAGTTTTGTGCCATAGCGCAGTCACGTCGGCGGGCACTGGCGGGTGGCCAACGTTCATCCCTCCGGCAACCACCGCGTCGCCCGTTACGCAACCAACCCACCCCGTAACCTATTATTGGGCCATTCACTTACCTATATTCGGACGTTTCTACTTTCCCTTAGATTGAATTTGGAAATTTACAGTTCTAGATTTCATTCTCACGATTTTGCTACGGCGTAGCGGCGTAGGCCTGTAATTTTAACCTCGACATTTTCTACGTTTGAAAGGAACACAGGGTTTTCTGACGTACATAAACGGTAAATGTGGAGGTCTCTAAGGAACAAAAAGCGAGGGGTTTGCATCTGCTAATGTTAGGGCAATGTTTTAGAGGCCCTACATCAACCGTGACCTCAGGGGGCGCGTTATTGCCCTTCATTGCTCTACGAAGCGTGTTAAATAGCGCAAGTGATAAGTTTAACTCAGGTTTTTATAAATAAAATAGTAAAGGTTTTCTGAATCCGATGAAATATAAACGGTTAAGTAATTATTGATGTAGTAGGTACAAAGTTTAAATAACAGTTACCAATGTTAGATATAAAATAATAGATAAGCGGTGGCAGTTTAACAAAATATTATAATAACTACCAGAGTCATTTTCATTTGTCGAATGGCACTTATAATGGAACGAAAATTATAGTCTGCTGAGTACAAAAAATCATAAAATATTTATGCTGAAAACAGTCATTATTATTTGCCCCAGTGCCACAGCAAACAGAAGGTAGCATAGTCCAGCTGTCTGAATCTTGACTAGATATTCAACGTATTCAAAACCCGGTGAAACTTCTCAGTTATGTAGATAGCGAATTCATGAAATTGAGAAATGTTCAATTACAAACTATTCTTAAGCGCCTATAACACGTAATAAACATGATACAGAATGAAAAGAAAAGTTAGAAAACGCCCTCGGGAACAAGGATTCGAGAAATGAATCCAGATTTTTCCTTATAAACGACGGTTGGCGGCCACAAGAGGAAATAAACAAAACAAACAATAAAACACTTTTATAAGGAAAATAAAACAAAAAAAGTGACAGCTTTAGCATTCAGAAAGTTCATGCGACCAGTAATAACGATTTTTAAATTAAGGCACTCCAGCATAAAAGGGTCAGAAATGTTAAAAAGGTTCACCTGGAAAAGGTATCTAAAAATACGTGAAGGTCTACCCAAGCTCGCTAAATCACACTCTCATTTATTATGATTATTAGACTCATTTGCATAATCTCATAATTATACAGGTTGCTATTTTCTATTTAAAACATTCGGCACTAATTTAATTGTCATATCAAGATAAAAAGTGAGAAATAAATGTGTCCGTCCACTATCAAATAATCGCGTGTATAAAGAGAGGCTGCTAGGTAGGGGCTGGCGGGCAGCCAACCCGTGACGTGCTAGCGTTACGCAAGGATCGATCCTAGGACCGAGTGCCTAATGCTGGCACATTCACAAACAACCGGCTACGTGATTCAGCATTAAGTTGGCACGCAAACAATAGGTACTACACCATTACGTACCTCTATTCTACTACATTTCCAGTTCAAAAAACACGAGGGCTTCATGAAAACATGAAGTTACTCTATCCAGCAGCGATATTTCATGCTGACAGCGGTGTACAACAGCGCTGAAGTAATGTAACATTCGCGTGTACCACTCTTTGCTATTCATTATGTAGCAGGAGCTGCGAGAATCTGTGTCGGTACAATTCTGAACATAATAGGAAATAATTGAAAGCACGTACGAAAGCATTTTATAAGGTAATAAAGCGATGAAGATCGATAGTTAACCGTGCTCGTAATGCTGTCATTAACCATGTAGCAAGCAATGTCTCATGTGGTCGCTGTGGGATATGTTCAAACTAATAAAACGTAACAGCTAGTTCGGAACACCGGGTAATTGCCCACTAAACGCTGTCGATCGACGACCGATTTCCTAAACTAAAATGGAAGATTCGTTAGATGACTTTACTGCACATAAAGATACCTATCGTCTTTTACTTTTCTAAGAAAGTTCGTGACATGGAATAAAAATAAAAATGGCTAGTCCAAATTGTCTTCTAACATAATAAAGTAATGCATAAAAATTACTTTCTCTTTCCTCCCCGTAGGTTACGTAAAATAACTTTCCCTCACTCTATCTATCCTCCAGGGTATTCGCCAGTCCATCGCTTATAATTATAACTACATATATTATATGCATTCTTATTATGATATTTATATATTTACGTAGTTGAATCCCCTTTTTGCACATTAGTGCAAATGAAACTGTTCTACTACTATCTACCCCAAAAAACGCTAGCCATAATTTTTAACGTTCCTATTTTTTTTCTCTAAATAAAAGTCGGCGCACCAATTACAACCTCGTTGTTTTGTTATAACCGAAAATATAAATTGATAGGAAAGCTTACAAAAAACCAAATCTCCTTTCGAGGCGTACCGGATATTGAAATGTTTTTTTCGTCTCTAGGGGTTATTTCTCTATAGGCATACAGACAACGATTTTCGTTCAATATAAATATTCTTTATGAAAAGACTCCTTGATTTTTCAAGCTTTTCTCCTAAATTTCAACGTATTGTTAACGTACAATTAGCCTAATTGTTATCTACATAATGACTATCAAAATCAACGTTATTATGTAGATACCTATAATTAGGTTTGTTAAATTAGGTTTTCCAATTAGGTGGGTACACAATTAATGGGAAATATTTACTGTACATTAGTCCTTACCGTTTTGACTGATTATACATAGGTAAATATGTACTAAAAACACATTATATTTCCATTGCGATTTTCCATTTTACAAGTAGTTAAATGTTTCCGACGCTGTAACCTCGTTGTAAATGTTTAAATCATTTTGGGTTATTATAAAATGAATCGTCAATTATAGTTTTAATTCGTTTAGGCAACAGTTCCGCCCTTCGAGGTCAACTTAGAGTCGGTATATGGATGGGTTGTACCCGTCTATATACCGACTCTAAGTTGACTGTGTCGTAATACTTTCTAGTCGCCACATATCTGGGGATTAATGAATGAATCTATATGTCTGGATGCGTTGATAGTTAATTTATTTGAATATTTAATAGATATAAAAAGTTCTGAATGATTACTTACAGATTATAGGGATAAGTCCGATGATGCGAGGAATCCGCTTATAGAGCACTGGTTGCGCGTGTAACTGTATGAAATGTGGGCAGTAGGGGTGCCTCCTGAAACACTGATGAAAATCGGCGGGACGGCGCACGCCACACCAGATATTGATTTAGGGCGGCGCGACGTGCCCCCGCCACACTAGCGACATCTTGACCTGACACAAACATTGGACACGAACCTTCTGAAGCTACCTTTACTTACCAATAGATGGCGCGATAGCCTTGACCGTAATGTGTAACCCTCTGTTATTGTTTATTATATCCTGTCCGCTATTAAGCTTCATTTAAATAACAGTTAACAGTAGTGTTTTAAACTTTCATTGATTAAGTGTACCGATTACTTGAATTATGATTTAAGCTTCCTAGTAAGTGCTACTAAATGCTCCTTGTATATGCGACCTAACTTAGATCTGCTGACTAACGTATTATTTTCATCGTTTTAACAAGAAGTAACTATGATTACGAAATTACATATTATTTGCTTTATGGCGTCATAAGAACTCGGATCCGTCTCTTCAGGAAACGTCACTTTTAACTTCTTGTAAATACAGAGTTTAAAATGGCAAAAGTCGTAGGCCCACCAATGACCATACTTTTTTGGGCACATGGATAGTTATTTTGAGTGACAGTTTTTAATTGTGTTGGTAAGTTGGTAACTACTAAGTTCTATCAAAAATTGAAGCGATATGTCTCGCTCGGGTCCCTTTTAAATCGGCCCTAAAATAAAAAGTAAAGGATCCTTAAAAGTAAAGGATTTCTAATCCGTACTTAATGGTCATAAGGGCTCATTGCCAATAGCAATATCATTACACTTTCAACGCTTAGCTTAGAACAAGCACAAATTATATCATTCATAAAACGAAGTAGATAAAGCATCAATACGATGATTATTATCATCCTATAAACAGAAGACCTAGAAGGATATTATTAATAGATAGAACCTACAAAAAAAGGAATCTATAAGATAAAAAGCAAAACTTAAATAAATCTACGAAAGTGTCGGCGAGCGCGTTGAATTCTAATGTGTGCTACGCCGCTGCCTAGCGTCGTAGGTTCGTAGCAATAATATGGGTATAACAATAATTCTCGAAAACAATGCTACATTTCTTTCTTTTAGCGCTCAGAAACGTGCCAGTTTAAGTTTTTACGAGATACATAAAACGTGGTTCTGTTCAGCCAAGGTTTTTCTGCTAGCCCCGAGTTCGTATGCGAAAAGGAGAAATAAAAAGATAGGCTGGAGTATTATCGGCGGGATCTATGTGGTATACCTGTGTTGTGTGTGTATGTGTTACGAGTGGTGCAGGTGTGGGCGTGTGTCGTAACGCCTGCCGCCGCCGACGCGCTACGCAACGTTGCGTAGCAGCTGTGCGTTCACACTGGAGCTACTTTACTACTATTTGTGGAAGTTTTTATATCTATTATTTTTGCTTTAATACATAGCCTGTATTTGCTGCTGTTATTCACAAAACTCACCTCAAACTCATTGGCTTAATCGCAGCCGCTAAGCGACTTCCTAGCAATGTAATAAATAATGCTGTGTCGTACCTACTCATAACACCCATCATCCTCAAGTTTAAAAAGTATATGGGACGGTTATCAACCGATATAATTATAGTTTTCTTTATTGTTTCTCTAATCCAGAATCCAGGTCAAGTTTTTTGTATAGTCTACAAAAAGAGCAATCAAAAACAAATTATTGGTTTATTTCCAACCACCAATTACCTACCAATTGACATGACATCTTTGGGGATACCTATGTATTTACAAAATGATTAAGACACAATGGTGGCAGCGTCCGGTGTGAACACGGCCGCTCACAGAAAGTAAAGTTGGTGAGGCAGTGGCGGCGCAGTGTTGCTCCGTACGGCGCACAGACCGGTCCGCCATGTCGCGCTGACAGCCCGCGCACCTTCTGTCAAACTGACAACTACTCACTGACAACCTGCGACTGACAAGTGAACAATGTGGCCAGTGCTCAGCCTCCTCGCCGGCGCCCTCCTGGCGGCCGCGAACGCACAGGTAACAAAGTGCACATTAACACAACGCATTATCATGCATCATGCACATTATTATCAACACTGTCTGCACCTCCATCAACCTGTAACTATTCTTTGTACTTTAACTTAACACATTCACGGGTTTTTGTTGCGTTAATAACTGAATGTCGTCATCAACACAATGGAATAAGCAAAAAAAATTATGAACGGACCTTTGAGTCGGTCTCAAAGTCACTTGGATGTATGTCTTAAAAGTTGTTGCTGCTGGATGGTTAAAACTATTGAAGTTTTCCGTACGCCCACAATCCTACAAAGTCCTTACTAAACTTGGTGTTATCTCAAGTTATATCATTGGCACAGAACCAGAACAGTACCTACATAAATGTTACCTAATTGGTGTTGACCGACTAACGAAAGTACTTTAAATGCCGGTCCATTAGCATAGCCTTGACAAAATTGATAGCCACAGTTTTACTAATAATAAATTGTATTGTTTATGATTGTAACACTAGCAAACTTGTTTTACCAATAGGCATGTACTTCAAATGTAAATAAGATTACATAAAAGAAACGTAAGTTACCTAGTTTTCTGTAACTTCATTCCGAGAACTAGTTATTGGATGATTCATTCGCAGAAGAAATAGAAATCAAAGAGATTCATTTGTGCAGTACAAATGAGCTCGTTCTTATTGCATTATGTTGATAACTGTTGTAATACAATGTTATGTACGCGAACGTAACTCAACGTAACCCACATCTCGCATCAAAGAGTTCACACCATGGCACTACGTGTTTAATCAAATGCCATAAGCAAATATGGGGCACATTATATGTAGGTACTCGTATAGTTTACTTATGTAGGTATGTGATGAGGTACTATGTAAATGAGTTAGAGGAAGGTTGATCAGCTGCCGGCTGTATAAATAGCAGCTCAATTTAATACGCCTCTGCTTTAACATTGTTTTTATATCATACTTGTCGTAATATATTTTATGATGTCCTTCGTTGCGTTTCTTAGAATATAATTATGTCTATTAATGTAATTATTCCTTTATTTATCGTCCATTTGTAGTTCCTCAAGCTAATTAAAATTATGCTTCAGGCTAGTTAGCTGTGGAGCCTCGCCTATGACCTATCTCCTCTACCTCAACAATCCACCCTGTATACCTAATCACTCCGGTGATCACTCCTGCCCATCACCTAAATTGTGCGTGTAATTCCGACAATTGATTCTTTAATTCATAGGTCATCGAATAATAATAATACATTTTGCATACAGTTAATTAGTCATTAGCATCCTGTATCCAAAACGTCAAGCGGTAAATGAAATTTGCGGAAATGAAGTCCTACATTATCGCAAAATATTCATGTACCTTGTATGTAATATATATCTAAACATATAGCTACGTATAGGTATACAAAGCAGTTCCATAATAGACAGAACCAGTAAGAAAAATAGACGTCGCAAAGTCTAAGTCACTGAAGTACTTAATTATGTGGCTAAGATGGTACGGAGGTGCACTAAGAAAAGTTTTTTGAAACTTAACCCCTGAGTGGGTTCCAAAAGGGAATGAAGTATGTTTGCTAATTCTCGGATAACCACCAGTCTATGAGGGTATATTTCGATATAAGTGATATTGAGTGCTGTATCAAATTACCCATTCTCCAAAGTCCTTATAAGTTACCGAGCTCTACTCAATGTTCAACCTCAAACAATTGGTTTTCTTAATAATAGATCATAGTAGTGAACTGGACAGCAAGTTACACAACAGTAAATACACAAGTTTTGCATTAGTAACTGGTCATAACCCAGTTAAACTAATAGTTAACTGAACACAATACCTTCGGTAACTTTAACTTAATGTTCCACATACAACGCTGCACCAAATATTACTGCTCGTACATAGTAACTACTAACATGACTATACATTTACATAATATTTTTCACGACATGTCAGTTGCATGATAAGTAACGTGAACTAAGTGCTAACACCTCAAGCCTGCTCTAGTTTTATATGTAGTTCTCTCAAAGAAATATTACGGACACTAATTTCAAAGTTTTGTACCAAAGAAGATATAAATATTTGGTTAGCATAACATAGGAAACCCTAGCAGTCTGCTAAGTGTCAGACCCTATGTTAGGAAAACAAAACTGGACGAAGTCAAAGACTTTGTGGTATTTAGGTAGAGTCTTGACTCATGTTCATATTATTGAACCCAGTCCCCATTTGCAATGATATCGGTTAACTAAATTGAATTAAACTGCCTTTATTCAGCAGTGTTTTAGTACACACATGAACGCATAAAGCGAACATATTATCTACACATGTAAAACGAACCCTGCCTCCAATTTAGGCCATATTAGGTTCTGCATGGCACGCCAATGCCAGCGTCTGGCGGCGCGGGCGCAAGGTCATAGCGGCCTACGCATCCACGCCTCGACCAATACTCGACTTAATAACGATTAAAGGCTTTTGACTTTTAAATGCTAAGAATTACTGCCCTTTTATGTGGCAATTAACTGGACCAAGCAAAAAGTGCAGCTTTTTAGGATATGTGGTAATAGTCGAGTCGTGGTCTAAATACCTATTTGAAACGAATTTTTTTTTTTTTTGCTATAGCAGTTTTCCCTAAGTACATGTATTCGTGCTTGTGACTCGTAAATCAAAGTTTATTCATCTAATTTCATCTATGAATCTAGGATTATTCATCAAGATTATTCCATACATCACGATCATGATCCATAAGGCTTAAGCTAAAACCCTGAAGGTGCTAGTGTTAACGCAGTGTCGTAGGCGATGCATACCAAAACTACGATTGTTCATTCATTCAAGGAAACCAACGGTGAGTCAAATCGCAATATTGACTCATACGGCGTACATAATACATACTTACATAAATTAATTTTGTACTGAATCACTATTTACCAGCAATATTGACTTTAAAAATACGAGTACAAGTTTGAATCAACAAAACAGATTTCGGGTATTTAAGATACTGATTTGTTTAAACTTTTATACCTTTATTGATTTCATTTTTTATACTCGGAGAAACCACAAAAGTCGGTAATAAATTGAAGATAACATTTGATTTAAAACAACGTAAAACTAACTCAAACTAAAAAATTCAAACTCAAAAGCAGCATCTTGAATTTTTGATACGTAGACTTTCATCTGTTCAAGTTTATATGTCAATCACTTGCTATCAACCATAACAATAGGTCAAATCACCCGAATGTGTATATTTACTATAGCTTACATTCGAACTTGCAGTTTTCTCAGACAAACAAAAGTCGAAAATCTATAAAATGTTTATGGGATTTCTAATACTCGTCAGACAAAGAACGAATTATTATTATAAGCAAGTTTCCGGCCCATGGTCAATAATGATGTGATCAGTGTCTGATGGTGAAAACATAACTTTACAATTTAAAGAAATACGATACTCTAATTGACCATTGACGATGAGCATTGTTCCGAATAGGTACGCTTTCAAAAGTTACTAACTTTATTAGGTATTGAAGCAATAATATTTTCATAGCTTATGAAGTTATGACTGAGTATCTACTATTATACGAGTAAAGCGTACCTAATGCGTAAATTTGCTAGGTCGGGTTGCCACAAAAGCAGCTTCATAGCATAGGTCTGAAAATATTTAGTATTTTAGCACTTACTTAATTACTTTAGTGCATTTTTGTATTCACGAACTATCTGCAAAGTCATCTTTATTCTGATACTAAGAAATAATCGGTTCATATTTTTCGTACAAGGCTTTTCCACCACTCGCAGCTTCCAAAGAAAATAAGCAGCATAATACTTATTATCTGATTCAGATAATTTAAATGATAATATTAAGTTCCGAAATTGAATCATTGATATTTACTTCGGCATATTTACGGCAGCAGGAATTGGCGATTGAATTCTATGACTTATCCTTCTAGAAATACGTACGATTGCTCATTAATTAAAAACCAAGGGACGGGATGGTTCGGTACTAAACAAGTGTAGGTATACCTTCAGTATCTCAACAAAAGAAAATACTAATAACATTTTCACGTCCGTCCGACCTGTTTATGGTCACATTTATGTTTTATTAATCCAATCCAGTTTCAATTGTATGCAAATTTCAGTTATTCTAATCGATGGTTTTATGCTCTTAGCATGAATTCAGTACAATAATCTACTATTGTGCTTGCTATTTGATGAGCTTCAGCACCGATGGCCTGTAAGTAAATGTTGTAGACTTGTAGAGCAATGAAAGAATATCCGAGGTATGCCATGTTTACATCGGATATGTTCAGTAATACATGACATCACGTTAGTGTGAACAAATGGGACATGAGCGCGCCCGCGCCGAGCTAGTGCAACGCGCATCGCATATATATGTGGCACTCAAGGCGATTTGACAATTAACTACGCATTTTTACACATACGTTACTAGTTTTTTTATGGTTTTTGTTTTAGTATTATTTTATCAGCTGTCGTTATAACTGTATCGATATTGATATTTTGGATAGAATAGATATGACAATAGCAATTTTATTTTTATTTTTTGGGTGGGAAATCATCAAATAACTCCTCCCGCTCTGGGCGGAGCGAGAGGGTGTTTCAAACTTTTACTGACTAAAACCCACCCGTGTTACTTCCGTTGCCTGTGTGCCGGGGCCGCGATATCCCTTACAGACAAACCCGCAACCCCAGCAGGATGACAATAGCTATGAAGTAAGTATTCAATAAGAAGGAACAATCAAAATAAATAAAGACTTTAAATCATTTTTGTGAGCGCGTTTGAGAACTGAACAACATGTGATAGACCTAAAAATTTATATTAAAACAACATTTAATTCATTTAGACTCTAGTTCATTTCTAACGTTTACAGAACTAGTAATTTTAAAGAAAATTATCAAGTACTTGATGTACTATTCTAATTTCTCCAAAAAGAGAATAATTTTACTTGATCCCCTAAGAAATGATTTCTAAATATTTTTTCATTTGTTTTAAGGTCGTGTTGTTTTAATGTTCTTTTGAATTACTTATCGTCTTTGAGACCTTGTTCTAAGTACGACTCAGATTATATGTTGTACGAAATACTCGTAAGTAACCATGCATACCCCTTAATCGTAGCGAAGGATTTTTTTCGTTAAAGCCAAAAAAACCATTACGATAAAACATTTCAGTGCTTTTATGAATGCTGGTTGGGAACTTAATAAATAAAGATATGATAAGAATGCAAAAGAATGTTATTTTATTTTGTTAATTTTCCTTTAGAGGGATGAATGACGTCAGTCTTGTCTTGCGATGATCAACTTGTGCGGAAATATTAAACATTCCATATTTCATAAATAGTAATATGTACCTAAAGCAAGTTGACAAATCCCAGCCAGAAAGTATTATTTATCTATTTAGAATTACATCCTAACAAGAAGTAAGTAGAGCATACACGATCACGATGACTATTACAAATATTACACAATGCACTACTTATGCTTTGCAACAGTAACGCGTTGCATGACTGCATGCATCGAATAGTCTCATGAAGTCCCGAAAACTTCGAGCTCATTCAGGAAAAGAAAAGCGCCTAATGAGTTGGTCGTTTGTACTTTAAAATACATTTCGTTTGCGTGATTGAGCTAAGTGGTGCCGAGAGGCGGTAGCACGCGGCCTCCACGACACGAGCCGAGGTCGCATCTTCCTTTGCATTACCTTGTTTAATTTATGCTTGGCTTCATTATTAATGCTCTTTAACTAGGTAATGAAACGATATGATATAACGTTCAAAATTATCAGAGCATTTAACTGTTGCATAAACATATTTATTTTCATATCTATCATTTTAGTGCTGAGATAATAATAAGGCTGGTTCCCACGAGCTTACTTATTCACGGTTAGTTATCTGATAGATCTCGTAGACTATTTTCGGTGAATATGCTATAGTGGGTGCTAAGACATTCGCCACGCATGCGCGGTGCAGGCAACGCTCTGATTGCCCCGTGGGCTGATCGAGGCTCGATAACAACGCTCGCGGAAGTATCCATTGCCCCAGCCGCACCGCGTTCTGTATATTAAAGCATAACATCTTCCTTTCTATCTATCAAAATCATAATGTTTCGCAATTTCCAGGAAAGCTATTCTGATTATTTTATTATTCATTTTGCTTGAAATCTGCATGAGTATACTCTACAATGGAGCTATTTATTTTTAAACAAAACCTTGGTCTCTCAAAGATGTTATTGTTATCAATATTTGTCAGGAAACATGAGAACACTGTGCTAATGTGTAAATAACATGAGATATCCACGAGATTGGTCACGATTGGTATCTTACGTCACGGCTTGTCCAACTTGTTTTGTCGAACAAGCGAACATATCTGATTTGCGGGCGTGTCTGTGACACATTGTCTTCATCCGAAATCTTTGAAAGCGATATGTTACAAAAGCCCTGTCTAATTCTGGGACAACGCACAGAGGCAGGCATACGTATTGTGATCGCGACACGAGAGTATTATTTGATAATTTAATATTAGCATGAAGCGGTCTTTTCCACGAAGGTTAGGACAAGAACAAATGAAGGTCTTTGAAGTTGTTGTTCTATGATGTTGTTTATCAGGAATTCGGCGCTTTTGCATGACGGTCTCACCTTAGAAAATGTATTTTACATATTATGGTGTTTGTATGGTTGTAGAACCCAATGTATCATTAATAATGCTAATATTCAGTCCTGTTTAATAGAATTATATTGCTAACCAAAGCTTCATTACTCGGCACAAAGCACATATTTTATACGCTGACCTATAAAATGACAACATCATTAATCGTGAGTAGTCGTTACCATCAATCATACGCGTGTGTTAGTGTCGAAAGATCCTGAAACGATCACTTACGACAGTTTGGCAATTCAGTAGTATTAATATAGAGTTTTTTTTTTTGCAATTTGTCGTAAAGCTAATACCGTCGGAAGTTCTGATAGGAGGATCCCGACGAAAAACTGACAAGTATCTTACGACACCGTCATTTGTCAAATGCCGTGTCATTATTTACGCCGATCGGTAGCTACCTGTCACACCAGCAATCATCATTGAACACGTCCTACTCGCCAAGTGATGAAGACACAAACAATACCCTTTCCGTGGGAAGTCCCAAATTGGTAGCGTCGTTCTTCCTACTTTTAGTTTTTTTTAAGAACCCATTCCATTAATGATTATTTTATGGGCTGGCCATAAGTTTACTTGCCTGCTCTTAGAAATGCGAGAAAGAAACCTCATCATCATCAAACTTTTCCACATAAATTGGCTTTGTTTGCTAGTTAACCTGTAGCGATGCGTATACTGAAGAACAGTGGGTCAAGTCAAATGATTTCATAATAATGGGATAAAGTATGTACTTAACGCACTCAATTGATACTGTAGCGGCATCTACATCGCTACATGCGAACTACGCATCAAAGACCTGTCGTCATACAACATCCTGACGTCACACAAATTCCTGCATCGTGCAATTAGAGTTTACCGCGCGATAAACATATATAGAATCTCCCAACTTCAAACCTGTGGGCAGTTGCCCGCCAGACACGACACCCGTCTGGTCGGAGGATCCTCCCTTTTCTAAGGTGGGTGAGTGAACTTTACACCCTGTTCCTCATACCCCTAAAATACTATTGCTAAATAAATTATACATTCATATTTAGTAACCATTTTGTAACAGTGACTAATCAGTCGAAATAAACTCGCACTAGTATAGCAGGTATAAGAGTGAGGCTTAACTTAAATAGGATCAGTCTGTGCCGCTTAGTCTCTGGCCAGGCTTTAGGCACTCCTTAATCCGTCAACGTTTACCTGTGTCACGTACGACTGGAGTAGTTAGGTAGGTACTGGAAGAATATGGCGTCAGCAATGACGTATAAAAAATACACTAAAGCAAGCATAATCGTGGATAATGAACTGATCCTTATCCCACTTACACTCGAGTGTCTTTTTCCTCCATTATTCCCTACTTATTTCCTCCCTTTTCACTGGAAAATGGAGGAAAGTAGGGAATAATGGGGAAGGGAGGGATTTAAAACACGGTGAAATATAAGGATATTAGGATACCGGCTATGGTTGGAAACGGAATTTTGGTAAAAGCGAATTAATCCTCCTTACAAGAGGATCACAGTTTCAATTTATAAAATCCGGATTTACAAAGATTTCCAGTCCTTGTAAATCCTGAAACTTGTGTATTTGCTTAGGTATTATATTTAACACTGATGCATTTGCTATTTATATTTACACTAGTGTCGAGAAAAAAACTCGTTACTTCAAACTAATGTCAAAGTAAATACAATACCAGAATAAGTCATTAGCACATCGGACTCCACTGCACTCTAAATAAACATTACTTAGGCAGTACTTGAAAAAAAACAGAAACGAAATATGTAAAAATAGTGTGCGAGTTACCTAAGCAGTAAAGCACGCCCACTGTGCACTGAGGCTGTGGTGACGTAGTCTCGGCAGATATATTGGGGCCGTCGGAACCGGTCGGCCCACTGTGCATTGCATCAAATACTATACATATGGGAATGAGAACTTCGCCGATAGGTATTATATAACTTTGCGTGCCAATTATGTGCGCTACTTTTATCTTAAATGTTTACGTTTTGACCTTTAAGCCTTTTGTAAACGCAAGTATAAATGTCGAGGGTTTCTGGAGATAAATAACGTTAATTGTTTACTTCAATCAAGAACACATTATAGATAGATTGTTTGGTTGAAATAATAAAACAATTTACGGTTGATAGACAAATAAAAATTACGTACGACACGCCACTACCAATTTTTGGACGGAATATTATCATAGGATAATGAAAATCCATTAAAATATTAGGTACCATCCAAATACCCATTCAGCAGCATCGAGTCCAGATATTAGTGGTTAGGCAGTCGGTAAGCTAAAGCTAAACTAAACTATTTCGCCAGCAACTTGTTCCTCGAATCCCAAGTATAGACTACGCGTATCTAATGATGCTCCAAGAACAGTTTTACCTTTCCAATTACGATAGTTGTGAAAATGTATATAATTTTATCCATAATTATATTATTATCTACCTTAAATGAGAGAACACTTATTTATTTTTAACTCAATAACTACTTCATTTCCATTACCGACATGTTCAATGATCGTAACGCTGGTATGACAAGTCTGCAACGCAAATATGGTGGTGCTTTTGATGGTCCTCACGAAGAAATGGTCCAGTCATTCGATAACATAACGCCCATCAATGAAACCCATAAATTTGAAACAATCGGTTCTGTATCACAGATTTACAACTAATCTGTAAGTACTCCGGATGTGCGTGACTTTTTGTACTTACATCCACGCTATTAGAAATAGAAGGTAACATTTCAAGTTATTGTAATTATAATTTTGAGTACCGAGCGTGCTGACCGTTAAGCAAATAGCGGTGAATCTCCATAAACGGCTTCTTCTGCAACACACGCTATTATGATTAACGTCCATTCTTGTATCATTAGATACAAGATACAATACTCAATTGCCACTAATTACCTCACATTATTTCCGGCCTATATATTCGGAGCTCGTTCATTTGTGTATAACAAATTACTTCCACGTCGATGTGCCAATGAATGATAATAAATTAGATAATGAACAATTTTAATAAACATTGCAGACTCAGCAAAAGTAAACATAGTGAACAATACTGAAAAATAAATTATGCTGCAACGGGGTAAATTGCACTTGCGCTTAAGCATATTTGATGAGCTTTATTTGCTTTGCGTATGTGAGATCTGATGACGCTTCCTCCACTGAAATTCATCAAAATGCATTTTGGAAACAGCTGGGCCAGCCCCTGAAATCTAATTCTCGCAAATTGTGCCGTCTACAATCATCAAATGTTTGTTACTACGCTTGGTCGCATCTTAAGTCTGTCGCCTGCATTATACTAATGCATTTACTATTACTACTACTCGACATCAGATTATTCGAGCAGTAACTTAATATTTACTGAGAATCTCAAGAACGTAATACAGCAGTTTTCCCGAAATCACCAAACCAAATGTCATAAAATATTGAGATGAATTTATAAAAATACATGTGTTTATTGTACAACAAGAGCACTTTGTCCAAGAACAAAAGATTAATGGAACTGAAAACTGAAAAGAAAATCTTTAGAATTGTTGCTCAACTTTTAATTATAACAAATGACTGCTAAATTATCAATACAATGAGTAATTCAATATTAGCAAGAACTTACGCTCAGACCCAGATTCTACCTAAAGATTCGATTCTATCTGCTGTATCTACAAGTCAGATATGCACGTGAATGTCTCAACGTAGAACATAAAACACTGACCCGATGACCAGATGACGAAATGCTAATATTAGTAAAATGATGAATGGAAATACGAACGATAGAGTGCCTTTATAATCTTAGCGAGTAATGCGGGTGGCGATTGTTAGACTTGGACTGCAAGTATAAGATAGTGACCTTCGGGCTTTCGGCTATTGTGTAGCGTATCGGTCCTACTCAAAGCTTTGATATAAAACTAGTCACTCCGGGGTGGAGTGACTGGATTTGGTTAGGTTTTGGGTGGGATAATTATGTAATTATTTCAGAACGAAATCCATGTTTTAGCACTAAAAGCGCAACCATATTCGATATTAAGAGAACCCGTTACGCAACTGCTTATTTTAATAAAACCATCTTCGGTATTAAAGCCATAAGCTGGTTGCCTGTCCAATAAATACTCACCATAGCAAAGTTTAAATCCTAGACTGCATTCATATAAGGAAATTCACCGTGTTTCACTATGGGAAGATAACATGACATTCCTGAAATACCATTAACAAAGGTTTGTTTTACACGGCTGATGCGTAGACTCTATCTAAAATATTAAATTCCTAACGGACCAGCTTCATACGAGTATAAAGGGTCTGATGCTGGAATGCGGAGTTTGCCTACTGTTCCACTCGTAAGGTAATTGAATCTGCTTGTGGCTAACTCATTTATCACGTACAAATTGCATAATAAACGCGTAATATTAATTACGATGCGTAGCACGCAGTTTTTCTCGTAGATAACATAGGTGGGCACCTATAAGGCACTTTTATGTAAGTTTTATACGACTATGCACTTAAACGAGTAGGTTCATAAGAAGGCTTAAATGATCAAGACTCTCTATGTAGTCAACTCCACCGTCCTTTACGACTTTCACTGGAAGAAAAGACGTATTTTTTTAATGGTCTCTTTCCCTCTCTAAAATCAATAAATTAAATTGATGTTTTTTCGTATCATATATCAACTTCGATATGAATTCTACAAAAACATCGGTCTCTAAATTCTATAAATAGGTAAGTTTGGGTACAATGCTCCATCTTAAAAAGAAAATACGAAAATGACGTAAACTTATTCGTCGCAAATTCCGTTTATGGAGCACCCGTTTGACCGGCTCCCCATGTAGAAAAGCTGACGGAATTTATAATGCGAACACAAAAGATTGCATCACGGTGAATGTCTAGGTAATATTAGGCGGTGCGTATTGTTCCACGGTGTTTTTAAGAAACCGATGTTGCGAAGTGACCCGAGTCCCGGCGGTCACTCGTCCGTTGACCTCGCCAGCCCGACAACATCCACATTGACAATTGCCGACGTTATTTTACGAGTACCATCGGCGCGGGCGTCTTGAAGTGTGTACGCCTGCTTTATTTCCAATAAAATCTGCATACATTCTTTTACCGCCGCTCATGAAGACATAATAGCAGACATAAATGCTAAATAAACGCAGGCACGTTCTCCAGACTAGAACAGGAAATCAAAAGAGTTGCAGCTGCAGTTATGTAGCCAATTTATGTAATGTACATCTAATTAAAATACAATGTTTGCTGCAATTAGGAACCTATCTTACACAATCAAACCTTATTTATCAAGGCAATAATTAATAAGGATAAAATTTCCTTAAAATTTTAATTCGGTGAGTATTTTCTCAGAATACATATTTCTGAACTCAGCATTTATAAACCTTCTTGAGTTAACAAAAAACCCAATCGAGATGTTCAAGCTACACTCAAATCTGTGATTGTTGAGGATATTACGAAAATAATCTTTCTCAGAATTCCTTAAGGGAATATGAGTTTGAATCGAAAGAAATACCAAGGCAAATCACACTCGTGCCCGTGTGTAATAAAATACGATGCACCTAGGTAGGGTAACAAAAACAAAAGCTATAATCTCCTGCAGTATATATATAATAGAAAACCTGTTTTACGATGTTTACAAGAAAAAGAACCTACCTATGTAAAAAGTTTTTCAAAAGCAACAAAGGTCTTCATAAACAGTAAATCATTTCAATGTCACTTAATATATACCTACTTATATTCACTGTTGTCAAGAGCTAAAAATTAATCGCTTTTAGAGTCTCCGTCCTACTCTGTCTCATTTATCTTCTTGTGTTTATAAAAACATTCCTTACAAAATCGACTAAACATCGCAACTTCTTGACAATTCGCTAATACGTTCAATGTATTGGAACGTCAAACTTGTCAAGCAACAATATCAACTAGTTTTTGACCTTGATCGCGATGACTGGTACACTTCATGTTTGTTTTTTGCTAATCTTCATACTATCCATCTCTAAACCTATAAATAGCATGAGAAATCTTGAGGCGGATCGTGAGCTCTGCAAACAACAGCAATCAATGCAATCATCCTCTTAAATCTCCAGAGAAAGCCCCTGGGTCCTCGAAGTTCCTTGTGTTTCCTGCGAATGATAAATAGCTAAGCATGTCTCGAAATACATAAGAAAATGAGCATGTAATTTTAGAAACGATTATTTTTCGAGCAAAACAATAGCTGTTGAAGACATTAAAAACAATTTAGAAATCACACTTGTAGACGTAGATTTTTTTTAAATTAGTGTTGTCGAAAACGTAGACAAGGAAAATCACACTGTTCAGTCATGCTACGACACATCCAATAATGAATACTTCATATGATACAATAATCCTAGAACAAGACAAGTGACAAGTGCAAAAAACTGTGACCATCTTCAAGGTCTGCACTAAAACAGACGATTGTTATATAATGTATGATTTACTACGATTCTAAATCTAGTAATCTGTACTAGCACAGATAATTCTAGGAAGCTTTCAAGTCGGGTCGTGTGGATGCGATCGTGCGCGCGCGTCGCCCTGAGGGCGCGACCCTTTATGGCCTGTCCGTATATATGGCAGAGCCGTCATGCGACTTTGCTTGAAACTTCCTTGATTCTCTAAGTTCATTAGATAATTAGCTCCCGTATGCAAATAAGCTTTTGTAATACATCTCCCCGGAGGGAGATATCCGACGTTTTGCGGGCTAATGTTCCATCATGAACATCCTACTAATATTATAAATGTGAAACTTTGTATGTTGGTGTGTTTGGGTTTCTGTTACTCAATCTGGCAAAATTGGTTTAACGGATTTGGATGAAATTTGGCACACAGTTTATTACCTGGATTAACAGATAGAATAGCGTTTATCCTCTGAATTTTCGGATTCATGTGCCTATTGTATAATTATCACTTGCTTCAAAAACGGTGGAGGAAAACATCGTGAGAAAACCGGCGGCATGCCTGAGAGATATTTCTCGACGGCATGTGAAGCCAAGTCAGAGGCCCATGAGCGGCTTTAATACTCTGACACCAGGTTAGTCACTAACCACACGAATAGAAGAAAAAGATCTCGGTAGTACATACCTGTGGGATAATTTCCGACCTCCACGCAGGCGAATCCGCGAGCGAAAGCAAGCACTCCATAAATTACTAGTTACATACTGGCTCTACTAATATAAGATTTTGTTTGTTTACATTTAACAACTAACAATTTAAAAACTAACAGACTTAAAATAATAATAATATGTACAAGTATATAAGAAAGGGGTGGGCGGGGGGAACAATCATAGGGCATCAAAAAATTCGTCCGTATCGTTGTCAACAGGAAAAGTGCCCAAAAGGCTGGCAGCATTGCCACGTTGTATGGCAATAAATAGCACTAATATAATATGTAACTTATTGCTAAAGTTTTATATGGCCTTCAAACAAGACCGAACGTCAAAGGATAACATCTTTATATATTTTTCACGCTCGTGCTATTTTCATATCTCTCCATACGTGTGCAGAAACATAGGAATGATAATAAAACTGCACGTACGATCTGTGCCATAACTCTTGTCAGCTAGTATAAAGTAAGTTTTATAGGGTAAAATATGAGCAATATTTCATTTTATCATATTGAAGTTGAATCAGATCAACCGTAATCGATATTATGCAAAAAGCTCCTCTGGGGCTTACATTATTTATAGCATTTATCTTATTACCACAGCTGCACAGGCCTAATTTTGTCTGTATTCATATTCATATTCCAATATTTTATTGTGATTGCATGTCGTACCACAAACGCAGAATCAGATACGCGACGTTTAGAATGGTTATCATCATTAAACAAAAGACCACAGTAGAAAGGCATTCCCCCTATCGTTCCATCAGGTCGGTGCTCGGTGCTCGGCAGCCCTACAGGCTCAGCTGCTGAGGCCGCGAACCGTCCACGATACAAAGAGCAGTGATTTGCTGTCGGAGATTTTACATTGTGGTGCCCGTGTCGTAACGGTTTGTTGGTTTATTTGTCGACTATAACGTACCCACATAGCGATATTTGAGGTCACAATTCGAGATTAACTTGTGCTGTAACACCAACTCTTACTGCACCTTTGTATCACCCATTAAAATAACTGGTATTTGAGATTACGTGAAGGAAAATCAGGTTTTCAAATGGGTCTACGCTACATGAGAATCGTTTCCTGGAGTAATTTCAACTGACTGAGATGTATGAACCTTAACGGTGTAGCTGTAGAACATAATTTTCCCTTTTTTCTGCCAATAAGTCAAGCTAATGATACCACCTATCCTAAGGACCATGTAGCCATTGTGAACATATAAATCACAGAAACAATGCGAGTCCAACATGCCGATCGACCGCGTGCAGCGCCATACAAGGGGAGTCTGACGGTAACGATGACTACAGGAAGTCCTTGTATATCGTTCCTTATGAGTAAACCGTACAAGTTATCAGTGATAAATTAAGTACACTCAAAGCCTTAATCGTTCTTTAATTCACGTATATGAGAAGTTGTTTAATATTTTCATTCACGTTATGGAATGAGCGTGAATTGAATAGCATTCTAATTCTTATTAAGTGTTTATCGTTTTTGCGAGGGTTTCCCCATTTTCTACTTTAATAAAAATAACATTGTATATCTTTACCGTATTCTACTTTAGCATAGTTTTAACACAATTATTTTCCTTTGTACACAGAATGCAGAAGGCACGGGAGAGTTCTCGCCGGTGGTCACGGCGACATGCAAGACTGGCGTCATGGCGATCAACATACAATTCAACCAGCCATTCAATGGTGTTACACATGCCAGAGAATTCCGGTGAGTCTTATGTTAATATAACTAGGTGTTTTTTTTTAATGTTATGCATACAAGCAAGCGTCCCGCCTGATTGTAAGTTGGCACCGACGCTTATATAGACATCTGGCATTGCCAGATATATAACTGGTGTGGTGTGCTATCCCAGGACATTTTTTTTTATATATTCCCAAAATAAACACAAATATTTTCGCAGGACATCTCGAATTTTTGCATTTAGCCTAAAAACCCCACAAATATCTGCTTTTCAAGATGAAAAGTTAGTACTTATTGCTGTTTGAAATGCTTATTTCAGAGAAACCAAACCCTAAAGCAAAGCAATGTTAAATCGAACTACGCTCATGTTTTCTAATATGTAGGTTCAGCAATATTTCAGACTTTGGTTCAAACTACTTCCGTTATTGAAATTGGAATTGCATTCCGTTATTGAAATCGATACTTTGTTGCGGACACTAATCTATATTATTATTTATTGCTTTAACTTTAAAGATTTATGGCGTTCCATAAGTGCAAATGGTATGGTTGTAAACTATGAAATATGAACAGGCTGAATTCCTTACACCATCATACAAACTGTCTGTCTGTGCTTGATTTTAAACTGAAATATATGCAAGTACCTACACCTAAACTCTAAAACACAGAAATATGTAGTTAAATAAGTCCATAATTCCTTAAAGTATTAGTTAAGAATAGTGAACACTTAGACAAAATTTCAATACAAAATTTGCTTTGATAACAATCGAATGGAATAGGTTTTTCTCTTAGTGGTTGTAACAAAAAAAGGAGATTTTAAGATAACTTTGCCGTTTTTTTCTATCGAGGAAAGTTTTGTCAATCGTGTTTCGGGCCTCATACTTCACTAAGAACACTTCAATTTTCGTAATCACAAATAAAATAGGCAAATTTGTTTTTTTTTTTTAAGAGAAACACTGATTTTGCGTGAAGTCGAAACATCTGCTTTGGAACCCAATTCACCTTAAACAAAGTAGCGAGTTTATTAACTTACCTACTTCTTATGTGCACATTTCAGAACGCCAGCTTGCATGGCTCTGGGTAACGGCAGTGAGACGCTTAACTTCGACATCAACCTGATGGCAGCACAGGGGGCCCCCGACTACTGCGGCGTGTTCTGGAACAACGTTAGTACCTACTATAGTGCATCCTTTAACAGACTATAACTCATTGGAAAAGCTCCGAAATTGACCAAAATTATTGACCTAAATAAAATCTCGTTTTTTTTCTAGCTTTCCAGCACAATTTAAGCTTATTTAGGTTTAAGTTTAGCATCAAAATCTTTGGTCTTTTGCGCCATAAATATAATGATATCATCCTATTATCCTTGGATCAACGTAAAGTCCAAAGGAAACGAAACAAAAACTTAATAAAATCTAGCATATTAAATTAGGTACATGAGTTACTGGTATGATTCGATGTAATTGTTTGATCAAGGACCAGAACAATATGAAACACTCACGTGCTAGATAATCTGTAAAACATTTACAATCACTTATAAAACATTGAACGAAGCCAATTCCCCCGACATTCTTATCGCAACATGACTAATCCATACAGTTCGAAAGCTCTACACCCTGTACCTACGTATCACATGCACATTTCAGCGTACAGACGAGCGGTCGTTGCCGCTGGCGGTTCGTGTGCACCGAACCTTGGAGCTGGCCGATGACAAGTTCTACGTCATCACTTGCGGCAAGGCAGGCTTCAGAAATGCTCGGTACTTAAACTTCTTGTACATTTTGTGCCTACATGCGTGTATAAGGAAAACTTTACGCTATTTTTCTTGGGTCGAGTTTTGATATTGAACTGCCTTTATAAATTGGATCAAACCTAATGACTTTAAAGATAATAATGTTCAAGTTTATACTCAGGTAGGTACGCTACTATACACTACTACTGCTACTACTACTGCTTGGAATTGTCACAATTACACTAAATGTAATGAATTTACATAACTTAGTCGAAGTTTACCTATTCATAACTATGTACATAATAAGTTACCAACGTCTATTATTGTTATATGTTTACAGAAACGAAACTTCGCTTGTATCGCTGAGAATGTTAGACTCGCAAGGTCGCAAAGTATTGAATGCAGCGTTTGGTCTACCTTATACGCTGAGAGCCGAAATCAGCAAACCTGATGGTTAGATCTTTATCATTGTTTCGTAAATTGTAATTTACATTAAGAATGTATTACAGCATCAGACACGTAATGCATAATATTTATGGTTACAGGAACGCACGGAATACGTTTGAAGAATTGTTTTGCTTTCAACATGCGAAATAATACAGCCGATCTTCTGGACAATAGAGGGTAAATATATAACATTTTGAGGGAATTGTTATGTAATACAGTAACTTTAAACACGGGTATTGTTTACAGATGTCCTATGAAACAACAGTCGCTTGTGGTGAGGTCCGAGACAGGCGCGGCCGAGCTCGCGATAGCGTCCATGTTCCGGTTCTCGGACTCCTCACAAGTCAACTATCAGTGCGATATCGCTATTTGTAAAGGTAAACATTTACTTATTTTAGAAAGCTCAACGCTTTGGAAAACTACCATAGAATGTATTTAAGTACTGGAATAAATACTTAAAAAATTCGTCAATAATTATATTAACTTTAATGCGTGGTGAATGACCCCCAAAAGTTTTTTTCTAAATTAATTATTCAGGAATCTTTGTCCAGCCCATGCTCACTCAGCGACTTGGATTTTCAGCTTTAAACTTTGCAGCAGTTGTCTATGATTTTTTGATGTAGGTTTCCTCATAGTTAATCCTGGAACTGTATAATTTCAGGCCCGTGTTCAGTCATAGACTGCAGTACGGAAGCTCGCTACGAGAAAGGTGACGAGGAGAGCACCGTCACTGCTTCCACGGGAATCTTCGTGCTGGACCCTAACGACAATGGAGGTAAAGAAATAACATGAGACTAACAAAAAAATATAAGAAGAGGATAATGATAATGAACGAAATTTTGTGTATGTTATTTTTTTCTGAAACGGGCTTGATTTCGTAACCCTAATAGGTACCTATAATAGCTTACCTACTTACGTAAAAAAAGCAACATTTGCGAAACTGTTTACCTATGTTCGATTGTGTATGTGTTTGTATGTTGTTTTATTGGTTCGGTTTGTGATGTCTGATGTAATGTTATGTAGTCGCTAATATATGACTTAACTGTTTTGATCTTGCACGACTTGACAAACTTTTTCTTTTTTATGTTTTCGTCTACGTTTTTATTAACAATCTAAAAATATTTTATTTATTTTTCTTGGTTTTCAATTCGCTGTTAACGAACATTTAGTCAACGCATAGTATTTGTTACTAGATGTATACATGTGGAAGCTTGTAATTAGCAAATTTTCCTACCTATGAATGATTTTAATTGTGTTATTAGTCTGTAAGCTTTCTGTAAAATAAAAAATAAAATAAAAAAATGTCCTAAGAGTAGAACAAGGTGATGTTCTTCAGAAAGGTCAGGTGCGTGGTACCTACTCGCAACTGGCGTGCGAGATGACCAGAAGTATGTAAGATTCGTATTCGATTCGTTCTGTAGTTTCTGCCTTCCCCTATGAGAAAAGTGCGTGAATTTATGTATGTGTGTGTGTGGTAGTAGTAGAACACGAGAGACAGGGCGTTGATCCAACAGCGGCTCGGCGCGAATCGCGATACAAGCAGCGGCTATGTCTCGCAACTAAAATAGTGATGAGTGTCATGTCAATCGGTCATGTCATGTCATGAATCAAGATGTTGACTATTGATAATCGACTTAGATTAAAGGCCTATTCAGGTATAAGTAATATCGCTGTCGCGGTCAGTAGCGATATCCGCCTTCTGGTTAGTCACTTTGGACCAGGTCACACTTCAGTTTAAAAAAATCTGAAACAAGTGCCAGTATTTCGCAGTCTTTCAAGCACCATGGAAGTAGCACCAGGTTTTCAAGGTTGCAAACTTGGGTATAAACTACTCTCAGCACCTAACGTATAAAAAAATTGTACATACGCGTTTGCGATGTTTGATATGGTTATTGACTGGCCTAAAATATGATAAATATTATGAGAACAGCTTACAGTAACTTTGGTACTGCCAGAAGCTAAGCAATTTGTTAGTAAATCAATGCCACGTAATCTTACACAACTCAACAGGAAAATAAAGGTCAGATAGGAATCAGGCTAATAAAATTTGTATGACCTTGTAGGAGCAGTTTAAAAACCTAGCTACGTATGTTATGTTCTTTTTGTTGTTAATACCTAAATAAGTAACTTTCCATTTTGAAAAATTATGATGTTGACGACATGCAAACAAATCACTATTAAGCAAGATCGAAATAGAAATCAATCTGTTCTGTCGATCAGAATTAATTGTCTAATGGGTACTTTTCATGAGTAGGTAATATTAAAATCATCAAATATTTTATTCTAGTGGCAGCACTGACGTGTTCGGACGGCAGCGTGCGCCCGTTGTGGCTGCTGTACCTGGCCATCGCGCTCGGTGTCATGTTCATCGTGATGCTGCTCGTCAACTGCTTCCTCTGCACCGCCATGACCTGTTCGTGTGCGAGGACCGATGTAAGTACAGAGAATATTGATCAGTATTTTGTTATACCGGTTGTCTCGTTTACAGTGGTCCAAAACGATTTCTACGAAGCCTCTTTCGCTTTCCGAGATACCCCCACATATGTTCACAGCGATAAAAAAAAATAACGTTCAAAAGAAAACTTAACTAAAATGGTTACATTTTGTTCCACAAAATTCGTTCTAGATAGTTAAATAAATGCCACACTGGCAAAAAGTTCCATTGACTTAAAAAAAAAAACATTTTAGATCACATGTACCTGTATTTAAAAGAACGAAAAAAAAAACTAGTGCTCGAAACCACTCGTATCTCAGTCATATTGTAATTTAGCCAATTGGTATCTTCAATGTTTGATAAACGGTTTCCTTGCAGTACCAGGCACTTAGCAAACGCGTATCACGCAGTTTCTTCAATGGCTTTCTTCGTTTCTGCAGTGTAAAAATGATGCCTTGTAAGACCTGCCGCGTAACCTAGATGTAGGTAGCCGAAAGGGATTTCTTGAACCGGTCTGGTCTAGCATTAACCTAAGGATCTTGAACAATTAAATACCTAAGCATTATATACCTACATTGTTTATGTATGTTATTTTATTATTGACAGGTGATTGAGAAGGACCCATCCGTGGTGGAGGACTACGACCCGTACCGCAGCTGGCACGGCAGCCAATACGGAAGCAGGTACCCGTCCTCGACTATTCACTCGGCGAGGTATGTACACTCGACCTGCTACACTATGCTGAAACGAAATAGGTTTTACCTATATCATGTGATTACCAATGGTAACTGAATGACGTGGAGGCTTTGCAATTCACATGCACTATCGGTAGCAGGCTTAATTCCCGCACCAACACATAACTAATTTTAAATTTTATTAATAAACTTAACCTCAAAATGTGCACCTAACGGCCATTTATTTTGAGCACTACTTAATAATACGACTACTAATATTGTGAATAACCCACCAGATCAACTATGTATTATATCTGTTTTATAGGTCAGTTTCGGACAACAGTGACCACTACGCGATAGTGCAATCAAGGCCAGGCAGTCGACATTCCGGCATGCACCGAAATAATAGACATTGATCAGGTATACCGTGCGTTCACCTATTCAAATTCCTTAGAGTTAGTTTAACCTACCTGTTGTACCTGCTTTTTAGTGTACCTGGAGGTGCACTAAAACTAGGGGTTCCTTGTTTACTAAGGAACCCTAAAAACGAACATGGGATCTCAGCCATATTAATTAATACGACTGAGGCGGCACGGGTACGAAAACATTTGTCATATTAATCCGACTGGGGCGGTTAATAGGTTAAATACACTATTACCTCACATTCACGAGTACAATGTGCGACATTACCACATTACCTATTACATCGTTTCGTGAATACAACCCCAACTCTCTACCTAAGATGACGGATACAAGGTAGGTAAAATGCAGCTGAGAATTATATCAATGATGGGATACGCATTACTACATTAGGGTTGCCAACCGTATTCTAATTTAGAGTATTGTACTCTATTTCGCGTAGGCGTACTTTTTAACCTACAAAGCAATAGAGTACGCCAAAATACTCTATTTGTATTGAATCTCAATTGTCTGTTGGGGCCGTCTTTTTCTTTGGCCGCTCTGGGCAAGTGCCCCTGGGCCCCGCGATCCATGGGGCCCCTAGTTCCTGCCAGCGTCATAGAGGCTGCAGAAAACCTAACCTATTCGAGTCAGGTGTCAATAGGTTTAGATGGCCTAGTTTCCGGTCAAGATTGCGAAGTGGGAAGATAGAAACAGGGCTTTGTTGAAATTGATAATAACTGAGTACCTCATCAATTTTAACTGAAAATTAGTAGTCTAAACTTCTAGAAACGTACTATATTTTTTGTCGTTTTCCGCAAAAATTAAGAACAAGTCTGTTTTAAAAATAACAAACTTATACTCTTTCTTTTATGTCTCTATAATTACCTTTCTGAAATCAGAAATACTTTATTTCTTCAAAATAAAGTTGGCAACTCTAATCACGGTTCTCATGAGCTGCCACTGTGATCAACACACTTGCTAAACAAGATAATTTCTTCTCGTCGTCTGCTTGATCCTGCAGATTACACCACGTTCACGTTCAGCAAGGGACTGCTAAATACGTGGTTGTTATATATATGAAAGCAACTTTCTGTGTGTCAAGTCGAAGATATTATACTACAATAATTTTTCTCTTATTTCAGATAGATACTGGAGTAACTAGATCCTGTGATGCAAGCGGAGGCAATAACGATTCCTACAAGCGTTGGTAGATAATCATCATAGTCGATTTATCAAAAGAGACGTTTTGTACGGATACGATCAATAGGTACCTATCTAAAGAAACTACACATTCTAACTATAAATAAAATACATAAATAATACAATATTCCTAACGATATTATTTGAATTAAATAATGGTGCTTTGAATCTCAACTAGAAAACAATACACTAGGCAAGCGATGTTACCTTTACGGAAGAAATGCGTTCAACTCTTCATGATGAATTTATCTTGTGCCATTTTTATATGCATGTACCCTTAGAGTATATAACATGTACCTTATGTGGTTTGTAAGATTTATAGGCAATATTTTATGATTATTTTTAATTATATCAATTTGTATACCTGAATCGATACAACGAATCCGTCCAAATTCATGTGTCAATTATTTAAATTCATTAATTAGATGTAGAGTAATAGAAGAAATATTTAAGGTCCTAACTATAAGTAAAACTTTAAGGCTCCTGCAGACTGGCTCGGCGCGGCGGCGGTAGAACAATTTCCGTGAAGTTTTCATAGAAATTGTTTCACCGGAGTTGCATCGTGCTTGTCTGCAGGAGCCTTTAATCTACATTTAAGGTTGTGTTTGTACATTTGTTTGTAAAAGTATTGTTAGGCATTTACTGTGTTTTTGCGACGCACAACATTCTGACTTTGAACTCTTGAAAAAAAGAATTAAATAAAGATGAAGAAACCTATTTACCCTTTGTGAAAAATATATTTTTGAATGACATATAAACATATACTAAATACGTTTTTTTTTTCTAACTCTGTATACCGCATTGTGGTCTGAATAAATAAAGATGAATAAGACTATACGAGCTGCGTATTAAAATACATGATTAATACTTATGCTACGAAAATTTGAAAATTGATAACAAGAAAAGATTGTTGTATACAGGAATGATATATTTTACAACTGACTACCTAAGTACTGATAAAACTATAGAAGTTAAAATATATATATAATAAATCAAATCGTTTACAATCCCTATTTGGAAACCTTAGTTGTAGAGAATAATTTAAAGTTTTAAACAAATACCACATCATCACTGTGAAATAATATTTAAAATAATAGTTTGTATATTACCTAAACTTAATTAGGATTTTAAAGTGAATTTTTATTTTTAAGTGAACGAATGAGTTCTTTTTGCGTGTTTGGTAGCCTAGGTACACAGAAATGAATATATTTTTAGAGCGCGAGTTTGTAGTTTAATGAAATAAAATGTATTAAAATGGAAGTGTCTGTGTGAATATACTATAAGTTCCAAACTTACGTAATAAGTGTGTACCTATTTGGGTGTGAAACCAATAAATTCTTTTAACACTACTGTATATTTTCTTTAATTATTTCCTAGTGTCTAGACCGACCAGCTTTCTAATTACGTAACACATTTTCGTAAACGATTTAGGGCTAATTTCACCAATGAAACTGAACGCGATCAGCATTTCTAAAACGCGTTCAAAAGCTGTCAGTGTCAAAATTGTTATGGAATATTGCAAACTGACAGCTCTTGAACGCGTTTAGATGTACTGAACGCGTTCAATTTCATTGGTGAAATCCGCACTAAAGCTTTCTGCAGACTAGCCCGACACGACACCGGTTATCGTTATATCGTAAAGTTTTCGTAGAAATTGTATTGTTCGAGTCGCTGCGCGCCGATCCTGCACAAGCCTTAATATGTTTCATTTTGACAGTTTAACAACATTCATTGCGTTATTTACGTTGCTGAGCCGATTTTTTTTCGGACTTATGAAGCAATGGATTAGCAATCTGTTTCAAAACTATTCAGATTCTGATTGGTCACGTATTACGCAATTAGGGTACAGTTTTGTTTCCTAAGGCCTAAAATTCTAAACTAACGATAACGTTTATTGAATACGCTGACAAAAAAGAAATGTGTGTTTACAGTTATGGACTAAAACTATTACGACTTAGTCATTGCTATGTACATTCAGGGAAATTAATTGTTAAGTAAACTGACACACTTCGTCAATTTGCCGTGTTATAGCCATTTCTTAAACTGTACAGAGAATGACATTTGTGATTTAAATATACCTACGGAAAATTTAATATGCAGTACCTATTTAATACCAACAATTTTTTTTTGGTATTCAATTTTCGTAACAATTAATTTCCGTGATTTTACATAGCAATGATAAAAGTTTTATTATGTCCCTTACCGTAAACACAGTACTGTGGGTACATACTTTTTGTAGGCATACATGTTTAATAAACGTTATCGTTAATTGTAGTCACCATCTGTATGATTATGTTCGTAAATAAGAAACACCAGATGAATTTTGCACACAGATCATATTTTATTGATGTGTCTAACGTACTTCCGTGAATCCATTTAGATAGAGATTATATCTAATATACATATATCATATGATTATTACAATATTTACTTTAAAATATTTTAATAGGTAACTACATAATTTAAATCGGTTGGTTGCCAAACTTGTTTCTCAATAACTATAATTAACAAATTGATCTTTAATTTACTTTGATATAATTTACTTAAGTGCAAAACGTCACAATAAATGTCCACTTATACAATATTAGAATATATGTTAATCAAAAATGCTCCTAAGTTACGCACACTTGAAAAGGACTATAAAATTGGACTAGAAAGTTCCTGGTCATGTGCAACAATAACTATAAAACATTACGATTACAAGGATCTAAAAATATTTCATTTATTGGTAACATAGGCGTCAAGTTGCTTGCATTATAAGACGCTCAATAAAAAATCCAAAAACAAAAAATATAGGTACACAAATTATTATTGTTATAAATAATTATTATACATATTAATTCACTCCAAAAACGAAACGTCCATTGAACTAATAGTCCTAAGTCCTAACACTGATCAAATTGTGCTTTGATTATTTCCGAGTCAGAATAACCCACGAAATGTTCAATGTAAACAATTTGCAGATAAGTATCAGGTTGTATGTTGATCTAAATATGATTCGCGGCCGTATCAAGCGTTTATTTATATAAATAAATGTCATCAATACAACTCTCTTAAGTTCATGTAATCCTATTGATTGACTATTTCATGAAATCATGACATTTGAGGATTATGCTAACTTAAGGAGTTGTATTGCTGATTCTAATGATTATAATTCTGTCATATTTTAATCAACATACAACCTGACACTGACATAAAAATTGCAATAAAACGAAAGAAAATTTGAATGTCGCGGGCTACCTTAGCGCACCCCCCTTAACAGGGTAAAGAGCCTTCGTTCTATGGCACATTTATAATTTTTTATTGAATACATGATATTGCCATTTCTCGGCATAAAAGTTGTGTTGTGAACTCGGTGTCGCAAAAAGTAGGTACCTACTTAAGTATACATTTATATATTCTAAATTACCCCTTTCAATCTAATTAAAAACTATATACATACATAGATCAAGTAAATATACCTAATAATTAACTGCCTGTCGCCATTTATGTAAATATTTTTTCTCAAGTGCGCTGGTATTATAATTTATTGTTTCTCTTTCTCCGGTTCTCGTTTCTCTAGCATGGTTTTCGCCACTTGCTCGTATAGGGATCGTTTGTATATCCGTGGCTGGCCATCGCGCAGTCCGTGTGGGTACATGCCGAAAGAGGAATCATCGTCGAACCAGGTCGTTGTGGGCTGAAAATAAAGACAGTATTTGTGAAAATAAGTTTCTTTGTAGAATGCGCCGTTGGGCCGGTGGTCGCAATCCGAACGTGGTCCGGGGTCGAAAAATGTCCATTGGGAATACTGAGGATTTATAATATAACTGTCGTAATGCGGGTAAGTACTACACATCTCTGCCTTATTAATAGATAGGTACTTGCGTGATGTTATGTACAAGTTTCTTTGTAAGGGAATTCTGGGCCGTTGCCATTTGTAGTTATTAGCTAAGGGTTGTTTACATATAAAGTGACAATAGTTATGGTAAACTAACGAACGCTACATTATACACTGACGAGCAATATAAAAAAAGCCACTATTAACTTGTCACGAAATATTTCCGAAACCACGCAAGGTAGCTTCTTGAAGTAAAAAGTAGCATTCA
This sequence comes from Agrochola macilenta, assembly GCA_916701695.1. NCBI lineage: Eukaryota > Metazoa > Arthropoda > Insecta > Lepidoptera > Noctuidae > Agrochola > Agrochola macilenta. Next base: position 13,758,358 of record OU753558.1, read on the forward strand.
AGTGTATTTAACAGCTATAAAACTGTTTTCAAGTTTTTTTTACTTCATGTAGCTAACTTGTGTGGTATATGAGATATTTATATATTTTTGGCAATTAGCAGTGGCTTTTTTATATTGCTCGTCAGTTTAAATAAGAACGTAGGTAACTTAGCTATATTTTGTGATGTAAATAAAGAAACAGTACTATTTAAGTATCCTTTAATTGTAATTAAAGATTATAGAATTACGGGAAATTACGGGTCCTAATAGGATTTACAGCACTATCCGTAGATTAAGAATTTGATACTGCGCCCTTCGACCAGCTTAGCTAAATGTGTTAAAAACTTTCTGGATGACTTGACTTATACTTCTTTTTGGATTGATATATTCGTAACTTAATATGGTAGGATAGTGAATCCATACATAAAACCTATGAACATCTGTCGCAAGCTAATCTTTGATCGAACATAATATCGATTATAGGCAGGCGCAAGTTTTTAAGGTCAACGGATGGCACATGGTGTGATAGGGCTATCAGCGCTCAATAATAGATATATTCATATATTGTACATATGCGTCAATACTGCGAATTCGATTTATTTGCGAGAACGTGCAGAAAATTTCTGTTAGATAACACAAACTCCAGTCGTAAAAGAGCTGTTTGAATACAATAACCTTCCTCAAATCTTAATTTGGGATAATGATATTAAAGTCCTCAATAGTTTCTTTAGTAGGTACTGTTTTCCTGTCCGTCCTACGTGCTTAATGCCACGAACAACCTTTATGTCGACACAGTCTTAACTGTAGGTCACATGAATTTGACGTTCATTTATTTTGGTTCGCGTGGGACGAAAGGTTTGCGTCAAAGCTTCAGTGGGAAGCTTTCGTGTGACGCAGGTGTGACGTCATAGGGCACACATGTCGACAGCAATCAGCCATTAACCGAACGGGGGTTGACAGGGTTTATACTTGATAATAATATAGACGGGAATAATAATTAATGAAAAAATGCGTGTTTTGTGAATTATTACCTGAATTTTACTTTAAATATTATACAGGGCAATTAACAAGTATACAACTTTATTTTTTTTATTTTTTTAACATATGAAAATTACCGGATATTTTTCTATAAGTATGTTATTCAGATTTGACAATTTTATACGGGTATTAAGATAAGCTTAATCCGCTCCTGTTTTGTTCTGAAAAATGCGAAAAAGGTATCCCACTAACAAAGTCACAAATAGTCTGCTTTTCGTATTGACCACGACACATCCCTTTAAATAACCACACAGAAAATAAGTCAGGACGTGTCTCGAAATCAGTGAGCAAAATGGTGTTCGTAACTCTTAACGATTTTTTTGAAAAATTGGGTCGTTTTAAATTCGTTAAGAAATTCAGGATAAAATTAATGAAAGTATTGCGGTGGTCATGGTCTTATAGACTGCATAACAAATTTGCCGCATTTAACTAACTGGGTGAGACACCAAACAACTGCAAAATTTGGCATCAAATCAGTATGGGGGCAAAAAAAGTTGTATATTTCTTAATTGGCTGCACCAATGAAAACTGTGATAGATTGTTTTTTGGGCGGCAATAAAACCATCGACAATGACTCCTGGCTTCTCGCATACACCTAAAGTAAGGACCTAATCCAGTTCGTGTCGATGGTAGGTACCTGAAGTAATAAAGTCAGCAGCAGGCGTTCTCAGTAGTTCGGTTATTTAGTCACCGGAGGTGACAGTTTTTCGTCTCAGCAGTTCGTGGTACATCCACGAACTGCTGAGACGAAAAACTGTATACGTATACGTAAACATATACGGCCGGACTATTGAGCCTGATAGTTCGATATCGATATCGGACCAGCACTAGTAAGGAAAGACTGAAAGGTCGACATAAGGTACATAGAGTTTCGTAAATAAATATATTTATAAAGCAACTCACCTCAAGTTTAAAGTTAAGGATATGTGCAGCAGTCTGGTGTCTGGGCACGGTAGCAACGCGAGACACCGGGAAGTAGCCGGGGTGGCTCGCGGTCACCTCGTAGTGGCCTGGGGTTAGCAGGCGGTAGTAGTCTCCGTATGCTCCTATAAGTTAATAATAGCATGGGTGTTAACTATGGCAAAACGCGCGCCCCTATTATATGGGACTTATAATTTAAATGTCATATTCTTTTTTATTTCTGTAAGTAGGTTTGTACAAACATTTTTACATGTCAATATCTAATATTTCTAAAAACTGGGTTATATTTGTCTGTACTATACCATCTCTACCAACCTTGTCGAAGAATACAGGCGTGATGGTGTATAACAGTTAATATGGTGTATTAAAGTAATAACAGTTCTTCCTTATTATTTATCAAAAAAGGTCTAAGGTCAATCGATGTCTTGTCTAACTAAGCTCCTAACGATAAGTGCGCTGAGAGGCTAGGTATATTTTGTTGGTTGTTTTTTCAATACATTCTGACTACTCTATGGCCATAAGGGCGTGCGTACAGTGTGTGTTGCTATTGGACCAATCCATTTTTATATCAGTACAGCATAATTAGCAATCAATACCTGTTATAGGCGATAGCCTGGCTGGATAGGCTTTTCAAAACAGTAATCATTATTTACATTTGAGCTCACACTTCACTCGTAACAGTGCAATAGAAATGCGTGTTCATATACAGGGTGGCAGGGAGATCGACGCGAAAACTGTTACCATGGATTTAGTTGGTGATTCATAATCGCATTAAAAAAAATCTGCTGTTCCATACATTTTTACCGCGTAGTATTGCACTTTTCTACGAAACAGCAGTTTTTTTTTAAATAACCGACGGTAAATTTCATCGCTGGGGGGGTTCAGAATCATGTTCGGAATCCATGGTAAAAGTTTTCGCGTCGATTTCCCTGCCACCCTGTATAAACAAACTTTAACCATTCGAATCAATGAGATAATAATTTAATGACCGTGTTTTGATAACCTAAGGTACGAATTGAAAGGGCATGAACCTGTACGACATTCGGTATAATAACTGTTTGTTTATAAACTGCGGCGTTCTCATGTTTTCATAAGATCACTTTCCAGTTTGATCTTATTCAAATGATAGTGATTGACTGACAAGACATTACAATGATTTAATAATATTGACACATTGGCACTAGAACTGGAACAATAGCATCTGGCGTTTGTTGATTGACGTCTCGTTGACGCTACGCTTGCGTCGAGTAGACATGACAGTATCGGCGCGTTGACGCAGCGTTATCGCGGCTTATACGCTACACAATTTATTTGCTCTAACAAACAGTAGGCAACGTTCATCTCGTTCAGTGAAGTAGGTAAATGCGAGCGTGAACATAATTATTAGCGACCTATTCACAAAATTACTTTCGACCTTCAAATACCCATTTATTTACGTATTTAATATATTGTTTGCCAACTTTACACGCATTTCTATTCAAGAAGAGTAATGATGCTCTTTTGTATTCAATCGGACCGTCAACCTATTTTCACAGAGTTACGAAATAAAGTTAATGCATTGTTGTATGTAATCCGCATACTTTGTTGATATGTACCTCTACCTACTTCTAAGTTATACTCGCGTAAATCAATAAATAAATGTAACATAAACATTACGCATTGTCTCCCCGAAAGGTTGGGCAGAGGTGTACCTGTAGCAGGTACACCCACATTTCGCCAGTTATGTTTAAGTACCATGGAACGAGCCTATTCCCATCAACCAGGCACCAATCCAGACTTCGGGCTGCTACTGAGAAATTCCGGATTGGAAAATCGAGTAACACTTTTCCCGACCCGGGAATCAAACCCAGGACCTCATGCACAGCAGTAGCGCTTGCCACCACTAGACCGTCGAGGCAGTGAGAATGAATAAATGTAAGTACTGCACAAAAGAGCCAACGGCCTAGGGAGGTAGGGACATGGTGCATTATATGTATATTAGCGATAAAATATATTTAGGTAGAAATAGCAACAGACTGCGTAAGTGCATATTGTTTGATAACCTAAATGAATATCGAATGCTAGTATAAATAATTTAGGAATAGATCGTTATAAACAAGTAGGCTATGGAAACAGGTAGGCCACGTTTCCCAGTGGACAATTACTATACAGCATCTACAATGGAATCAAAGATTCATCATCAATCAGATCATCTTCAAAGATTGCAATCTTATATGTTAGTGATGATATTAGACGTGATGTGCGTCTTATTTATGCAGAAAAAATTTTTTTTTTTTCTTTCAATTAGCAGATTCCTAGGTACAACTCTCATTGAAACGCATGATGGCTATTCACCATGGGAGTACCCAGGGGGGGGCAGGGGAGGGCAGCTGCCTCCCCTGTATTTTGAATGCCTTACTTGGTAACAACGTTACTAGAGTTAGATTTACTTTACAGTTACAATATATTATGCATTAATTTTAGAAAAATCCGCGCTACGCGGCCTGTCATGTTGTATCATACAAAATACGCGATCGCAGCAAGCAACTAGGCTCGCTCCCCAGCCGCGACGGACGACGGACGAAGATTACCGAATGACCGAGCGTTCGTATATTCGGCTGATAAGCGAGCCCGAGCGGCTTGCATTAATTGCATTTATTTGACATGTTATTGTTTTGAGGGAGCCAAACATAGGCGGCGAAAAATATGAATTCAATGTTCATATCAAACTATTATAAAAAATTCCGGCTTAAGAAATTTCTGATTTGCCTCCCCCTGGGCCAAAAGCTGAGTGCCATGCCATTCACTACTAATCATAAATTCCTACCCCACTAAAACATTTATATAAGGAATTAGAACAAAAATAGATAGTCACATACACGCAAACGAAATACTTAATAAAGTGCAGCAGGCCATAGAACAAATGGTCTCAAATGAGTCAAGACGTCAAGATGTCGCAGCAAGGAAATGCTTAGTTACACCAATCAGTATCAATTACCGAACTGAATGCAAACAACCATTAATTTCCTTGCACTGCACCAAGAGTTCGTTTATATTCTAGCTGTATTATTGTGCCGCACTGTTCTACGCGTGATAATAACAATTGAAAGTTGAAATAGACAGTAACAAAATTAATGGGTTGTACCTTTACCGGTAGTCGGTAGGGATGTTTTGATAGGAGTTACAGTAGATACCGATACAATTAATAGATACTTATCTATGTAGGGATCTTCTACAGGGATGTTGACAATTTTATTTTATGTCCATCGGATTGATTATTAAAAAATATTGGACACGTACTTTTTCTTTGTTTACCTAATCACAAGATTAGGGCTACACGTACATTGAGTTAAAATGTGGCATGACATCTTTCCGCGGTAGATTTTATATTGACTTGTGACATTTTTTTAAACCAAAAAATACCTGTTAAATATTTTTTTATTATCTGACTGGCGGACTAAATAGCTTTTTCTCTTCCCAGTCAACATCCCTATTGAAGTTTAACGCCATCCATACCCATCCTGACTTTTTCTTGAGAAGGTTACCCAACTAGCAATTTCTTATCTACCCGGATGTGGCTGAAGAAACAAAACTGATGTAATGAATACATCAGTTTTGTTTCCTTTATCCTGTGGCTGATGTTAATGTTCAACAGTATTCGAAAGTACTTACCTATTTCATGAGACTTTTCACATTACCTATATGTTTACGTCTTGACTAGTAGGTGTCTATTTTAATTTTATGAACAGCACTTTGTATATTTGCGTCAATGTGATTTCGGGTTCAATCAATACAATTGAAATTTAATCAAGTAAATTTATTCCGGTATGAATACTTAATGTAAGTACTATAATATTATGCAATGTAACTTTAATTAATATTATATACGCTTAAATATCATTACACATAGTAATCACCCAAATTAGACACAGTGCACCTATGTATTAGGTAAAACAAATCGTGCTGCTGAAAAATCATTAGCGAGTTAGGTAATGACCTAACGGAATTTATGAAATCAAATCTTACCTGTGGTGATATCATGACGGATTGGTCTCGGCACAGGTCCAGTGATGTTGACGACGGATATTATAGCGTTCTGTATGAAGCCGGAGTCGTCAGAAACTATTCCTTTAATGCCAGTATGTGCCTTCCAAATGTAAGCCAGCAAAGCTTCACGGTTCCTCTCCCATTCATTGGCCAGGGCACTCGCAGGCGGATATTTGTCACAGCCTAGTTCGAGAGTGATTTCGAACGCGTTTGTGGCAAGATAGTTGAAATCTTGCATACCTGGAAAATGCTTATTTTTATAATAGGAACTGAATTTACAGTTCGGTCGCAATCGCAATACAGTGGTGCTGAACTGTATTAGACTGAAATACGCTTTTCATAGTATTATAATTAAGTACCAGAAGGGTAGGCAACATTTACAAGGCCAGCAAGTAAGGAGACCCTGACGGAAGCAGGCGCAGAAAGTTACTTGCAATGCTGAACACTGTCGGGCAGCATTCGAACACAATAAGTCATTTGGAAACGGAAAAATAAGTGCTTACGTCAGCACTCATTACTGCTCTGCTTTCGGTCTATTGTTAGATAAACTGACATGCATTGCTAATCGTTCTCAACATGTTGCCATACAAAAACAATCACTCAACGACGCTCGCGTGCGCGTTTCAATTGTTATGATTAAAAATCATTAAACAATGCAGCTAAAATTAGCATTGCTAAGCCATCGGTGTTTCATGGTCAACTCCAGTTGAAAGTAAATGCCAGGACATAAAGTAGGTAGGTATAAAGTCAGATCCATTGCTTACGCTTCCTGCTTCTCGGACTTCCTACGTTATTAAAGGTGTAATTTTTTAAAGGACAAAAAGTTAACAATCGCTTTTTTCTGTTATTTAATCGATTGCCTAGCCTACTCTCGGAAGGTGCTAGTGTGACTGGTCATTGTAAATCTTTTGTGACACTTCAATTGATAACGCTGTGATAATCATTAATAGAATAAGCTAAACCTGTTTTTTTTTTTAAGTTGTAATTACCTGTCTTTACCATCCAGTTATACGAAGGCCGTCTATCAAAAACACGATAGACGGCCTGCGTGTAAATCTATGTTCGTTCTTTTTAACTTTTAGTTTTATACCGGCGCTTGTCTGATTGACCGGAAAAAGCAGCAGACTAAGATGAATAGAAAAGTAGTCCTTTACCCAGAAGTAAATAAAAAATAATGAGCTCCGCAAAGTACCGTACCTATTGCACCTTTTTATAGCAATTACTTATGAGAACATTGCTGGCCACTATCCTAAGAAAAATTAAGTGAAATACTATAAGATTCAAATGAAAAAAAAATACATTTATTTTTAATATGGCATCGTTTACATTTTTCTCATCAAAGCTGCCAGTAACTTTTCTTTAGTAAAATATTAACAAAACTGTTTTACGTCTCTGTTGTTTTTTTAGTTTGTATCAAACTTCAGTGAAAGTTTGTTTTTAATTAGATATGTAGGTACTTCTGAAAAATTAAAATATCGACGTGGTGTTTTATGTTACGATAATTTATTATTTATTGGATATTTAAAACATGGAAAAAATGTTGGCGCAGGTCAAGTAAATTACTAGCAATAACTTTTTTCTACTCACCTCCCTTCAAGCTGTACCAAGCAGCTCCATTAGTGACTCCACCTTGCTTGCCAAAGTTGTATGTCGCAGAGTCATCGGAGCTGGTCGTATGGCAACCGCGACGGGTCGCTGAAGCCATGTCTGCGTGGGCAGACGCATACGTCATAGCTAAGTCCCTACAAATACGTAACAAGGCTTTAAATAGACTTTCCTTTTTGTAATCGTGTGAGATGAAGAGGATGTTTACTTTCTCTGTAGATGCAGCATTTCTAAGTAGGTGGTAGGTAAATAGAATTCTACTAATAAACTGAATACAACATTTTTTAACATGAATGTTTCATTTAAGTTCTTCCTCAGAACCTAGGACCTGGATTGGGTCTTATGTAGAGTATTAATAATTATATACTTAGTTTGGAAATTTTGTTCCCATAGTTAATTTTATTTTTACTATAGATAGTACGTTTTTATCAGCTTTTACCTGAATGTATCATCGTCAGGGCTGGCAGAATATTCAGACACCGGTGCACCACTTCGGCTCTCATCATACGGATAGTTGGCCACCAGGTCACCTCCATGCATGGCTGCGCTCAACACAAATGGTACTGACATGACCCAGCGCATAACAGCCCTGGTTTCAGGCTCCAACTAAAATAAATTGATAACTTATACATTCTGATATATTGGGACTGAAACATAACTTGCTATATAATTTAAAACAGTCTGCCTTTACACAATAAAAGTGCAGCAGTCACCATTTAGTCTTAACAAGCTGTTTCTTGGTACAAAAATAAAATATTAATTAATGATATGAAAATCTCACCGGTGCAGCAAGACGGGTCAAATCTTTCAACAAATGGTTGTTTTGGTTGATGCCCTGGCGTTCATATTCAAATGTTATGGCATCCAAGTCTGGGAAGTTTCTATTTAAATCCACTGAATGGTTATTTGTGCGGCCAAGGAGGTAATCTAGGGAACCCTGTAAATATTAAAACATTAAGACTAGAATAGAATGTATGTTGTGACAGGTTCCTACATTATTTTGTAATAACACCATTAATTAATGTTCGAATAATGTATTAATAGGATATCATGCCCACTTACTGTATCTGTGGATAGTGCCCATCCATCAGGATTCATAGATGGCAGTAAATGGATCCGTGTAGAATGAATAAGAGCACGGATTCGGCGGTCACGACTGTTATACTGGTCACAAAGGTAATGGGCTAGGCCCAAAAGTAATTCGCGTCCCAAAACCTCATTTCCATGGATGTTACCAACATATTTTACTTCGGGTTTATCTGTATTATTAATTAAATGAAGGTATTAATAAAATAATTTGATGGACAAAAGTAAGGAGTCGCCAAGTTATATCTATTTTTACTTACAAGGCTGATGAAACCCAGGTGTGTCTGAAAATTCTATAACATACAATGGAACACCACAAACTGATGGTTCAGACAAAGCATATACCCTCGTAATATTAGGACATCTTGCGTGAACTTCTTCTAGCAGCACTGGTAGTTGCTCATTATTATGGTGTCTCCAAACAAACTCAGCTGACGTCGTAAATAAGAAAGCGAGGCACAAAAATAGATAAGAAGCCATATTTCCTTTGTAAATAGAAATTATACACAAGATAATCTGAACATTATTTTCGTAAACGTAAATGAATGATACACATGCAACACGTCCAGCCGCCGAAACAACTAAACAAGTATCGATCGATTTTCCCGCCAGCACGCACACAAAGACATATTACATCAAAATTGATGACGCAAATCCACCACACTCTTTAGAGATGTCCAATAAAAATCGACTAAATTGTGAAAAGTAGGTACTACTCAACGAATAGACATTCGATTAGTTGGTCAATAAGATTCGAACAAAGTCACTTTGAAATACAACATTCTCTTTTGTAACTAAAATATAGTAAAAATGAATGCTTTTTCGTCGTGTGGGATGCCTGGCGGCGTCGCCTCGCATACAAATAATAATATACAGGGCACACTATAAATGGTTTATATGCATTGCGGGTGTTTATTGTCTATGGTATTATAGAATTTGGAAACAAGTCTTTTGAGTTTAGTCTACTAAAAAAGGAATGTGTAATACTCGTAGAAAGATGTGATGAGTGTAGCCCGCCGAATTCAAAATTGCATTTTTTTGTTAGACTTACCATTCAATGATTAGTATTTAATAAGCATGGACGTCATCGACATTTTTCACGATTAGTGATTGAATAGGTACGCTCATCGAAGTTTAGGGTTCTCTCAGAAAATCAAAACGATTCGGAAAAAATAACGATGTGTCCAATGGGTTTTACCTGCACAAAATATTCGAAAGATACCTATTTAAGTACTTATACGTATCCTACTTCGTTCTCAATAGTCAATCTTCCTTCTTTTTATTTCACGTCTGAATATTACCTATCTACAGTCATCAATTTTGTCAATCTTAGATCATTGATTTACCTACACAACTGCTAACTCTTGGTAGGGTATTTTTTTGATAAATTCAAATTCAAAAGTCATTTAATCAAACTAAGCTGAGAATCAGCACTTTTCGAACGTCAAAATTACATAAAACGCCCACCCTTCACCCACTTTCTAGTGCTTTAGCTGGGAAGAGGAAGTGGTGCAACAAACTCCCAAGCAGGTAAAAACTGGTTGCACCTTTGATTTGTCGTTTTAGCTTTTCAGTAGTAGGTAGGAAAAAATTCAATGAAAAAATGGACCTAAATTCCGTCGTCTTCGGTCGATCCGTTGTAGTTTTTATTGACTAGATATTAGGTACGTTCAAAATCATATAGGTAATTAAGAAATCTGCTGACAAGAGAACGTAGTGATTTTATACCAGTGCTAATCCTAATCCTAAGTATCCTAACTAATATTATAAATGCGAAAGTGAGTTTGTTTGTTTGTAACGGCTGAACGGATTTGGATGAAATTTGACACATGTGTAGACTATAAACTGGAGAAGGACATAGGCTAGGTACCTACTTTTCATCGTGGATCGGAAACGAAGTCGCGGGCCATAGAAAGAAAAAAAAAAAAGGGAATGTTTCACTATACATTTATATATGTACTATAATGTCATTAGTTTATTCAAAATGCAAATTCTTCGTTCTACGATGATGCACATACAGTTCTCCCACAAAGATCGCTGTGGAGACCACTACCCCGATTGCGTATACGATGAAAACACCCTGAAACACAACAAAAATGTTAGACAGCCCTTCAGTCAAGTCAGTTACTGGCATTCGCAGCCCGGCTGAACGTTAGGCCTCACCAAATACGGACCACATTGCGTTGACAGTTTAAAATCCGGTTTTCTAACGGATAATAGAACTTAAGGTAAAGTTTTAAAAAGCGGGCAAGTGCGTGTCGGACCACGCACAATGAAGGGTTTCGTAGTTGGGATGAATTTATCCCAATAACAAACTCAACATTGTAGTTGAAAAACATGTTCTCCCATAAATCGATATACGTCACGGTCATTTCTCCAACGACAAATGTAACCTTGAAATTGCAAAAAAAAAATTTGCTTAAACTACAAATTAACGATTTTCGGACTTTTTCCTATACTTGTGCTGTGACTCTGTGAGACCTTGCTTCTTGCCAAATTTCAAGATTCTAGGTCCACGGGAAGTACCCTATAGTTTTTGATTTATTTCGAGTATCAAAATATATCACATAAATGGCCGTATTTTTTTATAGCGTTGACTTAGAAGCTTGATTTTTTTAGAGCTCCAAGGGACCGTAGACGTACTTATTTGATATTAATTTCAACTTGATACCTCTACGCGTTCCTGAGAAAAAGGGTCTTGACAGACTGGCAAACAGACAGACGGACAACGAAGTTATAAGGGGAAGTATAAGGGTTCCGTTTTTCCTTTTGTTTTACGGAACCAAAAAAATTAAGAGATCTAGACTACAAATACCTGCATTTGATACAGTGTCAAATAAAGTTAGCTAGCGAAACTTCACAGACTTGTTGGGTATCCAAACACTACACAATAAAATAAAATAAAACTGATTTTATACTCATACTTCAAGTTTCATACAACACGCGGCATGACTCCTAAAATAAATTAAGTAACAAATCATTTTTTTCCCGTTAATCATGTTTAGATATCTATCTCCATGACCATCGACTTGTGACCCATCACGTCTGTGGAGTTTCGGGACCTTGTAAATAGATATTACGTACCACAACGTTGTCAAGATTCAAAGGCTCCAAGGCACCAACATCATTCTTGGTTCTTGATAGTCTAACTTCTACCTGAACTTTGTAATTTAAATGCTTTAGCGCTACCTGCAATTAAATGCGGCGTTTGGGTAGGAATTATAATAAGTGGGCAATACAACCACAATGCAATCGATAAATGATGTGAAAGGACCGTATTGCAAATAATTGCAATAGGCAACTTAGTTTAAAAATATGTCTAGAAAAAATAGCACAAAAGGAAGGAGGCCTAATATCCCTCAGCAATGGGTGGTATAAGGCTGCCAATTAATGAATTAATTCATAGAGGGGTAAAGGAAGGCAGGAAGTTACTCAAAAATGTGACACTGTTAGAATGTAGATAACTTTGTCTAAGATATGAAAAGCCAACGAAAAAAAAAAAATAACTACTCCTGGGCAAAGGCCTCCCTCCACTCCATTCATCTCTCGTGAACTCTCGCGTCTTCGTCCAGTTCTGGCGTAATCTGTCCAGTTCGTACCAAAGTCAAAGCAAGCAACCAATAAAAAAAAATGTGCAAAATTTTCTGAACCTGAGTTTCCCAAGATAGCAACAGTCCAGACTGGTGGAGGCGTCCCACCAGTTGGCTGACTTTCTCCGTGTATGGCGAGCTTTTCCTCATCATCACCACACACTGCTCGAAGTAGAAGTCTTCAATCATGAGCATCATGTCCAAGATGGCTTCTTGGGTTACGTACTCGCCTATAGCGAAGTTACCTATAACATTATTTAGGTAAGTTATAAACTCAACTCAAACTCAAAGCATTTATTTCAAATAAACCAATACAGGCAATTTTGAATTGTCAAGGGGTCGGTCTGTCAGAAAGATGAAGCTAGATGCCCATTCCAAAGCGTAGTAGGTACCTATGGAGAATAACGGGCAAGAAACTCCACGGACACTCTTTTAAATCATGATATGGTTACAAATAAATCTAAGTTAGTTATAAGTATATTCTGTAATTTTGAAAACCCTACCGAAATAGTAAATAGCTAAGGTGAAATCACCGAGATCTACCTAATGTATATTTTGTTTATGCTATTGTTATATTAGGTACCAGTATAAGTTAATGAAAGACAGATTAAAGTTCAATGAACGAATCAGAAAACGTCTTTGCAAGTTACAAACATTGTCTTAGCGTCCAAGAATGTAGCTAGCAAAAAGGGAGGGAGTGATTTTTATTTTCGCGTTTTTACCTCGGTCATATAAACAAAAGCAATGGAAAATCTACGGACTTGGACCAAGAATAGATAATATAATACTACGTAAACTAAGCAAGCATCGATCGGTAAGTCCAATGCACTCATTTGCCATTTGTTAGCCAAGTGTCTTCTGATATAAGCAGTCATCACAAACATTATCTGTGTAGTAAACTTGAACAAATATTTACCTGCAGGTAACTTTTCAATACTGTATGCCATACTTCGTGTAAAACTTTTTTCTTTCAATTTTTCGAATGAATAAATGCGAAATTGGCCCACAAGTTGTTTTATTACAGGCTAGAATCAAATATGCGGATTAGGTATGTACCTAAAACGTTTTTAAATCGATGGCTTTTAGCCCAGTCAATGACAACATCAAACATCGCAAACGCGCATGTAACTACGATTTTTTTATAAGTTGTTAGGTCCCCTGAGAGAAGTTTATACCCAAGTTTGCAACCTGAAAACCTTGTGCTACTCCCATGGTGCTCGAAAACCTGCGAAATGATGGCACTTGTTTCAGTTTTTTTTACCACCGAAAACATCATCCCAGGAAACGGAACGTTCACAGTGGTCGATGGTGGCAGTGAAATGATTCAGTCAGAGCCATTGTGGCGGGATGCTTCAGCTATGTATATATTTTCAGCCACTTTAGTAAAAACGTAGCTATGATTTTCGATGGATACCCACAAGGTGCAGCTATGAGGGGCACTAAATCATAATAATATCAGGTGACCTAAAAACATAAGTTTAAAAAAAATCGTAGTCACATGCGCGTTTGCGACGTTTGTCTGTTTTGTGTCATTAAAAACTGGGCTATATATTTTACACTAGCCTTACTTCAGTAGACAAAGTTAGAGAAAATATCCATGCATCATGTGTAGCGCCCCATTCTAGTTCTCTATCCACAATGTCTTGCACTGTATCAATAGATGGCTCGTATTTGGGCACAGTGAACGTGGAAGCAAGACCAGCTCCATAAGCACTGCTCAGAATTAGGCCTGCTATCAGCATCCAACCAGTTATACTTCTCATTTTCCATGAAAGACTTGAAGTGTTTTCGTACTGGGACTGAAATATTTCCAATCTCGAATTAATGTAAGTATACGAACGTACCTATCTATTATCTTCCCCAAAGCAATGGCATGTATGTATTTTCTAAAACTTTATATTACTTGAATGTAAAATCGATTCGATTGTGATCGACGATATTCATAAAGCTGTGTACTTTTGTTTGAAATGTTGACTGATAAACGCTACGCATATACATTTGCATCGCAAACAAATTGGTGGTCATCAACTTGCAGTTGTACCGCATATATATCACATAAGAACATAGGTAGCTACTCATATCTAACAAAATATATGTGTGGATCCGTCAAGTAGTAGAACAGTTACCTACAACTCCTATTAGTAATTTGGCTTAACTTATCATTATATTTACACGGCAGCGCGGCGGCCCAGAAAAAGGATTATTATATTTTTGTTATTTCTAATTCGTTCTGTTTGTATTTGCGTACTCTAAACATATCAGAATCAAATAACTACCTACTTCGAAGGTAGGTAGGCTCCCCCATCCAGCATGTACTTAGTTGCTATTTATTCATGTCATAACTAATATGTTACGTACTTGTCCGAGCATCATTCCAAAAGCATTAAGAAAAGGGTATGAGGTGGTGCCACATCCTAGTACAGTTATCATTCCAATTGATGCATAAAAATATGTGAAGGCTACAGCAAGCCACATATACCAAGTGAAGGGCATTAAAGGCATCTCCAAACTTGATAATAATCTGGAAACGAATCGGAAAAAAGGATCAGAACTAACTAACTCACTCCTAGTGTTGAATTAAACAAAGTTAGGCATGATGTCCACCTCACCTAGGTGCTGGAGCTATGCAAGTAATAGCTGTCCTTACACCAGCTACTGAAAAATCCATCACACGCCACTCTTCATACCAAGAATAAAGGGCAGCTGAAAATCAATTTGATATGTGAGACATGTGATTAATTTCCTAAAAAAATAATAGTGTTACTTTACTCACTTATTCCTAGGTCTGACCGATCTGCCAAGACACTTCCAATAACTCCAATGCCACCCGTTTCGTTAGGATAGATTTCACCCCACTGATCAACATCCTCTCTAACGATTTCAACAGTGCAGTTTATCCATCTGTATTTAAAATTTAAAAACTTTTATTAACATAAGGGTTGCCTGCTGGGGTCGCGGGTTTGTCCTGCTGGGGTCGCGGGTTTGTCTGAAAGGGATATCGCGGCCCCAGCACATAGGCAACGGAAGGAACACGGGTGGGTTTTAGTCAGTAAAAGTCTGACACTCCCTCTCGCTCTGCCCAGAGCGGGAGGAGTCATTTGATGATTTCCCACCCAAAAAAAAAAAAAGGGTTGCCCGATCCGATTTCTTTAACTTGATATCATATCATACCTGCAAAGTTCATCGACTATCCTTATCTCCACACCATCTCTGCCTGAAGGTTCAATAGCAATGTCTAAATCCAACAACACGTAAGGTTTGTAAGTAAAACAAGACACCTTTAATGTTTTCCCATATAAGTTAGTCATATCATGAGGAAACAGGTTTGCTTTGTTTTCAAATTCTTGTGAACAAGAATCCCAACGATCCAAGTATTTAGGCAGATGAGTTTCTTCAGCTCTACCAACAAACTGATGAGTAATCAAATCGAATGTTTTGCAGTCTGATTTATTGCTTGCAACATTTTCAATCATCAACATATTTGGAACAAAGGCGCTTTCTTTCATAGAAAACATCAATGAAGGTAGGTCTATATTATCATGTTCGTTGTATTCCTCATCGAATGGCAAGAATATAATCTTCCTATCACTTCTTCTTACGTTTGCTATATGAACAACTGATTCAAAAGCTGTCATAAAATTTTGCGGTTCTTGCATACGCACTATGTAATCGGAACACCCCATTTCAGACACATTAAGTATCTGCTTCACCAGATTTTCTTCATTTGGGATTAAAGAAATGAAAATTGTTGGCAAGGAGAATGATATTGGTGCATCCGAAATTATCGTTACGCAGTCTGCTGACAAGTACTGTTTGATTATTGTATTTAGGAGTAGTTCTAAGGGAAATAAAGACGACGATGTTGGGAATAACATCTTTGACCCAGACCAGGTCAGGAATGACGCTAAAATGGATAACTAATCGGGCTCGCGGCTATAATTCTAGCTCACTTAAATATTTTAGGATTCCATGAATAATACAGCGAAATACGAAATCGATTCCGTGAAATTATAGATTTTGCTGTAGTGTGGAAATAGAACATTAAATTCCGAAATAATTAAAATATTATAATTATATTACTTGATACGCTCACCTTCGGTTATAATAGAAGTGTTTCTTTGTTTTCAATCTTTTCTTTCAGTCTTAAGTATTATGTCAGGTACCTATAGGTACATAAAATAATCATACCTATAGGTATGATTATTTTGCGTTCCAGTACTGGTATGTTATTCTCTTATACCTACAAAAAAAAAATAGTCGTACATGACATTTAATTGTAACATACCAGTACTGGAACGCAAAATAATCATACCTATAGGTATGATTATTTTGCGTTCCAGTACTGGTATGTTATTCTCTTATACCTACAAAAAAAAAATAGTCGTACATGACATTTAATTGTAGCTAGCTATGCAGAGGACATCAGAATTTGACTAATCTCCAGTTTATTGTTCATTGCTTTTATTTATAAAATAGTTTATAGAGTGAGACCTTATAGTATTAGGTTCCTGTACACCTCTATGGGGTACGGCTACGCATACCGTATGGACTATTTAAATTAATTAAATATTACGCAGAACCCATAGTTTTATTTAAATAAAAGTCGCAAAGTTTGAAATAACACTTAAAAGCAGAGAATATTTAAGTGAGCGGTATGAAATATAAACAATTTTTCATACCGGTCACTTAAATATTCTGAAAGAGCATTTCGTTATACGACAGCTATTTACCATCATCAGTTTTATTTACTATCATATACCATCATAAACGGTTTCAAGGAAAATTTATGGTAATTGGAGTCGTAACAAAGAGGTTTCAGTATGATACCTATACTTAAAGCTCCTATAGTGTCAACATATGTAGAGCAAAACAAAGGTTGATAAATGGCCTGAAGATTTAACAAAATAATATATGTAGATGACTTTGTGTTATGTCTGCTGCACTGAACAGAAACCACTAAAGCTAATGGATATTTTGTTATTGTTGTGCGACAAGACACACGCGGTTAGCGCCACCTTTGATTTTAGAACATGCGAGCTGTCTTGATACTTGCATCTTTTCCTATTGACAGCGATGCGGACGAATTTATTTATGCCCAATGGTCTCTTCCCCTTTTTTATATACCTACTTGTACACAATATTATATATTAATGGATGCTTGGTCTTGAACAACACCCTAATCACCAAATAGATTTGGCCAAAATTTGCAACATAGGAGGTAAGTAATTTATGAGGATAAGAGTCAAATAAATAATAAGAATAAGGTAAAGTAGGATAACTTAACATGTGCAAGTACTACCGGGAGTATAGCTTACTATATCAAATAACAGTAGAAATTATATTAAACATTCAGCAAATAACGGAACTGCGGCTTTGTTTGCTATTGGACAACGCTGTGTGTGTTTTTTAATATTTATACAGATACGTCGGCAAACGTAACATAAACGAATCAAAATATTGACTGATATTTCAAAGTAATTTTTTTTCTACTATTTATCGTATTTTAAATCTATAAAAGATAAGGTTTTAAGGTTTGTTGGTTAAAAAATTTAAACCTACTTTCACTCATTGTAGTTTTTACCTCAAAGTAGATTGTAAATTTTAATACAGAAGCTTTCTTAAAACTTTGGCTCAAAACTTAATAATAGCAGCCTTTTATAATAGAAAAACTTTGCCCTGCAGGGCAAAGGCCTCTTTTCATACAGAAAAGGTACGAGCATTATCACCACGCTTGCTCCAGACGGGTGAATGATAATATTTCAAATTAACAAGTCTAAAATAATGCAGAATGAAGACTATTTGATCGCTGTACGAAGTGTGTGTGGTCGGGAGCTTCCTTGCCGCCGACGGCTAATTAAGGAACTCCCGAAAAAAACTGACTACTTCACACGCACCGACCGTGGTTATTATGAATCACACATTCACACCGCAACTTCATAACTGAATGTTTTCTTACTAGAATATTAATAATAAAGTGAACACGTTTGTAATATATGTAATCAACAAGTACCTATGTAAGTAAGTAGGAAGAAACATAATACCTCTGTACATTTTAATTTTGTAATAAAATAAAATACATGCTTAGTAGGTACTTAATAGACTCGCTAAGAATAATCTGAATGTTTCTTCATGTTGTTTCATATTATTTTAATAAAAAATGCTACGGTGCTACGTTCAACAACGGGGCTACGGCGTAGCACCTCTTCTATTCTGGATAGTTTTATGACCGAATCGTATGCGTTATGTCTTATTTTATAACAATTTATATTTATGTAGTCATATCTTTTCTTTCTCTAGTTTCGGAAGTGACGGCCACGGAATTCCATGAACTGAGTGACTAGTAATTCAGTAAACAGCGATTCAAAATTGTGCGCTTGAACCTCGGGATCCTGATAACGTCCATGGCAGTCGCCATAATATGCGGTTAGAACAAGTTAAATTGTCCTTTCATGATTATTCATAACAAGATTTGTATTATGGTACATGAAGAAAATGTACTTAAATTAGAGCCGAACCATTTGTCCTAATGAAAAAGTATAAAGCCATTTTATTATCGACTTAGCGTTATAGGATACCCAATATATTATATTTATACAACTTTCTGAACTGATTATAAAATTCGAGTGCTTACGAAACAAAAACATTTAATTTAGTTCTTATTATAACAGGGCAATGCTTAAATTGGCTTGAACATACTCTAATGTCTGTACCTTTTTCCACAAAATAACAAATTCAATATAAGCTCGCGACCGGGGTGGACGTATTGATGTTGGCTAAAATATTTTGAAGCTTAATTTCAGTGATAGAAGATCTCAAATGCATTGTGGTAAACTTAAATGTACCTATATCACAAATCCCTAAATTCGTGTCCATAGTGTGCAGGTTGTATAAACAGTAACATTAGCCGGTGCGGTGACAAGCGCCAGAGTGCTGCACTGATGCGTAATACGATACATCTGTGTGTTATTTTGTTTGAGTTTTTTAAACATCTGTTTTATGGAAAAGTTTTTAGTGGAAATAAAAATTAGTCAGTATCCACAACCTTTATATTTTTTTTGCATAAAAACATTTAAGTCTTGTATTACTTAAACAAAATTACGAGTATAAATTATTCCTTCTTCCTAAGTTTAGCGCTAGAGATCTCGATGGCCTGCAGCCAATGTTTGATTTCCTCAGGGCACTCGGGCTTCTGATCAGCTCCAGGGATACCTTGGAACAGCCTGTCCGCTTCCACATTGATGAGGTTCTGTCTCGACAAGACTACGGCACGCACGAATCCATCGTTTAGTGTGATGAACTTCTGTTCAATGAACAGTGTTTTGTCTTCCCAGTAGGCCAGCTGAAACAATAGGAACATAGGTTAAGACCGTATCTATTGATTACAATAAGCAGTTTAGCAAACTCCTATGCCAAACCCTGAATCTAAACAGACTAATCAGAGTGTACCAATCAAACCAGAGTGAGCGTCGCAGTATATTTCGTGTTTCGTTCAATGTTGCACATATGCAAAAATCATTCTCGTTGGTTTCAATCTGAAGATTAAGGTAGGTACAGTGCGCGTCACGTAAAAAGAACGCTAAGTGACAGTGCAGGGAATGTGTCTGCGCACGGATACAGTTGCATCCGAAAGTACTAGGGTATTGGTTTTATAATATAAGTGTAATTGTTTTATTGTAGAATCATAATAGGTACTTTATTAGCTACTTAGTACTATGGAATAGGCTGGAATCGATAAATCGCTCAGTGCGCAGGTAAAAGACCAGCGTTCTTTTTACGTGACGCGCACTGTAGCAAAGAAGTTTTCATACGAAAATATTAAAATTATTAAACTGGTCATTACATAATACGACACAATGCCCTTTCCAAAGAATTTACTTGTATTCACAACGCTTGTAGGATGCATCATCAGCCTACAGCAGTCCACTGTTGGACATAGGAGTCTCCTATCGCACGCCGTTCAACTCTTATCCAGCTGCTACCAGCCACCCTGCATCGCTGCATTATCGCTCCACCTAGCCTGGGGCCGTCCTACCTTACGTTTGCGGATCCACTTAAGAACACGACTACCCCAACGTTCTACGGCTAATATGGGCGACCCATTGCCACTTCAGCTTGCTTATTCTGTGCTATGTCGACAACGTTGGTTTTCTGCCGGATCGCCTCGTTGCGGATTTGATCCCTCAGAGAGACTCCGAGCATAGCCCGTTCCATAGCTCGCTGAGCTATCTTGAATTTATGGACCAGCCGTACCGTGAGTGTCCACGTTTCGGCTCCGTAAGTCATAACAGGCAGGATGCACTGATTGAAGACCTTAGTCTTTAGGCTCTGTGGAATGCTGCAGGATGCGTCATACCTCATATAATTATCACGTATTTACTTAATTAATACCTACTTCCTATCCTAATTCTATTTCCATTCTATTTTTTCTATTTCCTAATTCCTATGTAGGAACCATATTCACGAAGAAACTCACCTTAGTTTCGACCTTATAGGCAGAAAATATGGGGATAGTTCTCCTGTAGCGAATGCTGGAAGCGCCCTGCAGAGCGTGGCCATCGACCGCCTTGATATTGTCGTAAATACCGGTGCGGTCGTAGAAATGGAATCTAGCGAAATCCAACTCGCGAACATAACGAGCATTGTTCATATGTCTTAGGAAAATGTCCACATCTTGCGTCGTACAGAAACCTGAAATGGAAAACAGTAAAATATGTAAAACTGACCATAATTACTGTAGTTAGGTACCAGTATACCTATTTCCACTGTTTCTACAGATTCGTTTACCTAAATTGAATCAGTTTTATTTAATTTAGATTATTGGTTGGACTTCTTAGATAAAGACAAGCAATTATTTCGATCACTTCGCAAAAAAAAGTAAAAAAAAGATGTGTACCTAATGAATTGATAAAGGAATTAACTCAACAACAAAACCACTTAAAAGCGGTAATATGATGTAAGTAGGTTAGATACACAGAAATATGAAAATCGTGTTTTGATAGTACCTATTAAGTTTAATAATAGAAAAACCCCGCAGCATTCCGCAGACCTAATAAAGGGAGAGCATATAGAAAATCGCCTTCTCGTGTTTTGATAAAATCGAGAATGTTTTGCGTGGAAAGTTTTGTGTGTGTTAGCTCAGTATTTATAGTGCCTAAATATACCTAATTATGAGAGGGATTTATAAAATTAAGAATTTAATCTCCTCTCCTAATACTTTATAATTTTTATTAAGTTTAAACAATTAAAACCTCTACATTATATTATATTTGTTATTTTCACTTTAGTTTGTACTTGTACAAGATACATACTACCTACCTACTCATCAAATTTCCATGAAATAATTAAGTATCAAAAATTAAGTCACGTAGGTAGGTGTAATTACACTCATTAATATACCTACGCATAATAAAATCACTAACTTACCGTAAATAGTGGTCGTATCATTAACACCGCATTTCTTTTGGAACAATCTGCCAACTCCTATAGTGAAAGCTATCCTTAGGAAGTAGTTTACATCCCAGAATACGTAAGCAAGAGCTATTAACGACACTATAATACAATACATCGTTTGTAATTGGAAATTAAAACTAACTACTTATATTATTTCCAACGAAAATGACCGTAGGGTCACTCAAATTCTCAAACTAAACTAACTTCAATCTTCAATATAATTTTTAAAGTATTATGTATTCTTAAAGAAACATTCTTGGCCAAACATAACGTTAGTGTGACAAAGACAGCAATATTGTACCTACCTGTTTAATAAAATAACGCTTTCCTTGTTTTACTCATTGCTTGTTGTTACGTCAAAGAGAGATAGCATAGCACTTCAATTATGCTGAATGGAGGTTGAGCAACTTGAACATCGTGTGTAAAGTGGTGACTGGTATACAAGTTCAATAACGAATGTGGTTTACTCCGAGTCACTGACCATTGCAACAGCGGAGTGTAGCTGGCTGCATTCAGTGAACCTACTTTACTGCTCATATAGGAAACAACTCATAATACTTATTAAAGATGCAAGCAAAGAACTTTGATGTTTGTTTGGCTATATTAAAGTATGCTATGGAATGTTATTTTCCCAAATAGTATGTTATGTATCTGCCTATGATAACAATTGAAATAAACCGCCTAGTGCATCTTTAAATACGTCATGAATTACTCATGAGAGATTTTAAACTAAAATCATTGACGCGAAAATAAACTACTAAACTATTCTGTCAACCAGCTGTAATTATAGCAGTGTAACCAGTTCAATAATACTGTAATAAATACCAAATCATTGTCGATAAATTGCTACGATAAAATATGCAACAGGACAGGATAAATCAGGTGTATCACAAGGCTCTATACTTGGTCTTGTCTAAATCAAAACCAAATGCATCAATAAAACAAGGGCTTTATTTGCTAGATTCTACATCCTTCTTTAACTTCAGACTGCTTATTTCCATGCTTCGTACCCAGTGTTCGATGTACTCGGGGCAAGTAAGGTGAGCTTGCGACCCAGGTAGGCCTGATAGTAGGGCTTCTGTCGAGTCTCCATTTCGGCCGATGGCGTGCTGGCGGGATAATAGTATCGACCGAACTTTACCGTCACGTAGAGTAATCACTTCATGTTCCAAAAATAGGGAACGATCATCCCAGTACACAAGCTGAAAATAAAATAAAGTAGGTAACTGTCATTTGTTTTAAATTGGCTTGCTAGTCAAGTTTTAATGACTAGAACTCAAATAACGTATCTGCAGAGTGCAGCATATCATATTTTTGCGTCATCTTCATTTCATTTAAGTATACCTAAGTATTTAAAACATGCTTTTGGCTTCAACAAAATATTTAAACGATTTATTGTAACTTACAATATTCAGTGGAAAGGAACTTGAAATGCATGTGTACGTAAATCTTTACCTTGGTATTAATTTTATAAAGTCCAAACAAAGGCACCGGATCGTAAGTTATCGTGAAAGTGCATCCTTGTAAAGATTTAATGCCAAGCTCTCCACTTCTGCGGTAGATACCGGTTCTCTCATAAAAATGATACCTCGCAAAATCGAGATCCCGAAGTAGCCTGGCTATTCTTATATGTCTGAAGCTTATGTCGCAGTCTTGAAACGTACAAATACCTGAGAAATTATAATGATTGAGTTTAACTTAAATCCAAACATGAATTTAAAAAAAATGGATCTGGGTAGAATGCATATCAAATAAAATTATCACCTCATCGTCAATATCATCATTATTATATATCAGACAAAAGATCTCTAAAACTCCCCCAATCGTCTCCACAACAACCTTAGTGTGTCGATGACGATCTGAATTATTATTGTATTTATAACCAGCCAACAACTTAGTAGTAGCCTCGGTAAACACTATTATAAGTTCCTTTAACAAATCTATTTTATTACTAACTTCATACAAAATAATAAGTAGCGTTCTTCAACTCACCATATATCGTTGTAGATTCGTCCAAGGAATATTTCCGTTGATAGAACCGACCAGTGAGAACAGAAATGAGCGTCCTCGTGAGGTAATTAATATCACAGACTACGTTCAAAAATATAAAAAGTAATACAACGTACATAAACATTATGGTAACAAAAGATTCCTTTAATTTTTATTTGTAACTGTTCGGACGCGATTTTTTTTTTTGCTGTGGCGTGTGGAGCAATGTGTTCATTGTATGTTAATAGCTGACGTCTACCTCGTCTTGACCTTTGGAATAGCAGTCAGTAAGAATTTGACTGTTTACTACAGAAATAAGTTCACTTTGAAGACACTTCCTCTCTTCTCAATCATAGTAGATAGTAGAAGTGGAAGTCATAGTAGATTAGATAGATAGGATTCGATTTTTGCAATGAGAGTTAGGTCTTCCATCAATCATTCAACTCAGCCTAATAAAATCAATAATCCTATGTGCAGTCCACTGTTGCACATAGGATACTCCCAAAGGGCACCACCACACCCGGCTCTCTGTCTTCTACATCTAATTTGTCCTAACCGCCATCGTGGTATTGACTTATTAAGGACAGCTACTCCAAAAATCATAGGTCCTTCAACCGAAAAGGACCGATGATTTTGTGCTGATAAAGCTAAAGTAGCAGTCCACTTTAGCTTGCTAACCCTACAAGCTATGGATGTCGGTGTCAAGTTCATAACATTTTATAATAATAATTTCTATAGGTACTAATGCACTAACGCCTATGTGTAAATGAGTTTGGTGCATACCTTAGATCAGTGTTTTTCAACCTGTGGGTGTGGTTCGTGGCCCCCTGGGGGGTCGCGAACCCTCAGTAAAAAAAAAGTATAAAAATATATTTTTAAAACAAAATGTTTAAAAATTAATTTTTTAAACTTTGTATTGTTGATAATTCCAATAGATTTGCTTTTAGGTTAGTTCCCAAACTTGCCTCATCTATAGCTGCATTTAAAAACGTAATTACTCTACTGGGAAATCCCTCGTAGCCATGATCCTCATAAATCGCTGTCCCCACAAATTCATCGTATCGCTTTTCCGTGGAAGCGTTTGGCGATGTAAGGCTGCCTGTCCATTGAAGCGGAGCGAGGCAGCGGAGAGAAGAATGGCAGCGGAGTGGAGCGGAGTAGCGGACAGTGTCTGTCCATTGATGCGGAGCGAGGTAGCAGAGCGGAGTTACGGACTGTGCGGAGCGAGGTAGCGGAGCGGTGTTGCGGACTGTGCGGAGCTAGACCGAGTTCACGTATTTTTTCGCATCGCGTCTCCGGTTCCCCGCTCCACTTCTCCACTCCGTTTCCCCGCTCCGCTTCCCCTCTCCGCTTCTAAGCTCCGTTTCCCCACTCTGCTTCCCGGTTTTGTATGAATTTTTAAACTAGTTCGCAAATCCCTGTCCACTGAAGCGGAGCGGAGGTTTTATGCAATTCCATTGGTTAATATTGGCACACCGCTACTCCGCTCCTCTCCTCTCCTCTCCAGTGGACAGGCAGCCTAACATGTCTGTTAATTATGTAATTAGCCGATACGTCATCATAAAAAACAATAAAAAGTTGTACGTATTTGATATTTGTATTATAATCTGGGGGTCGCGAAAAAAATGTTCGTGTTATGGGGGTCGCATCATGAAAAAACACTGCCTTAGATCACGTTAATGAACTTAAAGACGCGCCCTCACAGAGAACCTTTGCCTGTAATGTAACAATCCAAGATTCCAGTGTAACGTCTAGGGATTTGCAAGTAAACTGCGCAGGCCGTGACCTGCTAGGTAGTGTAGAAAGATAATTCAAACCAGCAGGATTGGATAGGGTGATCATCATCATCATCAGCCTATAGCCGTCCACTGCTGGAAATAGGCCTCTCCAATTGCACGCCATTCAGCTTGATTCTCGGCAACTCTCATCCAGCAGCTACCTGCCACCCTGCGTAGATTGTCGCTCCACCTAGCCTGAGGGCGTCCTACCTAACGTTTGCCGATTCGCGGTCTCTACTCAAGAACACATCTACACCACGTGTTATATAGGGTGGCAAGGACATCGACATGAGAACTGATACCATGGATTCAGTACATGATTCTGAAGCCCCTGCGTTGAAAATTTTCAGCGATTATTAAAAAAAAAAATCTGTTGTACCATAGAAAAATATAATACAAAATACAATACCTACGCGGTCAAAATGTATGGAACAGCTGATTTATTTTCAAATAACCGGGGGGCTTAGAATCATGTACCGAATACATGGGTATCAGTTTTCGCGTCGATGTCCCTGCCACCCTGTATAATGAAATAGGTAGAAGTAACAAGGCTAGGTCTCCGGTAAAGGTTACGTTACAGGCGAATGCTCCCGGGCAGATATTGATGACACGCACGACACGATGTAGTGCTAGTTCATTACGCTATTACTGTAAGTAGGTACTTTATGTCTCATCTCCCTGTAAATAAAGGTTTTGTTTCCTAATATTTTCAAGAGAAATAAATGGGTTAGTATAGAACTCGTTTTCTTCGTTTTCAGGCAAAATAAATTTGATCATGCGAAGTTGTTGTCCTTTTTTTTCGTGATTTCTAATCAGCACCAACAGTAATGCATTATCTTCATAAAGGTTAGACATATCTAACTATTAATTACTAACAGAGAACCACTCATTGACAAAAATAGTGTTGCCCTACAATGTACCTACACCAATTATTTTGTGGTCTCTTCAATCTTTATTTGTAAGATCGTCACGCATTTGTTACTGACAACAAAAATTGCCGCCGGCTAGAGGGATCCCAATGCCACCGCGTTGTTTGACTTACCTACTCACTCACGAAGTTACAACACTTGTCTAGCACTCGGGATATTGTCTGTTTGATTTATTTACTATAACTAACTGTCTTGCTCTCATTGTACTTCTAGCAAAGTTAAGGGGCGATAGAAAAACAAAGACACTTTAACCATACAATTTAATAATAACAACAGCCCTTTAAACAAAAGTAGGTAGTTAATATAAAGCTTAAATACAAATAAATTCTTTGGCGTTAAATATTGTTTTGGTAGCACATTCGATAAAATAATAAATATTAGGCTACGCTAAAGATAGTAAAACATTGATGATGTGAGGTTCTAACGATGGTTGCACTGCCTGCAGTCGGGGGAGCAAGGGTTGCACGACGGTGGCGGTGCGTGTGGATGTTGCAGAGGAAGAAGTAGTGGGCCTGATAGCGTGGGCAGAGCTGGCATCGGTATGAGCCAGTCAGAGCCACACACCCTTCCCATGACCAACGCCGGCAGTATTGGAGCTCGAGGTCCTACCGGACGGAATGCTGACCACCTTGACTCTATTTCCTCAGAACTGGACACGGAGGCGTCGTAACTGAGTCCTGATATTTTGTCTCGTTGATCCTGTAAACGTTCCTCCATTGTAAAAAAGTTACAAACGTAAATCGTCTGAAAATCGTACTATTCAACTTATTTAAACTTTTATGGGAGAATTATATTGTCCCTTAAAATCGTTATCATGGCTATGGGAGTAAAATGTTGATCTAGAAGAGGACGTCAACTACCATAAGAGGAGACTATAGTAACGATAATGCGTCAGTCAATGTAAACATTCGATATCTACGTACGCGTGTGGCGTTGAAGTGTTCAACAGCTCGCAGCAGGTCGTGGTTGCAGCGTCGCAGTACCAGCTCGAGCACGGAGCGCTTCTTGCCGGGGAACAACTTGCGCAGCATCTCCAGACCAGCCGTGCTCACCGAATTCTCACTTTCGGAACCTTCTTCGCCCACCCTGAAATATCAAATTGGGGTTATTTTATGAAGACTGCTATAATGTTCCTAATCCAAAGTATGTTTAACCTCCTTATAGTTATTATATCTTTCGCTATGGCACTTGCCTTCGCCCCCAGATAAAGAACGAGAAGAGTATACTAAGCCAATCCGGACAGGACCAAAACATACGATCGCTTTTGTTATCTTTCAGAGCAAAGTTTTATACTTATGAAGGGAAGTACAATACAATACAACACAACAAGAATAATCACTATTCACCTGGTTGAAGTTAAAACTCACCGTAATGAAGCCGATGCTGAAGAGTTTCCAGCAGAATCGGGTGAAACGGTGCAACAGTCGGGCATGGAATCACTACTTTCGCTGTCGATGTGGATTGGCTGTTGGACAGAAATGTCGATACAGACAATACACAAAGAGTAAATTACGTTGATTGGGCTTTCAAACCACAAAAAAGAAAAAAGATGAAAACGACCATTTATAATTCTGTAAAAAAAAGGAACTCAACTTAAGTAGAATTAAATAACTGCGGATACCAAACATAAAACTTTTTTTAAACTTATTCTAATGAGTAAGTTTCACTTTCATTGAGCATAAGCGATTTGGTGTTCTTATACCTACCGTAAGCTTATTTTATTTTTTAAATAAGTATTAAATAAATAAATTTGAAAATAACGAAAACTTCACGAAACAAAAATACAATAAGTTAGTGGTCAATTCCTTACAGTATGGTCATCAGCTACAGAATCCGGCTCCTGTCCAGGACTTGGGCAAGGGCCGGTGACTCGCATCCCGTATATCCTGCCTGGAGGAAGAGTATCTAGCGCTGTTCCGCTTTCTACGGAAGCCAAGTGTAAGGCTATCTTATCTTCTGCAGCTTGCTGGCGTTTTAATGCCACCTGATAACAAAATAAAGGACATATTTCAAAGCATTGATTTCGGCCATTTCGTCATCATATTTACAGCTTCGTATCTAGAGTTTTTCTTTCAATTTATTAATCAGTAAGTACTTATTACGTAAATTTACCAGCCACTAAATAGAAGATACTAAATAGAGAATTTGGGATTTAACATAGCTACTTCGTACACGTGGTTAGGTACCTGCTAATATGATTGATAGAACAAACGTAGACAGAAAAAGACAATAATAGAAGTTGAAGGGAGAAATGATAAATAGGTACTTACCTACCTATACTCCATAAGTTTAAGTACTTATATAAAATAAGGTAGGTACACAAAAAAACCACGTGCCGAGACAGCTGTCAAGTAACCGATTATACGATAAAAGATTAAAACCTGTCCCTTAGAGTAATAATATTACTCTGAGACCTGTCCTCAATTACTCTGAGAACCTGTCACTTCAGTTGTCATGGTACGTCACAGTTGTAGGTACCTACTCTTCAATTTAGCAACGTTTTATTTCGTTGACGTTTAGAGTTTGGGTTCGTTACAATAGACAGATTACAAAATATTATAAATTTAACTAAAAAATTGTGCTCAAGCATCTACAAAGACTATTTAAAGAATAAATGATAAAGTTTCACATACTTTAATAAAAAAGGAAACTATTGTATTAATCTAAAATAAATTTAATTTGGTTTTATCGTATTTTTAAACAAGAAAGTGGCATCTATTAAAACCCTTTTTACTATTTGTTTACCTTTATATACTTAACTACCTAAACCTATGGAGTATAGGTACATTATTATATCACAGTA
The DNA here is from genome assembly GCA_916701695.1 of Agrochola macilenta. Taxonomy (NCBI): domain Eukaryota; kingdom Metazoa; phylum Arthropoda; class Insecta; order Lepidoptera; family Noctuidae; genus Agrochola; species Agrochola macilenta. The sequence goes on from OU753558.1 coordinate 13,787,552, forward strand.
ACCGCGCCAGGAAATGTAATACCGTCAAATTAATTTAGCGGAAAATCAATGACAAACACTTGTGTTTATATTTGTTATGTGCGACCACCCTAGGGACCGCACCGGACGATCGGCGAGCAGGGCGCCAGCAGCCCGGGGCCGATCTCGGCTTCATTGCTAACGTAAACAGAACTCAATCTCTGGCAAATCAAATAAAACGCTGACTGGAATTTATATGAGCTCTATCGCTTTTGGTTAAACTTCAGTAGATCTGAGGAAAAACGAAAAACAAAAATAATGCTATCATAACAAAATCAGGTTCAGAAGACAATATTAAAGTCTGTTTCACCACCTCGAGATAGGTTCCCATCGAATTTTGTGGCAGATTCAAATTTCATTGGACTTTTCAATTTATCCGGTGGATTGGGAAAAGTAGCTATTCAGACTCTAAAACAAGCCCTAAATAAAGTTCATTAATGCGAATCTAACACAACATTGCAGCTGCAGCATTCGAGTATGATTAATCAAAACGCGTTTATCCCAGATTTCAGATGCAAGTGGCGGGACATCGACAGCGATGCATTACTGTGTAAACCGATCGATGGTTCATCCGGCGTCTACAGTAAACACGTGCCACTTGTTTAAATAAGCCGAGACGCTGCATTAGCTGGTCTCGATTTCACTACATTAAAACACATTAACTCCTCTAAATTGCGTGTTATTTCTGTACTAAATAAGGTATTAGGTAGTGGGGAATTTCCTTGTTGCTTTGGATCGATTCATTTTATTTTTGTATAGTAACACCAGAATCTTTGGAGGAACTCGTGGCTAAGTAACAATAGCCGCACTGGTCGATCCATCAGGTTAAGCTACGCTTGCCGGGGTTGGTCAGTGGATGGGTGACCATCTTTACATACCGAGAATCCTCCGTGCCTCGGAAAGCACGTTAAGCCGTTGGTCCCGGCTGTCATTCATGGATCTTTGACAGTCGTTACGAGTCGTCAGAAGCCCGAAAGTCTGACACCAGTCTTACCAAGGGATATCGTATTACCCAGTTACTGGGTTGTGGAGGTCAGATAGGCAGTCGCTTCATGTAAAATACTGGTATTCAGCTGCATCCGGTTAGACTGGAAGCCGACCCCAACATAGTTGGGAAAAGGCTAGGCAGATTGATTGAACACCAGAATCTTTGTTCAATAGTCATATGATTTGTTTGCCTGTGTGGCCATGTAGGCTTGTCTTTTACTCTGGTTGGGACTTGGGAGTTCTAAAACAAGAGAACATGAATAAGTCTGTTTTATACTAACTTCCACCAGCGACTTCGCCCGCGTGATAATCTTTATTGATTATAGGCCTGTATTACTCAGTGATAATATAGCAACGTATTAACGTATAAAAATTATCCCATAGATTATACCCATAGATTTTGGGCATGAGGTACTGATTATTACCATATACTTCCTAGCTAAGCTATTATCTATTATCAAGTCCTCAACTGTCAAATCAACCCGGTTTACTTTGATAGTTCCCGTCGAGACGGTTCCGGTTTAATCAACCGGGACCGTCTTGACCTGCGAAGGCAAAGTTTAGACATTTAAGTTTATAGATTGCTGCGCCCTGCGGTTTCACCCGCATAAGTCTCGATCCCGAGGGAATATCCGAATAAAAAGATCCTATGTCTTTCTCCAGGTCATGTTCTACCCATGCGCCTAATTTCATTCAAATCCGTTCAGCAGTTTTAGCGTGAAAACGTAACAAACAAACAAACTCACTTTCGCATTTATAATATTAGTTAGGATAGAGTTAGAATATAATTATGTAATTTATAAGTTAGGATTATGACAAATTTTCCTTAATGATTACGATGGTTCCTATTATGCCCTAAATACTAGGGTATTTAAACATACTATACCTATCACCTCGCGCGGTTCCGTCGGCATCCGACCATCATAGGATTGTGGACTGATATCAAAGATGAGAATGCAAAATGGTGGATCAAATAAAAACGTATGGGCGAAAAAAACTTTTAACAAAAAAAAAACCGACTTACGAAAAAAAACACTACAAAGTGAAAAATAACTTTAATTTCGGAAGTCGGTGTGTTTGGTTTTGAATTTTCGTCTTTTGCCACCGACTTCCGAAATTAAAGTTATTTTTCACTTTGTAGTGTTTTTGTTCGGAAGTCGGTTGTTTTTTTTTGTAAAAAGGTTTTTATTTTTCACTTTTTAGTTGTGGTACCTACCCCACACAAATTCGAATACCACTACCTGCTATGTAAATAACAGTCACAGGAAGTTGTCATCATATCGTCCACATAATATACTAAGTGGGCAAAATACGTATTATTGAAGCTTACTCAAAAACTATCCAATCAAAATTAATAAAATTTATATGGGACCAATTCGGGAGCATACCCTTTCATACAAAAAAAGAATTTTCAAAATCGGTCCACAATAATAATTGACGGTGAAATCGACGGACATAGGTACATAAAAAAACATACATACGCGACGAACATAATAATATAACCTCCTCCTTTTTGGAAGTCGGTAAAAAAACAGAGCTTTTATACTTAGAACAACTTATTTATTTATTTAAATCTCCCTTATAACTATCATTACAGGTGTGTACCTATACCTAATGCGATAGCGCGGTCTTAAAATTAACTTAATTACAATTTAAAACTTTGAAAAATTAAAAAACTAGTAGTAGAACAACAGAACCTACTAGATAGAACCGCGTTTTAAAGTAAATTTTCTATAATTTTTCATGAATATTCAGGCAAATACGGGCGGTAACATGCCCTTGGGCGACATTGTATATTTTTCTCGCATTTGGTAGCTCAATTCTTGAGGAAGGTTTACAGGCTACTTACGACCAGTAGGAGCGGAGCAAAAAAAAAGTCAGAAAGAACGCGTAGCGAAAACGAAGTAATAGCGCGGGCGGGCGATGCGATACGACGCGGTGGGTCGGGGCTGAAATTTCAAGCAGACGAAGTCGCGGGCAGAAGCTAGTATTTAAAAAAAGAGTAGGTATCACCCAAATTAATGTGGCATGGTTTAAGTACCTACTATAACTTTAAAATCACATTTGCTAGGCGTCTGGATGGCGAAACATGGCGATCTAAATGTTGTTGTTCCACCGTCAAATTTTAGGTTCTCTTAATTATTTAGCTTTAACCTTAATCTGCACCGTAATTCCGTAAAACACGATCAATCACAATCTGAATCATTTTGAAGGATATTGCTAATCCATTTCTTTAATGATCGAAAAATTTGTCTGCTCAACAACGTAAATATCTCAATGAATATTGTTGAACTGTCAAAATGAAACAGATTGTGATTGATCGTGTAGTTATTACGCAATCAGAGTGCTGGACCCTAGCATAGGAATACCTACTTACTTGGAAATCAAGCATGAAAATTATAAAATGTACCATATACCTAGGTACTATCCAATTCTTGATAATTACCTAAGTAGGTAGGTACTTATTGTATTTTTGTGTTAGCTTGTATAGTATAGGTACATATATTCTATTCTCGGCTATGTAGAGTTTTTAGACCGGAAATAAAAATAACTAGGACGTAAGTTGGGTCATCATACTCATCATCATACAGACAGTCAGAGGGAACTGAAATAATCGATAGCTACTCTGTTAGTACCTAGACAGATTCATGGAGCAGTGATACTGATTATCGAATATGAGATGAAAAAATAGTGATACCTACCTTATAAATCTGTGACTAGTAGGCAGGTACGGAGGTACCTACTACCTATGTTAACTGAAACACCCCCGTATTTCAGCAAACATGGTAGGTCACTATCTAACCTATCCAACATTGATTCCACAGTACAGATTTCCAGATTTAGGCACCTATCAGCAGTGGCACACCGATTCATTTTTATAGTGTTATTAAAAATGCAACTAATAATAGGTCTAAGGAAAGTTTATAAATTGTGTATACCTTTATACATACCTGAGCGGCCATAATCCGTTGCCTCTCCTTGATCAGGCCACACTTAGGGCACTGGCAGAGTCGGTAGGCACAAGCTTTCTTGTGCCCTCTTAGACTTGAAATTAGGCCATGGTTTCGACACCGTGCACACTTTGGGACCCGGGCACGCCCACTGTTCATCATCTGAATCACTCAATATTGATGACTATCAAAATAAACTGTCGTGTGACGTTGAAACGTAACTGCAATGAGGAGGTAACAATTTTTTATAAATAGATCCTACTTTAATTCAGCAGTTTGTAGCGCACAATTTATTCAGTTGATACTACTTACTTCGAAAGGAAAAATGTATCAAATTGAAACAATATCGAGTAACGGCAATCTTTACGTATTCAAGTGTATTAAAATCTTGTGAGTTCTCAAAAACAAGGTAACATTATGCACTGTTTCACAAAATTAACTGAACACAATCCGCAGAGCAAATCCGCCCGCCCATATTACACTCCGCCCTGAAACTAATATCGATATGAAAACTAGACGTTCGAGATGATAGATGAATGTTAAACTGGGAGGAGTAGCAACTGTCTGTATCCGAGATGAGGCACACGGGAACATAAACTCCATCATCTTAGGAACAAATGTCAAGTTAGTGATGCCCTGTGTATCGACGTGGCAACATCCCGCTCTTCCCGAACCGCCCTACTCCACAGATCGACCAATGGGAACGTGCTCCCGTTAGGATTGGTTACAAACTTAGAAAAACATCGGAAGCTGATCCTTTATGATTGTGTTTCATTTAAACAAGCAACAGTATAAATGTTATAGTGTGCGAACTTTCAGTTTTTGTTCAGTGCACATAGATAACCTACAAAGTAATAGCGTAACAAACAAAATAGAAGTGCTATGCTACGGGCTACCGGTTATAACTCTATAGGTAGGTTCGTTGAAGTAAATAGTCTACAGGTACCTACGTACCTGTAGACTATTTATTGCTAGATACTATTATACTTATTGAGATAAGGATTAAGTATATAAAACTCTAGGTAAGTAAACTTTCACATTTTAGACTTGCGTAGCTGTGACTGTGATTAGGTAGGTAGCCTACCTACCAGGTAGCCTAGGGTCGTCTTCTAGTCTATTCAGCTACTTAGTTGCGGCATATCCATATTTAACATGGTTGGAATGTCATGATCTCGGTTTCTCAGTACCTTTACTCCATTTGAAATAAGATTGGACATTTAAACAAACCTTTTTTACAGTCCGTTCAACCGATTCTGACTTCTATAACGTAGGCATAAGGATAGCATTAAAAGGAAAAAAAGTGGTTACAATACCAGCTGTTTACTGCAGCTGCCATTAGTCATGCTACCAACGCAAAATCGGTTGAACGGACTGTAAAAAAGGTACAGATAAATGACTCATCTTATTTTAAATGGAGTATACTCGTAGATGTAGGCAAGTGCACCTACCAATATTATAAGGTTAGATAGACCATAAGTTGTAACTTCTGACTACCCGACCCGGTATAAATAATAGATCCATTACCTAGGAGTAGGTAGGTAGTGGGCCCATTACCTATACCTAGTTTGTATGCCAATTGATACCCACTCATTACCACCACGGTTTTCATTATGTGATGGTTGGATGATTATATCATAGATAAAAATGCTTGGCTTAATGCTGGTCCTGCTCCACAGCCACTTGGGCTCACTAGTTAAAAAAAAAAAAATATGTTTGGAAGAGTTGCTTCCCCTTTTTATTTCTCTGACATTACAAACTTAATGTTTATTTTTTATTTAAAACAAGTTTTAATTGTTGAATACTCCAATGGATAATGATTTTCTTTCTTTTTGGTAGTAACATTCTATTAATCTCTCAAATACATTGCAAATTTGTTTTGTATAATTTAGAAGCATTTTTTCAATTTTTGTAAATGTGAGTACCATGGAGCCGTTTTAATGTTATTAAGATGTATGTTGACTTGAAAGAGCATGGCAGTTGAGAGTATGTCATGCTCACTTAAATGTCTCGCTGATGGTGGCGAGTGTGTTAGATCATTCGGTTCCCTACAAAATGGTTGAGCTGGATGGTGCTGATCCATGCGTCATGTTCGTGAACGGGCGCCGTCAGTTGTGACTGGTCATCTCTTATCTGCCATGGCTTATTTTTAATCTTATATTTTGAATTGTTTTGATTATTTTTTGTACATTGTTCTCACATATAGAAGCAACAAGAATAATGTACCCAGGATTTTGTAATTTTCTATATTTAAAAGAGTGTCCTTGGAGTTTCTTGCCCGTTCTTCTCCATAAAGATCTACGTTTTGGAATGGGCAACTAGCTTCAACTATCTGACTAACTGACGCGACTATTTGACAATTCAAAAGTGCCTGTAAATGGTTTAATTGAAATAAATGCTTTGAGTTGAGTTGAGTTGAGTTGATGCCCTACCTCAAAAGATCCATTACTGCTACCATCTTGCAGTAATGGGTAATACGTATCTAAGGTGCAAGCAGTGATCGATGCCACGATGATGGTAATTTGTCACTCCAAAAAGGCTATAGGTAGGCACCTAACCAGCTTATCCAGAGCGGCTGTAACATTGCCAACACAACTAGCTACCGGCAGGGCTGTCTCTCAAAACGAACACTTGAAAATGCTCACAACCCATGAACCTCCCATGTGATGATTTCTTTTTTCATAGGTAGGTACCTACTGTAGTAGATAACTTTCACATTATTAACCAACTCAAACAAAAAAAAGGTTCTATGTTCGTCTGTAAGTAGGTTTTCTTTTATGTATACTTATGTTCATCAATAATTTCGTCCATTGTGGACCGAATTTGAAAATTATTTTTACATTTGGTAAGTAGAGGGGTTTGCACGGGGTGGTCCCATAATTATAATTGTATTAGCTTTGCTTGTTTATAGTTTTTGAGTTAGCTTCAATAATAGTGGGTAGGTACCTACGTATTTTCCCCACTTATTCTATGTGGATTACCCATAATAACTTCCTGTCACTTTTATTTACATAGCGGGTAGATATTGGTATGCGAATTTGTGTGGGGTACCTAGATCCCACAACTACAAAATTAAAAATTTAAACTTTTTACATGATGTTGGATCACAGAACTGTAGGTACTCATAAGCATGGTATGAGTCGTCGCGAGAACAACTTATAGCTTATTGCATATAAGTAGGTAAGTATATTATGGCTTAGACGATTTCTTCATCGGTAGTAAGATAATTTAGGTAAGTATATAGGTAGGTATCTACCAAACAAAGTACGTATCTACGTAGATTTTTGTAGGTGCAGTCAACTGCACATCAGTGGCATCAGTGGTGTGGTAGTGGTAGTGGTACTTGCACAACGAAAATCGACCTAAAAATCAGTGCCGATTATACTTAGTAATCGTGTGATTTCGAATTAGGATGTTGTTTTTGGTGACTTTTTTATTTATGTCAATGGTCTTTCAAATCGTTGGTGAGATATGCGTTTCTAGTCGCAAAAAATGTGTCCCACCCTGTCCCACCCTCTAACTTTTCAACTACACGATGGAAAATTCTGAAAATATTGAATTTGGTAGGTACCTAGAAATTGTTAAAAACCTATCAACTTGTTTGTGATATAAGGGATATTTTCAGTTTCTTTGAGAAAGACTGAAATACAAACCTTTATTTTTGCTGTCGATCAAATCAATATGGATCAATAGGTAGGTACCTATCGTGATGGCCCAGTGGTTAAAGCCTCGTCTCTCATGCACGAGGTTGTGGGTTCAAATTCGAGCAAGTACCAATGTGACTTTTTCAATCCTACCTAGGTATGTATTAGACATTACTGACATCGGGAGAAGGTAAAAAAAACATCGTGAGGAAACCCCACGAGCACGTTTCTATCGGCCGATAATAAATTAAAGGATGCGTTACTCATTGCGATATCTGTTTTTAGAACATTTTGTATTAGGACGACCACGAAGTTATACACTGTTGCGAGAATAACGACGCAATAGAAAGAAGTAGCTAGGACTCTTGCGTCCATAGAAATATAAGTGGCATTATCGCAATAACGCATTCGATATTATCAACCGATAAAAACGCGCCTGCGTTCACTCCGACTACGAAATTCTTCACTATGCGTTGTGCGACACGCACTTGGCGGGTTTTGTGTTTAGAGAGTGGGTTCTTTATTTAGTTACGGTTATATACAGCCCGATGCAAACTTAATGGCGGCTCTGAACATGAGGCGATTTTTCATTTCAGGGAGTTATTTAATCAATACAACATTTTTTTTGTACTATTTATTTATATTATCTATATATAATATGAGTGTACTAGGTAGGTACATAATATTAAGTATCTATATTTTAATAATATCTTAAACATTTACGCTTAACAACTGTGAAATGCATACTGTGGAAATACCTGATAACATAGCAAAATTGTTTTTTTTTCTCTGAGTAACCAAATACTCTTGCAGAAAAAGTCGTTTCCTAAACATGTTTAAAAAATAATATAGGTTTCCAAAACTTAATTTACAAAAGCCATTATTTGTTTATTGTATTACTTTGTCTCATAATGATAATGAAACAAATAGTCACTATCATTTAGAACTTTTCTTCTTTTCATGCTGCTTAGCTGCTTTCTTCTTCATTATTTGCAGCCTCTTATCAGCAGAAATAATATTGATGCTTGGTGTCACTACTTTTGAGGGTGATGATGATGATGAACTGCTTGAGGATATCTTCACCGGTGTAGTGGAACCAGATATATTGGATGGTGACTTAGGAGCAGCTGAAGTCTTAATGTAATTACCAGTAATACCTTGTGATGTCAAACAAGAGGCACACTGCCATCCAGGTGTTATGTCATTGTCACTGATAACAGGTTTGTGGCAATCCTGAAAATAATTATAAACAAGTTAATAATAAGGAATCTTTGAGGATAACACAGTGTGAGTACATATGCTGGATGTGTCATGTTACACAATGACATGAAGAAAACAAAGAGACCATAGATACTGCAGTTTTTGCATATGTTGTGTCCTGTTCTTTTAGTATGCAATAAATCATATTTATTATCTAGATTCTAGATCTAGATAGAGGTCCTGACACGACCCAAGAAGCTATTTAAAAATGAATACTTAGCTTTTTGGGCAACTAATGTAGTATGTCCTAGAGTGCCAATATTTCCATAATGCTATAGAATCCATTAAATTACAAACATGAAGAGAGATATAAAAAGAGAAAATAACATTTATATACATTTTAGCAAGACTTAAAAGAAACATATTTTACCTGATGATAGAGTGCACGGCAGGCATCACATTCCACTAAACGGTTGCCAGCTTGAACTGAAATCTGTCTGCACACAGCACAAGTCAAATCTTCTTCCAACAAATCAAGAGACAAGTCTCCATCCATAACAGAGCCATCATCATTTTCACGCTCTGGTATTTGTAGTTGCTGCGGACTCTGTTGAGGCACCGGTACAGTTGTAGTTTTACTCGATGACTTATCTATCTTGTGCTTAGATCTAGGAGATTCCAACTTTTCCTCAGCCAAGTACTTCTTCGGCAAAACGTTGCCAAGGGTTTTAGCATTTCCAAAACCATTTTGACGAATGTGATCGTCTAAAGTAAGTCGTAGTTGTTCAGTAGAATCGGAAGCGCTTGAATGTAAAAATTTCAGGCACAGCTTTATTGAAGGGTCAAAATCTATAGACGACATTGCTCGATTGATTCAGGGTTATGCGAAAAGAATAACGAACGCTAAATTATGGTCATAAACTAAGGTAACAAGTCACAAATTAATTCAAAATACATTCTTAACAAAATACGAGTTTTGTTCAAGTCTTTATAAAATCTAAGGTTCAAGTATTGTTGAATTCAATCAACGTCAAGTATAATGGACTTTGACAGTGACATTTGCTTGACGTTGACATAAAAACGTAAGAGAAAATTAACATAAAAATAAAAAAAACTAATTTGTTCTCTGTCTACGCGTAAAAACCTTTTTGTACATGTACCTTTTATAGCTGTAGAAGGATCTTTTGTCATGTGGCCAAAATCCGATGGCACTATCTTATTTTTCAATACAATCATTTCACCTGCCCCGTTGCCTCAATCAAATGACGATTCGACTAAAACCTGACTAAAACAGTTTCAGCTAAAAACGTACATCACTGAGTAATGTTTCTATTTTATTCTGTCTCTAAATTATTATTATTTTTAAATTGTCATGTCAATGTCACATCCTCACATCTGTGTCAGTGGTGTCAGCCAAAATTTTCAAATCGTGTTTGAAGACAAAAACTAAAAATTAATTTCCGAAAATTATATTGAGAAAAGTTCTGTCGGTTCGTAGAAATGAATTACCAGTCAATATTCATCGTTTTGTTAGGGTTTTGTAGCATCTGTAAAGGCGATATACAAGCTGGACCAGACCCTTGGAACTACGAAAGTGTGCAAGTACCAGATAAATCACATGAAATAGATTTACCATCAGATCTTAGATCACCAACTAAGAAAGAAAGACAAACAGAAAGTAAATTCGGCTTTGGAGAATGGTGGTTCAAAAGATTACTCGCTATAATGCTTAAAAGCGGACAGTTGAAGGTTATTTATAAACGATAATACTTAATGATAAAAGTAAACATTGCACTAAAATATTTAATTTAAAACATACATAAAAGCTGATATTAATTATTACCAATTATTCACAAATAAAATTTTGCTACCTTTACCAAAGATTTAAATCTTTGAAATTTCCCAAATTTAAGTATTAGAAAATAAATTTACTTGTATAAAATTACAGAAAAGTGAAGATGGCAGTGTTGATATATCTCTACAAATGAGATTCGACGCCGACAGATGGGATGTTGTAGAACAGTGTTTAAAGTCTGAGCCTACATTGTCTGATGATAAGTTCAGACGTACTGTGGGATACGTTGAAGATGCGATTTACAAACCAACTATTACTGACCAAATTGCAATAGCATGGAGTGACTATATTCAAGTATATCTTATGGAATATAAGGTAACAAAAATCAGTTAAGAACAAAAAAATAGCTTAGTAATGCATCTTCTAATAATTGTGTTGTAGCTAAAGATTTAAAGACTTACAAAAAATTATTTCATATTTATTAAATTGTTATTAACATTCTACAATTATTATACTGAACATTTTATATATGTATATGTTGAGTTCAGAACATCTTAGTTGGCTAAGCCGCAAACTATACTAACGTAATGTATGTTATATTTTTTCCAGACATATATCACATTACTTCTTGGTTTATTTGGCGCAGTTGGAGTAGTAATTTGGCTATGGAGACGCATGTCTCACAAACATGTCATCATAATTATGTTTACCTTGTTGTATATTTATGAAGGATTTATATCTTACAAAGTAAGTATCTCCAAAAAAATAAAAAGCACTTGTAATATATAAAATACCACCCTGTTTTAATCCACTACCTAATTGTGAATAAAACTGAAGTGGAATTGGTCCAGCAAAGAATGTAACTGTGTAAGTTTTTGAAAAGATACTATTTCTAATAGCATCTTTTCAGATAAAGGTAAATATCTACATGCATATTATATGTTAATACATATAATATGAATGTAGGTATTTACCTTTGTAATAAAAGACCATGTATAAACCTACACAGATGGCTAAGTAGACAGATGTTTGTGACTAGAAGAGAGAAAAGATAAATAAAAAATAAATTATTATTTCAGGAAGCTGAACAACAGGAGTATGACAAATTTGTTTCAGCCATTAATACTTGCAAATGGTATTTCTGGACAACAGATTGCACAGTACCACCACCAGATCCACTTTTGTTTATGAAGCATATGAATCCATTAAAAATTGCCATCAGAATGTTTACATCTTTAATATCTGAACCAGTTATTGCTATTAACTCCACTATAAAGATCATTCTTCATGGTGTCACTGGTAAGAAAAATTCTTTTTTATCACACAATTAATACATAACTGACATGAAAGTTAACCATTGAATAACTTTATTTATTAATGAAGTAGAACATTGCTTCATCACTTAATTTTTTTAATGATTTTTAGTCACAGGGTGAAAATAAGTAACTCTCAAGGGTGTAAATTAAAACATTGTCCACCTTAGTCCCTCTGCTTATTGCTAATTCATTTAATTGTCTGTTCCAGATGGATTATGGTTCCCGTTCGATAAGATTGTATATGGGTTTTCAATCCTAATTGTAAATATTTCATTGATATATCTCCTGATTATGGTTGTATTCAATTTTATATTTAATATTCCATTCAATTTAAATTTCCTTGGTGTTGTGAGTATTGGAGTTCGACAAAATAGAAGATCAATGTTTTCTACAACCACGAGTGAGCAACCAGCACAATTAAGAGCTGATACAGATCGATTAAGTGGTGATAGGTTGGATAGACTTTTGAATGTTTGTTCACTAGCTTTATCAAATGTTACTAATGTTCAAAATAGAACTAATTTGCAATTGACAAATAATGATAATCGTCCCAGGTTACAAAGATCAGCTAGCACGGGGCGGTTACCTAACTGTTTGTCAGACAATAACAATGATCAACTGGCTATCAAGAGCAACATTAGAAGAAGGCAAAATCTTGCCAGTGGCGATCATTGAGAATGAATAAGTATTAACGAACTATAGGATATAGATAACTAGCTTTTGAAATTTCTTTTTCGACCCACCCTGTCGCAACGCATTGATGCCCGCGCTATTACTTCGTTTTCGGTTAGCATTCTTTCTGATTTTTTTCTTTTTGTTCGGCTCCTAAGGGTCCTAGTGTGATGTTAAATACCCAAAGGCTGCCTGTCCACTGGAGCGGAGAGGAGAGGTGCGGAGCGGCGGTGTGCCAATATTAACCAATGGAATTGCATAAAACCTCCGCTCCGCTTCAGTGGACAGGGATTTGCGAACTAATTTAAAAATTCATACAAAACCGGGAAGCGGAGCGGGAAAGCGGAGAGGCGATGCGGAAAAATACCGGCCGCGAACTATTGCAGCCGCGCGGCTGGGCTAGTATATATGTGGCCTCTTTGTTTCGACTTAGGGGAGACCGGGTACAAAAGTAACACTTTTTACTTTGACATACAAATTACTCGTCGCGTGAACTCGGTCTAGCTCCGTACAGTCCGCAACACCGTCCTCTCCGCTGCCACGCTCCTCTCCGCTGCCTCGCTCCGCTTCAATGGACAGGCAGCCTTATAGTCCTCTTAAAAAAATGGGCTATCAAATGCAAAAAACAATTTTACTGCACGCGCACTGGATTTTCATCGCTGCTTAGCGCCCAGACTTGGAAATCAAACAGTGTTTTTTTGACGCGCTGGGATTGTTCTCTGTTGGTCTACAATTCTCGGCTCAACATCGAGAGTTGAAAATACAGTGTGCGATAAAAAAATATTCGCGTAAAAAAATCACCCGTGTGAACATGCGCTTAGGGCCGGCGCAAACCTGGCGGAGCGGAGCATAACGCGGTTATATTGTGGCAAACAAAATATCAACTTTGCGTTAGTTGAAAATTAATAAATTTCCGTTCGTCCGAGAGAGCAACAAAGCGGCCGGGCGGTCACAAGAGTATTTATTTCGGTACTTCTCACTACAATGACATGTCGCTCAAAGTAAAATTTGAAATATGAGCTTAATATCATGTCACGTTGTTTTTTTTTTTCAAGATTATCTTAGAATGTCAATCAATCTGCCTAGCCTTTTCACAACTACGTTGGGGTCGACTTCCAGTCTAACCGGATGCAGCTGAATACCAGTATTTTCCATGGAGCGACTGCCTATCTGAGCTCCACAACCCAGTAACTGGGTAATACGATACCCCTTGGTAAGACTAAGACAGTCAGACTTTCGGGCTTCTGACGACTCGTAACGAATGTCAAAGATCCACGAATGACAGCCGGGACCAACGGCTTAACGTGCTCTCCGAGGCACGGAGGATTCTCGGCATGTAAAGATGGTCACCCATCCACTGACCAACCCCGGCAAGCGTAGCTTAACCTGATGGATCGACCAGTGCGGCTGTTGTTACTTAGCCACGAGCTCTTCGAGCGTATCTTAGAATGTGTATAGGTATAAATTCAAAAATCCACATTGGTACTTACCCGGATTTGAACCCACAACTTCGTGCATGAATGGCGATGCCAACCTCAACTACAGTGTGTTGTATTCCAACTGCTAATGTTTATAAGTTTGTACGCACAATATTGGGAGATTTACCATGTTATTTTGAGAACGTAGGCTTCATAGGTTTTCCTGTAATCCATAAGTATCAAACTATTTTCTGTATTCAGCTCAGTAGTTTCGGAGATAACACCTTATCTTGTCCTTAAAAGAGATGAAAATTGACCACTCCCCCGGAAGGGTCAATTTTCATCTCTTTATTTTTAAACTCTATAACTATACTTGAGACTCTCACAGTAAGCCCTTTAATTTGATATGTTGGTGGTTTACTTCTCAACAGTTGTCAACATTCACGTGTTATCGCTGTGATGAACGCCGCATTAGGTACTGGTCTGCCAGTTTGAAGGCGACACTGCGCAGCAATGACGTCGCTGCCGTGCTCGGAATGTAATCTCTTATAAACCTATAGAAAATATATGGGGACTAATAGTGACGCGGCAGCAATGCCGTGCGCGGAGTTGTTCGGAATCATACCTCTATTTACGTAACCCGTCCGTGTTTGGGTCACAGAAATTGTTATGTGTAAGTACCAAACAAATTAATCGGTCCATTATTCGGACCAAATTGGCTGTGACAGACGGACAGACAGACACCCGTGATCCTGGGTTCCGATTTTTCATTCGGACATACGGAACTCTAAGAATGGACAAAAAGTGAAGCGTCTAGTATCGGCTTAACGAGTGCCATGTGAATGCCGAGTTCAGTAAGCGACAACGCCCAAGTCAGGCCAGGTAACTGAAATTACGCCATTATCCTGCAAGATATTTGTGTTGTTCTAATATTTGACGACATGTGAATGCTGAGTTCACTAAGCGACAACGCTCAAGTCAGAGCGGGTAACTGAGTTCACTAAGCGACAACGCTCAAGTCAGCAGGTAACCGAGTTCACTAAGCGACAACGCTCAATTAAGAGGAGGTAACTGATATTACGCCATTAGCATGTAACATGGTTTTTATTGTAATTAAGTAATTATTTTTAATTAATACTCCACTGTGATAATTTATGTGTAATGTTAAGTTAATATTATAATAAGTCATTAATTAATGTGCTTAAAGTCCAGCCAAAATGTGTCGAATGGTGTCGATACAAATAATGAAATAACTCGTCTGTGTATGGAGTCTACATATTAAACTATTATGACTTTACAATAAGATTATGATGCGGTTTTAATATATTTTTTACCTACAATTAACTTTTATAAATAAATATGTACTTACCTATGTATTTAAGAAATAAAACCAGTAAATAATATTTTTATAAGTATTTTATTTTCGTGATGCCTTAGTGAGAAGTGTCACAAACAAGATCAATTTAAAATATTTTAATACATAATTGGAAACATATAAGCATAAGTAAATAATTATTTACGGTATTAAGAAGATATTAAGCAAATTCTAGTCTTGATTTTAAGTAGACGCTTACACCTATACTGCTATTGGTCAACAAACATTCGCAACCTCAGTATATATAACATTAGAAAAGAAACAATATAATTATGTACAATACAACTAGAGCATACGACTCTGGCAGGGTAATCAGAGAATGCATTGACTCTATTATCAATACATTCTGAGCTACCCTGTGCAAACTATAATCGTAATCCATCGAGGCGCTCCTATCCGACTACCTTAATACTTATTGTAACCCAAAGGAAGGTTCAATAGATGGACGAATAAAAAAAGCACACTAACTTTTGCTTGGAAATCGTTAAATGTTTGTTGTTTGAGATTGAAAGTATAATAAAAAAATATCTGAATAAGCAAATACTAATAACTAGGAGGTACACAATCATTAATATTTCTAGTAAAATTTTGGATTTCTATGCTTTCTAGTTATAATCGGTTAGCTTGCAAAAGGGATGCTGATAATATCCTATTACCTACTTCCTATATTATTATTGCCGTGTCATACATTGGGCACCATTTTCGAAGATTATAAGGAGAAGAGCAGACAAAGATAGCAATTTCATAAGAAACTTAAGTAATGATTATGTTTAAATGCAGTAAATATAATGTAGAAATTTGTATCAAAAAATCTATAATAGGTTTAGGTCATCCTAATTAAAAGCATGTGATGTGCTATATTATAATGCAACTCTGAGCTTTAAATGAATGTAGGTAAGTACCACAGTCTTCTAAACAGTAATGGAATTGATTACCTACCAAGTTTGAAAATTCACTCAAAGTAACTTTTATAATCTAGGTAAATCACTATTTTGATTGATTAATGGGTATAAGTATGCTATGTTGATATCCTTCGTTGATTACAGAATTTCACTAAAATCTAGCTACCAGAACTACGATTCCTAAATCCGTACTAGTTAAAAATAATGTTAAGTCGATACGATTTATTAGAAACGAGAGGACAAGGGAATTTAAACTATCGATTGGACAGCCAGTAGATAAATACAGAATATTAGACGCTGGCGTCATGATGTCATGCAATAGAGATGCCAAATTTAAACGTGGATTTTCGAACGGACATTGTAGGCAAGTGGTTCGCGAATTTGTTTTTAGGTATTCGTTGCGTTGCGCGACCTTTTGTTACGCAAACAAAAAACAGCTATTACATTCTGCTTTTTATTTGGGCACACAAAGTTTGGTGAGTAGTACTCACCCTAGCATAAGCCTATAACCAGCGGACGATCAAGACGCTTCCAACGATAGGTACCTCATTTGTCAAATTATGATGAGTAGTTTAGAAGTTATGAGGTAACAGATGAACATACATACATACCGGTCTAAATCATAACCCTTTTTTTTGCTTCGCCGTAGTCGGGTAAAAATACTCATATTTTATGAAAGTGTAAGTAACACTTCGCCAGTACCTACCTAAGTAAGAATATGTATTAGCCATAGACGAATAAATTATTATTCATCCATGATATAAGCAAAACCAAAATCAGAGAAAATCTCAAAGAATGAGAGATATGTTAAGAAGTGCTGTTTTATATAAAACATAATGAGTGTTATTGATTACAAACGGCAAAGTTTATTTTGACAATTACAACACTCATTTTAGGTGTTAAAGAAATTAGGAAAGACGAAAATTCCAAGAGTACAAAAAATAGATACACCTACTACACTGTTAACTTACATCAATCAACACGAAACAACTTTGGTCCAGCTATAACAATTCAGTGTTTAACAATTTTTTATCTCTATAAATACAATATTTTATAGATTCTGCCAATAAGCAAATATTCGTAATTAAAACGTGCAAATACATTATCAACTTATGTGCATAATATTGAATTGTCTCATATCATTCAAACAGAATAAAATATTAATAATAATCCTAAATAGTACTATAGTGAAAATGATAATGAAATAATCACATCCGCAGATTATTTTATTTTTTGGTTCAGTTACTTTGTGAACTTACAGTACAATTTGTTCTGTTAAATTGTAAATGAATAATGAGACTGAGCTTTTAGTAGGTACTTAAATGATTAAGTATTGAATGAAAAAACATAGCAGTTACATCACTGGCTATAAATGAACTTAATTACCTAAGATCAGTTTGCAAACGATACGGCTACAAGCCGAAGCGCGGCTACATATTATTCTTTTAATCGGCTGGAATTACCAAGCATTATTACCATTAGTATTAGTAGTTCACCGGATTGGTAGCACGATATGAGTAATAAACAATGATTGGACCCAGGTGTAGCTTCGCTTAAGACTTTAGCCGTATTGCACTATAATTTCAGCAACTTTACATTTGCATTGCATACAGATATTTCAAAATATATTATTTGTACAGTAATAATCGACTAGATACTTATATATCATGGACAAATCTATATAACTGGATATGTGAGTGATATTAAATAAAGTGCATTATATAACTAGCGACAGCTACGTTTAAATATTATGTCTAGATAAATATTTAACCGTGAACATTGTCCATCTATAACAAATAATATTTAACTTAATATAAAATCTAAAAAATGTGGCTCAAATCGATAATGTCATCGCGAGATCATTAAGTGTGGATACTACAGTACCTATCTAAGTATATTATATTGTTCAATATTTTTAATACAGTGCATTCTATTATTTAATAATAATTCTGTAACGTGTTGAACTTCATATTTTAGCTGTGCCTCACACATAAATACTTCTGTAATCTAGCAAACCTTTCTAAATAACAAATAAAGGCGTGTTAATTATTATTTGATTTAAATATGTTTATTTTACATTAGACACGAGATTTAGCTAGCAATTCTTAAGTTCCCTTAACTAACTAAAAGTGGTTCATAAGTTACTGACTTTATGGAGAACGCAGTTATAAAATGGGCAACATTGGGCGCGTGCATGCAACCGTGATTTTTTTCAGCGCGACAACGCACTCGCCTCACGTAAACGTAAACGTGCCCTAACAATATTTAAAACAATACAATCACATATCCTGCTTCTAAAACCACAAACACTGTTTATTTAAACCATGATGCTACTATTTGGCACTGAAACAACTTCCCATAATGACATTACCCATCTTTTATAATACCAAATATGTATACAAATATACTCGTACAATAATTCTAGGTGTATACCATCACATACATGCATACAACCATTTCCGCAAAATTGGTTGGAACAGATGCTAATAAATATATTATTAGATCTTTTGGATAACAATGTGTCCTTTAACTTATTGATAATAAAAATAAACATAACACTGAAACATATTTTAAGGACCTTACCTTCCCATGTCACTTAAATTTATTAATGTCATGTTACTAAAAAGAACAAGACACAAATACTTAAATGTTATGCAATGTAATGCTTGTCACATTATGAATGTGTTTCATAGGCAATATTGTTTCTTATAACAGCTCAGTATGTATAATTCATTAACAGTAAGTCTTAAAAGACTTAATTTCGTTGTATTTTCACACTAAAATTATATGGAATATTTCTCATCTCTTTTTCATGTCAGTCATTATTAAATTATTAGTAACTAACAATTAGCAAAATATGTAGGTTTTCAATGACTTCTAAGCTCCATCATAATGGGAACTAATATTTTTTTAAAGGCATTGTAATTAATATACTACTTCTTGCTTTTGATACGGCCAATACTTATATTCTAAATCCGGTACATAACTCGACTGGGACATGGATTTAATGACTAGGATCAAAATGACTAGGAATTATTGTTATACAATTGGTGGGATTAGATATTAATGGAGTTATTGATATATTTACATAATCTGACATTTCTCTCTTCCACTGGCAGATGCTTCTCCACCATCTTTTGGTGCTTTATCTTTTTTTTTTTTGCCTTTCCCGTCCACTTGAAGCGATACATTTCTGTTCTTCTCCATATTTAATAGTTCCTGTAATTAAAGTTTAAAATTAATATAACAAATCATAAAGGCCTGTATTGGTTATTCGGATATTATGAGATTATTAGTATTTTATAAATATAAAGAAATCCGGCCAAGTGCGTGTCGGATCACGCATAATGAAGGGTTACGTAGTTGGGATGAATTTATCCCAAAAACAAACTTAACATTGTAGTTGAAAAACATGTTCTCCCATACATAGCTAAACACCACGGTCAATTCTCCAACTGCAAATGACAGACTGACAGACTGACAATGTAGTGATCCTATAAATAAAATAACAAAATTTAGTTCAGTAACAATTGCTGATGACATATTGGAACAAAATAAAGAAAAATAAAATAAATAAATAAAAATATATACCTGGAAAAGTTGGGTAACATTGTGGTTTGTTTTAGCTGATGTTTCCATGAATGAGATGCCCCATTCTTGAGCTTGGGCTTGTCCTTCTGATGCTGACACTTCCCGTATCTCTGGACTTTCATCACATTTGTTACCTGCCAGCATCACCGGTATACTTGGAAGCTCTGTGCCTTTTATTTCCTTTATTGTTTGCCATATTGGCTTCAGTTCTTCTAATGATTGTCGACTGCTCACAGAGTACACTAATATAAATGCATGTCCCTGTAAATAAAAAAATTAACTACTCTATTTATCAATTCTGCAATTCAATCATTATTAAACATAAATTTAATTTAAATATGGGGTGTAGTGGTAATTAAAGTTTTTATAGGAAATCAACTGTTAGTTCATAAATCTAAAATCTATGCACCAAGAGTTTCAGGGAAATTCTAGCTAAGTGCATGATTTTCATTTTTGTCAATCATTGGTTTTACCTTGCTAATTGACAGTCTTTGCATAGCAGGAAATTGATGTGATCCAGTTGTGTCAGTTATTTGTAATGTACATATTGTCTTGTTGCTGCTTATTACCTGGAAAAAAACATTTTATTATTTTTGCAGATGTCCAACAATGTCTTACTCCTTCAGTTAGCTGAGTATTTTTAACTTCTGAGGCATTTGCAGTCTGGTTATACAAGGTGTTCCTCTGGATATCCCATAACTCTAGGCCACTCTAGGGTTTTAATGAGACCATGTCAAAGAATCAACTGGTAAAGGTATTTTTTTTTTTTTTTTTCTTTCAAAAGTATTTGACAAGGTCATGATTATTTATTTAAAGCACCTTACGTGAAATATAAAATAAAATAAAACATTTAATTCAGACTATTTATTAAAAATAAATGGAAATGTAGCAAGTAAGTTTTAAGTTTTCTTAGTAGTAAATAAGTTTTCTTAGCTTTAAATATGAATGATTGGTTTGAATGAAAATGATTTACTCATACATATCAATGAAACTTAGATACACACATCAAGAGTCTATAACACTAGAGACAACGTTTCAAAGATAACTTAACGTTATCTTCAAAACATTGTAACACTTATTCTTGTTTTGGAACACTTATTCTAGAACTTTTATATTATTTTTACTTATAGCTTAAAATTTTAGAGATATGGTACATCAAAAGGACCACTTGGTATAGAATAAGATTTGTATATTTTATAAGATATAAAGATTATTTAATTAATAGTGAATGAGGTTGTCAGGTCAATTCAAAAATCCCAATTGCTGTTGTTTTTAAACCACTGTTTAGGGCATGTATTTTATATCCCCTGGACCATTATTTCCGATGCTATTTACGGACAATAATTATAATAATTTCTATTACAGGGTAACATTACGGTGCTACCATTGACAAAGTCCCTCATTATTTTATCAGGATATTGGAACAATATCAAATCTTGGTATCAAGGTGCTATGTTAGTGGAAGACAAGGAGAAAAAAATAAGTACCTACAGTTACTTATTACAAAGAAACTATGCGACCCAGTTTGATTATAACAAACAAACGCCCTAACAATGCAAAGTTGAAGTTGTGATGCAAATAAATTACCACTTTCATGATAGAATGACAATAGCACTCCAAGACTTCCTGAAATTCTTCCACAGATACAAGAAAACAAAGCAATCTGCTTGTTTCGTATTCAATAGTCGTGGGAACCGTTTAGACATAAAATTAGATACGTAAAAGTAACAAACATAATAATAATGTTACCTGTCTATAGGTATCCTCAATGGTAGGTATGTAAGATTCTCTGAATGTTCCCTTTACAAATCGAAGCACTAGAGAACTTTTGCCAACACCACCCGCACCAAATACTACAACACGATAATCATTACTTTGCTCCGGCATTACTTATTTTTAGCAAAAGAATATCCTTTCAAATCAATTCAAAATGCCAAATACTGAATACGGTACTGTAACAACAACTCTAAAACATCTTGGATACAACAATTGTTTTCGGGTTAAATTTAATTCGCTCCAGCATGTAGCAATAACATCCCATGCTAATTTCCCATCTTTTCATAGAAATATTATATTTTCCTGGTTTTGATTTACAACGCCCCAGTACAAAAAGCAAACCAACCAATACATATTATTCCGTAGCACTACAGACATAGATTATCAAAGTCATTGACAAGTTGACACTTTGACAGATCTGAGTGACAGATGCAAGTTACAGAACCTTTATAAATCGAGAACATTATTACAATAAGACTATTAGTCGATTCATCTTCATCTGCCTAGCCTTTTCTAACTATATTAGGGTCGGTTTCCAGTCTAACCGGATGCAGCTGAATATCAGTATTTAACATAGAGTGACTACTAATCTGACCTCTACAACCCAGTTACTGGGTAACACGATACCGCTTGGTTGTCATATTTTTTTTCGGGCCAGTGGTCTCGAACGTCATAGAGCGAGATCGGTAGAATTGCCAGCTAAAAACGGTATATTTGTACCCAAAATCGGTAAATGACAAAAAAAAAAGACAACCAAATTCGTTTATTTATTTAAAAATCTTCAAGCGTCTTTTCCTGATGTTATGTTGATATCTCCTCGCCTTTACGACTATCTTGCAGCCAACCTGGAAATTCTTCTTCCAATTCTTTTCTATAATATTGTAGATATTTTTTTCTTCTTACACCTGCACTTGTACTTGGCTCCTCGTCAGACGACATTTTAACTTAATTATCTGATTTTGTAGGCACTCTTTAGGTTAGGTACTTTCTTTTCAAAATTAAGAAAATTAATGAAAAAATAAAACCAAAACCCTGTTTATATAGACTATACAGGTAAATTCCCGAGCGGGAAGCCCCATAAAACATCGAATTGTAGGACACAAGGGTATTCCCCAAAATATATGAATTACATTCTGCACTAGGTCCATACTATTGAGGGCTTCCCCGTAACATTAAACATAAATGAAAAGGGTTGCCAACTTAAAAGTGTAAAATCGGTAGAAAAATCGGGAGAATTTCCATGTGTACTGTGAAATCGTAGAATATTCGTTATATTTCGGTATTTCGGTAGAACAGAGCCCATATCGGTAGAAATACCGAAAAATCGGTAGGTTCGAGACCACTGTTTCGGGCTTCTGACGACCCGTAAATAGAACCCACAATGGATTTAGCACCCGTAACGACTGTCAAAGATACACGAAAGACAGCCAAGACAGGTGAAGTATATTTTTATACTATGAGTACAACTACTTAAGTGCCGTATTCACCATCCATATTGCTGTACGTCCCGCCAAGGCCATGCACGATGCACGACGAAAATCGAACGTGAATAGACTCGATGTACGTCAATTATCATTATTATTCATTGCATGCTGGATTTACAGGGCCCAATTTTGCATCTAGCAAGCGCCCCCACCACCGCGAGCGTCATGCATCATGTGTGCTGGATTGTGTATAGCTGGGGGCTATTTTATGTTGAAAGATTTAGAGAATTTTGGAATAAAATCACGAAATAAATTATTAATATTATGCATCGTTGTACGCCCCGGGCCCTCCAAAGCCTCCAATTTGTTTCATGTGACAAGTTTTGAAACATTTACACGTTGAATGTTTTCTGGTGCAAACTCATATTAGGACAGTCCGTGAGCCTGATTCAAACTTTATGGCGATTCGGAAGTTCAGAACAGAGTTAGTCAGTTCAAAGCTACAATAAACTCTGGGCTACACTAACTACACTACTCGCAATGTTGATCGAAGTTAAGCGAAAACGACAGTATAGAACGTTCGGTTCACTTCGGTTCGCTTCGTGCAACCTCCGCTCGCCTCGAGCGACTTCCAATCGTTTTTGCGCCCGAGTCAAGGTGGAGTCTTAGGGGGCCCCGAGGGCCCGGGGGCTATACCGTTTTATAGCCGTAAGTTACCAGTTGACGCAACTGACTATTTCGCAAAACTGACCTATAGTCCGCGCCACCACTGAAGTCCATCCGGCAGCAATTTTTGGAATTATATTTTTTTTTCAATGCAATTTGATTTAATGACATAAATCACACCAGCGCCCCGCTGCGTCAAAATGCGTCAAAAGGATTTCAGTGGTGGCGCGGACTCCATCAGCGAAAACTGACAAGTGAGGGAAACTGAACAGTGAAAAGCGGACTTATTTGTAATATTACAACAATCGATTTAAAAATTAAATCGATACAAAATAACTCTTTTTTTTTTTTCAGGTTTTCTGGCTCGTCCAAGTCCAACCGAAGTGACATTCGTATCGTAAAAAAAAATTACAAATGGCTTCCGTTTTTAACTTACGCCTATCGTAATCCTCTGTTGGTATGGTTTTTTAATAAGGTTGGACAGTTTTTTCATAATTCCATTGTTTCTCTAGTTTCCATTAGTGTAAAATGTTTTTCATGTAGAATTACAATTGATCTTAACGAATTTGACCTTCGCCAGCTACGTGCCGGTAACTTTCGTATCTCGGTATTAGTCTTCATTTTAGACCTAAATATACGTACATTTTATCGGATTGTATGTATGTAATGCACATTTGGTCATATTGTATCTTAATTATATGGAATATTATGTGATGTGTTACTTGATTTGGGAAAACTATCGACCTACTGCTTACCGTCATAAATATTTTTTTCTTTTCCAGGCTACTAATTCATCCTGACGAACGTGTTCGATCGAATAATTACATCGTTTATTTCATGCAATGGGTATACAAGATCTTCAAACGTTTTTAGAAAACGAGGGTGTGGGAGTTGATTTATTTCGAATAGCTAGAAACCATGCCGGCGGGTTCCGATTGGTTCTCGACGCGGAAGGATGTTTAGACCGCTTATACGGAGGATACTTCTCAGGTAAATGTTTATATACGCTAAAAATATATTGTCTCGCTATTGTCATAAACAACGAAAAACTAACATAAATATTTTTGTTAAATATTGTACACAAAGGTTTTCCTAAAATCTACCAAAATAAATATTTACTAGCCTTCTCAGTTGATTCTAAATTGGCTAACACAATACATATGTTTCAAAGCAAAATGAAATGTTAACACTGAACTATCTTTACAGATTGGGCATGTGGAGGCCAGTGGGCACGCTGTGTCCAATTTTTGACCACACTTGCACAGGCTCTTGCTGAACATCAAGTTGCTTTATGTGTGTGTTTTAATGGTGCACATCCTACTCCTCCTGCATTGCCACAACATTGGATACAAACTCAAGCTACATATCGCCAGAGGGTCAATTCTGTAAGTGTTCAATCTGGTCAATTGTATTCTACTTAATATATTTCCTGCCTGACGAAGCCAATGGGCTTTGTTGGTGCAGTGGTGCTATCCGACTTTAGATGCACACCAAAATAAGAAATAGAGAAGATAGATGAACTTCCAATGATGAAGTGAACTAAAAGTGTTTTATTAAGAACATCTTGAAAATAAAACACAACCTAATCTTATTTCCCAACCAAAAACCAATCAGTCAGTAATTTTGCAGTAAGTGAAAACGTTGCTGATAAGCTACAAATCCTATTTATAAAGAAAAGTTATGTAGCAATCAAAGCAAATAGGTTTATCAGTTTCCTTAATAATTTTTAGCAGGTAGTTAAATCTATTTGTGAATAAATTTAAAGAATTTCTCAGTTTTGTTTCTCCTAATAGAACTTTATCTCATCAATATCATAATAATATCTTATCATAAACAAAATAAATTTTTATTCTGCTAATCAAGTTGATTATTGACTTCTTTTGGCTAAGTAATAACAGCCGCACGGATCGATCTATCAGGTTAAGCTACGCCGAGGTTGGTCCGTGGATGGGTGACCATCTTAACATACTGAGACTCCTCTGTGCCTCAGAAAGCACGTTAAGCCGTTGGTCCCGGTTATCATTCCTGGATTTTTGACAGTCATAATGGGTCATCAGAAGCCTGTAAGTTTGACAACCAGTCTTACCAGTATTACCCAGTTACTGGGTTGTGTAGGTCACATAGGCAGTCGCTCCATGTAAAATACTGGTATTCAGCTGCATCCGGTTCGACTGGAAGCCAATCCCAACTTAGTCAGGAAAAGGCTAGGCAGATTGATTTTTATTGATTCTTTACATTCAATTAGATAGGGTTACTATATTGTAATGGACTCCAGAGTGTATTTAACAAACATATGCAGGGCGAAAGGTTGATTGCTGAGTAGGTGCAGCATGATGAGAGAAAACCGAATATATATTTTATAAGTTTCAGATATAAGCCATGGTCAGTGGTCCACTTTCAGATTTCCAAAATGGTCAAAAAAAAATGTGGTCTAAAACCATTGATTTTCGTATGATTGTGTGCGGGGCTTGACGCATAATGATTTAAATATGCAACTCTGATGAAGAAATTGAGGGCTTTCCCTAAATCTGACAACTTTGAAAACTCAGATTTGGTAAATTTTTTAAAGGATATTCAGGCCGAATAAAGTTATATTGTGCAATGATGGCGTGATAGTGTATTTAATGGGTGGTCCATGAAACAATATACAGGGTGGATTTTTGAGATGCAGTACAGGCAGTAGGGACAGCTACCTTAAACGTTGTAGCTACAGGAAAACGGTCTTAAGAGACTGTCCTTAACTTTTGAAAGATTTCGATCTGCTTCTGCTGAAAACTCTTCTGGACCAATTGAGGTGTGAGTACTAGAAAAGTCAGAAATCGCAAAAAACTTTTCCCATACATTTCGTAGGAAATGTGACTCCAACTTACTATTTTACGATGATAGACTGGCCGAAACTAAACTAAAACCAATTGAACTTCAAATTTCGAACGAATAGAGAACAAAATTTAGAACCTTTGTTGCTTTTGAAAAATCTTTTTGCATGGGTAGTTTTTTTTTGTTGCTATTTCTGTCTTTTGTAGAGGACAGCCTTTTTTAACGTTTTCCAAACAAGTCTGAAAGTTATCAATAATTTGAGGTCATTTTTAGTCATCCGTACCTCAAAAGGAAAATACGGAACCCTTTTAGGATCACATCATTGTCCGTCCGTCAGTCTTGTCACGACCCTCAAGGAACGCGTGGAGGTATCAAGTTGTAATAACATTAAATACGTAGGTCTGTGGTCCCTTGAAGTTAAAAAAAAACAAGCTTCTAAGTCAACGCAATAAAAAATACGGCCATTTATACGACATAATTATTTTGATACTCGCAAATAAATCAAAACCTACAGGGTACTTTCCGTTAACCTAGAATGATTAAATTAGGCAAGAAGCAAGGTCTCATAACACAAGTAAAGGGAAAAGTCCGAAAATCGATCGTTTGTAGTTTCACCACACAAAAAAAATCGTTTACAAACTTACACTTGCAGTTATCTTTTATTATATGTTATTTTATTTTTCGACGTAGTCATCTTTCAGGTTTATACACTTTGTATATCTTTTCGATAATCCTAAAATTCCCTTTCTAAAAAAAATCTTCTTCCTAATCCCTTAAAAAATCATTTACGGCGGCGACTACTCCGTCATCATCTTCGAATTTCTGGCCCCTGAGATGTTCCTTTAAGCGCGGAAATTGGTAGAAAACACTAGGAGCAAGGTCCGGTGAATATGGAGGATGTTCCATCAATTCGAAGCCAGCTTCTTGAATGGCAGCCATCGCAACTCTGGACTTGTGCGCAGGGGCGTTATCTTGGTGAAACAAAACAATTTTAGCGAGTTTGCCACGCCGTTTCTTGCGTATTTCCTCACGCAACTTTGTTACTTGTCCTGCGTACATAGTCCCCGTAATAGTGGCTCCATGATTAAGATATTCGATCATTACCACCCCTTGGCTGTCCCAGAAAAGAGAGCCCACGATCCTTTCGGCGGATGGAATCGCCTTAAATTTATTTGGAGTTGGAGATGACGGTCGCTTCCAAGTCTTGGACTGTTGTTCGGTTTCCGGGTCATAATGGTGAAGCCATGTTTCGTAAATAGTTATGAATCGAGCCAAAAATCGGTCAGGATCTTGTTGTAACAAATCCAAACAGCTTTGTGAAATTCTCAGTCGAGTTTGTTTCGGCATAAATTCGGCAATTAGTCAGGAAGCATTCTGGGCACCCAGCGCGCTGACACTTTTTTCATACCCAAATGGTCGTTTATAATATTATGGACACTTCCTATCGAAATATTTACTTCTTCAGCTATAAAACAAACAGTAACACGACGATCCGCCAAGACAATATTTTCAACTTTTTTAATCATTTGTTCAGTCACTGCCGATATGGGGCGTCCCGTTCGTGGGTCGTCTTTAGTGGAAGTTCTTCCTCGCTTGAACTCAGCACTCCAACGCGCAACCGTAGAATATGTAGGAGCATGAACCCCTAATGTTGCTCTCAAGTCTTGATTTACCTGCTCCGTAGTAAAAATTTTCAAGCAGAGATATTTTATTACCGCGCGAACTTCAATTTTATCCATTTTTAAGAACACGTTCCGAAACGACGCAAACAATAGACTTCTACTTTTAAAAAACAAAAGAGAATTAATTGCTTTTTTTATTATCATCTTAACTAATGTCTGGGCTATGCCTGCCAGTGTTTATTTTTTTTTCTTTCCAAGGAGAATGTATCGCATTCTCACTATTTATTGAATACCCCTCGTATATCGATGTATGGGAGAACATGTTTTTCAACTACAATGTTATGTTTGTTTTTGAGATAAATTCATCCCAACTACGGAACCCTTCATTGTGCGTGGTCCGACACACACTTGGCTGGTTTTTTTTCTCAGAACGTCGGACATCACAAGTAACAAACTATCTTGTTCTTATAGTAAATAAAATTAGAACGCGTATTCGTTCGAAGTTTAAATTTTTCGTTTGTTTGGCTGGTCTGTCTATCATATTAAAGTATGTTGGAGTTTTTTTCTTACGAAATATATGGG
Organism: Agrochola macilenta; assembly: GCA_916701695.1. Taxonomy (NCBI): domain Eukaryota; kingdom Metazoa; phylum Arthropoda; class Insecta; order Lepidoptera; family Noctuidae; genus Agrochola; species Agrochola macilenta. The sequence goes on from OU753558.1 coordinate 13,816,305, forward strand.
AAAAGTTTTTTGCGATTTCTGCCTTTTCTAGTACTCAAACCTCAGTTGGTCTAGTAATTTTTTTTTTGATCCTTATAAGAAAGAGGATCGATTGGCGTCAAAAAAAGTTTTTGTGAAAACTGACCATTTTCTTGCTGACTGTACAATTTTTTCAAAATCTGTGAATGCAGATTAAAATGTCTCAAAAAGTTAAGGACAGTCTCCTAAGAGCGTTTTCTTCTAGCGACAACGGTTAAGGTAGCTGTCCTTACTGCCCCATCTCAAAATTCCACCCTGTAAAGAGAAAATTTTTAGAAGTTTCCCTCCAAGGGCTTCCCTAAACACGCCCATGTATGTTCAGCGATTATTTGTAATTGAGCTAGACGGATTTTAATATTTTCCAGGAGATTCTCACTTGACTTCAGATTTTTCAGGGGTCCCGTACCTCAAATGGAAAAAACAGAACCCTTACCGCACTTGTGTGTTTGTCTGATTGGCTGGCTGTCTGACCGTCTGTCACAGCCAGTTAGCTCAGAACTACTGGACCAATTTCGTTGAAATTTGGTACATCTAAACCTCATGGAAGAGCTGTTAGTGTCATCATTGTTCGGAAAAGTATAGATACAGCTCATCTAAACGCAGTTTAGAAGTGCTGTTGGTGTTCAACTTCTCTGTTAAAAATTGCCCTAAGAGAATAAAAGCTATCATTCTCATATTAGGTTTACTCCTTATTTATTTATTTTATAAAAGCACAGCCACATCACATACATTATTAATCTTATGCTAGAAATAATGTTAATAATTAAAGGACTAAATGTACCTACATGACAATTACGGCTTACATAGCATTGAAAACAATATCTTGCTGCCTTGCAGTTTAATATACTAAACTAAAATAAAACAGACTAACGTAAATAAGACAGGGAACAACAAAAACAAAGGAGATATGAAAATTTAAGAACAACTTGGCAAGGATAGTGTTTTTTTTTTTAGCTTATTCTTAGCTATTCTTGTATATAAGAATTCTAAGCAGTGTTCTTAAAATTGTATACAGGTGCTGCGCCACATTGTAACAAAAGGCACTCCTCCTCCTAAGGTATGGTGGGTACCACCAATGGGACTACATTCCTGCCTGAGAACAGCACTAAGATATTTAAACATCCCTATAGTAAGTAGAAAACTTTGGAAATTGATATAATGCCACAGATTAGTACAATTACCGTCATGGATCTGGAGCGCTCGGCGGTAGAGTGGGGATCGCTTTGCGCATCGTAATCACTGTAGGAAAATATGAATATAATATAATAATAGGAGCGGGGTATATCCCTGCTCCTGCGCCTCACTTCATACCACCAAAGGGACCCAATAACTCACTTTTGCGCAGGTGAAGGTCAGCGCTCAAGATCCGTGCCGATAATTGTACAGATGGGACATTCCGCAATATCATTTAAATAAAAAGCGACTCATGCTACGACACAATAAAGTACAATTTCAGGTAGCGCAGCGCAAATAACTCGGTTTATTCTTCTAGAAGTTGCCTCTCTTTATATGGCGTAACTCTTTTCATCTTCTGACTACGTTACGCCCACTGAATTCGACAAGTTGACCGCGCCTTGTACCTACTTGTAGGTTTACACCTAAAATGTGTCCCATCTGTATTCATCTGTGATACTGATAATATATTAAACTTGCTATTTAACTCTAATGTTAAACATTTTTTTTTTTCTACAAATGTCTTTAAAATTGCTTTCAATAGATGGTATCTTCTGATGATCATTGTCAAGAAGTAGTTGGGCTTTGCCGGGAGAAAACATATGCTGGACTTGTTGGCTGCTCAGGAGAATACTTAGTATTTCAACCTCCAAGATACTTTAGCTCTTCACAACTGAAGCTTACATACAGGGTAAGATTTTGAAGTTTATTCAGCTTCTCTGTGCCAAAACAATTTACTGACTGCAACAGTTGACAGAGAATTTGATTGTAAAGTCTTTTGGTTTTAGTTAAGCTGAATTGTTTACAACAGCAGTGGCGGACTAAGCCTGTCAGGGGCCCGGGGCGGCAAAACTAAATTAAAAACGTTAATTCCTGGGCGGGGGACTCCCCCGCTTTAGCACACTGCCTCGAAAAGGTTAGGTTTTCTATTGACCATTGATACAGGAATAGAGGATACTTGTCGACAACCGAAAAGCTAGAAGATCAGAAAAAAATACGATGGTAGAGCGAGCGGAGCGAGCTCGAAAATTTTTACACTGCATTGTAAAAAAAAATCTTTTAAACATCTATCCAGAAACAGGAATTACTTTGTTGACCTATACAGAATAGTTTGAAAATGTAGTATGCAAGAGCGAAGCAAGCTCGAAAATTTAACACCCCGTCCCGGATAAGTCAGTTTTTCTTTTAACCATCCTTAGATAAATAGGAAATACATTGTCGATTTACGCAAGAGAATTCTAACAAAAAAAGAAGGTTGCAAGAGCGAGCGAAGCGAGCTCGAAATTTTAACACTCTACGTTTATATTTAGCGTAGGGGCCTCCAACTACAAACTGCCTTTTTACAGAATATGTTTTGGTCTTGTTTGGAATTTGATTAAAAAGTTGTCGCGAGCAGCGCTCGACGCCCCCTAAGACCCTGCGCCCGTGTGCGCTGCACACCCTGCACCATAGGTAAAGCCGCCTCTGGGTTTTTCTCCAAAACGTGTTTAGCTTAGAATAAGTTGTTGTTGATCACATATTACTAGTCAATTTGCAATTGAAATCGTGGCTAGAATCGTACATTCTTACATGTCATTGCATACTTAGAAAAATCTATGACGATGACTGTTGGAGATATCGGAAAAAATCACGCCGTAGCTTTAGTATTCAGCCATAATCTGCCGTTTAACGATTTTAATGATTGTTAATTTCATAATTGTTACCTATCATCCATCTATTGAATTTTCTTCAAGACTAATTATAATTTGTTCGAGTTGAGACCCCATGATCAGGGGAACGCGGAGGCATATAGGGGCCCCCCAAGACCGGAGGCCCAGGGCGGGCCGCCCCTTCCGCCCCCCTGTTAGTCCGCCACTGTACAACAGTAGTGCTGTTTAAAACCAACAATTTAAAACTCAACTAGGCATTCACGAAAGTTTGAATGGCGGTAAAGCTCAATAATCAGTTGTGAATTAAAATAATACAATCTCATGATCAGTTTATACAGTGTGATTTTTGAGATGGGACTTCAGAGCTAAATCCGAATACGACCCTTGCTGGATGATGTTTAAAAAAAAAAAAACAGGCTTGATTCCTGGCTACGGCAGAAGCTTTTCCCTTCATAGTCCAAGTCATGGTTCCTTTTACTACTTTGCTCTACTACCCATAGTTTCGGATTTAACCCTTATGTGCCAACGTAAAAATCACTGTAAACCGATATAACTCAGCTTGGACTGATTTCTATGATTTATTGTACAAAAACCTGGTACAAAATGGTAAAACTTAACATGAAATGTAACACAAATGCGCCGTCCAAACTTATGCAATGCCACATAAAATGTTACACAATAACTATGCGTTTATTTCTTCCATCACCAAAACTTAATCTTTATTTTCTTTACATAGTATAAAATGAAGTCGCTACCGCTGTCTGTTTGCTTAGATCTTTTAAAGTCCTCAATGGATTTTAATGCAGTTTTCAGCAATAGATAGAGTGAATCAAGAGGAAGGTTTATATATGTATAATACATATCCGTGCGGAGCCGGGGCGGTTCGCTAGTTTATTTAAAAATAAAATGTTTAAAATTATGTGTGTTCATTGCAGTCATCATTGGAAACAAAAGAGTACATGGTGCATGAGCTACCACAAGTGTTAGAAGTGCCGCAGGACCGGCTATGCCTTATGGCAGCACTACTTGGTGGGACCATCCTCTCAGAGCTAAGCCTAGTTGATTTCTATAAACGTTTGGGAATCACACAAAAAAAGGTGTGTGATTGTTGTAACTTTACTACATTATAAGTTTTATGATCTTGATACTATAACCATTGTTATTTTCATGTAAGGAAGGTTTTAACCAACTATTTTATACAAGTTTTTGAGATATAGTAAAAAAGTGGCCTTGATGGAGTTAGCTTGATTTAGGAGGAATGAAACAAAATTTTAGATTTTTCAGACATGTACATTTTTAAGCCAAGCGTTAGGATAAAACCAAGCTATACACGATTCCTTGGAACAAATGTCCCTAGCTTTTGTTGCAACATTTCTTCCTACTGACTCTGAGTCATGTAAACCATAGAATAGGTGAAGCTAATCTGGATTACGCAATATTTTATTTTTAGGTAGTTATTTCTGTTCTCGAAATGTATTACGAGTGTAAAATATTTTCAGCAGCAGGTTCCTCCAGAAGCTTTAGTAAAGGCCATTTGTCAGTATGTCCGAGAATTACCTTCATCTGATGTAGATGCTGCATGCATTGATGTATTTGGTGACCTTAATGATCTCCGAGCTGCCAAACTGAAACAAGCTGTACAATATTATTTGAATGGTACAAAAGATGGATTTTTGAAGTATAGAACTGCATCTGGTAAGACAATTTTTCTAAAGGTGTGTCCAAACACACCAAAAAACAAAAACATACACACTAATGTCACTCTATTTCTTTAAGTACCTATTTTTTTATTTTTTGTATATTGGCATCATGTTTTTATGTATATTCATGTAATTTGTTATCACTGCACTGAATAAATGTTTTATCTATCTATCAAACAAGTGCGCAGCAGGTAGACAGAAGCGTTCGCGCGCGGCAGTCGTCCAAACAGCGCGGCAGCCGCGCACGAATGCCGCTCAATGTTTACCACGTTTGGACACACCTTAAAAATATTAATTTAATGCTGCATTTTCTTAAACTAAACTTAATTTAAAAGCACTCAATAAAACTGTTTCTTTTATTTTCAGGTCGTCGTCCAAAAAATAACAAAAAAAATCAAAAAGCTGATATTAGCCCACAGGCAACTTCTTCAGACTTAGATACATCGAAACTGGCAGCTGAATCGTCTGAGCATGAGGTTTATATTTTATTCTAACAAGTATAAAATTGCTATAGTCATCCACGCCTTTTACATCGTCATCAATACATTGGCATCCATTGGCAAATCAACAGATATTTTTGCATGATCACTAGTTCTAAATTTAAATAACTATTGTCTAAGTGCAAGTGACCAATTTTTTTATCATTTATTTTATTCTCCCTATACCTTTTTTGTATTTTATTACATCCCCTTTGTTATTTACACTAAGCACTTCAGATAGTTAGAAAAACTGCAAACTCAATAAATTGCAGCAAAAAGGCTTGGACGACTACAAATTGGCAACAGCAAATGCATCAATTAACGCCGACTTTAGCATGGAAGAAAGGCCCACTGAGATACAGCAAGGACTTGCGGCGGTATCGCTGGACTCCGGCGACGCGGGCGCAGCCAAGCAGCAAACTGTCAATCCGGCTGATAAAAACGAAAAACCACAAACTGCTCCTAAAGAGGTCTGAAATATGTTTATGTGTGTTCTTGACGAACTCTTTTAGGTATGATAAATGAAATACAACTAATGTGGTACAGTTTATAAATTCAGCTTTCATTCGTGTCAGGTGAGTCACTTATCACGAGACTCATTTGATTTTGTAAGTTTCACTAAATTTGTCTAGTGCACATTTGAAAATAGCAATAACAACCTTGGATATGGACCTTTCGCTCCTCAAAGATGATTTTAGTGTGTGTATGGATCCATCCATACATAAGCTGGATGCTGCTCGACACTTATTTACTTCAGCTAATTCGACCAAACTTTTAAACCTAGTTTATGTTTTATACTACTAATAAAAAATAAAAAAAAACATTAGAATAAAAAATAAAAAAATACTCTTAGATTATTCGCAGGATAATACTTACACTAGATATAAAAGTTCGCCCTTAATTGAATAAAATACCTCATTGCACATAAATATTTGTTGGATGTTCATAGGGGCGCCCGAATTTGAAGCAGGCACCAAACGAAGACAATTGCCCTCCGGCCCCAGCTGAAGTATTACGCACGTGTGCCGAGCGCCACGCGCGCGGCCTCATGCACCCGGCCATGCTGTCGGTCCTGACGCACCGCCAAGTTACTCTGGCTGTACTAATGGAGGATGATAATCACCGCGAAATACCTTCTATACATCATTTCTTTAGACCTGTCAGACAAAATGTGTATGCAATTTTGTATAACATGCATCATCACCGCTTTATGGCACAAAAAGCCAAAGGTAACCTACTGATTTTAGCTATGTATAAAGGCTCGTACAGACCAGCGCGACGCGACTCGAACTATACAATTTCTAAGAAAACTTCACGGTATAACAATAACCGGTGTCGCGTCGCGCTGTCGTTCCGCGGTCGTTTGCCCGAAGCTTAAAATGAATAATTTTGTTAAAACGTTGATGCTTGATGGTACTTGTGTTTTGTTTTAGAGGACGGCTCAACAAATTCTGTGAATATCGATCGCCCTTGTACTGTTCAAATATCAGAATGGATATATTCCCGCGTGAACCCTGGGAAGACTCCTGAAATTGTGCCGGGAATCGTTCTAGATTGGCCTGTACCGACAGTGCAAAGGCTTTGGTTCGGGTGAGCTTATATCTTTAGGTATTTTGCTCATCATTAGTCTACCTTCGGTATGGACGAACCTGCAGAGATAATGTAATGAATTTCATGTCATTTAGATAAAAAGTATTGTTAAAATAATTTTTTTCTGCATTATAACAACTCATTACTATTGAATGGAATAAACGTTGTTTTTATTCGACTTGTTACAGAACTGCCCAAGATGATAAATGTCGCCGTATGAGAGCATTTCTCTCTTGCATGCGCTCCGATACTCCATTGATGTTAAATACGTCTTACGTTCCGCAACATTTGCTTATTTTAGCCACTGTGTTAAGGTAAGATATTGCACTTTTACTATTAATTGAAAAGTAATCAATTTTGATTATACTTGGAACGAATGAATGCAGTACTTACTGTCTTATGTTAGATTGGCTCACAGTGATTTGCATACGGATGAGCATACACATTTTGCAAGCAACTTAATGCTGAATTAATGTAGTAACTTCGTAATGTTCAAAATCGGAGATGCCCGTGAGAACCTATGGTGTTAAGATCGCGCTATTTTGATCTTTATGTTATCAGCAATCCAGTGGATATTGGCTTGTGTAAAAAGCGTGTGTCGTTTTTTTCGTGAAATCGCGCAATGTGGGAAACCGGCTTTGCAACGTCGTTGTCCGTTTTACGTGTGCTTCGTTGGGGCCCGGTCACGGAAACGATGACGTTTTCGTGAACCATGCAGTTACGGCAGTAGACTGTACGGATATGTACCTTTGGGTACTAGAAAGAAAACAAATAGTACAACATTATTTCACGAGCTTTAGAGCGTTTTTAGTGGCCGGGCTAAAAGGCATCCGTCCCAGCACGGCAGCGTAGTCTGGTAAGTTTCGCCCATCAGGACCTGCGCACTAATTTAATTTCTATCATTTTCAATACAAATAATACAGACATTCTCTTGTAAGAATAGTTGTGATGTTTTTAAATTAATCTACAATTTACAGATTTATAATGACGTCTCAAATACAAATTTTGAGGCGACAGGAGTTGGATGCCTTTTTGGCTACAGCTTTCTCAAATGATCTCATGAATGCACTTCATTTGCAAGAAATGACCGTAAGTGTAAAAAGTGTCAGTAACGTTCTATAATTTTATACCTTTAGGTCCGGCAAACATAAAAGCGTTGCGACGTCGCGTCGCAAATATCGGCGACGTCAGGGTCACCCGAAGTGTTACTTGAGAATGCCCGAAGCTTACGCGTCGCGACATCGCACCGCTATTATGTGTGCCGACACTTATTGATCACCGCTGTAATACGAAGCGAATAATGTATTCGCCACTGCAGGTGAGCGGCATCAACTCGCGCGGCGTGCAGCTGGGCGCGCTGGCCATGGCGGGCGCGGAGGCGGCGCTGCTGGCCAACGACGCGTGCGGCGCGCCCGTGCCGTGGCTCGTGGCGGCGCCGTGGCTGTACTTCGACGGCAAGCTGCTGCAGCGCAACCTGCACCGCGCCAACCACTGCAAGCACCTCGCCCAGCTCTGCGACAACCATCTGGATACTGTGGTCAAGGTCAGTCACTGTAGATTTCGATTAAAATCCTACTATCCCGACTAATATTATAAATTAGAGATGAACTGTCTACTTTGGCCGACTAGTCGGTGTATTTGGCGACAAATTTCGACTAATTATCGACAATTTTTTTGTGTAATCAAAATTAAAATCCCTGATGGTGGCCCTGCCAGAGTCAATGACACAATAATGGTAATCAAAATACATAGTGTCAAAAATCCACACTAAACACGCTGATTTATTTGGCTTGATACCATAGGTTATCTGCAAAATAGGTTATGTCGTTTGACAGGATTAAACTTAATGGTGATTTTTTTGTTTAGTTTAGAGAATTTTGTGACAAGATCGGCACCATTGTATCGAACATTGACAGAAAATAGGAGTTTTTCGCCAGTGAAAAATGTACAGTTAAAGAGCAAGAGATATAAATGAGAAAGTGTGATGATTTGATTTGTCCTCTTTCCACGCAACTACGGAGTAACGGGTCACGGATCGCCATATTTTTTTAAGGTTCCGAACCAAAGTTCAATGCGCAATCTGTAGAACGGTCGCTGCCGTAATATACAGTAGTACTGTACTGCGCGTAATTATTATCATGTGCTGGTTCTAGAACTATACATTTGAATGACATAGTGTCAAGGAAAACATATTTGCAAATGATTCAGCCTATTAACGATTTTTATTTAGCATAATCAATCAGCATGTAATGTTCCCACTGCTGGGATTCAGGCTCTCTCAGTGAGAGAGAGTGGGCCGTAATTACCACACGGACCCTGTGCGGGTTTGGTAGATGTGACATGTCTTCGAATTTTTGGTTCTAGGACATGCCGGTTTCCTCAAGATGTTTTCCTTCATCGTTTTGAGAGCAGTGGTGATAAAGTAATTTAAACAAAGTAAAGGGCCTGTCTGGGTTCGAACCTACGACCTACAACTCAGTCGCGGCCGTTACCACTGGGTCACCACTGCTCTTTTTAATTGATAAAGATGAATGGTACCTAGGTCAAAAGGTCTTCATAAGGCTGATTTTTTGCGAAGATATAGTTTATAGCCCAGAAAGTGACACAAACTGCCGGAAAGGGAACGAAGCCGCTGGCGAAAACTAGTAATTTATGCATTTCAATAATTGAATTTGTTTGTGTGCGTATAGGTGGAGCGTATGCGCAAAGCGATCCTGGAGGGCCTGGAGGTGGAGTTCGCGATGCCGCCACTGCCGCTGGTGGCGGGCGTGGTGGGCGGCTCGCTGGGCGGCTGGGCGCGCGGGCGAGGCCGCGGCGCGCGTCTGGAGATCGCCGGCGTCGTGGTGGGGCAGTGGGGCGGCGGCAGCTACCCGGCGCGCGCGCCGCGCTACCCGCAGGTGAGACCAAGCGGCGCACTACCCGCAGGTGAGGCCGAGCGGCGCACTACCCGCAGGTGAGGCCGAGCGGCGACCGAGCGGCGCACTACCCGCAGGTGAGGCCGGGCGGCGACCGAGCGGCGCACTACCCGCAGGTGAGGCCGAGCGGCGACCGAGCGGCGCACTACCCGCAGGTGAGGCCGAGCGGCGACCGAGCGGCGCACTACCCGCAGGTGAGGCCGAGCGGCGACCGAGCGGCGCACTACCCGCAGGTGAGGCCGAGCGGCGACCGAGCGGCGCACTACCCGCAGGTGAGGCCGAGCGGCGACCGAGCGGCGCACTACCCGCAGGTGAGGCCGAGCGGCGACCGAGCGGCGCACTACCCGCAGGTGAGGCCGAGCGGCGACCGAGCGGCGCACTACCCGCAGGTGAGGCCGAGCGGCGACCGAGCGGCGCACTACCCGCAGGTGAGGCCGAGCGGCGACCGAGCGGCGCACTACCCGCAGGTGAGGCCGGGCGGCGACCGAGCGGCGCACTACCCGCAGGTGAGGCCGAGCGGCGACCGAACGGCGCACTACCCGCAGGTGAGGCCGAGCGGCGACCGAGCGGCGCACTACCCGCAGGTGAGGCCGAGCGGCGACCGGGCGGCGCACTACCCGCAGGTGAGGCCGAGCGGTGACCGAGCGGCGCACTACCCGCAGGTGAGGCCGAGCGGCGACCGGACGGCGCACTACCCGCAGGTGAGGCCGAGCGGCGACCGAGCGGCGCACTACCCGCAGGTGAGGCCGAGCGGCGACCGGGCGGCGCACTACCCGCAGGTGAGGCCGTGCGGTGACCGAGCGGCGCACTACCCGCAGGTGAGGCCGAGCGGCGACCGGGCGGCGCACTACCCGCAGGTGAGGCCGAGCGGTTCGCTAGGTAACGACGCTGCTGACGAACTTGCTAGACGAGGATCCAGCACGGCGGTCTGTGGACCCGAGCCTATCGTACCCATCCCCTTCAACCAGATACGCAGATGGCTGCAGGATTTCACCCATACTCAAGCGGAGCACTGGTGGTCCTCGACACCGGGCTGCAGGCAATCCAAGGAAGCCATGCCATCCTTGGATACCGGGCTAACCCGGCGTTTACTACGCCTGGATAGGAATGGCCTGCGCTTGGTGGCGGGGACCATCACGGGCCACTGCTCGCTGAACAAACACTTTCACACAATAGGCATAACGGACAGTCCTCTGTGCAGGGCGTGCATGGAGGCTGAGGAAACCGTCACGCACGTGCTTTTTGAATGCACAGGCGTCACCCAGATTAGAACACAGACCCTCGGGACACCCAGATCTTTCACAGATGTTCTGAACAGACCAGGAGATTTAATTAACTTCTGGAGGGAGGTGGGCTGGTTGGAATAACCACCAACGGCCGCTATGGCCCACGCACAATGGTCCACTGAAGGACTAAGTGCGGAAACCAAACCCCATAACATAGAACATAGAGGCCGAGCGGTGACTGAGCGGCGCACTACCCGCAGGTGAGGCCGAGCGGCGACAGAGCGGCGCACTACCCGCAGGTGAGGCCGAGCGGCGACCGAGCGGCGCACTACCCGCAGGTGAGGCTAAGCAGCGCACTACCCGCAGGTGAGGCTAAGCGGCGCCCTACCCGCAGGTGAGGCTAAGCGGCGCACTACCCGCAGGTGAGGCTAAGCGGCGCCCTACCCGCAGGTGAGGCTAAGCAGCGCACTACCCGCAGGTGAGACTGAGCGCCGCACTACCCGCAGGTGAGACTGAGCGCCGCACTACCCGCAGGCGAGGCCAAGCGGCGCCCTACCCGCAGGTGAGGCTAAGCAGCGCACTACCCGCAGGTGAGACTGAGCGCCGCACTACCCGCAGGCGAGGCCAAGCGGCGCCCTACCCGCAGGTGAGGCTAAGCAGCACACTACCCGCAGGTGAGACTGAGCGCCGCACTACCCGCAGGCGAGGCCAAGCGGCGCCCTACCCGCAGGTGAGGCTAAGCAGCGCACTACCCGCAGGTGAGACTGAGCGCCGCACTACCCGCAGGCGAGGCCAAGCGGCGCCCTACCCGCAGGTGAGGCTAAGCAGCGCACTACCCGCAGGTGAGACTGAGCGCCGCACTACCCGCAGGCGAGGCCAAGCGGCGCCCTACCCGCAGGTGAGGCTAAGCAGCGCACTACCCGCAGGTGAGACTGAGCGCCGCACTACCCGCAGGCGAGGCCAAGCGGCGCCCTACCCGCAGGTGAGGCTAAGCAGCGCACTACCCGCAGGTGAGACTGAGCGCCGCACTACCCGCAGGCGAGGCCAAGCGGCGCCCTACCCGCAGGTGAGGCTAAGCAGCGCACTACCCGCAGGTGAGACTGAGCGCCGCACTACCCGCAGGCGAGGCCAAGCGGCGCCCTACCCGCAGGTGAGGCTAAGCAGCGCACTACCCGCAGGTGAGACTGAGCGCCGCACTACCCGCAGGCGAGGCCAAGCGGCGCCCTACCCGCAGGTGAGGCTAAGCAGCGCACTACCCGCAGGTGAGACTGAGCGCCGCACTACCCGCAGGCGAGGCCAAGCGGCGCCCTACCCGCAGGTGAGGCTAAGCAGCGCACTACCCGCAGGTGAGACTGAGCGCCGCACTACCCGCAGGCGAGGCCAAGCGGCGCCCTACCCGCAGGTGAGGCTAAGCAGCGCACTACCCGCAGGTGAGACTGAGCGCCGCACTACCCGCAGGCGAGGCCAAGCGGCGCCCTACCCGCAGGTGAGGCCGAGCGGCGCACTACAACACTCGGAATAATCCATCGGAGGATGCCTTCTTTCTCTACTCGTTTGTTTATTTTTTTACTGCTTCATTGGCACGAGTTATGCCTGGTTCGGACTATGTTAGTAATTCAGTAAAGTGACTAGTGATTTAGTAACTAAATATGAAATATCTGAACAAAAAAAAATTGTGATTTAGTCGAGTCAATCCATTTTGTACTATTTGTTCGGGTGAGTAGCGTCCCCCGCCATTGCTCACTGGATGATCGGCTAAAAAAATCGGAACCTGTCGAAATTTGTCGAGTTCATTAGCTGCCACAAAAATTTACACAACTTTCCGACATTCTAAAACTATCGAAGTATTTTTCTGGATTTTCCAATACTAATTCATGGCGCATGCCGGGGGGCGCAACACGCCCGAAAAAATAGAACAAAATTACTTTGACTCAACTAAACGACTACACTCTGCCTAACCAATCAGAGAATATTGTACAGGCAATATGTTATTTTTGAAAGAGTGGAAACTTGATATTAGTGTCGCCTATAACTCGGAGGCCTTTGCCCTGCAGTGGGACAGTAACAGGCTGATATTATTATTATTATTATTATAACTCGTCGCAGGTGAGCTACGTGGGCTACACGCCGCCTCCCCGCAACGCGTACGGCGGGCGCGGCTGGCGCGGCGCACGCGGCGGGCGCGCGGGGCGTGGACGCGGCCGCGGGGGCGCCGCGCCCGCCGCCGGCCGCTCCGCCCGCCGCGCGCGCCGCGACCCGGACGAGCCCGCCAAGCCCGCCACGCTCACTGTCAACGGGTAAGTCATCCATTCAGAGTAGTGGAGTTGTCGGTGCTTTCTGGGCACATTGCATACACAAAAGTAACAGCAACATTTTGTTTGTGTTGCTGTGTGTGAAACATGTTTTGGGTCGTCCATTAATCACGTGATTTTTTTTTTAAACTTTTTACCCCCCCCTATTGATACGTGGTGAGGTTTTAGACTAATCCCTTTCTCACGTATAATTTTTTGATGCAAAGTATCTTAAAAATTACTGAATATTTTAACTTCAAATAGAAAGAAAACTTATTTGGGGGGCCACTTTTCGGTAGAAAAATGCGCGATAAACGAAAAAATTAAAACACGTGATATCGCACTACACGCCCCTCCCCCTTGTGATATGTCGTGATTTTTTCCGAACCCCCCTGCCTTTGCCTTTTCGAGCCTCACGTGACTTTGGGTGGGAAATTATCAAATAACTTCTCCCGGTCTGGGCGGAGCGGGAGGGCGTGTCAGACTCTTACTGACTAAAACCCACCAGTGTTCCTTCAGTGTTGCATGTACGTTGCCAGGGGCAACGGTATCCCTTTCGGACTTTCCCCCGAACTACACTTACGACTTTAACATGTCAAGCATCTGCATGTAATTTTGCGTCGTAGAGTGTAGAGTCGTAAGTTTATGCTTTCGCCAGCTAAAAGTTACGTGTGACGAAATTATAAAATGATGAATCTCCATTGGTTTTACAGAAAGACTGTGAGACCTGACGATATGAGCCAGCAAGAAGAAGGCAGCCCACACGAGGACACCTCAGCGCTCGACACCGATGCTGATGGTGCGTTTAACTTTTTTTTTTTCAACGCTTTTGTTCTGCACAAAAGTGATCCCGGGAGGTCTGAGTCCCAGTAGTGTAAATTTGCTGATTATAGTAACTAATTTAACCCTATTTAATTATATTCACTACATAACAGAAGAAAAATATTCTTCTACAGGTGCACAGCCTCAGAAAATTAAGACTGTCAAAAATGCTAAGAAGAATATGGGGAAAGGAAAGAAAAAGAGCTCCAACCAGAAGTCAGATCCTGCTCAAACGTTGGAAGCTAATGGCCCACTCGATAAGACTAAGGTGACTGCTGAATAAATTACAGCAACCCCACAATGACGACAGCTAAATTACGGAATTTACAACCAAGCTTTCTTACCCAATTTATTTTTATCCTCATGATGATCATTTAAGATGACGGCAAGACTTATTTAATTTGATGATATATTTTAGGTGGCGGAGCAATGCCACAATTCTGAAAAGGAACACATTGGTCAAGGTGACGCACCAGTTTCAAACTAAAGTATTCATTTTTAAAGGTAACTTCGTTATTGTTTTATTTTTATTTGTATTGATTGATTTGAAATCAACTTAGTTAGTTTTTCGTGGCTTGTGTTTTTAATAGTTCAGTAAAATTTAATTTAATATTTTGAGGAAAGCTTGTTACAACTCATACAGGAAAAATGCTAATAACATTTTTGCAATAATTACGGTTTAAAATCGTATCGGTAAATAACATGATACACAATCAAAATACATAATGTGTTACAACACTTCTTGGGAAAATACGTCGGAATGCGATTGTTTTAGCACGTATTTGTGAGGTTGCATAATAATAATATATTCCAAAGCGGAATAATAACCAAATCTATTTTAGAGATTTTGTTAAAGCTTGGATGGTGAGTATCCACCTGTTAAAAGTATACGTGCCTGAAGATCTAAAAGACTTCCCTATTTTGAGACTGATTTTGTATTACTTTAATTGACACATAAGTGTTCAATTAATAATATTATTAAAGACAAGTGACAAATTATTGAGGCTTATTTTATGCCCCCAATAAACCCTAACAAGACGAATATGGCTCGATTATTTTGTATCGTACTATAATGAGACCAATAAATACTGATGTAAACTGAAAAGCAAGATCTATAGAAATAATGTGAATGTGACCAAAGGGAATTAGGTTCTATTAATTGAGATAGCAAATGTCTCTTAGAGTAAATAATAAGGACCGAGAAGCACCCATTATTTGACAAGTGATATTTAAAATATAATTATATATTACTAAATTGACCTGTTGATTGTTAAGTCATGTTTTATTGAAAAGTGAGATGACTTAGTACTCAATATGTTTTATTTTTAGGCATATGAAGTACTAAGTCAATATTATTTATTTACACATAGTATATTTACAATTTACCAAATCATAATTTTTTACTTTTAAGCTGGTTTGGTCTATGAAATCTCTTCAAAATAATTGTCTAAACATTCTCAAGGAAAATTCAATAAAACGTCAATAAACAAGCTGTAGCTGTTCACACGCATTACATAACATTACATGCATTACTTTATTAGAAATAAATTTGAAAAAACCTGTAGTTGATTACATAGACTAAACCAAAATGTTTTCAGACTTGTTTTGGGATTTCTTGAGTCATTGTTTAGGCGTTATTGATGTGTGTGCGAGTGTTGTTGTGTTAAAAATAAAACATGTCTGAATAACCTTTATGAGACGATCTCTGCAATTAATATAAAGGTACAACAGGCTATATTAATGTGGGAACTGTGATTACAAAATGTTAATTGTTAAATGTTCCAGTCAAGGGCAAAACTCTGATAAATGGAACACTAATGTTAGTATAAAAGTGCATTTATTGAATGATTCTTGGTGCTTTGAAATCTGTGGGACTGCCTGAAACGAGTCTGAAACTCATAGATTTAAGTCTAACGATAAACGTTTATTAAAACTGAACGAGCATTCGCATTTTGATACTTCCACGTACTATAGGGTATTATTTCGATAGGAAATCGTAGATTTGTTATTAGTGATATATTTATATGCATTTTTGGGGATTTCAACATTGCGAATGTTCTTCAATTTATATGTATTTTTGTAAATTTGTTATATTGTTATACTTAAATTTAGCTGGAATGAGAAACATGGATATAAGGACAGTCTTACTAAATAACTCGAGTGGTGTAATAACTGTCGCAATTGGTTACGTAAATTTACATTCCATTCAGATCCTTCCAACGGTAATTGCACAGTTCACGCCAGTCGGAAATGGAACTAAATGAAGACTTTACAATTTTGAACGCTTTAAACCCTGGCCAGAACATAACACAAAATATGTTGCCACAGTAACATATAAATAATTATAATTGATTGAATTAAACAATCAACTCATGATCTGAACTTGAGTGCAGTGCACACATACAGCAGCCTCTACGCTGTTCCAAGACACTAAATGCAAATCAAAGTATATGCCTCTGACTTCGTAAGGTCGCCACAAAGTGGCAGGGGCGGGGAACCGTCGTGCTCCGCTCTGCAGCTGGAGCGTTCCACTTGCATGAGGACGCTCACATTGCAAAGTATTCGCAAGCTGTCGCCCAGAGCGATATGCACTTTATATTATACATTTAAACATTTCTATAATTATTGCTTGCTTATTAAATAGACACCATGTTAGCGTTTAGAATTTTAACTTCAATGTATTTTGATTTGTTTAAGAATTATGTATAACAATGGTAAAAGCATGTGAAAAATAATAATCTTATAATATGGGAGATAATGTTTTCAGGTTATAATTATTGTTAAATGTCACCACTGAAAGGTTAATTTTTTAAATGTCACCGAAACCTAATAAATTGGATTGTTAAGATACCTTCGTTATTCTCCATTTTCATGCTATACATTATAACATACTTTTAAAAACTAGTTGCAAGGAGGAAGTAGATTTTATTTATCTCTTTTAAATCCATTATTCACTATAGTTTTAGATTATTCTCAACAATATGATAACTTTTACTATCTACATTTATAAATTTTGTTTGCTGACAATGGTCATGATTATCAACTTATAATAATCAAAATATATTAGAATACTTGTCATGTTAAACAAATTTTTCGTAATTGAAGTAGCAAACGTGGAACCGTGGCTTTTTGAAAACACTTATAACTTAAGAACCTACGTACGTAAACCCGCAATGTGAAATTTTAAAATTGTTCATTACTTTAGTTCATGAACACAAAAAAATTTGGATGAAATTTAAATTGTAAAGAGTTGTATTTGTCTTCAAATAAAACGTTCCATTACTATACCAAGATATTTTATTTCATTCCTTTAATTGTAACCTTTTATGTACCTCAGTTACAGTGGTTGCTTCTAAATTAGCTATATGATTAATGACTACCTGAGCAGCATCTTTAATATCGTTGTATTGATGAAGCAGCTTCACTTGGACATATTTTTTCTCACTGAGCATTTGATCAAGCGCTGTTTCCGCCTCAATCAGTTTGTTGTAATTTTCTTTCAAGCTTCTGGACATTGTTCAAGTAATTGTTCCTGTTGAATAATAATTATTGTTCTTGTCAAATAAAATAAGAATTCAGTTTTTATTGTACCTATTATCTACAACAAAGTTATGTCTAACGCGGATATAAACTCAGAATCACGCAAAATCTATCAAGCGTATTTTTCTGAAACCTTCACCATTTTAAAGATAATTTAATTATTGCTGTTTTAGTATACGTGTTTTATTAATACCTTTTGTTTTATGTATAATAAATTAATAATGCGTCTAATTTGGGACAGCGCTCCTTGATGGAAGAGTATTATTACTGGCTGGCCGTACGACGCGTTGCGTGAGCTCAGTACAGAACACGCAAGATAACCACTCATGGTCACTGGCATATATCTGCGTCTTAATACCCCAAATCTCGGTAACGGCACACGTATTTTTAATTGACGTCTAAAATGTGCCATTTTGATTTTATAAAAACAATCTAGCCTATTAGGCCAGTCATTTAAAGTACACATAAAATTGCACTACACAGATTTTTTGGGATGTTGTTAGGATAGATACCAATATAGTGTAAAACCAAGTTTGCAGCTACGAAATGACCTGTTGTGACCTAACGCGATATTTGTGTCTACGGTGACTGGCCTACCTATATAACCATGGCGCAGCCTAGACGAGTCGATGGACACATCATGTATTAAAATCCATCTAGCCGTTTGGACGCTCGAGGGTATGAAGAATCCTACATAGATACGCATGGAAAACATAACCGTCTTTGCTGTTCGCGCAGTCGGCTAAAAATATTACTGCCCGAGGGTAGGTATCAATTTTAATCTAGATCAATTTTGATGAATACACTTGATTCAGTATCCTATCTAATATTATAAATGCGAAAGTGAGAATGTTTGTTACGCTTTCACGCTAAAAACGGCTGAACGGATTTGGCACACGGGTAGACCATGACCTGGAGCGCAGGACATAGGCTTTTTATCCTGGATCGCAGATGAAGTCGCGGGTAACAGCTAATCTTAGATAATTTACATTAGTTGCCACAGTAGGTACTTGTCACTGTAGTCCAAGTTGACTTTTTCACTTCAATTCCAAAATAATCTGAGCTTCTGAATTTAGTTTATCATGAATATTTTTGTTTGCCAGCAACACAGCAACATTCCATGTTGCCCGCAAAATATAAATACGTTGCTGAAACAAAAGTTATGCAACATTAGTGCAGGAATATGATGGTATGTTGCTGGAAACATTTTTCACACTCGTACTGTACACGTATGCAATTGCCAGCGACAAGTCCCGCAAGTCGGCAACACAAAAACATGTTGCTGAAACAGATGTGCACCTTCTTTTTTTATAAGTACCATGTACGAGTCCGAGGCTTCGAAACTCTTTGCGACTATAATATTACTAAGAACGAGACCCTTCATTTCTGTACCACCACCGTAAAACTCACATGTCTAATCTGGCCCTCACAAAGCACGGAGACGGCTCGGCGGCTGCTGCATTGTCAACATATTCCATACAAACCAAGTGTGTCACCGTTTACTCGCACTACGACACTAATGATGATGTATGTTTATAAATTGACGGATTTGAAAGTGGTCCGTGAGTGTGGCAGTGTCATTGACTCTGGCAGGGCCACTATCAGGGATTTTAATTTTGATTACACAAAAAAATTGTCGTTAATTAGTCGAAATTTGTCGCCAAATAAATATCAGAATTTGTCGGTCACTGGTTCAAAAGATATAAGGGTTTATTTGGTGGCCGATCTGGACAGTCTCCCCAGCAGGGCCACATTTATATCTCAAAAACTAGGACACCTAGCGAAGATGTGTTTTCTCCCATATTTTGTCGCCAATTAGTCGCAATTTGTCGCCAAGTCACAGATTTAATGGTGTCTTAGTTTAGGAGATATAATGAGTTCAATTAGTAAGGTATAGTCCAAGAGCTATAGTCGAAGAGTTCACGAAAAATTGCCAAGAAAAATAAACCCTTATATCTTTTGAACCAGTGACCGACAAATTCTGATATTTGGCGACAAATTTCGACTAATTAACGACAAAATATGGGAGAAAACAGATCTTCGGTAGGTGCCTTAGTTTTTGAGATATAAATGTGGCCCTGCTGGGGAGACTCTCTTCAGATCGGCCACCTATAAACCCTTATATCTTATGAACCAGTGACCGACAAATTCTGATATTTGGCGACAAATTTCGACTAATTAACGACAAATTTTTTGTGTAATTAAAATAAAATCCCTGATGGTGGCCCTGCCAGAGTCAATGACACAGTGTGGCAGAAGTCGTACGCTCATCGAACAATCGGCACTACATGCTGCCGGCAGCGGCGCAGTGATTCCGTGCTCAGTGTCTGGCCCCAATAATGCTTTGGTTTTGTGCTTCACAACGAAAAAACGTTAGGTCCTCTTTGAGGAATTTAACTACCGAACAAATTTTCTTCCTCTCGCCAGGGGGCTAAATAATTTTACTCAGTTTCTTTGTGTTCTAATTAATTTTCGAGAATAAGCGTTGAAGGGTTGTAAGTAAAAAGTACGTAAGTACATAAAGAAATACATTTTATTCAAGATCATCAACGTCAACTGGTTCACTGACACCCATAGCACAAGCTAGCATACTATTTATATGTCTGCCTTCTTCAGCTTTAAACACATATCCACTTGATTTATCCACTAATTTTCTAACATTTAGTAAACTCTCTGCTTTACATAAGTTAACCAATTGGAAAGTAACTAAACTATAATCTTCAATTATAGAGACAAAGGCACTGTTTAATTTCTTATATTTACTGGTAAATGCATCAGTGTCTAGACTGTCCAGCAAATAATTCAAATCAAGCACTTCAGTGTAGAAATCTATTCCAAACTGCAATTTATCCATATGTTTTTTTAATAAATCGGCTTTTGTTAATAAATTGATATGGGGTAATCCAATTTTTAACATAGCATTTAGTGATAACATTAGAGCTGCAATAAATTTTCCAGCATCAGAACAATGGTGTGAATCCACCAAATGCACAACACATAGTTGTATGTTTCCATTATTGGCAAGTACAGAAAATATGTTGCTCAAACTTTTATGATGACAATACAGCTCTACCTGTCCCGGCAAATCAAATATAAAGTTTGTATAATTGTCACCTTGGATTTGACTCAGCAGCCAATCAATGTTTTTTTCTAAAAACTCCATACAGTACAGGAGGGCTCCATTAGGACCAAGATTGTGTTGATCCATTACTTCCTCAAGAGCAATTAATTGTCTGATGTCAATATCTGGTTTGTAAGATGTTAGATCATTGGCTGGATCTAAATTTATTACTACAACATTTCTTCCCAATTTCCGCAACAGTTCTGACATTTTGCAACAGTAAGTTGTTTTTCCTGCACCTGGAGGTCCTAGAACCAGTTGACCATAATATTTTTGTACAGACTTAAATCTTTTTGCACTTATTCCAGCCATTTTAAGATTCTGCTGTTTTGCTTCTTAAATCTAATATTATGTCTTTACAGGCTTTGACAGTTTCAATGTCATAAGATTTAAGATTTATAAAAATACAAAGTGGTTTTGTAATTTTAATTGCTTCTGCTAAGTATCTCGCTGCAACTTGCTGCTCTTCTCCTGTAGCACCAAAAATAACTTTTGTTGTATAAATGTCATTAGTACCTAAAGGACTATGAACTTGATCTTTATGTATCATTAACATGCTTCCAATCTTCTGATACTGGGATACAATAAGCATTATTTTATCAGAATACTCTGCATAGACTATTTCTGTAGGAACATCATCAATATCTGCAGCTATGGATTTGAACAACTGCTGTTCGCTTTCATTTGGTATATGTTTAATAGTTAAGCTTTTCATAATATCTAGAAGTTCCATATTCACAGATTAAGTATCTAAAATAGAAAAGTAAATTGAATCTCTGTTTTTTTATGTACTTTAATTAAGTACAATACAAAATTTCTGATTAGTTTCAAAGTTCTTAGAATAGCATGCTGTTGTTTCCAATAAAGATTTTAAAAAAAAAAGTCTAAATGAACATGACCTGCAATCAAGGCATTGTCCAAGTCACAAAAAAACGGGCATGGTGTCAACATTATAGAGGTATGAGGACATTGAGTATAGGAAATATTATGCAATTCCTGAACATTCCGTATGTTTATGCCCACACTATTAGCTCTATAATCAATGTTATTTTGAATAACATTAGTCTGTAAGGTAATGTATGATCATTCATAGTTTGGTAACACATGATTGATCGCATTTACCAAATAAGGAAGTAAATCTAGTAGAACTGTTATTAATTAATAAATATCACTTAAATCAATACAGTTAAAATACCTACTTGCAGTCTGTTGGAACGATTAGTGTATGGTTTAATTAAATAGGGAAGTACGCACGTACTGAATAAAGTATGAAACAGATTATTTACCCAGATAACTAAAGTAATTTGAATAGCAGTAGGTATATCACATTATGCCACTTCACAAAAACAATAATGTCATAAATAAGAAAACAAAGTGTTAATTTCGTACGGTTTTGGAGTCGGTAAGAAAAAGAATGTTCGTTTTCACAATAGCGTAAGTACATACCTTTCAAGCACTTCTAAATGTGGATTTTACTTTTTGATGTATGTGGTATAATAAAAATGTTATTTATATTAATGAATTACGCCTGCAGATTATTTATAAAATGTGCAAAAAAGGATAAAAGGTTTCCCAGCACACAGCACTGACTACCTAATACTGTTTTGCAGGTTGCACAAGGTTGCCGAGTGAGTTGCTATTCTATTCTATTTTTCCATATGGCAATGGTGCCGATGTCGACAATTCTGCCAATGTCAATGTGTGGAGAAAAGAGTGAGTTGCTGGTTGGTCTTGTTGACTTGACAGTGACACTTGAGTTTGACAAGTTGACAGTTCGTTCGTCACTCGTCTCATAGACAAAGGAAGATAGAGACGAGATAGTCTCTGTGGTAGGTACCTACTGAGGTACCTACTTGATTGGATCGAAATATTTCGGTCGAATCATAGACATTTATAATTTAAGGACTGGAAATACCTAAAAAAAAGGGTGCATACCTCAAAGTGGAACATAAAATGGCTGCCATTAAGGTTGTGTCAATCAAGGAGGTGTTACTGTAACGAGTATCGATATCTTTACAGAATTAGAATCAGCAATACAACTCCTTATGTTAGAATAATCCTAAAATGTTATGATTTCATGAAATATGTAGTCATTCAATTGGATTATAATTATGAACTTACCGAGTTGCGTTGATGATTTTTATGATTATAATTCTATAAAAAAATATTTGATTTCACGGGCAACCCGTGTTTTTTTACCCAATAAAAAACGCTTTTTATTGCTTTACGTTTACTTATCACACCTTAAACAAAGAACAAAGGTAAAAAAAAAAATTCTTATTTCATTTTTACTCCACCACCAGCACTCCACACATAATGAAAACATTATCTTCTCCCTAGTGATTATCCGCATACCTAACAGAAGCTACTTTTCTCTGGCCTTCCAACCCAGAGGTAAAAGAAGCGTAAGCACATTTTCTTGGTCATATGGATCTATCCCTTCACGCTGTTTTCCTCCACTTTAATTCCAAATGCATTTGGCGAACTAAGTATTTATTGACTCAATAAAGCGAAAGGTAGAATAAAAAATATTTAGAAGAATTGCTGAAACTTCAAGAAAAACACGGCCTACATCTTGCAAATAAAATTAAAAAGTCGCATGTATTCTATCACAAACAAGATGAAAGTGAAGCTGGCGACACAATTGTTCAGTAGATCAGTAGCAGATGCCTTGGAGTATTAACGCAGTGAAATAAAATTAAAACATGTAGTGGCACTATCATGAACGACATGTTTAGAGTGTTAAGCAGCCATTCCATCCGTCTGCCAGGATTTCAAAAAGGGATGTATCCTGCCAATATTGTTTTCGTATCTCTATTTGAAGGCGCGACTGTGTGACTGGTTCGAAAGTTGCTCGTTTCACCCAAAACAGACAGACAATAATGACTCGAATGTTGTTGTTTATCGGGTGCCTGAAAAATATGTACTAATATTATGATATGCAATACACATATGATTTTGTTTTATTTATGTAATGAATATATCTATCTATTTATTCATTTCAAGCCAAAGGGCCAGGTTATTATTATCAATCATTATAATAAACACTTACCGAAAATACTGTGGGTACAGAGTTTTCATGTAATCTCATTACATCAAGCGTTCTATTGAAACAGCGTTCTTCAAAGTGAAGTGAACAGAGGTACTTACCATTCTTTATGTCGGCGATTAATATTTTCTTCACCAATAGCCTCTAACCACTTTTTCTTCCTTCATTTTAAGGAAACCTATAAAAAAACAAGTATTTTTATCAATAAATCATTTTGGTTAGAGCTGCTAATATAAAACTAAAACAAATAACAAAATGCTGACGTATTATTTTAGGATCACTTAAAACTTGGTGCGACTGGAACTAGGTGCTGTGAACCATGGGCCGGAACTAGAAAGGTCACTCGGACCGATTAGGACACGCAGAATGATTTATGGTAACATCGCAGATTATACCGACATCGTTTCAGCGGAGGAACTAGAATCGGAACTGTTACGGCCATTTACGGCAACGGTAGGTACAACACTATTCCACTATGACATAATATTGTAAGTAAACAAACAAATAAACGAATGAATTAATAAAAAGGTCTGATATACGGAAATTAACGATCGTGTAACAATTTTTTCATCGATATGTATTTTTATATGTACTATTGCATCAAAACCGGCTACTAACCTGTGCAAAGACAATTTATGTCGATTGATTTTATTTATTATTTATTAAATCTTTATGCAAAAGTAAAATAAAATACCGTACAAAGGCGGACTTAATGCCTGAGGCATTTTCATTCTTTATTGTAGCACACTTAACGATACAAACACACAGGCAAGTTGAATTGCTGTTTTCCAACATTTCCATGCAGTTTGAGAGGTAAATTACACATAATGTTCTCGCAAATCACAATAACACAAAAAATAAACAAACATTTGACAGCAGAACTACCGCGAATTCCACGAAACCCAGAACATAAAATGGCTGGCACTTACCTACACCTGTCCCTTCGTCGCGACAAAATGTTGCCTTAATATTAATGAGCAACAGCAAAAATATTGTTGTCTCTTTTATCAAATACAATTATTTTATTGAAAGAATGAGACAAAATGATATTTCACATTCTGTATCACTCATATTTGTAATGCAAATGTATGTATAGAAGCGGCGTTTCCATAAAATATTTTCTATCTCAATGGGTCGAATGGACGAAAACGACCAAAGACAAAACCAGTGTTACTATAAAACAGTAGGGGCAAAATGCCTCTATTATGGTAGATTTGTCGATAAAATTGATCATATTGCTTCGCCTTAACAGGTCGTACATCGGTGACAAGACACACTGTATAAATAGACATGACCGTATAGGATAAGACAAGTTGAAAAGTGAACATGAACACCTCTATAGTTTGTAAGTAAAATCACCGGTAGTATCTTTTGCATTACGAAAATCATTCTGATTTGTACTAAATAAAGGCAAAGGCTTCCTTTGGCGTGTGATTTACCGCACCGTAGTACCTAATGAAATAAATCGATTACCCCAAATCTTTATAGTACATACTAATTCCATAACTTCAATACAGTCCGGTCAGTGGCAGCCCTGAATTTTACGGTGGCAATACTGATTATTTTAATTCTCTTTTAGTCTGGTAACATTATTAAAGCTGTCTGACAGTTTTGTTTTCTCTTGGCTTGTCAAATTGTGACAAGATGGTACTGTGTAATTTTTGTATTTTCTATCTAAATTAATCTTGTAAATTAGAAAACATTTCAGTCTATATTTGAAATAATAACTTGTGTTTTAACGATGTAGAAGTAAAATTACGCATATTAGTGATTTTCTGATGGGTTTCCAATCATAACCTGTAAATGTTGATTTCAGACGAAGGGTACTTCGAGCTTTGGTAAGCGTCGTAACAAGACACACACCTTGTGCAGAAGGTGTGGCAGATCATCGTACCACATCCAAAAATCCAAATGTGCACAGTGCGGATACCCCGCAGCTAAGCTGCGTTCCTGTAAGTACACATACCGGCCTTACTCAGTTCTTGTGTTGTGTTTTAGATTATAGGTTATTACATTGTCGAAATAGATTCTGTAACGTATACTCGTGGTAATAACCTCAGATTCTGTTTTCATTTATTTTTTTCATCGTGAACATTGTTATTGTACCCACACGTTGTATGCCTGCTGCCTCTGGGGCTCTTAGCCGACCGTAATTACAACTCCAACCAGAATGTATAATTTCTCTACAGTAATTTTCATTATGCTTATTATATATTTTAATAATGTATATTAATTTGGGAAACAACCTTGTTCAACCCCTTTGTCACTGTGATTTGAATAAAACTTTCCTCTTAACCGGTCAGCATTGCAGCATTTCTTAAGTCCTAATTAAAAGTAAACAATATTAATTAAACTGAAAGTCATTTTGTAAAATTTGTTGCTTGGTTTCTTAATAATAAAATAAATAGTAGAAAGATTAACAAATCAAGTATCTTGACTTGGCTCACGAATGGCCATGAGGCCATTGGCTGCCTCGATCAACACCTGAGGAGGCTCTGGTTGGGCAGCTGGATGGCAGTAATTCTGGTCACGGTTCACATTGTTAGGAGGTTCCTCTCTCTGGAGCACTGACCGCCGGTAGCTTGGAACCTGTTCCCAATACCGGTCGGCTACTATTTATTATATTTTTAAATGTTTTTATATTCCAATATTTAAAAATATAATTTATTGGTATGTATAATTTTTTTTAAAGGAAAATAAATAGTAATGTGCCATAAAATGTTACACACATAAACATTTGAATCACTAACTGAAACATGAAAATGCAATAGAATCTCATGATCTTGTGACACCTTTATATTAAATTATTGTGCATAAATTTTGTTTTGTTTGTTATTAACCTAGTCTCAATTATTGAGTACAGTAGCTTATTCTTCTCAGGGTTGATAAAAATCATGATTTTTATAAAAAAAACAAAATAATCGGATTTATTTGATTTAAATCGGATTTTTTTTATTATTTCTGTCACACATGTCTCTAAATGTTTTTTCGTTCTCGCTACTAAGCCCATTAATTCTTTCTTACAATGTTTACACACCGCTTTGTTAAACTTGCCGCAAGTGGATTTTTTTCATCGAAATAAACCCATTCAGCATCTTTTTCCCCTTCCAGACATCTTGTTGTATTCACTTTCATTAATGAATCACGAATGACTGCACCAAAGACTAAACGGACGGATTAAGTCACGAGTTTAAATTTCGGAGAACCTCCGAACGGTGTAGTTAAACAGCATTGGACACGTGTGTGCGCGCCGTAGTTTATGTCGGGGGTAGTCCTTTGACACTTGACACATTTTGGCTGACTTGGTCAAAGTAAAAAATATTGATTTTTATAAAAAAAAAAATCACTTGATTTTAATCGCGATTTAAATCATATAAACCCTGAGTTTCTGCTTAAATACAGATTGTCACAAATTCTCTTTCAACATTTATTATTTGGGCAGAAAATCCTAAACTGATCAAAGAGATATTTCATAATGTAGGTACTTAACTTACACTAAGTTAAAATTTGATTATGATAGAATATCTATTAGATTAGAATGTAAAGATGTGTATTAGATTGTCTCATCAACATTTTTTGCAGAATTCATACATTTCTTTCCAAATTCTTTAGACTGCCTCTCCATTAGGGAAGAAGGGCAGAGCTTTGAAAACAGTTACAGTTAACAGTTTTAGTTTTAATAATTTTAGCTGTTCTATATGGCATGTTACACTAATGTGCACTACTCCCTAATTCTTCCGTACATACTCATTACATTTCAATGGACAGGCAGCCTTAGACCTGGTTCAGAGAGAGCCAATTCCATGAATCTGTTGTCATGGATTCCACTTCAAACTATAAGGGAAAAATTGCCCATGAAAAGTTCTAAAATTAATATAAAAAAATACTTATCACCAAATTGTGTTTTTACAGACCACTGGTCAGTGAAGGCTAAGCGCAGGAAGACCACAGGAACTGGCCGCATGCGTCACCTGAAGATTGTGAGGAGGCGTTTCCGCAATGGCTTCAAGGAGGGATTACCCACACCCAAGAAAGCTGTAGCCTCGTCGTAAACTTAGTGCTAAACTAATAAAAAAAAACACATTCATTTCCATCTTTTATTTATTTAACGCTATTCAACTTTCATGTGACTTCCATAGCTGTACACACATAAAGTGTAAGACTGTATGTAAGCACCACAGATAAGGGCGTAGTCAGGAATTTACATTTTGCGTCGAGCTCTGACCGAGCAAGAGAAGAAATTGTAAACAAACATTCAACCCCTTTATTGGGAATGAATTTTCGAAAATCCTTCCAAGTGTCCACTTTCGTTAAGTGTTTCGTTAGGCGCGTTTGTGAGGTGATAAAAATAAAATGTTGTTCTTTGGTGCCGCATCACATGCGTAACTACACTACACACACGATGTTTTCCTTCATCGTTTTGAGAGCATTGGTGATGAAATTATTTACACCAAGTAAAGCGCCTGCCTGGGTTCGAACCCACGACCTACAACTCGTAAGTCAGGGCCTATACCACTGGGCCACTTCTCTGCCAATATTTAAGGCATACTATCAATTTATCAAAGTTCCCAGTCATAATTTAGCAGCCACAAGAACTTACCGTGACGTCACCCCAGCTTCCTCATGCAGTACAGGCTAACCAGTGAGCTTAGGGTTTTGGACTATAGTCAGAAAAATAAGGCTTATCTAGCTAGCAGCACAAGGCTAATAATTAAAGGCGAATTAACTATGTGAGTATATGATAGGTTGGTTTAAAATGATAAAAGATATATTTTTTAAAGGATTTATTACTTTGACGTCGAGTCCCGCCACGCCTACTTCGAAAACTCCCGCTTTTATTCCCGCCTCGTGAATCGTTGAAAAAGTCGCATAAAATACCGCCACGTCTCGAGCGTTTATTCTGAAAGTTAGCAACGTCGCAAATATATGTCAAATATTTCGTTGTTTTGATTAATTGGGCAATATTATTGTATGGAAATAAGAAATGTGGCTAACTAGCGAACTAGAATATTGATGATGAAATGCAATAATTAATATCGTAACATCGAATATTTAGTTTTAGATGTAAAAAAAGGATTTGGAAACTTTCCAAGTGCCTTTTTTACACCTAAAACGGGTGCAACATCAAATTCAATGTTATAATTTATTGTAATTCATTATTAATATTCTAGTTCCCTAGTTAGCCACATTTCTTATTTCCATACAGTAATATTGGCAAACTATTCAAAACAGGTACATTTTTGACAACTATTTGCGACGTTGCCAACTTTCAGAAAAAACGCTCTTAACCATTTTTATTTGTACAGTCGAAAAAAAAATAGGTACTCATAGTTGGCTATTTGGAATAAATAGATAGGATACATACATATTTTATATCCCCTAACTCTAGGGTATGAAATGAGACCTTAACAAAGAATCAAATGGCATGTTAGGTACCTATAAGAATGAAGAATTAAAATAATGCTATAGTAATTATTAACATTTTTATTAATGAACATTAGTATAATGCTAAATAAATAATCGAAATACTCGAATAATTGTGTCTGTCTTATTCGAATATTTGAGTATTCGAATAACCTAGCTGTGTGTGACCGAGAATAAAGCCTGTCACACACAGCGAGTTTTCGCTGCGAATGCCTAATCGCAGCGAGTATTCGCTGTCTGTGTGTGACCGATATTTTAGAGCGCTAGCAAGCAAGCGCTCTGTTTGACAGTAAACGTACCTACGTCATAATAAAACACAATTCGGCGCTAACGCGGCGCACAGTGGATCGAAAAAAGGCTCTCGAAGAAATAGGAAAGATATTGTTTATTTTTTTACAAAATAATTCAAATAGCCTTCTGACTAGAAGTTTAAACTGTCGTTGTGATAAGATTTTACGTAAGATACTGAAAGAGCGAGCTCGAAAATTGGAGCATCCGGACTCTGTTTGATAGGTTAGATTTTCTGTGAAAACTTCAAATACCGTTAATCATTTGGGTGAAATGAAGATTTTTCCCCGGACGCTCTCGGATTTTTTTTACAATGAAATAAAACCACCGTTTAGTTATTTTATTATTTATGTACATACACACACAGTAAAATACATAGAGATACGACATAATTATAATTTGAGTACAAAGGTACCTACTGCTTATTTCATAAGAAATTTCTTCCAGCAGACCTGCGAAAGGAGAAATGAGAAAGAAATGTAGACAATAGTGTGTGAGAACAAAAAGAGAAAAATATGAATTTGCGAAGTCTTATACAAAAAAATATCAAAATATACCTACTCGTATAACGCAATAAATTAACATTATTATGTACTTAAATAAATACATAAAGATTAAATAAATTAACATACATAGGTATTATAGGTATATAAATACTCACAGTAGAGAGGAAAGGTAATGCTCTTTGACTCGATATTTAAATGGTGAAACAGTTTTTAAATCACGAATGCTAGGCGGAAGTGAGTTCCACAGTCTTACTGCATGGACAGAGAAGGAATAAGAATAGTAGCTTGTTTTATGAGGATGAGATTTAAGGAGGCATCTAAGGTGTGATCTACACGGAGCGTCGCTAGGGTGAGCGTAAGAAAAACGCTCACGCAGGTAGGAAGGATAAGACGGGTTGTGTAAGATGTTGAAAATTAGACATAAAATCCGAGTGTTCCTGCGAAGGCGGATTGGGAGCCACTTAAGTTCCTTGTGAAGGTGAGAAACATGGTCATACTTTCGTAGACCGAAAACAAAGCGAATGCACAAGTTTTGCAAGCGCTCAAGCTTATTTAATAGCTCCTCAGTATCATCCAGGTAGCAGGCGTCGGCATAATCTATAATCGGCTGAATAAGTGATTGTGCCAAAGAAATTTTAGTCTTCAAGGGCAGGAGACTTTGAAGGCTTTTCAATGAATGAAAGGAGAAATGTACCTTTCGACTGACCTCATTGACCTGAGCACGCCACGAAAGATTGGAGTAAAAAATTACACCCAGATCTTTGGCGGTTTCGGTATAGTCAATATGCGAACACCATCGAGATAAAAAGGCATCAGAAATGTAACATCAGCCGCATTGCGAACGAATCTGCTGCCTATGATCATGGCCTGGGATTTAGTTGGAGTGATTTGCAAACCAAATGACTTAGCCCAAACGCTGATACAAGCCAGGTCATGATTCATAGCAGCAATTGCAGAACCCGTGTCGGTAGAGCTGCAAGTCATCTGCGTAGAGATGAAAACTAGAGGAGATTACTCTGGTAACAAAGTTAATAAATATTGAAAAAAGAAGAGGAGAGAGAACGCTACCCTGAGGAACACCCTCAGTGAGGCTACACCAATCAGAGAAGGACTCCTCCAGGCGAACACACTGAGAGCGTCCCCGAAGATAAGAACTGAACCAAGCTAAAGCAGAAGAAGAGAAATTGATAGCTTTGAGGATCCGTAATAAAATGTCGAAATCCACTGAGTTGAAGGCGCTACTAAAGTCAAGCAATACAAGAACAGTAAGGGACTTATTCTCCATTGCCCAGCGGATGTCGTCAGTTACTTTCAAAAGCGCGGTTACAGTACTGTGACCTGAGCGAAAACCGGATTGAAATGGGGAAATTAACGAGTTTGACGCCAAGAAAATTGATAATAAAATTGTCTATGAACTAAGTGCTTAAAAACTTTAGAGATAAATGGGAGAATACAAACTGATAGAATGAGCAAGACGAAAATGAGTGGTTGAAGATGTGAGTGAGAATAGGAAGTAATGAGGGAAAGATAAGAATTATCATTCTTGAACACAACTTATCATTACCGACTGCTGAAGAAGTAATCGCAAGTATAGATTTCTAAAGTGAGAACATTGTGGTAACGGCAAACCAGCAAGACTCTCTAGGTCGCAGCTTTGACAGACGGATCAAGAGAAAAGGGAAGGAGAGAGAAATGCTTATTGAGATAATTGAGGTTCACATCCTTACACTGGTTGGCAGGTGACTTGATGTGCCTACAGATTTGAGAAATTTCCATACATCGGAGGAACTGCGGTTATTGAGTTGATCGTGGAAATAGCGTCTCTTAGCATCTTGACACAGATGACTGCAGAGATTACGCAAGGATTTATAATAAGAGAGATTCAGCTCTGTAGGTCGGCGCTTATATCTGCTCTTAGCTTTATCCCTGCGAGCCATAAGCTCTTTAATTTGTAGCGTTATCCGTTATCGTTAATATCATACCTATAATTTTTTTTATTAATAGAAAATCAACTTAAGCCTTAACAATACAATTAAGTGCCTGTGCACACCACGTTTTTTAAACGCGACGTCGGCCTAGAAGGCTTAATTTACTAATCAATAATGTACATACTTACTTACTATTCTCTATCTGAGGTAATACACGTATGCTAACAAAAATAAAATTTAGGAACATTCGTCTTTCTGGCACAAAAAATATATGTTCGTCGTGAATCAAAAACAAATTATAAATTGTCTAGGTAGACTAAGTAAAATAATGCTTATTAGCTTGTAAATAAAAAAAAACTACATATAGTAGGTACCTATCTACTTATGATGGATCCGCAGTACTTATAGCCCGCGAAATTATTTTTTTCTTGCGTTTTTTGCAATTTGATTTTTGAGTGTCAGGTTGTATCTTGATCAAAATATGCGGTGTCTTTGTTCCCTCGCTTCGCTTGCTCACCCCTTAGACCCCACCGTCCCCTTCGAACCTAACCTGTCCGAGTTGTGGTGCCCCAAGTCCTGGAGCTTGCTTCGCTCGCTCTTGCATCCCAAGTTCTTATTGCCTTTTTACTAAGTCGAGATGTGTCGGGAGTCGGGACTTTGGGCACCTTCGAAGGGGATGGCAGGGTCTTTAATCACTCGCAGGGTCGCTAGGCTCGCTCTTGCATCCGTAAAAAAGTTTTTCTTTTTCAAATATTCTCCCGCGAATAAAAAAAATATGAAGGCTTCAGGAGACCCTCTAGAACCCCCAAATAACGTCACATTATTTTCTAGCGAGGCGGCACGTTTCTAAACCCAACCCCTACTTATAGTAATTAGATGCCCAATTGATTTGTGTCATTGACTCTGGCAGGGCCATCAACAGGGATTTTAATTTTGATTACACAAAAAATTTGTCGCCAATTAGTCGGAATTAGTCGTCGTTGGGTCTTAGTTTAGGAGATATAATGAGTTCAATTAGTAAGGTATAGTCCAAGATCTAGATCGAAGAGTACACGAAAAATTGCCAACAAAAAATATTTCTATTAATATGTGTAATATACTTCTAGTTTTATCGGTCTACAGTCCTTAGAAATGTCCGAGAGACATAAATTCTCAATTAAATACATGTTTTTATGTTTTAAATACTAGGTTAGAGTGGCTTAAACTTGTTTGAAAACATTAAACCTTGCTCTTGGTCTATTTGGTGTCAAGATGTACAGTCGCATGCAACTGTTTTACCAGTTTACAATGTTAAGCTCTAATTAACGTTAGAATATCAGATGATACGCAACGCTAAACGCCGTCACATCCTAGATAATATTACTTCTTCTTCACCTGCCGATATTTGGAAGTTCCTTGGAACTTTGGGCATCGGCAAGTCGCGACATTCGGACCTTCCTAACACAATTGGTTTGTAAAATTCAAAATTCAAAAGTCATTTATTCAAACTAGGCTGAGAATCAGCACTTTTTGAACGTCAAAATTATATAAGACAGTCCCCCAAAACGCCCACCCTTCACCACTTCCTAGTGCATTAGCTGGGAAGAAGAAGTGGCGCAACAAACTCCCCAGCAGCACAGCTGTCTGTTCAGTTAGAAGAACACGAATACGTGCTGTAATGTACGATCTAAATCGCCATTTCTCAACTGTACCTAATCTAGATAGTCTAACCAAATATCAAACCCTCAACTACCTCGCTGGTTGGTGGCTTGTCTTCACCCCAGTCGACCCGGGAGAGATCAAAAAGATTATCCTTTCCATTAAATCCAAAGCTGTGGGCTGTGATAACATCAGCCGCCATATGATCGTAGCAGCTCTGGATCAACTCCTTCCTTCAATCTCCCACATCATAAACATTTCCCTTTACACTGGTGTTTTCCCTTCCCTGTGGCGTAAAGCCTTTGTTCGGCCCCTACCTAAAATACCCAATCCCTTTCTTCCTAGTCACTTTCGCCTTATTTCCATCTTTCCCTTTCTATCTAAAGTGCTCGAGGCTAGTGTTTATAAGCAATTCTCCCACTTTATTCAGCGCAACTCCCTCATCAGTCCATTTCAATCCGGTTTCAGGCCTGGGCACAGTACCATTTCAGCTCTCCTTAAAGTGAGTGACGATATAAGGCGTGGAATGGAAGGCACTAAAGTTACAGTCTTAGTGTTGATTGACTTCTCCAATGCTTTTAATACCGTCAGTCACGAAGTCCTTTTATCCATCCTTTCCTATCTTATGGTCTCTCGGGAGGTATTGGAATGGTTTTCCTCTTATTTTCAGGGGCGTCAGCAGTCTGTTCGTGTTGGAGACTCTTCCTCGGGTTGGTGTGATCTTGCAGCTGGCGTCCCTCAAGGCGGTATATTATCTCCTCTTTTGTTCTCTGTTTTTATCAATCTCATTACCACCGAGCTTCGGACTGCGTATCATCATTATGCTGACGATTTGCAGCTTTACTGCCAGGCAAGTGTTGACAGCATATCCGATGCGATTGAGGAGCTAAACCGGGATTTAGGTGTGGTGAAAAACTGGTCTGATCGTTTTGGGTTGGCGGTTAATCCTACCAAGTGTCAGGCTATCATTGTAGGGAGCACCCACAGTATGAGGAAGCTAAATGGCTTAAATGTGCCACCTGTCGTGTTTGACAACTCGGTCATCCCGTTTAGCTCCGACGTTAAGGATCTTGGTCTGCATGTTGACACATGTCTTGACTGGCGAAAGCAAGTCACAACTGTAAGCAAAAAAGTCACCGGAACGTTGCGGTCGCTCTATCGGTTGAAAAATCTTCTCCCATCACACATAAAGGCAATGCTTATACAGTCCCTAGTCTTTCCCATAATAGACTATGGTGTTGTGTTTTACTATGACATGAATGCAGATCTCCTCAATAAACTTGACCGCCTTCTAAATAACTGCATTCGATTTGTTTTCAATCTTCGTAAGTATGATCATGAATCTGCGCACCGATTGCTTTTAAAATGGCTACCCATACATAGAGTAGTATCCATAGAGTTGAGGGCTATGTCTATGTTGTATTCTATACTGGACAATCCCACTTCTCCTTCTTACCTGAATTCCCATGTTCAATACCTATGCTCTGCCCATAGCAAAAATCTTCGCTCTACTAGTACCAACAATCGTCTTCTACGATGTCCTTCTCACCGCTCACTAGAATTGCTTTCAAAAGTTGTAAATTGAAAGCAATTCTAGTCAAACGAAACCAATTTGACTCAATTGCAAATCGAAAATGTGTTGCGTAATTAGATAGCTGGTTTTATTCACTCTTCTTTCTTTGTCCAGGCGGTTTTTCTTTGGAATGCACTCCCTCTGAACATCAGGATGGCAACCAGTCGGTTTTCTTTCAAAGTGAAGGCACGTGAACATATTCGTAAAAAGTTGGCAGAATCATTGCAGCGCTGATTTGTTGGATTTGTTCTCTCCTCTACCTATCGTTATTTCTCCTGACAAAGTTTATTCGGTTGATATGTATGTATGTATGTATGTATCTATGTATTAGTATGTATTAAGTTTCAAGTTATCTATCCCTTATGTTGCACCTGCCATGTTTTGTCTCTGCATCACCTTAAGGTTGACTGGTAGAAAATGCCTCAGGCATTAAGTCCGCCTTTGTACAGTATTTTTTTACTTGTGCATGAAGTTTTAATAAATAAAT
Source organism: Agrochola macilenta (assembly GCA_916701695.1). NCBI lineage: Eukaryota > Metazoa > Arthropoda > Insecta > Lepidoptera > Noctuidae > Agrochola > Agrochola macilenta. The sequence continues at coordinate 13,851,722 of OU753558.1, forward strand.
AAAAATTAAAAAAAATTACCTTAAGTAAAACGTATTTTCAATTTATTGTAATCAAATTTTATTTTATAAAAATGAATTTCCAAAAAGGTCGTATGATGTGTGTTGTATTTGTGTGTGTATTTTGAGGTTATTGTGAGTGTTGTGTTGTGGGTATGGACGGGTTGACTTTTTATTTTATCTTAATTTAGGTTAGAATAATAAAACTTCTGTTGTCGAAATAAAAAATGATTTATTACCTTAAATTTATTATAGGTACTTACAGAATATGTTACAAATACCTACTTAATCAATATTATGAAGAGATACAGTTTGTGAGTTTGAATGTTAAGAGTAATCCCCGGTACTACTGATCCGATTTTGAAAATTCTGTCACTGTTAGATAGGTATATTATCCCTGAATGATGTAGGCTATATTAAATCACGTTATGACCAATAGCGGAGCGGAGCCTCAATGAAAAATGTTGCAAAAACGGAGAATATTTATTTAATATTTATTTATTCGGCGCGAACGCCGAAGCGCCGCGCCGCGGGGACGTGCAGCAGGGGAAACCCTCGTTCTATCTCGCACTTTTCCCCGTTTTTGTATTTGCGGAATACCTATAATAGAGATAACAACACTCGAGTTCGTAACTATTCATAACAAGTTCCACTTTAATTAAACTGGCTGACTTTAACTTACGTGACAGGCAACTCGTTATATGTAGCTCGTCTGTACACGCGCATCTATCTCTTTCTTACTTACCGTAAATGAAACGGAGAGCAGCGATCTATCTGCCAGCGACTAAGTGGTAAATGCACATTGTGTTAGATAAATAATTACATATATTTATTGTAGATTTGTTTATAGGTAATGAATACAGCTTTCCTTTGGTTGAAATTATAGAATAAGTTTATATTTATTTAATTCGAAACAAACATTCCTCATTATGACGTCATAGATACTGTCTAGAAACTACATAAAGTATTTTGTACTTGCTTGTACCACTGTATGGGGAAATTCAATTCTTTAATATCTTTTTAATTACACACCGACTAAATCTGTAACTTGGCGACAAATTGGCGACAAAATATTGGAGAAAACAGATCTTCGCTAGGTGCCCTAGTTTTTAAGATATAAACGTGGCCCTGCTGGGGAGACTCTCTCCAGATCGGCCACCTATAAACCCTTATAACTTTTGAACCAGTGACCGACAAATTCTGATATTTGGCGACAAATTTCGACTAATTAACGACAAAATATGGGAGAAAACAGATCTTCGCTAGGTGCCTTAGTTTTTGAGATATAAATGTGGCCCTGCTCGGGAGACTCTCTCTAGATCGGCCACCTATAAACGCTTATATCTTTTGAACCAGTGACCGACAAATTCAGATATTTGGCGACAAATTTCGACTAATTAGCGACAAATTTTTTGTGTAATCAAAATTAAAATCCCTGTTGGTGGCCCTGCCAGAGTCAATGACACAATTGATTTTGAGGGTCCCGTATCTCAAGAGGAAAAACCGGAACGTGTCTGTCTGTTCGTCCGTCACAGCCAATTTGTTGGGTACTATGGGTACACAATATATATTTCTGTGACCCAAACACGGACGTGGAACGGTTTTAAATGAATTTTGAACATGGGGGTCGCTTTTGGGGGCAAACAAGCAAAAAAAAATGGTTTGCCATCTGTACCGTATGATTTATGACTCAAATGAAAGGGCTTGTTGCGAGTATCTCTTTTCTTATCATTTTAAAGTAAATACTTTTAAAGATATTTAAGAAAATGGATGAAAATTGATCATCACCCCCCTTATTTCCGAAAAAAATGAGCCTAAAATTAAAAAAAAAACAGGGAATGGTTCTTTACTCATAGATTACAGAAAAACCTATAAGAAGTCTATGGTCTTAAAATAAACATGGTAAATCTTTCAAGTGTGCGTACAAACTTACCTTTGCAGTTGGAATGTATAGGAGAACATGTTTTTTAACTACATTGTTAAGTTTGTTCTTGGGATAAACTAGTCCCTACCTACCTGCTTACCCTAGATGACAACAAAATATATATAGGTAGGTACGTTGTTACGTTCCTACATACAACACAACTATGAAATGGACTTGTGCGTGCTGCTTGAATACCCACCCAGTCTAGCAGGCTCAGGCCTAAGTTAATAAAGACACTGCTTTTGTAATAGAATCATCTGATGACGTACAGGCGCCAACGGTACGGGGGAGGCGCGGGCGCGCACCGTGTTTTCGTAGCCGTCATAGCATTGAGCAGGCATTCAACCAACCGGTCGGGCAGTCAGTCGTTCGTTTGTCGGCAGAGCGCACTCCGTGTCGCAGCCCGTTCCAAGTCTACTCGCGATTAAACATCGCATAATCTAACCCAATATCGCTATTGGGTGATAACATTATCATGTGCTATGACGCGACGATATATTTTAAAGTTCTCTCAAGATAAGCGACTGTGTAGTGATTAAAATTATATTGTGCACGGTTAGAGAATGTGTGCGCACTGACGTTCTCGCTAAAGGAAAACTTATACCGTTACGTAGTGCTCTTTTACTATGTCGTTATTTAAGAAGAAGGCGCCTAAATACACACCGCCTCCAGCGCCACAGTCCCCTACCGAGGACCCTCACCAGCAAGCCAACGGAGTAGATAACAACAATGGATCACAGAAGTCACAGTTGGTGTTCCACTGCCAACAGGCGCACGGCAGCCCCCTCGGACTCATCTCTGGATTTTCTAACGTCAAGGAGCTTTATCAAAAGATAGCAGAATGTTACGACTTTCCACCAGACGAGGTAAGACTTATAATAATTTCTATTAAGTCGTTTTTAAAACTTGAATTGGAAGAGCAACATTCGTCATGAACAAGTTTCTGAGTCATTGTTGGTTTGATGAATGGAATACCTGGAATCATGGTCGGTCGTGGACTCGTGGTCGCTCGCGCGGTATTGATGAGGCGAACAGAGAGATGCCTTTGAACTTAATCATTATCACAAGGATGGCCTTGCCAGGCAGCGAAACAGGATTCACGTAGTTTGCTAAAGCAAAGCATAATATATTTTAATGATAAAACACGATTAAAATGTAGGTAGGTAGGTACACAATACAACATTACAAGTAGGTTTCGCCTTCGCGAGCATTTCATGGACAGCCGCTAAGTACACTGATAAGAGCACATAATATGCCATAAGGAGTGCGTCATTGATATTCAAATATGTAGCTTCTTTTTAAGGTTTCACAGTAGCACAACATTACGAAAGTATTCTAAATTAGCTTTCGATCTTTCTAATCGTCTAATAAATCACCTAATAGCGCAGTGGTGGAGAGAGTGAGACTGAGTCGCGGGGTTCGATTTCCACATCTGGGATACTTGTAGTTCTATGAATATTTTAACACAGTGTACACAATAGTCAATGGTGGCATTGACTGTAATCATGAACCATTGTAGGTACAAGTACGTTGTTAAACTACTGTTCGCGACTCGAGAGCAGTTAGGTAGATAGCCGGTTTTGCCGGTTTTTTATTCCTCGGGAGTCCCGGGAGTCCAGATAAAGAAATACTCAAAGAAACCGAAAACATCCCATATCTCACCAACTATCGACTTAAATAAAAACACACACTGAGAAACATCTACTTACATCTTTTTAAATATATGGTATTCAATACCTCACACGTAATTGTTTTTTTTTTTACATCCCTTCGTTTTAAGTAGGTATAGGGCCGCCCCTTATTATATTTTTGTAAAGTAAGCAAACCCTGATAGCTAATTGCGTAACACATTTTCGTATATTATGATTACGACTAATCTGTTTCATTTTGACAGTTCAACAACATTCATTGCGTTATTTACGTTGTTGAGCAGAGTATTTTTTCGGACTTATGAAGCAATGGATTAGCAATCTTCTTCAAAATGATTCAGATTGATTGATCGTATATTATTAATTTATTATTAATTCTTACGCAATTCCTCTCTAAAGGAAACTAGCAATACATAAATCTGTATTTAGAAGGTTTGATCTTTTTAACTCGCAACTTTTTCCAAAAAATATTGTTCATTATTAAACTGTAATTGAAAAATAATCGACAGGTTAATTTTATAACCTCAATATTTGTCAAATGAAAATAGTACATTATGATAAAGTGTAAATAAAACATCAGTTGATGAAATGATCAATGCACACGCGATTCATATGACGTTTTTCAACACACGTGCGAGAATTTATGCTACAAATTCTGTTCCATTTTATTTATTTATTTGGTAAGTACATAGTGGCTATTCGGACATCGTGAAATAGGCCCTTAGATTTATAAAGTTCAACTGACCTTTGTTGCTAGGTAGGTACTATCCGGAGCTTCTTTAAAAAAACTTTTCAACGTCGGTTGGTGACAACTTTAGATTTCGAATTTTTGGTATTAATTAACCACACAATGAAAACTTTAAAAAATATTTATGGAAAATGGCGTGCTGGTTTTAAATTTTCCGATTTTTAACGATGCGCGCGCAGTTGTAAATATAGGCACTGGCAACACCGTTAAACAGCCTATATAATATACACAAATAATTTTTTGAATACGCAAATTAAGTTAATATACATATAGTCAAAAATTATATAATTTGATGAAATATTATGTTCATTTATATATTTTACATATTTACACAGTAGGCATATTATAGGGCTTAAAGTCTCTTTGCTGACATTTAAAAAAACGCACATCACCGACTTGTAAATAGTTATCTATGGCGAACAATACCGCACTAGTGCGGTAATATAAAATAAAAAGCACGTGTGTTTAATACACTGCATTAGGAACCTAAAAGCGGTTTAATAAGAGCCATTTTACGAGCAAGTGTGTTGAAAACATCTTTCTCGGCTATACGTAGATATTCAAATACCTAATCAAATCAAAGCACTCAATTTGTAAATGGTACTAGAATAGGCATCCACAGGTACGTTTTCTCATTCATTTGTTTATATTTTCATCAGATACGTACTTTTGGAGCAGTAGACTATAGGTAGGTACATAGTTTCGCATCACGATATTACCTACACTACCCTTCTACCTAATTAATTTCACGATGATTACTAAACGTTAGACGTTATGATGTGAAAGCAGAACAAACAAACAAACTCATTTTCACAGCAACTAGTAGTATCCGAACAAAGGATAAGGAAAACAAGCTTGAAGTCATCGCCAATCCTGAGTCATATGATAATATTTCTGTTTGTATAGCTTCTAGAATCGACGGTACAATAGTGATTGTAACATTAATTTGTAACGAAAACAACAAGAATAGATTTTACCTCAGAGCTGACTTCAGAAATTAGGAATCAATCATGGCAAGGATACAATTACCTATCTCAGTAGGTACCTACTCATGAATCATTCCTATGGGAGTGTAGGTACATCACGAGCTCGTCATCGTCATTGCACTCGTATCAATGTCCTAAATCTGCTGACCGCGGGCAGGTTATGCAATTTTATTCAACAACAAGCTGCCCGCAGCTTCGCCCGCGTGGTCTCTATTTCTAATTATTTTTCTAAAATTAAAGTAGCCTAGGTTACTCCTTATAACATCAGCAATCTGCCAGTGAAACTCCTTTCCTCAATCGGTCCAGCCTTTTCCGAGATTAGCCGGAACAAACAGACGGATAGATAAACAAAATTTTGAAAAATGCTTTTTTTGGTATTTGTACCGTGATTTTGACATTACAAACAGACACTTTAGTTTTATTTATTTGTAATTTTGTACTATGTATTAGTAGTATTGTAGTTACAGTGAGTTCCACTCCTTGACTTGGTTGACATAAAGTTACATTACTGAACGGAACCCTAAAAAGCATCATCCCGAAGATTGGCTGACAATAAAGATCATCATAATTCTCAATAGGTAGGTACGGTTATGGAGTAGATTGACGTAGAAGACCGACACGTTGTACCTATGCTAAATGATAATTTAGTAGACCTAATGAATCTTCACTGTGTGACTCAGTGTTATTATGATAATGGTAATAGGTACTTAGATAGATAGCGTAGGTACTAGGTACCTATTCAAAAAATTTTTTTTTTTTTTGCTTGTGAAATCATCAAATGACTCCTCCCGCTCTGGGCGGAGCGAGAGGGAGTGTCAGACTTTTTCTGACTAAAACCCACCCGTGTTCCTTCCGTTGCCTGTGTGCCGGGGCCGCGATATCCCTTTCAGACAAACCCGCAACCCTAGCAGGCATTGGTCCTTCCGGACCCCGTCAGTTGGTGCTGACATCCCTTTGAGGCGCGCGTGGAACACAACGCGCCGTCGACCCGGGCCTGGTCCTTATCGGACGGTGAGCTACCCATTGCTCACCGTCCGCAAGCCCGCGTCTACGGTGGACGGAAGTCAGCTTGTGACTCCCGACGCCCGTGGCGTCTCCTGCGGCGACTAGGGGCGCGAGGGCGTGCAGCTTGAATCTCCCTCGCGCGCTCCGCCTCCTCCTTCGCGAGCATAACTGCTTCGCAGAAGGAGGTGACGGCCTCCCATGCACTCTCGCTCCGGACCATGGCCTGAACCAGGGCCGGACGCGAGAGATCGCCGCCGCCGATCGCCTCCGTGAGGACACGGCGGTGCTCCGCCCAAGCCGGGCAGACCTCCACCGTATGCTCCACCGTGTCCTCCGGGCGATCCACACAATGGTGACACCCGGGCGTTTCCTCCCGCTTTATCCTGAACAGGAACCTCCTGAAACAACCGTGTCCGGTGAGGACCTGCGTCAGGCGGAAGGTGAGGACGCCGTGGCGCCTCTCTATCCACTCCTCAAAGAGGGGACTTAGCGCCACAATTGTGGCGTGCCCAACCTACTCAAACCTGACACAAAAAAAAAAAAAAACGAACATAGAACCTGCTCCTTTTTGGAAGTCGGTTAACAATATCAAATTGACGTCGTTCGACTTCTCTTTCTCTAATGAGACTTCGTGCTAAGTCAATGACACATTCAACTTTAATTAATATTATGTTATTGATAGTACCTACTTACCAGTTGTTTTGTTTTTTTTATCAGTTAGTGGGTAAATCAGAAGATCCAAATCGTTTAAATTTGTTATGGACACTTACCTTAATTGATCAGATTTAAAAGATAGTAGGTAATTTAAAATAAGTAGCATTGGAAAGCAAACGTAAAGATCAATGCTGAAGGTGGCACGAGCACAATCCTTCCTTCAAAGTGTTAGCTGTTTATACGGTTATCCTTACTGTGTGTTTGCATTGCCAAAACATTCACATAAAACAAGTTGAAAACTCTGTTTTCCGTCAATGTGTCGACTCGCGATTGCATTGTCACGTAAGTTGTTGACGCGAAACATGTTTGACGTTTCAATATCACTTGACATGTTCTAATTATTTTTCTAAAATTAAAGTAGCCTAGGTTACTCCTTATAACATCAGCAATCTGCCAGTGAAACTCCTTTCCTCAATCGGTCCAGCCTTTTCCGAGATTAGCCGGAACAAACAGACGGATAGATAAACAAAATTTTGAAAAATGCTTTTTTTGGTATTTGTACCGTGATTTTGACATTACAAACAGACACTTTAGTTTTATTTATTTGTAATTTTGTACTATGTATTAGTAGTATTGTAGTTACAGTGAGTTCCACTCCTTGACTTGGTTGACATAAAGTTACATTACTGAACGGAACCCTAAAAAGCATCATCCCGAAGATTGGCTGACAATAAAGATCATCATCATTCTCAATAGGTAGGTACGGTTATGGAGTAGATTGACGTAGAAGACCGACACGTTGTACCTATGCTAAATGATAATTTAGTAGACCTAATGAATCTTCACTGTGTGACTCAGTGTTATTATGATAATGGTAATAGGTACTTAGATAGATAGCGTAGGTACTAGGTACCTATTCAAAAAAATATTTTTTTTTTTGCTTGTGGAATCATCAAATGACTCCTCCCGCTCTGGGCGGAGCGAGAGGGAGTGTCAGACTTTTTCTGACTAAAACCCACCCGTGTTCCTTCCGTTGCCTGTGTGCCGGGGCCGCGATATCCCTTTCAGACAAACCCGCAACCCTAGCAGGCATTGGTCCTTCCGGACCCCGTCAGTTGGTGCTGACATCCCTTTGAGGCGCGCGTGGAACACAACGCGCCGTCGACCCGGGCCTGGTCCTTATCGGACGGTGAGCTACCCATTGCTCACCGTCCGCAAGCCCGCGTCTACGGTGGACGGAAGTCAGCTCGTGACTCCCGACGCCCGGGGCGTCTCCTGCGGCGACTAGGGGCGCGAGGGCGTGCAGCTTGAATCTCCCTCGCGCGCTCCGCCTCCTCCTTCGCGAGCATAACTGCTTCGCAGAAGGAGGTGACGGCCTCCCATGCACTCTCGCTCCGGACCATGGCCTGAACCAGGGCCGGACGCGAGAGATCGCCGCCGCCGATCGCCTCCGTGAGGACACGGCGCGCGGCGGTGCTCCGCCCAAGCCGGGCAGACCTCCACCGTATGCTCCACCGTGTCCTCCGGGCGATCCACACAATGGTGACACCCGGGCGTTTCCTCCCGCTTTATCCTGAACAGGAACCTCCTGAAACAACCGTGTCCGGTGAGGACCTGCGTCAGGCGGAAGGTGAGGACGCCGTGGCGCCTCTCTATCCACTCCTCAAAGAGGGGACTTAGCGCCACAATTGTGGCGTGCCCAACCTACTCAAACCTGACACAAAAAAAAAAAAAAAACGAACATAGAACCTGCTCCTTTTTGGAAGTCGGTTAACAATATCAAATTGACGTCGTTCGACTTCTCTTTCTCTAATGAGACTTCGTGCTAAGTCAATGACACATTCAACTTTAATTAATATTATGTTATTGATAGTACCTACTTACCAGTTGTTTTGTTTTTTTTATCAGTTAGTGGGTAAATCAGAAGATCCAAATCGTTTAAATTTGTTATGGACACTTACCTTAATTGATCAGATTTAAAAGATAGTAGGTAATTTAAAATAAGTAGCATTGGAAAGCAAACGTAAAGATCAATGCTGAAGGTGGCACGAGCACAATCCTTCCTTCAAAGTGTTAGCTGTTTATACGGTTATCCTTACTGTGTGTTTGCATTGCCAAAACATTCACATAAAACAAGTTGAAAACTCTGTTTTCCGTCAATGTGTCGACTCGCGTTTGCATTGTCACGTAAGTTGTTGACGCGAAACATGTTTGACGTTTCAATATCACTTGACATGTTTTACAGACAAATTGAATAAAAAAAAAATTCTGTTTGAATCTTACAACATGTTGTCCACTACATAATTCGATGTTTACCGTCTCGATCGTAAAACACTAAATACAAGCTATTGGTAAGTTTCAAGACACAAACAAAAAACATTGCGCACGCAAACGTGTCATACAAAATATATCTATTGAATATGTTTCTAGCTAGACAGTGCGAACGCAGCTGCGTCTTTCCATTCTATACAAGGCCAGAACGCAAGGGTGTGAAACTAATCGCGTATAGATTGGAAATCAGTTTTTTACGAAAGTCTTCCAATCCAAGAGTAGTACGCAAATACTCGCGTATATTTCGTACTGACCTAATCAACTACCTTATTCCAAAATATACAGTGCCAGTACGCATACGGACTAATCGTGTTGAAATATATTGCATCAAATTGTAAACTGGTAACCAACTTGTTTGCGACGTAATGTACCTTGCGCTAAATAGCCTGCCTGGCTGCGAGGAAGTAGCGCTCGCCAGCCGCTACCGCGGCACCGCTCGCTCCGCTCGCTCGGCTCGCGCTCGGTTGACACAGTTCTAACCTAACCTAACCCATTTCATATTCCGTTATCTGTTCCATTTTTACACAATGAAGGCGTTAATCCTACTAAAACAAAAAATAAATAAACGGTTAACCTTTTATTGTGGATCTGTCTTCTCTATAGGAAAGGCGCCTTTCTTTGTCTTGCAGATGAAGAATATATTATAGGTAAACATTAAGGCGGATTATACTATCTGTTCCAGGCCATTTCCCCGCTAGATAGATTTGTGCAAGTTAAATTCAGGTTATTCATTTATTAATAAGTTATTAAATTGATAACTTAATAATCATTATTATTAAGTTATTAATTTCAATGCATTCAAATAATTTAAGGCACATTAGTCAAATGACTCTATAATGTAGTTATTGTTAATGATTTGGTAATGTAGGTCTGTCATTACAATTTACATATTATTTAAATTGGCTATAACGACCATACTTTCTAAGAATTCTTGTAGATACTTAATCAATATTATGATACTGCTGATTATGTTATCGATTAAAATAGGTATCTTGTCGACTAGGTCCAACGACCGCTTAGTTCACGCCTAAAAGGTCAGCGGCGAAAAAGGCACGGACGCTAATTTCCTGATATTTCACGGCTTGTGAAAACGCTCAAGGCTTATTCGTTGTCAAGGCCTAGTCGTGAGAATGAAGATAATAGAGTTTACACCATTTCAGTATAACTATAAGCGGTAGTATATATAGTATATATAGGTATGTACGAGTTTTATAAGTAGGTAGGTGGTTACGTAAAGTTAAGCGTACCGGATAGGCACATATTTTTTGTAGTAATTACACCTACCTATAGAAATTATGTTAGATTTAAAATAGAAAGATATGTAAGTAAGTACTTCTGTTATTTTACTAATTGGACTCCAAAAACTAAAACAACATACAGCTACATATGAGAATAACGATACTAAAACGAAACAGGGCTAAAATAAGTAAAACACACCTTCCAATAGGTATAAAGTATAAACGTATTATTGAAATTCTTAGAACGGCCTTTGGTGCTTTCACCCTAAAATGTACAGGTGCGTTACTATGTAAGAATGTAGCTGGTAGAAATAACGTGTTAGCTAAACAATGTGAAATGTTCTTCTATCTAATCTTAGACAGTCATCAATCACCAATTCCATCATAACATCCGCCGCCCGCGAGATGCCTATGTAATTATGTTGAACATAGTACTAACTTAGATGATGATCCGTACGAATAGGTTCATGGCCTTACTAAAACAATAGCTGCTGCTGGTAGAAACTAACATAGTTATGAATATATAAATTAGGTAAGTAGGTACCAGAAAAAATATTATAAGTAAGTATTTTAACTATTGCGTACCTACACCGGTACACGTGAAATGTTTAGTAAAGATAAATCTGTGTAACTATGTAGGTAAGTATGAAAATGTCACAGTGTGCGGATGTACGCACGGCTGAGCAGCCAGGAAGTGGATCAGCCCAGGGGCGCAGTCTCTCGTTGATATAAACGCGGCAAGTGACTGCAGATACGCTTCGCCGCCGTATGTGTGCTGTGCGATGGCCTACTACACGTGGGTCAAGGACCGGAGCGCGGTCATACCTGCAACGCATGCCAAGGCATGCAAGCATTTCGCACTTACACTGTCACAATTCAATCAATATAGTGTGTTTTGCTAATATGTTAAACAAATATTATTTACGGCTTTAAAGCCGAAACACAATTTACCACTCAATGTGCTAAATTATCTACAATCAGTTATGTGATTCCTGATTATCAGCGTACACATTCGATAGTTAATTAAATAAACTTCAATCAAGGAATATAATCGTATAATTAAGTTCGTTTGCATATTTGCAACATTGCAATTTCGAAGATTGTTTATTACCTATTATAAATATTTGATAGTAATTAGAACGGAATACAATCAATGACAACAAGGCCCCCTAAATAATTTGACAACAAGGCCCTCTAAAGAATGCCACAAATCCAAGGTATTAGTTGGAGATTATATACGCCCGAAAGAAAAATAGCTTTAGGTCACGCACCGAAGTTAGGCGTGGTTAATTAGGTTAGTGGTAGGTATTATAATACTAAATCAAATCAAACGTACTACCAATACAGTGTATATATGTATATCAATCAATCTGCCTAGCCTTTTCCCAACTACGTTGGGATCGGCTTCCAGTCTAACCGGATGCAGCTGAATACCAGTATTTTACATGGAGCGACTGCCTATCTAACCTCCACAACCCAGTAACTGGGTAATACGAGTACGATACCCCTTGGTAAGACTGGTGTCAGGCTTTCGGGCTTCTGATGACTCGAATGACAGCCGGGACCAACGACTTAAATTGCTTTCCGAGGCACAGAGGAGTCTCAGTATGTAAAGATGGTCACCCATCCACGGACCAACCCCGGCAAGCGTAGCTTAACCTGATGGATCGACCCATGCGGCTGTTATTACTTAGCCACGAGCTCCTCAATACAGTGTATATCTAGGTACTGTTAAAGCTAACAGTGTATTTCTTTGGTTTCAGATTCTCTTTTGCACGCTGAATACTCACAAAGTGGATATGAAGAAACTCCTAGGCGGGCAAATAGGATTAGAAGATTTCATATTTGCACATAGGAAAGGACGTCCTAAGGAAATAGAAATAGTAAAAACTGAAGATGCTTTAGGATTAACAATTACAGATAACGGTGCTGGATACGCTTTTATAAAGAGGATAAAGGAAGGCTCTATTGTAGCCAAAATACCACACATCGAGGTACGGGATGTTTTAGTACCTGTTATTTAAATTTAACATTATTTACCACGGCCATATTAGTTTTCATATAAATAATTAAACATAATTTTGATACAATGCTTCCTATGATCAAATGTCGACCAAAAACCAGGGACCTTAAAGATTACCTTATTTTTTTATTGGGTTTCATAAATAAAGACCACGCTCATTAAATTATGTAATCAGGAAACATTGGAATGCGATTACTAAGTACCTACAATAAAAATAAAAATTCTTATCTTTTACATAGCTAATGATAAGTTTTTGTCGGTTAATTACCAAGTTTCGAGCTATGTTACACCATAAATAAGTACTAAAAATAACTTCTCCAGTACAATATTTTCTAAATATAACAGATATTTCCTAATTCATAAGCCGCGTCGTCTTCACTTGAAAAATTTTTATTTTGGAGAAAGGGACTCGGCTTATCAAATGTCAAGGACAGAATTACTCCCCCTAACACCCCATGACCACACCCAAATCATGAAATTGATATTTTGTAGCCTACACTAACGTAGAGTATAAAATTACGTACAAACAATTTGGTCGTACAAAAGGTTAGCCGTTCATTTGGTTACCCTTATGAAGCATGTCTTGTATTTGTTAATCCTTTCTAACTCTATGAAGCGAGTATCCAAGTTGAACGATTACACTTTGAATTCATTCATTAATTCATTCTTTTTAGCCGAAAGACGTCCACTGCTGGACATAGGCACTTGGAATGGGTTACCCTTATTATGTTGGGAACCGATTGAACGACTAACCTATTGAAACCTTCAAAATCCTTTCGAGGGAGAGTTTTTGATTGATAATTAAAATGTACGTTCATGGTAATTATAAGGGTTCTAGAATGAATTTCATGCACGAAAATAAGGGTTATCGTTATACTAACTGCTTAGTTTGAAGGGGTAACCGATTCCACTAAGATAAGTCGTTCGCGGTGGACCCGACACATATCGTTGCTAACCGCAATGGCCCCTGGTCCTACCTAATACCATGAAGAGATACAATACAAGCGACAACAATGAGATTTCAATTTGGTTGTCATTTGTGCTGGTTTTCGTTGCGGAATAAAACAACAAGAAATATCTTTTTCGATGTGGCAAAAAAAAGCCTTCGACAAAGCGTGCACGACTGCCTATCATACGTAAAACGTAGATGTAATTCATGCGGGCAGACCTTACTCTAACTATTGCATTTGTTAATGTATTTTTAACAGATAGTAATAGTAAAATTTTACTTTAGGGGTTTATAATAAACCCCTAAAGTATTTTTTTTTTTTTTTTTTAAATAGTAAAATTTTACTATTACTATCTGTTAAAAATATATTAACAAATGCAATAGTTGGAGGAAATACTCACCAGTAATTAGATCACATGAGGATATCAGTTAGACTTTTGGCCCGAATCAATTAATTAATTAAAAAAGTGTTATGAATGAAATATGAATACGTGTGTTCATAAAGTCATAAAGTGTTAGTATCCCGTCCCCAATTACTCGTGTATTATGCAGCTGGTACACTTTGGCGTTGAGCTGCCTTGCGTCCCGTGGCTATCAACATTCGGGGAGTTAAAAATAGTTTTGTTTATAATTGTATTTACGATCTGCTGGTTATGGTTTAAATAACTGACGGTTTTATTTTATCATAATATAAAATATAACTTAATAATAACAACTGTATATTTAATTTTATCGTTATCAATTTTCTTTCTAAATATATTTAGATAAGGTTAAAAAGTCATTTCATTATAGACCTAAGAAGATAATAGCGTAGTCTATATCTCGTTAAGGCGAAAGCGTCGCCCGCGAAATTCAAATTTCGTTACGTTTTTTGCAATTTACAGGTCATTATCATGTTGTAAGTTGATTTAAATATGATTCGCGGCCGTATCAGATGTATATTTATAGAATTATTATTCTAATCATAAAAATGATCAATACAACTCTCTAAGTTCATATAATTCCATTGAATGACTATTTCATGAAATCATGACATTTGACCATTGCGCTTACTTATGGAGTTGTATTCCTGATTGTAATTATTATAATTATGTAAAACCATATTTGTTACGGTCACGAATCATATTTTAATCAACATAAAACCTGACACTGACCTGCAAAAAACTAAAGAAAATTTGAATTTCGCGGGTTACCTTAGCGCATGCCATGCAAGCTTCGATCAGTGCAGCATTGATCGAAGGATGCAAGTATAAATTAGGTAGGTACTTCATTTAAAAACCAAACACCCAAAGCTTATCATTAAACCATTATTATTTGATGGAGTTTACAGACAGTGGGCGTTATCCTGCTGCGATATGGAAACTCGGATTACTTATATTTTTATAACGCAATATTAAATGAACGTGCGTTAGGTATCTTGCGTAATAAGAGAGATTTCATAAAGATGCTGGCAGAATGTGTTTCGGAGTGTGGTCATTGGCCTTGTTAAGAAATTCAGCGGAAATGACCGATTGTAGTAAGTACCTATTAAACTTGTTCACTTTTAATGCAGGTTGGAGACCACATTGAGAAGCTGGATGGAGAAAATATGGTCGGCAAAAGACATTATGAAGTTGCTAAGATATTAAAAGATATTCCAAAGGGAACTACTTTTACTATTCGATTAGTAGAACCCCTGAAAAGCGGGTTCGCAAGTATTGGGCCCAAGACAAGCGGTGCGAAATCAGGAAGAAAACAAAATTATGGTTCCGGCAAAGAAACATTGCGGTTTAAGGCCAATGGTCAGGCTACAATAGAAAATGATGTAAGTTATCATTTTGACCTACTACGAACACTTGATCACACAAGTTTCATAGCTGAACAAACACATTGATAATGATAAGTCCCAGTAGTCACGCTGCTTGCGATTCCAATACTAGCCAGTACCCTTATTCCGTAATACACGATCAATGAATCTGATCGTTTTGAAACAGATTGCTAATCCATTTCTTCATAAGTTCGAAAAAAAAAAACTGCTTAACAACGAAAATAACGCAATGAATGTTGTTGAACTGCAAAAAAATAAACAGATCAGTCGTAATCGTTTACGAAAATGTCTTGCGTATTAAATAGCAGGTACCTACTACCTACATATTACTAGTCCAAATTTTTTTTTTTTATTGATACCTATTTAGTGCTCTTCTGTTAAAGTTATAAGTATCTACTGTGTTGGTCGACTCTTTTAGTTAGATATACATCGGAATGGTAATAGTGATAATAAATTTGCGTACAAATTGTATAAAATATAAAACACATCAGAAGAACCACCTTGACATCTAAAGAAAGGGCAATTTTATTAGTTGTCAGCTTTTATAATAAAACGCTCGAGGCTAACGTGACTAATCATGCCCAAATATTGAGAATGACTAATGTAGGCGCCTTTTAAATAAGAAATCAATCAAATAACGCGTCTGTTAATAACACAGTTTTAGATTCATAGCAAGAAAGGATTTCGTCATCTAGATATGATGTCGGCAAGTTATAGGTACGGAATCAAAGATGACGTAACTAGTTAACAATAGAATTGGAATTTAATTGAAAGATAGGCAAACAATGTACATGTATACACATATCTGTAGTAGCGTTATTCTATTCCATAGATTACTTTCATCTCGTATATTATTGACATAGTCCCTATATCTAACTACTATCTACCTATACTTTATGCGGCCGACCCAAATTTCTTCTCTTTGGTATTGTTCGTCAAGTCGTTGAGCTTCACGATCAGTGACAAATGCGTGCACTGACTGGACAGGTCCACTCAAAAAATGTGATAGTTCAGTTCTTTCCTCAAAAGACCATCTCAGACTAAACTGCATAGTCCTCATATGGCCAGAACAAGATTGTGTATGGATAGTGGCAGCCTTAAGGGGTGGGAGCCTCGCGCAAAAACCCAAGTAGAAAATAGATAACATTAAAACTAGACTTTATCCTTGGGTATTACTCAAAATAATAAAATAAGTTTGATACAAAAAGTAATAATTAACGATATCAAATGACATTATCTGGGCGCTAAAATAAATAATACAAAAACAAAAAAAATACTCGAGAAGTACTTTTTAATGAAATAATAAGGCTAAAATATGTTCAGTAAGTAAAAGGCAGTTTGTAGTTCGAGGCCCTCCTTTTATTAACCTTTGTTTTTTCGTCGAGTCGAGCGATCGTTCGGAATTAAGTTCAGTCGCAAGACATGGAATAACTTTAATATTGTTACTACAATATTGGTATCGTTAAATCGGTCTTATTTACAGTTTTAAGCAAAATATAAAAGTAGGGTCAGTAGGGTGCTAAAATTTTCGAACTCACTTCGCTCGCTCTTGTTTCCTTCAATCTCTTGTTTTTCAAAGTTTCTATTAAGTCTAAAAAGATACTCCTATGTCTGTATAAATGGTCATAAGAAGACCTTACCTATCCGAGACGGGGTACTAAAGTATCCGAGCTCGGTTCGCTCGCTCTTGGATCCTACATTGTCATCACTTTCAAACTTTTCTGCATATCTCTGTAAACGTAAAAAAGTCAATTTACTCTATTCGACACGCGGTGCAAAAAGTTTCGAAATAATAATAATAAATAATTCTCTTGCCGAAATATCTCCAATTTTTGTATGAATGGTCAAAAGAAAACCTAATAATTATTAAGTATTCTTTTGACCACCTGGAATGTTCGAGGTTCGAGCTCGATATGCTCGCTCTTACATAATGCATTTTATTTTATTTGGTTACCGGGGCGGGAGGCCCCCATTATTTATTTATAAATTGTATATCTCATCGATCATCAGAAATACCTACTTTCAATTTACATACTTTACGCAAAGGACAAAGGCTTCGCAAAGATCTGCCGCCCTGCTCGCAATGTGCAATGCAATAAAAGAGACTGTGGCTTCTGAGTTTGTTTCGGTCTTTCTTCTCAGAGTAGTCGCTTAGGAAACATACATACCTACTTACGTCACACATAGTACATCATAAAGTTCAAAAAAAAAAAAAATGACCTGTAAATGTGTACCTATATGAGCACCAATTTACGGAATTATCTATCATATTTATCACAAATTCCCAACATTCATCTCGACATGGCTAAGTAAAATTGGCAGACATTTAATCAAATTTTATACATTTTTCAGCACGACGACAGTTCAAAAGCAGGTATCGAGAAAATAAACAGCTTATTGGAATCGTTCATGGGCATCAATGACTCCGAATTAGCATCGCAGATGTGGGATCTTGCCGAAGGGAAAGCCAACTCTATGCAACTAGCAGACGCCATCGATAATAGTGATTTACAAGAATTTGGATTTACAGACGAGTTTATAATTGAATTATGGGGTGTTATTACTGATGCTAGATCTGGTAGACTCAGCTAGAAACTGTTATATTTATTTAGATTAGGTAACACGAATGTTTTATATGTAGATAAAACTGTCTTTATGATAATAAACTATTAATTTTAGACTCTTGGAATAACGGTAAGCGAACTACTTTCGGGCGGCTGCATCCAACTTATTTTAAACTTACTTCAGCCGCTTCTGTTTCGATTTATGTGTAAGAATATTTTGGATTTTGGTAGACTGTGGTTCTGATATTATTAGATTTATACCTCGAGTAGGTACTTTGATTCTTGATCTTTGGTTATTCTTGGAACGAAGTAACATGAATGTAACCGGTCCGTTAATGTAATAGTTGGAAGTTGCGACCAAGTAAAACCAAAATAAACATACACGACTTTATTAGTCCCGCAGACCGCAGTCCGGCTGCGCTACCCGCATCTCGTGATCACGGTGGTGCATTCTTTCCACTCTTTATAATATCAGCGTTGATTATCTTAAAAAAGTTAATGAATAATGCAAGGAAAACATGCCTAATTTGACGCGCATTATGACGATCTTGATTTATTATTAATGTTCCAATAAAACTTAAATTTAAATGTCATGATGATGTTGAAAATAAAATGTTTGATAAACTTGCAAACGTATCATATTTTGCTTTTTATTTTTAGATGATTTATTGTATTTAGATATTATAATCCTAAGTCTTTGCCTACATTTAGGTATAATGTGGAAGTAAATGATTCGTGTTCTAATGGTGCCCTTTTAAAATGTATTCTAATGTCTAAAAGTACTATCCACTCTATTAAAGAGTGTATATTATTAAGATTCATATTAATTAATAAGTTTTATCAGTCTGTGCTGTATAATCTGTATATACCTAAGAATCAATATAGAGTAATCATTATTCAAATAGAAACAAGGCAATTGTGGGTACAAAACATAGTTTATTAGGTACACATTTATAAAGGTAGGTACCGTTTGGCGTAGCCATAATTATGATTTTTTTGAGCATTTAAATGCTAGCTTTATAAAATTTGTAGAAAAATTATTGCATATTACACTCACATTGGCAACTCAATAGGTATAATAAAAATTCATGTTTTCAAAATATTCATTATTTTGTGCGTTAAGGCGCGGTGTTGTCAGGAATTTTTGGATGTTACATAGTTTTAAAAGTGCTACAAGGATCTTTTGGCGCCTGAATGACATTGTCAGCGGGGCGTTGTTGGTAAAGATTGATTGACAAAACAAGATGGCAATGTTAGAACCGATCTTAGCCACGCGCCAAAATAACTTTGCAAACCCTAAGCCTAGACGGCGGTACAATGAAAATGATTGTACTGTAAAATAAGAGCTATTGCGAGGCCATATGTACTGCAGATTTATAAATATAATTTATCTGCCAAAGAAAGCGGCTCTTAATTGAGCTCACTTACAATTTTCCTTTATTTTATGTAGGAAGTAGGCACTTCAGTATACACAGTCGATCTATTGTCATATCTAGGTGCTGTCATTAATTAATAACTTATTTTGTAGATATCGTTATCAGCAAGTAGTGAAGATATTAATGAACGAGTCATTAATTAAGTAGGTAGTTAGAGAGTAAATTATAAAGTGTAACATTTGCATTAATGTAATGGTCTGTTTTAGTGGAAAATTTTGTAAATAAAAGAAAGAAGGATTGTTTTTCCAGAAAGAGGCATAGTTTATTATCGAGGAATCTTTATGCCAAGACATCTTAGGAGGACTTAAACAATGTTTTTAGAACAACTTCCTAAACGACACGTCAATTTCGGTGGTGTCATTAATTCACTTATTTTATAATAATTTAAAAACAAAATACAAAATGTGGGTACCTTTTGGTATATATCACTACAAGTTCGTTTTATGCCAGAGACTAATTTGACAGAAGCAAAATGTCAAACTCCAAATTGAAAAAAAACAACAACAATCACTAGAAATGTCAAATTAGTCTCTGGGATTAATTAAAAAACGAATGTACCTATCCACACTTTATTAATCTATGAAATTCATCCCTGTCAACTTGGTACATTCAGCCTCAAAAAGATGTATACATCGACAAGAATTCGTAAAATTAGGTATCTGCAATCTTTGTTCTATTGTACTATATCAGTGTGCAGCCACAAAATATGTTATGATATTCCAAATTTGGTGCTTAATTGTAGCTATATACACATTGAGACAGTATTATGGAACACAAATTATAGACAGTCAAATGAATTTATTTTTGGTAATATTTATTAAATGTACTTGCAGCTTTTTGAGGCTAACTGTGCCTATTTATTTGTATTAGGCTGCCTGTCCATTGAAGCGGAGCGAGGTAGCGGAGCGGAGTTACGGACTGTGCGGAGCGAGGTAGCGGAGCGGTGTTGCGGACTGTGCGGAGCTAGACCGAGTTCACGTATTTTTCCGCATCGCCTCTCCGCTTCCACGCTCCGGGTTCCCAGCTCCACTTCTCCGCTCCGTGTCCCCGCTCCGCTTCCCCTCTCCGCTTCTCCGCTCTGTTTCCCCGCTCCGCTTCTTCGCTCCGCTTCTTCTCTCCGCTTCTCAGCTCCGTTTCCCCGCTCCGCTTCCCGGTTTTGTATGAATTTTTAAACTAGTTCGCAAATCCCTGTCCACTGAAGCGGAGCGGAGATTTTATGCAATTCCATTGGTTAATATTGGCACACCGCTACTCCACTCCTCTCCTCTCCGCTCCAGTGGACAGGCTGCCTTAAGCTGTGGTATTATTTTTTGTAAGTATATTTAACAGTAGGTCGGTATCGATAGCATAGCAAGATTAATGTAGGTAGGTACCTAATCGAAAAAATATTAGTAGGTATTTGGATATTCAAATTTTCAGATGGAAAAAGATTTCGATTGCATGTACCTACCTACGCATATGAATTATTTTGTTTCACTACATATTATTTATATAGAAATTTTAAACTTTTTTCGATCTAGGTATACTTAGACTTACCTACAATATTATGTACAGTCATTAGGTAGAATATATTTACGAGTATAATAGCGACCCTTAACGATTAAATGTTAATATTAAGTTTATATCAACAAAAAATATAAGGTACACATTATTTATAGAAAATAAAAATATTTTTCAGTATTTTGATATTCTGTTTTCATTTATTAAGTAAGCATTTGGCTAAGTTCGGTTCGGATAAGGGGTAATATCGTATAACGCAAAATTAGGGACAGCTTCTATTGTTACAAAAACAACCACCCAAAAAATGATGATAAGGAATGGTGATAATGATGTTTGTTTGTTGTTTGTTATTGTTACATAGAAAGCGACGCCATTTTATTTTGCCCCACTCTTCAGTGCGCGTCTGACGCTGACGCTACACCGAATAACATGACATGTGTGCTATGTGCATGAAACAAAAAAGATAAATTTTCGCGCCTTTTAATACTGATCTGGACTTCTACTTGGTTTATTTATTGCGAAATTCTGGAAAGTGTTTCTTTGTTTTAATAATTTTCTAAACGAAATACTAATAATTTTAGCAAGTGCTCTCTCGATAGAATTGATTAAAATTAACAAGTACGATAGCTGTAGGCTTATTTATGTAGATCCGGTTTTGCTCTCATTTGTATAAGATCGGATAAAAAAGGTCCGATCTTATTCTGTAAAAAAATGGAACCGACTCTCAATGTTTTTATTTTTTTATAAGTATGAAAAACTTTTTTATTGGATTGAAGTAACGCGGCTCGTGGTAGGAGTAAACTGGCAGTAATCGTCACGCGAAAAAGCGTTCATACTTGCGACTGTCTTCTTCTTATTCTTTTTTTAAAATTTCTTTGCAGATTGAATATACAAGATGGCGGTTGCGATTTTTCGAATTTTTCGTCAAGGCGTGTCGTTTTCATAGTTTTCAAGGGTGCTTAAGCCGACAGTAAAGTCAAAACCAAAATCCAAGACGGCATATTAGAAAATTTTCAAATTTTTCGTAATTGGTGTCGTTTTCATAGTTTTCGAGGATGCTACGACAATTTATGTGTGTGAAAAAGGGCCACCATCAGGGATTTTAATTTCGATTACAAAAAAAATTGTCGCTAATTAGTCGAAATTTGTCGCTAAATATCAGAATTTGTCGGTCACTGGTTCAAAAGATATAAGGGTTTATAGGTGGCCGATCTGGAGAGTCTCCCCAGCAGGCCACATTTATGTAATCGCGAAAAAAAAAACAGCTGTTCCCTACATTTCGACGAGATACGCGAACATGTAGGGAAATGAAAATGTAGGGAACAGCTGATTTTTTTTTCGCGATTTCAGCATTAGTCCCATAGTGAAAGTTGTTCATAATGATGAGTACAATGACCCCTTAAGAGGTTTAGGGTAAACAAAAACTAAGGTTGTATATCATCAAGGGCGTCGCCAGCTGATGGCCAAGGGGAGGCAAGTTGATATATGGAGGATGGGAAAAGTATTATTTGTAGATACAGTCAAGAGTCTACAGCACATGAAGCTTTACACTTTATTTTTTTGAGGGTGGGAAATTATCAAATAACTTCTCCCGCTCTGGGCGGAGCGGGAGGGTGTGTCAGACTTTTACTGACTAAAACCCACCGTGTTCCTTCCGTTGCCTGTGTGCCGGGGCCGCGATATCCCTTTCGGACAAACCCGCAACCCCGGCAGGATGAACTGAAGCTTTACACTTTTAGTGCGAGTCTTATCTCTACGGCGCCACAATGGGGCCAAAATTGACACTCTTGTGACATATTTGATTTTTGACAAATCAGTTTCAACTCGGTAGGTATTCCCGATACGAACTGCAAAAATAATATGTATGGATTGGAAATGTACCTTTCGGGTCGTTTTTCCCAAAACTATTCAGAAGTCTAGAGCTGAAACCTAATAGGCATTATGACTGGGCGTACCAGGAAGACATAGATACGAATATTACGTTCCCGGACTCCGGATCAGACCCCGTTTAGGAGATATAGAACTTAAAAAAAAAACAAATTAAAGTCGCCCAAATAAACAAAATTGGGTTTATAGATTATGTAGTTTCTTTACATAAAAATGCTTATAGTAAGTACATACTTGGCGAAAAAAACCCTTGGCGACGCCCTTGTGTATCATGTTGTCTAAGTAAATAAATCGTTAAAAACAAGCTAAAGTGAGACTGTGCCAACAGATAAACAAAAAAAATAAAAAAATAAGCGGTCTGCAATAGTTAATTATGCTATAAAGTGCGGAAGGTAGGTGATTTCCGATAAGTGGCATTTTTTTTTTTTTTTGTGGTTTTTTTGTCGACACGAGTCGGAAATCATCTTACGCACGTGTATCATACAACGTTTTACTAGGCATTGTGAGAGGAAAATAAATAATCGAGTGAGCCTTACGATGATGTGTAACATCTAACATAATGACGACGTATATAAATGATAAAAACAACATTCATGACTGACTTTCGACTTTGATTTTGACTTTGACTTCGACTTCGACTTTGACTTTGACTTTGACTCCGCCATTGCCATCGTCATCGATATCGTCATTGCCATCGCCATCGTCATCGTTATCATCATCATCTGATTTGTAAAACTTTGATCGAAAAAAAATAAGCGGTCTGCAATAGTTATTTATGCTATAAGTGCGGAAGGTAGGTGATTTCCGATCAGTGGCATTTTATTCACGAGCGAGCGTAGCGAGCGAGTGTATAAGTCGACACGAGTCGGAAATCATCTTACGCACGTGTATCATACAACGTTTTACTATACATTGTGAGAGAAAAAAAAAAAAGTCGAGTGAGCCTTACGATGATGTGTAACATCTAACATAATGACGACGTATATAAATGATAAAAACAACATTCATGACTTTGACTTTCGACTTCGACTTGACTTCGACTTCGACTTGACTTCGACTTCGACTTCGACTTCGACTTGACTTCTTCGACTTCGACTTTGACTCCGCCATTGCCATCGTCATCGTTATCATCATCATCTGATTTGTAAAACTTTTCTCAAATAATAAAAACTCTTTGCAACGGGCTGACGACTTACCATCTACATATTACGATGTATAAATGATAAAAACAACATTCATGACTTCGACTTCGACATCGACATCGACATCGACATCGACATCGACTTCGACTTCAACTTCGACTTCGACTTCGACTTCGACTTTGCCTTTGACTTTGACTTTGACTTTGACTTTGACTTTGACTTCGACTTCGACTTCGACTTTGACTTTGACTCCGCCATTGCCATCGTCATCGATATCGTCATCGCCATCGTCATCGCTATCGCCATTGTCATCGTTATCATCATCATCTGATTTGTAAAACTTTTCTCAAATCATAAAAACTCGTTGCATCGGGCTGATGACGGCCACAAAAATTAAAAAAAAAAACAGAAAAGTAAAAAGCACTAGTGAAAAAAGTGACACTTTCCGCACTAATTTACTGCTTGGAAAAGGCTCTTTTCGAGCAAATGCATTGTAAATACTTTTATCTACTATCTTATCATAATATTCGAATTACTTAGGTATAAACTACAAAACGAGTTTATATTGACATAAGTACCTACTTTATAAACACAATACCGAAATTTTAAAATTGAATCATATTATGTAATATACTTAACACTAAACATTTTCTCTAAGAAAATAATGCTAACAATTTTTTTTCTATTACGATACAGGGCAAATCCAAGAAGTTAAATATCACCAAGGAGTATCCATCGACTTTTGTAATGGAACGTTAGCGGGGGACATACATGCACGTGCTGGGCGCAGGCGCCATTCATAATTATGTTGGCCCTTCACAATACTTCACATCGCTATTCGGTATTCGCGTTTTTTACTATGTTTTATTCGGCTATATGTATAGTGTAGAAGTCCGAATAACTCGAACACACCGTCCACACATTCGTCATGAATAGCAAATATGCCGAACATTCAAGAATATTATTTTTTGCTATCATTTTGCTAATCTGAACGCAAAGATGGACGTGTTGACGGCAGCAGCCACTATTTCCTCTGTATTCATTACCAATACATACATGTTAGGCGTACATAAAAGATCGCACTCTACTGAGCAAGCCATGGGTGGACGGTAAACGAACTTATTCGGTATATTCGCAATTCTTTGATATGTGACCAAAAACCGACAACCGACGGATACGAGTGTTCGTGTATTTGCGTATTCGTCATATTCGTGAAAAATAGGTAAATATATGCGAATAGAGTAACTTCACATCGTCGTATTTGGGTAAATAAGACGAAAACGCGAATCCGAATAGCGATGTGAAGTGCCAACAATACGTTTTGTTGTACTGAATTTCGTGGGAATTTTGTAGGTATTCTTGATCTTTATCTTTGACCTTTTATTTAGTAGGTTTAATCCCAATGTATGAGAGTAGATAAAGTAGTGTATGAAACTGCTCATAACTAGATATTAAAATACTCGTGTGATACTAGGTATTAAAAACCTCGCCTACGGCACAATACCCCGCTTTATGTAACAGTTTCATAAACTACTATTATCACGTTTATTTTATGACCCCAAAATAATTTAAATAAAAAGTAAGTTCAAAAACTAAAACCCGCTCTAAAAGTAGGTACGTGATTTTTTGTCGGGTTTTAGTTTTTGAACTTACTTTTTGAACTAATATGCTATAATCTCACTTAGGATATGGAGGAGAGGATTTGAAATAAATTCAAATCCTCTCCTCCTTATCCTAAGTAAAATAAATGTCCGACAAATCCTTAAACCTACCTACAGGGTTATTTTGAAAATGCGCACAACCTCCATGGGGTTAATTACTCATCTACGTAAAGAAAGTAAATCATTCGAGGTTGTGCGCATTATCAAAAAGAACCTTTTTTATAAAAAAAAAAGACTATCTAGGAACATAAAAGATTAAGAGAGAGAGATTTTTTATCTGTACCCTTGTACAGATGAGGTCTCCCTACACAAATATCTAAACCGTATCGCTTTGGTCCATAGACCACTTCCCATACAAATTCGCCCAGTCTCCTTTGACTGCAATAGAGAAGCAGTCGTCCATTTTATTGTTTTACCAGGTAAAACTTGTAATTATATGGACGATCAGTCAGACAGTACGCTCAACCGCACGTAGGTAACAATTTTACATTGACAGCGCCTGTATGTCCTAGCAGTAAAGGGTGATATTCGTAGTGTAAGTGTTACGAGTTACCGTACAGTAGGTAGCCGAATACTGATAGATTCAAATGTAACTTGTTTGTTTGTCGTCCACTATGAATCGGTCGGTGGTATTCTGGCACTTGTTGTAAAACAATTATGACCTACTCACATAAAAAGCAATAACGAAAAATACGTATTTTTAAGCACCTCAGGGTTGGTTATCTAACGCTTCGCTTGCATTAATTAAATTATAGTTAAACAAGAATAACTGGATATGTGTGAATTAAAAATAAATTACTATGGGTATCTACCTACCTATAACTTAAGTTGCAAACATTTCTTGTCTTGAATGCCTACGAGCCCCCTGTTGACCTCGAGATAGTGAGACAAACAACTGCTAAATCTCATCAGTCAGTCTCTTTATCTCCTTTATCGTGGTTGGTAACACAGCTCTTGCACAACTTAAAAAAACAACTTGTCACATTTGAAAACATTTATTTAATACTTACAAAGTTAATTTACGTGTTCCTGAACAAATTAATTGTTGTGAATGGAACGTGTTTTTGAACGTGACAGCTGTTTTTATAATTAGGTTTTTAACTGTGATAATCAAATTGTTTAGGTTGTTATCATTAAGTTTTATCAAGTGTAATTATTATTTTAGTACTAATACCATGGCAGCGACAGTATTAGGAAGGTTTTTTGTGATAAAATCACATGGATATTCGAATAAAAAAGTGTATACTATCGCGAAGGTATGAATATTACTTACAATTATTTTACATTTATGTACAGCTAAACATTGATGTAAATACATCAATGCAGCTGAAGATTTTTTTATTTTTTTGTAAATGACAGTAAAATTAATACCTAATTAGAAAAACACGTTTTGCAGATTATTTCATGTCCTAACTATAGCACAGCAGTACGCACAAGCAAGATTTACGAAAATGCTAACGAAGCTGTCAGCGACATACAGAACGGTTCCAAACTCTTGGTCGGTGGTTTCGGACTTTGTGGGATACCAGAAAATCTCATAGTAGCTGTAAACAACAAACGTGTTTCTGGACTTACTGTGGTCTCCAACAACGCAGGTAGAATAAATTTAAATACATTAATTTATTAATATTTCACAAAGAAACTAAGTGTATGCTGCAAATGCAATGCTAATTTAATTGTTTACTTGTAATAACCAGTTCTTATTCTATTTACAGGAGTGGAAGACTTTGGTCTTGGAGTGTTATTAAAGAGTAAACAAGTGAAAAGAATGATCTCATCATATGTTGGTGAGAATGCTGAATTTGAAAGACAATTCCTGAGTGGAGAACTTGAGGTTTGTACCTTCTTGGATTACAAAACTATTGCATAAAGATGCCTGGATCATTAACAATGAAAGTTTTCAATGATTCCAGGTTGAACTGACTCCACAAGGCACACTGGCAGAACGCATCCGTGCGGGTGGTGCGGGTATACCTGCATTCTTCACACCAACTGGTTTTGGTACTTTGATACATGAAGGTGGATCTCCAATTAAATATAGAAAAGATGGAAAGGTAAGCTTTAAACTACAATAAAGCTGCATTTTAAGCAATTATACCTAATCAACTGACATTTTAAGACTGTCACAATATGCTTCAAACTGGTAATAAGAGTATTTTAGTTATTACTTACTTTAAAAAGCTGAAGTTTTTTTATTTTTATCTTTTAGATTGACATCCCAAGTGCAGCAAGACATGAACAACAGTTCAATGGAAGGAACTACATCATGGAAGAAGGGATTACTGGTGACTTTGCACTTATCAAAGCATGGAAAGCTGACAGACATGGCAACTTGATATTCAGGAAGAGTGCTCGGAACTTCAACCCAGCAATGTGCAAAGCTGCTAGAATCACCATTGCTGAGGTGGAAGAAATTGTAGATGAAATAGACCCTGACTTTGTACATGTACCATCAATATTTGTACACAGAGTTATTAGAGGGGAAAAGTATGAAAAGCGAATTGAAAGAAGGACTGTTAGCAAGCCAGTCCAGCAAGGAAAGGCATCAGATTCAATGAGGGAGAGGATCATTAGAAGAGCTGCTTTGGAATTCAAGAATGGAATGAATGCTAACCTTGGAATTGGTAAGGCTTTTCTTAACATAAGGCCTAGCACTCCCCCAACTATACTTTGTCCCTTAAGTATTTGATGAAAATGTAAACAAATGGGTCAGAAAGCATACTTGTGGAAGCCAATTTGTAGCTTTGATTTTGATTTCATGTTAGCTTTGATTAGATGATTTGAATACTTAAACCCGAAATTCTAATATTAAATCACCTTTTTCATTTGACAATATTGAGATTATACCATTTATTTTTAGCTAGTCATTGTGTAAGAATTTAATCTGAACAGGGTTTATTCGCACTTCCATCAAAAAGTTTGGAACTGATTATATTTAAAATGGCGTTTCTTTGTGCTCCTGTTAACAAACCATGTATATTTTTTTCAGGGATGCCCATGTTGGCAAGCAACTACATACCTCAGAATGTTAAAGTGCTCCTGCAGTCGGAAAATGGTATTCTGGGACTGGGTCCTTTCCCAACAGAAGAAAATGTGGATGCTGACCTTATCAATGCAGGCAAAGAAACTGTCACTATACTACCAGGTAGGTAATTTAATTTTTAAATGGTTTTTTTTTTCACTAAGACATATTAATTAACTATATTATTATTATTCATTATTTTCCAGGGTCGTCATTCTTTTCGTCAGATGACAGCTTTGGTATGATTCGTGGAGGTCACATTGACTTGACTATTCTTGGTGCAATGCAAGTTTCTCGTTACGGTGATTTAGCTAACTGGATGATTCCTGTAAGTGTAACATATTACGCAATCTCTGACCTCATTTTATTTATCTCAAATCGAAATTAAAAAACAATAGTGCATGTTACTAATTTCTGAAATTAATTTTAAATTTTAGGGTAAAATGGTTAAAGGCATGGGTGGAGCCATGGACTTAGTATCAGCTCCAAGAACCAAGGTTGTTGTAACTATGGAACATACTGCTAAAAATGGAACTCATAAAATACTGCCAGAGTGCACACTGCCACTGACTGGGAAAAATTGTGTTGATATGATTATAACAGAAAAGGTAATTTAGAACTTTAATATAGCACAACAGCTTAGCAATAAGTATTATTACATCAATATTATCTATCTAAGCAGTAGCCTCTTTTCCAATCGTTGTTCAATCTCCTTATATTTCAGTGTGTATTTGAAGTCGACAAAGAAAAAGGCTTAACTTTGACTGAACTGGCGGATGGAGTCACAGTAGAAGATGTCTTGGTAAACACAGGCTGCGAAATCAATGTTGCTGAGAAAATAAAGAAAATGGGCGATGTCACTCAACCACAGAAAGATTCCGAATAAGTTTTTCAAATATGTGAAAATTAAATACTGAATGCATTTCTAAGTGCCTTATTGCAAGTTATTATACTTATTTACTGCTATTATTAAGAAATCTTGCCAATATAATGTTTATACTCGTTTATCTATTCAAGTACTTATAAAATAAGTGTTCACATTCTGCACACGTAGATCTTAAGATAATTATGTAAGTACTTACTTCATAATCTGTACAACAACGCACTATTAAGTACCTATAAATTGAAATAACGCACATATCATGTTGTGAAAATAAAGTCTTATGTCAGGCAAAATATTTTTAAAATTGTGTAAGACATGATTGGTGGTTGGGAGATTTATTTTTATATGTATTTAACAGATTTATTGTTTCTATTTTTTTTGTTGTTTATCTTTACATTCAGATTGTATTTATTTTGATTATGTTTTACAAACTTATAATATTCTAGTCTCGAATCATATTCTTTCTATTTCCAATCGATATATTATTTTCATAATAGTGATAAAAGAAACTGAGGCAATTTATATCAATAATTTTGTTTTACTTTTAATATTGTTGTTCTAATTGTTATGATTTCGTCAGTTAAATATACTTACGTATAACGTCAAATGTTGCTTATTATTCCTAAGTTAAGTAACTATTCTCATTTTCTATTGCTACGCCCAATAAGTGTCATTGACTCTGGCAGGGCCACCAACAGGGATTTTAATTTTGATTACACAAAAAATTAGTCGCTAATTTGTCGAAATTTGTCGCCAAATATCAGAATTTGTCGGTCACTGGTTCAAAAGACATAAGGGTTTATAGGTGGCCGATCTGGAGAGAGTCTCCCCAGCAGGGCCACATTTATATCTCAAAAACTAAGGCACCTAGCGAAGATCTTTTGTTTTCTCCCATATTTTGTCGTTAATTTGTCGAAATTTGTCGCCAAATATCAGAATTTGTCGGGTCTTAGTTTAGGAGATATTAATGAGTTCAATTAGTAAGGTATAGTCCAAGAGCTAGATCGAAGAGTTCACGAAAAATTGGCAAGAAAAAATATTTCTATTAATATGTGTATTAAACTTCTAGTTTTATCGGTCTACAGTCCTTAGAAATATCTCATGAACCGTGATAGTTAGAAAGTTGAAATTTTCACAGATGATGTATTTCTGTTGCCGCTGTAACAACAAATACTAAAAAAAACAGAATAAAATAAATATTTAAGGGGGCTCCCATACAACAAACGTGATTTTTTTTGCTCGATATTGATAACGGTAACAGGTAGACGCTTGAAATATTCACAGAATATTTAGTTATATATTCACTTTAAAAATATATAATTAAATTAAAATAAAACAAATTTTTAAGGGGGGCTGCCATACAACAAACGTGATTTTTTTTGAAACCCTCGTTCTATCTCGCACTTTTCTCCGTTTTTGTATTTGCGGAATACCTTTAATAGAGATAACAACACTCGAGTTCGTAACTATTCATAATAAGTTCCACTTTACTTAAACTGGCTGACTTTAACTTACGTGACGGGCAACTCGTTATAAGTAGCTCGTCATTGTGTTAGATAAATAATTACATATATTTATTGTAGATTTGTTTATAGGTAATGAATACAGCTTTCCTTTGGTGGTTGAAATTATAGAATAAGTTTATATTTATTTAATTCGAAACAAACATTCCTCAATATGACGTCATAGATACTGTCTAGAAACTACCTACATAAAGTATTTTGTACTTGCTTGTACCACTGAGGAAATTGAATTCTTTAATATCTTTTTAATTACACACCGACAAAATCTGTAACTTGGCGACAAAATATTGGAGAAAACAGATTTTCGCTAGGTGCCCTAGTTTTTGAGATATAAATATGGCCCTGCTGGGGAGACTCTCCAGATCGGCCACCTATAAACCCTTATATCTTTTGAACCAGTGACCGACAAATTCTGATATTTGGCGACAAATTTTGACAAATTAGCGACAATTTTTTTGTGTAATCAAAATTAAAATCCCTGTTGGTGGCCCTGCCAGAGTCAATGACACGCCCAATAGCAATAGATACATAAATCTACTATCAACTTAACATTTATGTAGACGTATGTCAGAGGAGGGTGTGTTTCTATCGTTATCAGGCATATTTTAACTACCTGTGGGTGTACTAATGGGTAGTGTTGGTTATTGCGCAATAGAAAAACTGTTGCAGTTCAGATCAAATTATAATTTACGATAACATTAATCACACTAGCATTTCACACACTGTAGGTACACGACACAAGTATTCGAAACACGCGACAGTTTCTTAACGTCTTCACCGCTTGACCGCTACCCTCAGAGTAATAACCGCTACCCATCCAGTCCACAGAACATATATACTCTACATCTAGATCCAGTCTGGTCTGCTGAGCCCGGCCGGCTGGCGGTCCGAGCGTCATGCTGTAGACATTCGAGCGCCGCCGCTAGGCGGCGCTGGCGTCCCGATTAGTCAACTCAGTAACGTATTTCCGACATACTACTACGAACATCCTTACACATGAATATACGTAGTCTTAATTGTAACTACGATGGGCTCAATGTTTTACTAATGAGCATGGACTTAAGCTGCGATATAATTGTGCTATCTGAGTGCTGGTTAAGTAAAGTAATGAATTTACCCGTACTTGATGGCTATGTCTCATATAAATCAAAATTTTCGAATCAAAACGACGGCGTGGTTGTTTATTTAGCCACTAAGTTGGACTCATGTTCATGTACTGAACCTATCTTTGTTGATGGAAACTGTCTGGTTCTCAAACAACAGAGTATTGCTATTGTTGCCGTGTATCGTTCGCCTTCGTACAAACAAATTGACAGCTTTTTGAATAGCCTAAATAATGTTTTAACTTCTTTGAGCTCATTTAATGCGGTTGTTGTATTGGGTGATATTAATATCAACATAAGCCCTAACAGGAATGATTCTCATGCCGATGATTACCTTAGTTTGACAGCCTCCCATGGACTCCTACCAGCACATGAGATACCTACTCGGGGTGAGATCTGTCTCGATCATGTAATGCTGAAAACCAATAATATTTCAACGGTCCTTATTTTAGATACGTGTATTACTGATCATTTTCCAACCTTGCTCTGCGTTGATCTAAAGCTGAACCATACTAAGACTAAGAAAATTGTTAATAGACTCGACATTCAATCCGCAATGGGTGACGTTAAAAATACAGATTTCACTTCAATTCTTTCATCAAATGACGCCAATAACGCAGCCGAAAATCTTGTTACCATTTTATCCAATATAGTCAAAACAAATACTAAAAATGTCACGATTTCGCATAAGAATAGAATTATCAAACCGTGGATAACACTAGGCCTTTTAAAGTGTATAAGAAATCGCGATAAATTACACATAGAATCGGAAAAAGATAATAAAAATATGGTCAAAAGAGTCAATTATACCAGGTACCGCAACTTTTGTAACGAACTCTTAAAAAAACTAAAGAGAGTGTATGAGCAGAATGAATTTGAAAAAGCGAAGGCTGATCCTAAGGCTACGTGGGATTTAATTAAGAGTATTGCCCAGCTTAGTCAACAAAAATCTACACCTGACGAACTGCTACACATTTCAGATGATCCAACCTCTTCTATAAATACAGTTAATGAGTTCTATGTTAACATAGGGGAAAATCTAGCTGTCTCTATCATGCGTAAGCAAAATGAGGGTAATGTAATTTCCTCACAAATTTCCCACCCTCAGACAAAGAATAGCCAGGATCCAAATTTGAAAGGTACCTCAATGGCTCTTCTAGATGTCGATGAGAGAGAGGTTGAGACAATCATCATGGGACTTCGTAACGATTGTGCCAGTTTCTTAAAGGAAATACGCACGTTTATTTTACCTTCCCTGACCCATGTTATTAATTTGTGCTTTTTGGATGGCCAATTTCCTAGGGTATTCAAAAGAGCTCTTGTACATCCTATCTTCAAGAGTGGTGACAGAGGCAGTGTCACGAACTATAGACTGATTTCAGTACTGACCACAATTGCTAAAGTTATAGAGAAGGCACTCAACACACGTCTGGTTAACTTCCTAAATACAAACAAAGTTCTAGCACAAAACCAATTCGGATTCAGACGTGGTAGGTCGACTGAAGATGCAATTATTGATCTGACAGAGCATATCAGTAGGACACTAGATCATGGCAACAAATGCATCGGCTTATTCATTGATTTGTCTAAGGCCTTTGACAGTGTCTCGGTGCCCATCCTTGTCGATAGACTAGAATCCATAGGCATAAGAGGAAATGCTCTTAATATTTTTCGAAACTATCTAACGAAACGAAGTCAGTCTGTTAAGATTGGTACTCTGACCAGCAATGAGCAGTTTGTTAGTTACGGTGTGCCCCAGGGCAGCGTGCTTGGTCCGACGTTGTTCTTAATTTACATTAACAATTTATGCACGTTAGCCCTGCCTCATACTAGAATCTTGTCATATGCCGATGACACAGTACTGCTCATTGATGGATCGAACTGGGAGCAGGCTAAAGTTTATGCGGAACACACTTTTAGAATTGTTATGAATTGGTTATCTAGCAATCTCTTAACACTTAACCTAGACAAAACATCATTCGTAACTTTCTCCCTTTCGCAAAAAAGCCAACCTCAGCCAGAGACGTATACAATTCAGGCGCATTGCTGCGACTCCGCCAACACCTATTGTGACTGCCTCCGCATTAGGAGGACCACAAATGTAAAATACCTTGGAGTCCAGGTCGATTGTTTGCTGAGTTGGAAAAGGCACATTGAGGAACTCGTCCCCCGTATTCGTAAACTCATTTTTGTATTCAAGAAACTCAGATCAGCGGCAAATTCTAAAACTCTGAAAACAGTTTACTTTGCGCTTGCCCAATCCTTGCTGGGCTACGGTATCTCTGTCTGGGGTGGAACCTTTGCAGTTAGTATGTTACGGCTTGAAAGAGCACAAAGATCAGTCCTTAAAGTCATGTGTAGGAAACCCTTCAGGTATCCTACTGCACTTCTCTATAAAGAGTGTGAGGTCTTAACTGTTAGACAACTCTTTGTGCTCCATATAACATTGCGCAAACATACCACTATACCACACTCCCTACGGCTTCGAGAAGGCAAGCGCAAAAGAACGAGACTGTGTAGCACGTAGAGACATAGAACTGCTCTCGCTCAACGGCATTGTTGGATACTGGGTTCACGGGCTTACAATAAACTTAATGCTGTTCTAAATATTTGCTTACTTACCAGACAGCAATGCAGGAACGCTGTTAGTAACTGGCTGAGAGGTCTCACCTACGAAGAATCTGAGAGACTTATACAATTAGTGGGTTAACTGTCCTTTTCACCAACGCATACTCACACATAACTTCTGGATTTCTGGACACACACACTTACTATACACACGCATACACACACACACACACACACACACACACACACACACACACACACACACTACAACACACAAACAAACACAAACATGCTCCGTTTCTGTATTTCTTAGTTTGTATAAGTAAATTTTATTTTCCTTTGGAATTTATTAAAAAAAAAAAAATTGTAAGTTTAAACAACTATTTTAGTTGGTCCGGAGGAAGGTGATGGCATTCGTTATACAGGGTAATCCTAGTACAAGTGCCAAAGCACTCCTTTGTAACCTAAGTGCACATTATATAAGACCAACTTTTTTTAAGGAGATTCATTTTTCCAGTAATAAACACAATTATTATTATTATTATTACATAAAGAAGATACTATAAGTTGATTTTTTATTAACCGTTTGTAATAAAAAATACCTGAATATTAAAAGAGAAATGTTAGGATGCAGGGAACTCCCAATCAATTGTGTGTAAACCTGCAGCCTGATTTCGTAACACAGTCACACTAAGGGCGCTTACAGACCAACGACACTCGATCGACGACGAGCGCGGCGGCGCCGCGGCGTAGTCGCCTTGCTGACGACCGTGGACGACGACGTCGTCGCTTAGTGGCGGCGACGTAGTCGCCTAGTAGTGGCGTGTGCGGTGTGTTGTAGTTGTCAAATAGTCTCGGAGACCAGACATATTCTTGCTCTTGCATTACTGCGTATGTTTTTTGGAAGATGAACATTCCAAATACATTCGTGTTTTTTAATTGAAGAAATTAATAAATCGACACTAATTTCGTCGTCACTCATTTTGCTCGTTACGACTACGACTACGTCACCGCCGCTAGGCGACGACGTCGTCGTCCACGGTCGTCAGCAAGGCGACTATGCCGCAGCGCTCGTCGTCGATCGAGTGTGGTTGGTCTGTAAGCGCCGTAATCCATAGGACTGTTTTTTTTTATATTTCTATGCACTAATCCATTAAAAAATTAAGGGGATTAGGATTGGGAGTTATGGGTCTTAAAAAAGCGCGGATTAGCGGAGAGATCATTATATTCCACAAACTAACTTAGGTATCTATTAGGTATGATCAGTCATAAAAAATCTTTATCAACCTCATTTATGCTAATTTCCGTATAATTGTGCAACAATTTAGATTATAATTTTGGTCTATGATGTCACCAAAAATATTTATGACAAGACAAGTAATGACAACAGCAGTGTCAAGTTAAAATGGATATGGTTTTTTACGAAAATATATAGATCCATTTCTAAGAAGACTAAACAAACGTTTGGTATAGGTTTACTTGGTTTATATACGTGTATGTTGGTTTTAAGATAGAGTTTTCCCTTTTGCCGTGATGACATCCGCAACGGCTCCTAATCACCCATTTGTGGTGTGGGGTTCGTGCTTCTTGTGGCTTGTGTCTATGATTGCTATATTATGGTCACTTATCCTATTCTTTTGTGAGTAATACCCATATGCTACCTATACGTATGATACATTAAAACTTTCGACTCCACCAACTTTTCATAGAACTCATACGCAATGCTGCCATACATATTGGAAGTGAACTCTCCGGGAGGGTTACCGGCATTACGTTTGCGCTAAAGTTAACCATCGCGGATGGGCAACGGTTTAAAACACTGTAAAACGAAGTAAAACTGTATTTTTTTTACTGAATATTTATAACCGTGAAAAAAAAATTAAAAAAGAATAAAAATGCTTGGATTTTAACTTTAACGTTACTAACGCATTAATCGATGTACTAACGCACACATATACTAATAAATCTCGTTAAAACATACATCAGATTTAATTTTCACGGTTTAAAATGCTGTATTTGCTAAGAAAAATACCTTTAAAATGAGCCCTCCGCGAGGGCTCCCGGCATCCCATATGCAAATTCAAATTCAAATTCAAATATTTATTGCTCAACACAGTACATAATCATACATTTCTAGATGTCAAGTGAATGCGCAGTCCACTGTGTTGCACCAATTCAGGCATGCAAAATTATTGTTAAAATTATACTATGTCATAAATTCCAATTAATACCTTATTACAAATTCATAAATTCCAATTAATACCATAAATTAATTCGGATAAATACCTTATAAAATGTCATAAATTAAATTTAGTACTCTATACAATGTCATAAAATCATTATTAATATCTTAACTATTATATATTATCTATTATTCTAAAACCGTCAACACATAATTAACAATACAATTAAAATAATTTTAATAGAATAATAAAATAAATTGGACTCAAATACTATTATTCTACACATAAATTTATATCTGACAGGTATTCATTAATTGTGTAGTATGTCTTACTTATCAGTAGATTATTGAGTTGCTTCTTAAATACATTGATTTCTTTAATACCTAACAAAGCATTGGGTAATTTATTATAAATATGTGGTGCCATTCCTAGGAAGTTTTTCCGGAATACTGCTTTTTTGTGTTGCCTACTGCTTATTTTATGTCTATGTCGCGAACAGTGCAGTTTTTCAAATAGGTGGATGTTTGCTTTGACAAATACAGCCACCTCACATATGTATAGGCAGGGTACTGTTAATATACGGAAATTCACAAAGAACGGTTTGCAGCTTTCTGTGCTTTGAATACCGCATATCGCCCTTACACACCTCTTTTGCGCTCTAAATACTGTATCCATGTTGGTGGAGTTACTGGTGGTGGAGTCACGTCCATGTGGTATGCGACTAGGTGAACCCTCCAGGAGGATTCCCTGCACTGAACGTGACTAAAGACGTAGACGTATGTCGACGTCTGGCGCTGGAAATTGGAATTCAACCTCGGGTCGCCGCGCCCGCCTGTCGGGCAAATTGTAGTGGGTTGTTCCAGTATTCGAAGTGTGGATTTGTGTCCGGCGAAACGCAATAGGCTCAACCCTCCTACATGGGACATATAACTGGTGAAACGTTGTACTTACATAACTACCGGTATATAGATAGGTACCTACTATTCACCTCTGCTTTCATGCTATCTTATCCAAAATGACTACGTCAACGGCTAGCTGGTGTGGGTGTAGGAACCTGTAGGAACTCCTCAGGAATTACAATAATGATGTTGTTATACGGCAGGATGATGAGCCATACTACCTCTGAATTTCTTTTTTTCAGGTCTCGGTGAAATTTTAATGGTAACGGGGTTAGATATAATTAATGCGATCGTTTTACTGTCTGGAATTATCATGCTGCCAACTAATGTGTACATATTGTCCTCAATAGCCCATAGCAAGAAGATTAGGTATGCTCATGTATCTTTGTTATTTTTTATGGGATTATTTGTTGGATAAGTTACCTAAAAATATTAGCTGCAGTGCTGCTTACGTTTTTACCGTGAAATCATCGTATAGACTCACGATTTGACGATAAAGGCAGCACTTCAGCAGGCAGCCAACTGTAGAAGCAGTTTATTCGGTGCAAGCTAACTCGCTTCGGGTGACCCAAGCTTCCGTACCTAATAGCAGTCGATTTTTGGCGATTTAGAGCCTGTACACACTGGCGGATGGCACTGGCCTAGGGACCCCATCCACCCAACTACCCCGACCTAGCTAGCTTACGGTGGCCTAGTTAGCTAGCGGTAACTTGACTATAGTGACACACTTAGCATAGACAGCATTATTTGGTGGCCTAGTTAGCTAGCGGTAACTTGACTATAGTGACACACTTAGCATAGACAGCATTATTTGGTGGCCTAGTTAGCTAGCGGTAACTTGACTATAGTGACACACTTAGCATAGACAGCATTATTTGGTGGCCTAGTTAGCTAGCGGTAACTTGACTATAGTGACAAACTTAGCATAGACAGCATTATTTCTGATGCTAATAACTTAAAGTCAGATGAAAATTAGTAGTTTTCTTTTTTCCTGTTTTAGGGCATTTTATTTACTAAATATCCAAAATGGCTTCGGAATGGAGGGGCCTCAAAAGTCCAAGTGCCTAGGGGCCCTGGGTCTCTCAAGTCCGGGCCTGCGGACGGCAGGGGAGAGCATCGAGGAGAATTCCTCTATTCGCCAGCGCACACTGACAACAAAAATCCTCTGCGATACCGCAAGCGTCCGCCAGCTTATCAGAGTCATCCGCGGGAATGCCGCCGGAGCATCCGCCGAGTAGCGCTCGCCGCCGGTATTTGATTATTCCACTAGGAACTACGTAGTCGAAAAGTTGCTTTTGAAAGAGTGTGGCAGACTGGAGTACTAGTATAGTACTAGTATACGACTGGAGTAGTAGTTGTATGTCGTGGACCGCATACCGGCGCATACCGGTGGATACCACCGCCTCCCGCCGCGGTATCCTGCAGCGTGCTCTTCGATGCTCCAGAGAAAACTGCACTGCGATGCTCCAAGGTGGATTTGCACCGAGCATTGAAATATGTAGGTATTAGGTATCTTCGATTGGATAAGTATTAAATTCAAATGATAAATTTAAAATCCTCTGCCGTCCCACCCGCCAGTTTGTGCAGGTCCTTAGTCCGCCCTAAATCTAGCTATGCCAATAAATGTCAATAATTTAATTGAACGAATAGTTACCTACACCAGTAACACACCACTAACATGACATGTAGCTACCACAGAAATAATATCTGTGGTAGCTACTCATTTCATGAAATAAATAGGTAGGTATCTGGTGTTGGTAGATACCTATCTATTGCTATATACACTCCCGGAAACCTGAATCGGGCCACCGAGCATTTTTATGTTATGCCCAGAACATCAAAACAATTATAAATCAGAGAAAAAGTTTTTATGCAGTTTTGAAGATGACATACTCGTTGGTACCTACTGGTACCTACATATTGGCCATCATTTCGGTATCCTCGTTGTTCCAAACTTGAATTAACGAATTTGAAAAAGAGAAGAATATCGGAGTTTGGTCTTAAGAAGCAACAAGCTTTGATCAGCACGCGTATCATGACAACCATATTATACGGGTTTTCTACGGATTTCGTCGACGTAAGAATAACAAAAAAATAATGACAGATGGCGATTGTTTATCTGTAAAAAAAAATTATTCGTCTGTCGACAAAACCCGTTTCTATTGTAGTCATGCTAAGCGTGCACTACAGCACGACAAGATCGGTTCATCATTACCACCAGCCTGTAATAGTCATCTTAGCTCAATTCAGGTCCAAGAACAGCTTCGAGACTTTCATGGACTGATTGTTTGTGCTCGAACTGTTAGGAGACTCGAAGAACGTGGCCTGAAATCTCATAAGTCAGCCAACAATTTATAGTCCTAAACAGACACGAGGCTCCAGAAACTTTGCAGGAGTTGAAAACTGACATTTTGGAAACATGGGTGAACATTTCACAGCATAACTAATTAATTCCATGCCGAACCGATAGTGGCATTAATTAATTCCATGCAGAACCGCATGACATGACGGCTGCCGTTAATGCTTTTGGACTTTGGAGGTAACACCAAGTAACTAAATAAACGTTTTTAAACCATTTGTTTCCCCCTTGCCCAGAGACACGTGAAAAGACGAGTTATTATAATTTAAAAAAAAATTACATAGACTTTTTTAAAGTTAGTTTTCGATAATTTTTCATGAATATTCAGAAAAATACGGGCAGTCACATGCCCATGGGCGACATTGTACACAAACTTGAAATCAGTATATTAGTAGGTCCCTACCTACTATAATATACCGATTTCAAATTTGTAACAATGACGAACGGAAATTATAGGTAGATAAGGACTGGCATCAAAACGATTTTTTTTCTCTGTGTCAAAGTTGTTTTTCTTTGTGCTGCTTGACATTATTTAAAAAGATGCAGGGAGGCTCGATTTAGGTGTCCGGGAGTGTTACTATAAAATTAACTTCGTAATTTTATTTTTAGTCATAAGTCTATGGTGGTCTGCTGTCCAATGTGGCTATGCATCGTGTGGGTAATAATAATAAATAGTTTGGGAGTAGGCTGTTGTATCCAGAAGATGTACTCAGGCAAACGTGGAATAGCTGAAAGAATCAACAAGACTATGAGGCATTACCGGAGCGTTCCAAAATACAAACATTTTTTAGATAATCTGCAGTGGTCTTTGAAGTGTTGCGGGGTACGTTCATAAAGCTATTAGTTACTTGGTAGAATTTATATTAAGAAATAGTTTTTTTTCCCATGGGGAAATATTTAATTAGTATTTTAAAAAAATATGTTCAACTTGTCCATACCTACCTAATGATGACATGATGGCTATTCAAATAATTATAAATGGTTCCTGGTATTTCAGCTCAATTCGTATCAAGATTGGTTTGATAACGACTGGTATGATAGAATACGTGATTACGAGTGGGATCCTAATGTAATGAGACGGACTGGGCATAAAAAGAACGAGTTAGAAGTAACTGACAGCGTTCCATTAAGGTTCGATTTATGTTATCAACCACAATATTTGCAAAGTAGCGCGCGCGGCGTTGTTGCCGCGGCAGTGCTGCCTACAGCTGCCGCTGGCCGCTGATTTCGAGCACCTGCTGCTCGTGGTGTATCGCTGTTTTGTCAACGTTCACGAGCTGTGATGAACGCCGGACTACTGGTCTGACGTGGCGGCAGGGCGACACTGCGCGCAGCAATGATGTCGCAGGCCCGCAGCAGTGCTGCCGCGACATTTCTGCCGTGCTCGGAATGTAATCTCATATAAACCTATAAAAGGTAAGTGACGCGGTCAGAACTGCTGCGGCAGCACTGGGGTAGGTAAGTACCTACCTCAAGGTACCTAGTAAATACCCATCCAGGGGGACCCTAGCTGGCAGCTCATGGAGGCCTCGCACACTACGCGGCCACGACTGGTCGTAGCCGCAACCTTGGTCCCATAAGCTCTAAGAACTTAGCTACAACTAGTCTGACGCCAAGCGTACCTACTATGTTGGGTTATATTTACCGAATTATTTACTTACTTATCAAATATTCTAGTTTTTAGTTATCTCATCTATTAAAACTGTTGATTATTTTTTGTTTTAGTTGCTGTAAAAGCGGTTCATGCATATCTAATTATCTCATGGAACTGGGAACTCATTCTATTAACACTCAAGGATGTGGGGATTTGCTGTATCGCATTATATTAGGAACTATGATAGGGCACCTTGTTATGTTCACGTCTGTTATCGTAGTGGAGGTAAGTTGTTGAATTAATTACCTACCTAATCTATTTGACTAAATTGTTGGTTAATAGGGACTGTTCCCCATCAGTGTGATGGGGAACAATCCCTATTAACCAACCAAGCTATCACAAAGTTACTATGTTACTACGGTACGGACGTGCGGTCCCGTATCGTTCATGTTCGATTGGATTAGCAGAATGACTTTTAAGAACGTTTCGGTCGATCGTTGGCGTCAACTACATCGTTACGGCAGTGGGATCGTTGTTCATTAGTAGAATAAGAAAACGCTTTAAAGCCCTGATTAAGCTGAGGTTCAATTGCAATTTCAAAACAATTTTGTTAGTAGAATCGGCCCCCAGGTCGACTGTAGTAGACCTGAAACTAACTTCAAGAGGTGCCATTTTTTTAACTCGCTCGAAGTCGTATCTAATGCTTCTTCTTTATTCAACAGGCTGTAATTCTGAGACTAATATTCCAAACAGGTCAAAATGACCAGGTTACCAAAAAACTGAAGAACATAAATGTTAGACATATAATGTCTGTGAACGATAAATTTGCCGCCTCCAGCAACTCTTTAGAATTAAACCCTGACGATACTGATTATGAAAATGAAGTTCATCTTGGAGATGTGCAATTAACAGATGGTGATGGTCAATCCAGGTACCATAATAGCCGATCCACACACAAAAACTGAAGTCTGCACAGCATGTTTGGGCTCATATATTTAATAGTGGACGTCAAGTTTTGAAGTTCGTTATTTCGTTAACAAGTAGAAATGTGTGAGCGCGTTCATTCAAAAAGTTGACAACGTCGCAGTTCAAATTAATCAAAACAGGTAAATTTATTACAGCTATTTGCTGTCAAAAATTTACCTGTTTTGATTAATTTGGCAATATTACTGTATGGAAATAAGAAATATGGCTAACTATAGAATATTACTAATGAATTGCAACTATAACATTGAATTTGATGTTGCACCCGTTTTAGGTGTAAAAAAGGCATTTGTAAAGTTTACAACACTTTTTTTACATCTAAAACTAAATACTCGGTGTTACGATATTCATTATTGCATTTCACAATCAATATTTTAGTTCACTAGTTATTTCTTAGTTCCATATTTCTTATTTCCATAGAGTAATATTGCCAAATTATTCAAAACAGCGAAATATTGGACAGCTATTCCCAAGTAGCACAGAACTGCTTTATAAATTTTCACCCACAATTTTGGCCCACAGCGTTAGTCTAAGCATTTATACCGACTTATTAGTTCACCCAGGCTGCAATAGTTGTTTAGAAAAAAACGAGGCTCACTTTAATTAACGCTTTCTTCTGTACTGTAAATCTATTAAACACCACAAACACGCCACAGATATCACTGTTATTCAGCGTTTATTTATTTATTTATATTTATTTATATATACTTTATTGTACACCAGATTATACATTACATAAAGAAAAAGTAATACACTACAAAATATACAATGGGCGGCCTTATCGCTTACTGCGATCTCTTCCAGGCAACCTTGGAATGGACAGTGATTTTATGGACATAAAATGGGGTTATCTTAGGTGCAAATAAATGGTATATAAGTACAATATACTATAATAGATACACAGATAAATGCTATATAA
Organism: Agrochola macilenta; assembly: GCA_916701695.1. Taxonomy (NCBI): domain Eukaryota; kingdom Metazoa; phylum Arthropoda; class Insecta; order Lepidoptera; family Noctuidae; genus Agrochola; species Agrochola macilenta. The sequence continues at coordinate 13,895,260 of OU753558.1, forward strand.
TAGATACATGGATACATACATACTAACTATATAAGCAACGAAAATAAATGACGAATATTATTACAGCTAACGATAAAAACAGAATCATAACGACAAGTAATGTTCCTTCACGAGTCTTTTAAACACTGGCAACGATTGCGCGCGCTTTATTGGAACTGGTAATGCATTCCACAAACGAGCTGCCTGGACAGTAAAGGATTTGTCAAGGAAAGTTGTGGAATGCATTGGCATTTTAAGCTTCAAGTTATCTGATGACCTTAATAATTTCGTGTGAGAGTCACAAAGAAACTGGAAACGTTTCTTGAGATAAAGAGGGGTGGAAGGGGAAAAGAGCACATTATACAAAAGGGAAAGAAAACTTGCGTTTAGTAGTGCAGTACCTTAACAGCTGCAAGAGCGCGTGCTTGAGAACACAAATAATGCAGTTTCCAGAATATAAACCCATATTACTATACCTACCATGTATAAACCCAAGCGTGTACTATAAAACCGTGCATTTAAAGAGAGAACATAATTATGAACTATCTACTTTATCGTCAGCAGTTACGATAATAACAAATAATGAATGCTTTATGCTGCATACAGATACAGATAAACTTTTACCCTATTATTTTTATTTATTTTTTTTCAAATCAAAAGTCATTTATTCAAACTAGGCTGAGAATCAGCACTTTTCGAACGTCAAAATTACATAAGACAGTCCCCCAAAACGCCCACCCTTCACCACTTCCTAGTGCGTTAGCTGGGAAGAAGAAGTGGCGCAACAAACTCCCCAGCTGCACAGCTGTCTGTTCAGTTAGAAGAACAAAAAAAAAAGATTCTATATAATAGTATTCAAAATAATTTACATTAAGCAACCCAAAACATAATTTAAATTATTAGCCATATATAAGCTAGCACACGCCAATATACCAAACAAAATCATCGAGAACTATACTCAGGCAGAAATAAAAAACAAAACGTAAACAGAACTTAATATCTTAATAAAAGCCTCCAGGCATAAAGGGCGTGCCCGCTTACATATAGTTGTAACTGGAAGTTATAAATGATAAACTAGGACCCTCGAGGTAAAATAAATAAACAAACAGTTAATTACTAATAGCAATAAATAATATGATCAAATGTCGAGGTCACTAGCTAACCACATATTGCAATACAACTCATAAAAAAACATTGTGAGGAGTAGATTATGTCAACAATAAATTAAATTTAAATAATTTGACTTTTATAGTCAAATAAATTAAACAATTACTTATATAAACTCATATAACTTGTCAGTGGGTAAGCTGGAGAAAGAACATAAACATTGTCTTGAGTTAATTACAGCGACCAACTATTCTTATCATTTAAGTAGTCGTTGATAGAATAGTATGCCTTTGAACAAAGCTTGGATTTTACTTTCGTTTTAAACGCATTAAAAGGCAAATCTACCAAAGAAGAGGGTAGCTTGTTATAAAAAGTTATACCAAGCCCAACAAATGAGTTATGAACCTTATGAAGCCGGTGAAAGGGAGCTCGTAGTTTGTCTTTATTTCTAGTGTTAACATTGTGAAAATCACTGTTTTTAGTGTATAAGTGTATATTTTGCCTAATATATAAGATATTGGCGAAGATGAATTGAGATGCCACCGTGAGGATACCAATATCTTTGAAAAAATCTCTCAGAGAAACTCTGGCACCTAGCTGGTAAATAGCTCGAACAGCTCGTTTTTGAAGGACAAATATATTTTGAATATCAGCAGCTTTGCCCCACAGCAGAAGACCGTAGGACATAACGCTATGAAAATAACTAAAATAGACTAAACGAGCTGTATCGACGTCAGTGTATTGTCTTACTTTCCTGACGGCGTAGGCGGCGGAACTGAGCCTTCCCGCTAGGCTCGATATATGTGGGCCCCACTGAAGTTTGGCATCTACTGTTATGCCCAGAAAAACTGCCGAATTTACGGATTCAAGCACCTCTTTATTTAAGACGATGTTGGGACCTAGATTTCTAACATTAGGTAGGGCGAACTTTACACATTTCGTTTTCTTAGCATTGAGAACTAGGTTATTTGTCGTAAACCAATCTGTAACCATTGAGAGTGCACTGTTTACATCGTCAAAATCTTGTCTATTCCTGTCTACTTTAAAAATAAGAGAATATTCAGGACTCAGGTGTTACTTATACACCCGAATAACAGCATTTCTCTAGGCGGAGTCAGTGGATTGTTATGCATTTAAATAGCAGCAAACCTGGCAGCCATTCTGTCTTGGGCTGAATAATTGAACTTGCGTAGACATTTAATTAATCTGCTGATTGAATTATATGTAACATGAAACGAATATTTCTACACCGGGCTATTTTGACAGCTTCTTGACGTCCTTAGTTGTACAGACCTCAGTATTAAATAAAATAATAATAAAACAGTTCATTTACTATCCGCCATTTTCGCTGCGTGACTGAATTATTGTAATTATTTTTTTATTTATTGTTGGTTTATTTTAGAAGATATCGATTGTAATTAATTTGGTTTACAAATAATTTACACGTAACCAGCTTTTTATCAATTTCTTTGTCAAAAACAATAACATTTATTTCGTTAACTATCCTGTTAGTATTTTTTTTGTATTTAGTGGTATTTTGAGAGCGCGTGAAAATTTTGAACGAAACATATATTTCAGAGTAAAGTTACCTCCCCATTATGATTTCAGACATATTAGGAAGAAATCAAAGGTTTACTAAACGTAAATTATATTTATTTTCTCTCAAATAGCACTTGTGATCTTGCACACAGCACATACATTTTTCATGTTTAACAAATTGACAGTTCATATTAAAGAAAAATAAATAATAAAGCTATTGCATTCCACAATATTACGCTCAGAGTGTACTTTCAACTGTGTAAAAGCTTATACAGATGGTTCTGAGAGTAGTGCTGGTAGTGGCGCTGCGGTTTGGGATCCACAATTAAATACAAATGTCAAACTTGCTATAGACTCTGATATCTCCATTATGCATGTCGAGTTAATTGCAATAGCAGAGGCTCTTTCCTATATTAACTCAATCAATCATGATAAATTTGTCATTCTAACAGACTCGACGAGTTCGCTGCAACACTTGGCTCGGTGCACTTCGCCCGTGCGAGGAGTACCGATAGCCTACATGATTTTGGAGTCTATATTCAAATTAGGTCAAAGATCAATCTCGTTAGTTTTACAGTGGATCCCATCTCATGTACAGATTCAGGACAATGAAAGAGTGGATCTTTTGGCCAACCAAGCCGTGTCAGATGGAATTTCTGTTAATGTTCGTTCTTTTTATACAGATTATATAAAAATAATAAAACAGCAGTGTACAGATGTGTGGAGTGATGAGTGGAATACTTTAACCAGAGGTCAACAGAAAAGGGAATGTGGTACAAAACCATCCAACCACAGCTTCCAGTGTATAATTGGATCGATGAAAATGTATTTAGCAGAAGTGAATTACTTATGGCGCTAAGGCTTCGTTCCGGTCACATTCCGTCAAGAAAGTTTGGTTTCCTAATGAAAAAGGTTACGTCACCCAACTGTCAAGAATGTGGAGTAGTCGAAGATGTGCAACATGTTTTGATGGAGTGTGTGCGGAATGAAGCTTTGCGATTTAATTTACTTGGTCCAACAAACAAGTACGACACTGGGGACTGTAATGCTATCCTGGCTTTTCCTTTATCGGAACAAGCTAGGATAATGTACAAATTGGCATTTTTTGTTTTAAAGTAAATTTGTAAGTAGTACTATAATATGTAACTTTAGAATTAAAAAGTGTTTTTAGGTTTAGTTATTTTGATGATGTTACAGGGTGACGTTATCGCTCTGCGATAAAGCCCTTAAAAAAAAAAAAAAAAAAATGCATATAAAATTTACACATTCATCTTTTTGCTGTAAAGGTAACACATGTTATTATATTATTGTTATTCAGGCAATTTTCAGCTTTTGGGGTGACTTTTACACATATAAATGCTAATATGATGTTGATATAATACAATTATTTGATAATTGGAATTCTTATACAGCTATGTGCTGAATAATTTGTGCCTAAATTAGAGTTATATCAGCAGAGGATACGCTGCTACGCTGATAAACAGCAATTGTATGCAGTTAATGTTTTCACGGTGTACTGTGAAAATGCTGATTTAAAGCACTTTTGTGCTACTTGGGTTTGCGATGTTTCCAACTTTCTGTATAAACGCTCTTAATTTTATACATATCGTGTAGACTAGCTATAACAGCACGTAAGTGGCACTTGAACAACAACAACGGCCCTTACACTATGATGATACTAATATACGCATCGCAATCAATAATAGAGAATATGCATGTTTTTTTTTTCACTTAATTAATCTATACAGGGTGGCATCTACGCGAAAACGGTTACCATGGACAGTGGCGGGGCAAGATCTAAATTTGACGTGGGCGAGGTACATTTCGCGAGGCCCTCTGGTGGCGCAAGAAGACGATAAAAAAATAAAAATAAAACAGAAAAATTGAGACTGACAAATTTTTAGGTATTTATGTAGAGATACAGGATAGGCCGTTCAAAAATATTGTGGGTCTGTGAAAACCATTTTTTGATTCAGGCGGATCCCTGAATCGAAAAATGGTTTTCACAGACCAGGGTTTTTTTGCGCTTTAAAGTACAAATTTTTGTTACAATCAAGTGTAATACCCTGCCAGCTAAATGGTTGTTGTTGGATATGTGAAAAACTTCACGCCAGTAGTATATAACGAAGTTAAAAGGAAAATTATCACAGCTAAGTTAGGCTTTACAAGTTAACGAGTAATAATCGACCAACTTACATTTGCAGTTCGAAGACGATGCATCTAGAATAAGATTACTATACCACGATAGGTAAAAAAGAATGAAAAATGAAGCAATTACAGATAAATTAATTATGTGATAGATCCATGGTGCTCACATATTTACAAACATTGCAAAATTATACGATATTCCTCAAGTAATACTAATAAGTCAGTGTGTGAGTTCAAGAAATCACAGAATGTAAAATCAGAGTTATAAAAAATAACAAATTAATTAAATAAGCTACCAGTTTGATTTTGTCTAGACTCTAAATTTTCCTATGGAGCAGAACCAGCATGTTTCCAAGCATTCCTATCTTGGATATAATCCTCAAATTTCTAATATGCTTGTTTACAGAGTGTACTTTTAATATGAGTTTTAAATTTTCTTTCATTTAATTGTAATATATCACAAGGTATTTTATTGTAACATTTAACACAGTACCCCATAAAAGATGTATGTACTTTAGATAATCTGAAAAATGGTTGATCTATTTTATCTTTATTTCTAGTATTAAAATTATGTCTATCACTTATTTTATTAAAAATATGTAGATTTTTTCTTACATACATAATATTATCATAAATGAATTGGCAAGGTACTGTCATAATATTAATCCTTATAAATAGTTCCCTGAGAGATTCGCGACGATGTAGATTATAAATGGCTCTGACAGCTCTCTTTTGTAAAATAAAGTTGGATTCAATGTCAGCAGCCCGACCCCACAGTAAAATGCCATACGACATGATACTGTGGAAGTAGCTAAAACAGACTAAACGCGCGTCTTCTACATCTGTTAACTGTCTTATCTTTCTAACAGTATAAGCGGCCGAGCTTAACCGCCCCGCAAGAGATGTTATATGAGGTCCCCATTGTAATTTCTCGTCTAGCGTGATTCCTAGGAAAACCGTTTGATTAATAAATTCTAGTTTTTCTCCATTCAATATGATGCCACATTCGCTACTTCTAACATTGGGTAATTTAAATCTAATGAATTTGGTTTTTTTATTATTTAGTACCAAATTATTTACCGTAAACCAATCTTGGACTTGAAGAATAGAGCTGTTAACGTCGTCAAGATTTTGTGACCGTCGGTTAATTTTAAAGATCAACGATGTGTCATCTGCAAATAACACCATCTTCGGTTGATTTTGAAGTAATTGGGGTAAATCATTAATATAAACTAAAAAGAGGAATGGACCCAATATCGAACCCTGAGGAACGCCCATTGCCATTTCAGACCCCAATGAGTTTACGCCGTTTACTTGAACTTGAACTTTTCTATCTTTCAGGTATGATCTTAGTAAATCAAGAGCTGTATTTCTAATCCCATAGTGCTCCAGTTTCAGCAGAAGTGTTTCATGGTCTACGCAATCGAACGCCTTCGAGAGGTCGCAAAAGTTTCCAATGGCATCTTGTGCTTCTTCCCAGGCGTTAAAAATGTTCTTTATGAGGGTGACACCGGCGTCAGTGGTACAACGCCCTTTGGTGAAACCGTACTGTTGTTCATGAAAGATGGAATTTTTATTAAAGTGACGTAACATTTGATTGAGCATCAACTTTTCAAACACCTTGCTGAGAACTGGCAGAATTGACACAGGCCTATAATTGTTGGGTTCCTTACTATCACCGGATTTGAACAAAGGAACTATTTTACTGTGTTTCATGAGATCCGGAAAGACTCCTTGGTCTACACTGGTGTTAAATATGAAAGCTAAATATGGCGCAATGGTTTCGATGATAGATCTACAGACTTTTACAGACATTCTCCATAGATCTTCTGTTGATTTAATTTTAAGATCTTTAAAAGCTTTTATAACAGCCTGGGGGTTTCTATGCTGAAACCTCAGCACCAAAGGACATGACTTTACATTTTTTCTAAGTAAGGTAGCAGAAAGCACGGGTGAGGAATTTAAAGTTTCCGTAGTTTTAAGGGGAATATTAGCAAAAAATTTTTCAAATTCCTGAGCTATTTCTACATCTGAGTTGATAGGGCCATGTGCAGTCTCTAAGTTAAATTCAGTATTACACTTTCTACGTTTCTTTTTGGGATAAATTCATCCCAACTACGGAACCCTTGATTGTGCGTGGTCCAACACGCACTTGGCCGGCTTTTTTTATTAATTTTAGTTCAATGTACCGGACCGAAACAATAGACACAACCTATTTATTCAATAAATATTAATATTTTTCAAACAATGAACCGAACTAAAAAAATATATCACACAAATACGTACGGCGCAACACTGCGTGCGATATTTTGATTGGCTTTCTAGCCGTTGAGAATGAAAGTGACGTAAACAAATAGAATGGGAAATTCCCAACTATGGCCGGCGGGGATTCCAGCGATAGCAACGCAAACGCAACGCCAGCAAATGTTGCTAGACTCATTAAAAACTTGGTATGTCAATATATCTATTAGTAAAATTAAAAGAGTAAAATTGCATCGCGTTCACGGCTTTAGGAATACATAAACCTTGACCGCGGCGCCGTAGGTGGTGGCCTACGTCGCCCACGCTTGACACCGCCACTGACCATGGATTCAGTACCTACATGATTCTAAACTCCTTGCGTGGAAAATTTTCGTCTGTTATTAAAAAAAAAAATCTGCTATTTCATAGAAAAGTGTAATACCTCCGCGGTCAAAATGTATGGAATAGCTGATTTTCTTAAAAATAACCTACGAAAAGTTTCAACGCAGGGCGGTTCAGAATCATGTACTGAATCCATGGTATCAGTTTTCGCGTCGATGTCCCTGCCACTCTGTTTATAAATGACAGTAATATAAACCCAAGAACAATATTAAAAGTTTAGTTCAACTACTGCTTAGTGAGTAGGCCCCCCTGGTCGCGGTCATGATAAGACGTGATTTACCACGATATTGCTTTGTTTACATCTGTTTTTAGCCACAAACCAGTCAGTGCTTTATTCAAGCAGAAAGCGCACTTACTCTTACCATAATGAGATTTCAAGGAATTTTTAAAGTATTGAAAGACACTTTATCCATAACGGATAAAGTACCGCTATTTTCGGCACAATAGTGGCGCTGCCTCGGCTTGGCTAAAGGCCGTAAGCATTGCATTATCACTGTCACTTGTTATTTTGTTTGATTGTTGAGGTTAGTTCGCTGCCCTTTGTATTGATTGATCATATTTGTTTTAGACAATAATTATATCAAAAGTCACTACAAATACCTACTATATACGAAAAATGAAGTAGCAAATGAAAATGGCTGAAAGTTAGGTAAAAGTAGGTTAGGTTAGGTTAGGTTAGAACTCCCAACGGCCCTTCTCAGGGCCAACCCACCGGCCCTTCTCAGGGCCAACCCAACGGCCCTTCTCAGGGCCAACCCAACGGCCCTTCTCAGGGCCAACCAAACGGCCCTTCTCAGGGCCACGTGTCGGAAGCTGACCGCGCACCATCTGCGGCCAGCTCATTATTTAGAAGGCCAGACGAGTTGTCGGACTCCGACGACTCCGTCATGGACACGTCGGCGTCCGAGAGCGACCGCTTTAAGCGGAAGCGGTCCGTGGGCTCCTCGGAGTCCGTTAGGGCGAAGAAGAAGTCGAAGCCTAAAAAGGCCTCGACTTCTACTGCGCCTTCTTCCCACAGTGTGGGCTTGGTGGACGCCGAGCGCCAGTTGAATCTGGCGAAGAGGGCGCAGCTTCAACAAGACCTGGAGGAGAGGGTCGCTGCCAAGGAGCAGCAGGCGCAAGCTGCCAGAGCGAAGGCTGGCTACGGTGCATCCAGTGTGCTGTATGCCGACCACTCCCTGGCGGAACTGGAGCGCATGGCGCATGAGGATAGGGAGGAGGTCCTGGAGGTCGCCTCAAAGTCCTCCAATTTGAAGGGGACCTTCCAGAAGGCCCTCAAATGCCGTGCCGCCAGCATGCACGGCATCGTGACAGAGCTGGTCAAGCGCACGGCCACGGACGAGACGCGGCAGCTGCAGGCGAAAGTGGATCGCCTGCAGGCGGAGGTCAGCCAGCTGCACCAGAAGCTGGCTGAGGCCACGGCCAGGCCTGCCCAATCCGCCCCAGGTCCAGTGGTAGGAGACTCCTCCTCCTCCTCCCCTGCCACTCTTGAAGCCACATTCCGTGGCATCGTCATGGAGGAGAGGGCCTTCATCCGGGCCTGCTTCGCAGGCATCGAGGACCGGCTCCTTCCGGAAAAGCGGCTGCGCCCGCCGCTAGCGGCGGACAAGCGTCCACCGCCCAGGGAGCCGGAACCTGCGCCTCTAGCAGGCCCAGCATCGGTTGCCCAGCCCGCCAAGGGCAAAGGCAAGGGCAAGAGGACCAAGGCGGCTCCTCATGCCCCCACCACAAGCGCGGAGGTAGCGTCTGGGTCGTCTGCCACTCCAGCAGCCCCCCAGAACTCGCAGGAGGAAGACGCCCTCCTTCCCTCCACCACCCCGTCCAACCAGCCGTGGACGGAAGTGGTCAAAAAAGGGAAGAAGGGGAAAAAGTCGGCTCCCAAGCCCGCCAGCGCGGCGACTGGTCCTCCAGCGAAAAAGGTCGGCGGGAGGAAGCTGGTTCCTCCCAAAACCGCGGCCGTCGTGGTGACCATCACCCCGGAGGCCGCGGAGCGTGGGGAAACGTATGAGTCCGTCCTAAGACGGGCTCGTACTAATGCTGATCCCTCCCAGCTGGGGATCAGCAATATCAAGTGCCGCCGAACTCTAACCGGGGCTCGAATTTTCGAGTTCTCGGGGGAGAAGCGCGGCACAAATGCGGACCTCTTCGCAACAAAGTTGCAAGAGGTCATCGCGGATGTGGCCAAGGTTGCCAGGCCAATTAAGACCGCAGCCTTGGAGGTGGCCGATCTGGATGACTCGGTCACCAAAGAGGATGTGGTGGCGGCCGTCGCGGCGGCTGGAGGCTGCGAAGCTGGCGCAGTGAAGAGTGGAGTCATCAGGCCCGGCCGCCGCGGCTTGGGCATCATCCGCGTCGAGTGCCCAGTCGCCGCGGCTGGGGCCGTCCTTGCAGCGACCAAGGGACGGCTGCTGGTGGGCTTCAGCTCGGCTGTGGTCCGGGCACTTGAGGACCAGCCTGTCCGCTGCTTCAAGTGCTTCGCGGTCGGCCACACCCGAGCCACGTGTCCCTCCAAGTCCGACTGGGGAGGCACGTGCTTTCAATGCGGGCAGGAGGGACACGGGTGGGCCGCTTGCACCGCCGCCAAGCCGCACTGCGCGGCGTGTGCCGCCGGTGGCCGCCCCGCGGACCACAGGATGACGGGCAGGAGCTGCAAGCCCCCCGTGAGGAAGGGCGTGGTGCCGGCGCAGGTTCGCCCTGTTGCCACCGCCGTCGCAGTCGTCGCCGCTGTAGCTCCAGTGGCGGCGGTAAATGAGGTGGGGGGTGCGATGTCGGAATAACAATTTCCGACTACCGCATCCTCCAGACGAACACCAACCACTGCAGAGCGGCCCAGGACCTGGTAGTGCAGGTCATGGCCGAGTGGTTGGTGAACGTAGCGGTGGTCGCCGAGCCCTACTCGATCCCCGGCAGCTGGCTGGGTGACGAGGACGGCTCGGTGGCACTAGCGGCGCGGTCTTCCACAGACTCCCCTCCCCTCTCGCTATTAGAGAAGGGACCGGGATACGTGGCCGCCGCGTGGGGAGACTTAGCCCTTGTGGGGGTCTATTTCTCCCCAAACCGCCCTCTTCAGGACTTCGAGAACTATCTCGGAGTCCTGGCCGCCGTGGTCGGCAGGGCGGCGCCGCGTCAGGTCTCCGTACTGGGAGATCTGAACGCCAAGTCGGTGACCTGGGGCTCCCCGGCCACCGACGCCCGCGGGCGGGCAGTGGAGATGTGGGCGGCCTCCTCTGGACTCTCCCTCTTGAACAGAGGGAGCGTCCAGACATGCGTGCGGCGGCAGGGTGGCTCAATAGTGGACGTCACTTTCGCCACCCCTGCGTTAGCCGCGCGCGTGCTGAACTGGCGGGTGGACCTGGTGGAGACTTTGTCAGACCACCGCTACGTGCGGTTCGACATCTCCACCAGTGGCCCCGGAGCGACGCGGCCCCGCTCGGGGCCGTCACCGTTCCCACGGTGGGCTCACACCCGCCTGGACAGGGAGGCAGCGCGGGAGGCGGCGTTCGTCCAGGACTGGCTTTCGCCGTCTTCCGCCGGTCTGGACGTGGACACCGTGGCGGGGCACCTCAGGGAGTCTCTGACCGAGGTATGCAACTCCAGCATGCCTCGGTCTCGCCGACCACTACCAAAACGCGCCGTGTACTGGTGGTCGGCGGAGCTGGCGGAGCTTCGAGCGGCGTGTGTGGAGGCAAGGAGGGCCTACACGCGGAGTCGGCGGCGGCGTCGACGGGATGTGGCTGTCGGGGACCACCTCTATGAGGTGTACTTGGAGGCGAAAATGGTCCTCGACCGAGCCATCGCCGCCGCCAGAGACTCGGGGAGAGCGGAGATGCTGGAGGGTCTCGACAACGACCCCTTCGGGAGACCGTACAAGGCGGCGCGCAACAAATTGCGCCCCTTTGGTCCCCCCGTTGCCGAGACCCTCGAGCCCTCGTTTCTGGATGGGGTGGTTCGGTCCCTGTTTCCGTGCAGGGACAACTTCACCCCACCAGTGATGGACCCCCCGCTTGGGACAGCTCCGCCAGCTGAGGAGGAAGAGGAGGCCCCTCCTGTCACGGAGTCGGAACTTGGCGCGGCGATTCTCCATATCCGCGCCAAGAAGACAGCTCCGGGCCCCGACGGTGTCCCGGCAAGAGTGGTGGCGATCGCCGCCACTCAAATGGAGGAGAGGTTTCGGGACCTCTTCAGCGCATGCCTTGCGTCTGGGAGGTTCCCGAAACCGTGGAAGGAGGGGCAGCTGTGCCTCCTCCGCAAGGAGGGCCGCCCAGCAGACTCCCCCTCGGCATACCGGCCCATCGTTCTGCTCGATGAGGTCGGTAAAATGTTCGAGGGGATAATCGCTGCCCGCCTGAAGGGCCATCTGCGGCGTATCGGGCCGGACTTGTCGGACGCTCAGTTCGGGTTTCGGGCTGAGCGGTCCACGGTGGACGCGCTGGCCTGCCTTAAGGGGCAGGTGAAGGAGGCGATGGATGCGGGGGACGGATTGTTGGCTGTGTCATTCGACATTGCCAACGCCTTCAACTCCGTTCCCCACTGCACCATCCTCGAGGCGCTCCGATTCCACGGAGTGCCTCGGTACATGCGCAGTCTGCTGGCCAGCTACCTGGAGGATCGGGCGATCCTCCTGGTAAACAAGACTGGCCGAGTCCGGCGGTACGCCGTTGAAGCCGGCGTTCCACAGGGGTCTGTCTTAGGACCTCTCCTCTGGAACGTCGGCTATGATTGGCTCCTGCGGGGAACTCTCCTCCGAGGCACGAGTGTCGTCTGCTACGCGGATGACACTCTCCTCACCGCCCGGGGGGAGAGTTTCAGAGAGGCGGCCGACCTGGCCTCGGCGGGCGGATCCTTGGTCGCGGGGCGGATCCGCCGCCTCGGTTTAACGGTGGCGCTGCACAAGACCGAGGCCGTGTTCTTCCACGGCCCTCGGCAGCGCCACCCACCACCTGACGCCCACATCTTCGTGGAGGGCGTCAGGATTGAGGTGAAGGCCCAGATGAAATATCTGGGCCTTGTACTCGACAGCAGGTGGCGCTTCGGCCCGCATTTCAGCGGGCTGTCGTCGCGCCTGCTGAAGGCCGCGGGCGCTCTCTCGTGGCTGCTTCCCAACCTGGGGGGGCCCAGCGCGCGATGCCGGCAGCTTTACGCCGGCATCTTGAGGAGCATGGCCCTCTACGGGGCTCCTATCTGGGAGGAGTCCCTCCACAGACGAGAGAACGCCGCGGCCTTGCGGGCACCTCAAAGGGCCATAGCCCAGCGTGCGGCGCGGGCCTACCGCACGGTGGGCTATGCGGCAGCATGCGCTCTGGCCAGCACCCCTCCTTGGGAACTCGAGGCGTGGGTGCTCGCCAGAGTGTATGAGTGGACGGCGGAGCGAAAAGCGAGGGGCGTTCGCTCGGCTCCAGAAGAGCGGGAGGCCGTCCGGCGGGAGGCGAGGGACGCCATCGTCGTCCATTGGACGGGGGACCTCGCCACCGCAGCCTTCGGCCGCCGAACCCTCGACGCGATTGGGCCAGTGCTGCGAGACTGGCTCGAGCGTCCGCACGGGTTCCTCTCCTTCCGTCTCGTGCAGGTGCTGTCCGGACACGGTTGCTTCGGATCGTACCTGCACCGTATCGGACGGGAGGAGACGCCGTCGTGCCGCGACTGTGGCGCGGCGGAGGACGTGGCACAGCACACTCTGGAGGTGTGCCCGTCGTGGTCAGAGCCGCGCCGCAGTCTCGTCGCGGCGATCGGACCGGACCTCTCGCTCCCCGGCTTGGTTAACGCCATGCTGAGGGACGAGGGGTCCTGGGCGGCAGTCGCCTCCTTCTGCGAACACGTCATGTCCCAGAAGGAGGCGGCGGAGCGCGCACGGGAGGACGATCCTGCCGAGGCGCCGCTCCGAAGGCGGAGGAGGGGTCGAAGAAGACGTCAATACGATAGTCATCTTCGACTCCTCCCAGGTGGAGGCCAGCAGGCAACGGGTGCGGGGGCACCCTTGCCTGCATCGCACAGACCTCCACCAGTGTCGGACGGGAATGGCCAGGTGTTCCCGGCCATTCCCGTAGCCCCCCAACCCGGGGGGCATGCGGGGCCCGCCAGCTAGGCGGGCATGCGCCGGGAGGGTCGTGGATGTAAAGGCTGAGCCGGTTTCCCATGACCCTCCCATCACGGCGATGCGGGAACACCGCTGAGTTTTAGTGGGTATACTGTCACTAGGACAGGGAGTCCCACATACCCCGACTCGTCCCCCACGAGCCGGGGATGCATAAAGCATTTCTCAGCGACAAAAAAAAAAAAAAAAAAAAAAAAAAGGTTAGGTTAGAACTGTGACCAAATAACCGTGGCCAGGGTCCGTTTAGGCACAAGATAATGTAATGTTTAGGGAATGTGGTGATAAACAGCGAACTAACCCTACAATCAAACCAAATAAAAAGTGACAGTGACAATGCGGGATAAAGCTGCTCCCGAATATTCGGAATAAAACCATTCACTGTGATAGGATAAATAGGGTAATCAGCCAGGAACACTCACAATATTGTAGTACACTAAGTAGATTGATACAATCAGAAAAACAAGTGATATACGCACAATAGAAATAGTGAGAACTGGATTAATAATTAATTTGTAGTGTTTGATTATTATTATTTTTGTTATGTTTTTTTGTGGTGTACAATAAAGTATATATAAATAAATAAATAAATAAACACCAGAAATATAACCGTCAGAGTTTTCGTCCAAAAACGTAGTGATGTGTCACTATCGTAGGGATGTTACATAGTCATTCAGGCGAAAGATGTATTCATCGCCACAACAATGACAATGCGATGCGTACGGCACTTTAGCCGAGCCAACCACTATTATGCCGCTAGCGGCACTTTAATACACTGCCTTGAAATAATCGATTTTTATTCACACAGTTTTTTCGTTACTTCCGGCAGACGACGCGTTTTGAGTTTGCGTTCCGTTCCACCAAAAAATGCAACTTATACTAAACAATTATAAAACAAGTAATGCATAAAATTTTAAATAAAAATAGAAATTTGTTTCTTGACTCGTAGATAATAGAAATAGTATACCTATATTTAAATAATGGATAAGTTTTGAATTACGTTCATATTACCATGTCAAATCGTAACTATGGACGAGCGGTTGACTGTATAACCTGAAAACTAAATTCGTTCGGTCCAATGGACTATTTACCATCACAACGTTTGTCATGGCTAAATTCAGAAATAGTCTTATTTGTTTGCACTGGTTTAACTAGACACTTGTGTTTTTCAGAATGGCAGTAGTCAATCGAGTTACGATCGAAGACGAAGACTCTGAAAGTCCGAAGTATACGAAGAAATGGAAGGACACCGATGACTAATTTAATGTTACGTACCTATAGCTGTAACTTTACCATTTTACAAATTATCTATAAAACATGAATAAAGAAATGAAATAATAATTCCATTGAATTGAATACCTCTCACTCTCCTACCTACTTGTCATTTTACACAGTGAGCGCTGACCCAATTGTTGGTTGGGTTGTGGTCAGATAGGCAGTCGCTCCGTGTAAAATACTGGTACCTACTAATTCAGCTGCATCCGGTTAGACTGGAAGCCGGGTCCAACATACTTCGGAAAAGTTTAGACTGATGTTTAGTGTGTGCTGCGAGTATTTGCGAGAAACAGAAACTCTGCGCAAGTTCGTACAATCAACCGCACATCAGTGGTAACACTTGCTCTGCGCAAATCACCCTTACTGCTATGTCATTTAAAATGCAGTCTCAAACAGTACTTGCCCGTGGTCCCCCAGTCTAGTTCCCCTTGGGGTACCACGAGCAAATATTTTTGCCCGTGGAACCCCCAAGGGGGACAAAGGGGTACCATGGGCAAATTACTTGGCCCGTGGTACCCCCCCCTGCTAACCGCTAAATAAAGGCAACTTATAAGAGTAATAAAAGTGTTTACTCAAAAATATTTTCTTATTCATGCATTCTTTATTTCATTCTCGGAATTAATACCAAGTATGACCAAACTCTCTCTTACTTTTTCTAAATTCTTCCAGTGCCAACATTATGTTTTTTATTGAAAAATCTCATATGAAGTGGGAAAACAATTTATTTGTATTTTTTTGTCATTAAAAAAAAAAAGAATGAAGTGTTATGCACTAATGCACTTCATTTTTTAAATGTTTATTTTTATGGCAAATTGCAATGTTTGAGATGGGGTAACACGGGCAATAAAAATATATTTAATAAGAATATTGTTATTCAGGGGGTTCTACGGGCAAAAATATTTGCTCGTGGTACCCCAAGGCACAGATAATATAATCCCAAGGGGAACTAGACTGGGGCACCACGGGCAAGTACCGGTCTCAAATGCTATGAAATAAAAGCGCTGTCAAAGTAGAACTGTTATTTTGCCTGGAATGTGCGAGCCACGGTTGCTGAGACTATAAACCGAAGAAATAGTTAATAATAATAAGAAGTTTATTTATGGTGATTCCAAAATAAGATGGCAAAAGACTAGTTGCTAGTTCGAAAATGTTTTTTTTCTCTTTTTGTCTGTGTGACAGATTAATGACAGTGACAGAATCATAGCAGTTATCATGACATTGACACTGGAGGTGTCCCGTACTCGTAGTGCCACCTAGTACGAGTATCGGTTTTCCGGTTACTCGGAAAAGGTATTTGAACTAAGTAAAATACTTTCAATACCTTTTCCGAGTACGTATGCAGTATTTACTCCAATTCAGACTCTCGTACGGTTGAACGTTTCGTACCATTTGGTCCTTTCCTCCTTTCATATATCATTTGGTATTTCCCACCGCATATCAATTGCGAGTCAAAATAATTTGTTAAATGATGAGAGAGACTTATGCATTAAACTATTTTGTACTAAAATAAATTTAATTAAATTTTTTGTACTTCTTTACATAGTATAAAACAAAGTCGCTTCTCGCTGTCTGTCCCTATGTATGCTTAGATCTTTAAAACTACGCAACGGATTTTGATGCGGGTTTTTTTAATAGATAGAGTGATTCATGCGAAAGGTTTTTGTGTACAATACATTAAGGTTTTGTGTAAATTGGCTGAAATATGACGATTATTGTCTAGGATGTCGGAAAAAATCATGCCGACTGGGAGCTTTACT
Source organism: Agrochola macilenta (assembly GCA_916701695.1). NCBI lineage: Eukaryota > Metazoa > Arthropoda > Insecta > Lepidoptera > Noctuidae > Agrochola > Agrochola macilenta. The sequence continues at coordinate 13,911,796 of OU753558.1, forward strand.
GGCGTGCGCCGCGTAAGCCGTAAGAGATACATCAAATTTATGTTTCACAGAATTGTATATCTTAAAAAGTTCAAAAATAAAGTCCGCAATAGCATATGTATATCTTCTAAGGATGACCTACAGTAATCATTTTTATCTTTCAGAATTTGATAAAAATTTCATTGTTATTTCCGAAGCTATTTTGACCGGTATTTTATTTATCGTTATCCAATAAAATATATTTTTTAAATTGGGCATTTAATTTAGATTAAAATATGCCTTGACATCATATCATTAAAATTAATACTTTAAAAGATATCACAGATTCAAAATTACGCGTGACAAAATAATTATGGTTGCCGACAACGCGGGCACAGCGGTAGTGAATCAACGACTTTTCTTCGGATATTAGGTATGATCTAACTTATCCCGGTAGTACGTACCCGTGGGATATTTTCTTACATCCACGTGGGCGAAGCCACGGGCAAAAGCTAGTACTCCATAAATTTAAGATTTTGTGAGTTTTAAAAACAAGTTAGCAAAACGTACTTCGGACTCAATGAATCGCGTCATCGCGACCAATTGGCGAAATATTAATCAGTGTAGTTTCTATGTAAAGTTGGGTATTTAAATGCAAATCTTGGGTTTCATTCGATTTATCGAGTCTGGTTAAAATACGCTCAGGCTGCATTTCATTCATTCATGTAAGTTGTTATTCATTTATGTCTTAAGAGCTTCTTACGCTCTATGCAGGCCATCCAGAATAAACCACCTACTGAAGTTAGCAAATTGTGGGAAGAGAAGCATCCACCACCCCCATAAACCCCAGGAGCATTTGTCTCCCGGACGTCATCTGCAGTGGCCTATATGGTAAGCCCTCAATCGATTGTGTACCCAAGTAGGCCGCTGCAGACATAATTTGTCGAAGTGGGGATTACTGACCCATCCAATACAGGTGCGGTGCATCTGATCAGACCATGCCCCACTTGCTGGAGTGATAAAAGTGCCCGTTCACCTGCACCTCGGATGACCTAAAGAATACCACTGATGCCACAATCAACGTGACCTACTGGGCTCATATTATATAATAATAAAAAATACAACGAAGAACAGTACCATGGACACGAAAAGAAGAAGTTGTTATTTATGTACAGTTAATTTAATTCTTAGTAAATTCCTACGAATTTAATACGTAGTCACTATTATTAGAATTCTCACTTTGTCGTACTAGGTGCGGCCTAGTACAGAAAAATACCTAGTGCGCATACCTGTTCTAGTAAATACCTCTCATGTCATGTCTATTTGACTCTAGTACAAAGAAATATATGTTCTGTGAAAAAGACAGTCAACTGTCTATGTCTCTTATTTGTATTCTGATTTCTGTATTGATTTTGCATTTTTATTTGATAATTGTGGATAAAAGCGAAGGTATATCTATTTATTTCTAATAAAACTGTGCATCTCAATTGATCACAAACTTACTTGCTGTATCTTACGTATATTTGTAATACAACCAATTCACAACATAACCTCGTTAATTGCAGCGCACAATGGTATTCCTGACAGTTGTTAACTGGGTCCGTTCCCGTGGTCCTGACGAATTTTGGAGAAAAAGAAGGGTTTTTAAGCTTGCTGCGCATTATATTGGTCGTCGAAGAAACTGTTACTCAGTAGCAGTACGTAATGTCCACAGAGCGTTAGTTTACGCTACTAATGCTAGGAAACTGAAGAAACAAGATATGATTGATCTCTGGGCGACAAGAATCACTGCAGCTTGTGAACAACACAACATTACACCATATATATTAAAGGAAGGCTTGGACAGAGCTAACATTATGTTGAACCGTAAATCTTTATCAGATTTAGCCTGCTGGGAACCACGGACGTTTGAATGTTTGGCTGCTGTAGCTAAAGAGAAGCTGAATCTAGATGGTGTGATTGACAATGCTGATAAACAATATCCTACAGGGGTGAATCTAAAACTTAAGGATGTTATGCTAGAGGCTTGGTTGAAAGAAAGAAAACAATAACTTAGTTCAACATATTAATTACCTATTATCTAGTTATTTTAGTTCCACATTAGTTCTGTAAATAATAAATACTGTCTTATCAGAATAATGTATTTGATTGACTAGTTTCCTAATTCTTTTTTCAGTTTCTTGGTTAATTCATTTTGCTTTTCTAATATGTACAGGTTTTCTATTTTACGCCTTTGTTGCCGTTCAACATCCTGTATTACACCTTCATGCATTTTTTCCCTGAAACAACAGTGAGATTTGTTTATACATATAACTAAGGAAATAAGGACGAGGACATTCGTGTTCTGTTAAGGGTTTGACAAATGTTTTTCCTGACTGACTTCCAATTCCTACTGAAAATCCTTATCATTTCTTATAATGCTACTCTACGCAGGAGAGCAAGTATATTTTGTGGTAGCACTTGTTTAGTAATACAACCTATGAAGAGTTTCAACTCAAACCCTTTGGTTTGATAATCTGTTGATCTTCAGAAGATAAGGTACCAAATAATTATTAGCAATGAAAATACTGACAAAATTATTTGTGTTCATTACCTCAATAATAAAGACTAAATTATCTTTATAAGTCATAGGGTCAAAGAAACTCGTAGTTATTTTTTAATTCAGTAAATGTTTAGTACTTAATATTATTTAGAGGTTTACCGGGTTTACCTATCTGATTGTTGCTTTATGTGCACATAGGCTACAATTCCGATCGTCACAGAACATGAAAGCGTCAAAGCTAATTTTGAGGTTGGTGAAGACATTTTCACTTAAACTTGGCTGAATAAAATCACAATCCACATAGTTTCACCGAATTTCAAGATTCTGTTTCATGAATGAAGCAAATTAGCAAACTATCAGGTTGACACTGTTGACAGCACAAATGTGACAAAGGGATGACAGATTGACACTTGACAGCACCTGTTAAAGTTTGAGCTACCACAGACAGAAAAAGACAATACTTTCGAATACAATGTTATAGATAACGATACTCTGTTCCTTGTGATCGGATGCGTAAGGCAGTGGGGGCGTTAAGCCTCGTGCAGACTGATACGACGCGACAGCGCCACGGGGAGCCTTTAGGCGTCGGCGACGTCGGCGCCCGCTGACGGCCTCGGGCCTTGTAAAAAAGTTATTAAAAGTTCCCCCACGACCCCCGGTTTTGGGGGCCCCCCAAATCTCGAGAAGTACTTTTTAATCAAATCCCAAACAAGGCCAAAATATGTTCACTAACAAACAGGCAGTTTGTAGCTGGAGGTCCCACTACGTACAAAATATAAACATGGCATGCTAAAATTTTCGCGCTCCATCGTCCATTTTCTTCGTTTTCAAACTTATCTGCAAAGGTCGACAAAGTAACTCCTATTTCTGTATAAATATTCAAATTTACCTGAGACTGGGTGCAATCATTTTCGAGCTCGCTTCGCTCGCTCTAGCCTCCACTCCAATATTCTTCTCATACTCAAACTTTTCTGCATAAGTTATCGACGACAATGTATCTCATAAATTTTCTATGTATGGTCAAGAGAAAACCTTAAGTATCTTTCCGAGGGTACGAGCTCGCTACGCTCGCTTTTGCTTTCTGCATTCTCCCTATTCTCAAACTTTTCTGTATATCTTAACAAAATATCTCCTAAATTAGGTTGTGTTTTTACCATTCTCGACCGGCGGCGTGCAAAAATTTTCGAATTTGCTTCGCTCGCTCTTGCATGCTATTTTCTGCATTAGAAATAGCGGCTGGTGTTAGCTATGACAATAATCTTTAAAAAAATCAGTAAGGCTAAAAACCGTAAAGTTCGTCTATTTTATTTTAATTTGTGTTTGTTTATGTAGGTACCTAATAATTGTCATCATTTGATTGGCAATAAAACTCTTATGTATATTCGTACGTTAGTGTATAATTCAGCACGTTCGATTTAACGTTTTTCTTTAGTCTGGGAAATAAAAGGGGCCTCGCAAAGCTGATCAAGTCTAGCGCTGCAACTGATCTAAGGTTTGTATTTTAATCGTAATTATCGAACTAAGATTGAGGCGAATCCCGCACGGGACGCGGGACTGTAGTTACATGCGAACACTCCTTAAAGCTTTTGTACGTTTTACTAGCCTTTTTGGCGATGCATTCTATGCTGCTACTTATTTCCGATGCTGCATGCTGCATTGATGGATGACGAAGGTCGTAAAATTACAAACTTATAAGATTTAACTTTGTTTCAGACTTTGCAGGTGACAAGAGAATTTAGCCTAGAGTTTAAAATTGTCAGTAGAGAGTAGCGTCCATTAGTGTTCCTGTAACGTGTAGGTCGGTAGCTATTATAGTACATAGACATTCCATCATCATCATCATTTTAGCAGAAAGACGTGCAGATCTGGACATAGGCCTTCCCCAGGCATGGCCACTTTGACCGGTTCTGTGTTTCTCGCATCCAGCGGATTCCTGCGGCCTTCACTACGTCATCGGTCTACGTTGTGGGTGGCGATCTTCCGGAAGGTACGCGGTCGCCACTCCAGAACTTTTCGGCCCCATCGACCATCTGTCCTGCGAGCAATGTGCTGCCCACTGCCACTTATGTTTGGCAATTCTTCCGGCTATATCGGTTACCTTAGTTCTCCTACGGATCTCTTCACTAAGTGATTAACTCTAATAACTAATGCCTAATGCCCAACTTGACTAATTCCATGGTCGGTATGTATTACTGCCGGGTACTTAGCGCCGCTCTTCCGAAAGGCAAGACATGATGTCAACCATTAATGTGGACTGTCCCATCGTGTGGGGGACCAGCATCAATTTTACACTCCTGGTTTAATATGCTATTTATTTTCTTGTGCTTATTAGGCAAATTATTGTTGGGTGCTGAAATTCTATAGTCTTCCGAATTAAATAGTTGAAGTTCTGAAGACGTAGTAGGCCTGTGCATATTGCCCAGCAGCTTAGCACTACTGACGCACGTTGGCGAATGTGGCGATGGCAACCGTAAATCAGTTTTGGAAAAAGTAAAAAAAAAAACAAGTAAGATAACGTTTTTATTTCAGAATTTGTGCTGTTTTGTTTGATGAGATAACGTAGCAAATAATGTTGTGTGTTTTAACTGCTGGAGTCAAATTTCTACCTACCTTACATTTATTCAAAACTGTAATAACATTGTAAGTAGGTAAGTACGTACATAAGATTTCTAATATGTATTTAAATACCTATAAGAACATTTTGTACAGTTAGGTACAGTAAGTACCTAGTTAAAAATCTTAAACACGGAACCAATTTCATTAAAGTACCTAGGTACATGTGCTGTTAAAATAAGTTGTACTAATATTTTTGTTATCAGTTAACACTAAGGTATTGGTTAGATAAGAGATTTTAATGAGTAGATAACTATTAGGTACTTCTTGACTGATTTTTTTTTGTCACGATAAATGTAAAGATGATTAAGTTGGCTTGTCTATGAAGTTGGTCCCAGTCATTACGAAATGTTTCAAAACAAAACAGGTTCAGGCAGATCTTAGCCTGAATATTAAGGTCGGTGTCCATTGAGTTAACAGCTCCTGTTGCATCTTTACATTACCGATACCTACATGTTCGAATTAGCGTAGATGCGTTTCTTTGTTGTTTAGCTACTATTTCGATGTACCCAAATTGGCCATCGAACTTACAAAAATATAAATACAAAACTTAGGTAAATATTTACAATAATTTTTACTACTTTCTAACTATATTACACAAAGTTTGAGTATTCCACTAATTGTAAGATTATAATAATTATACAAATTTATGGTCAGTCAGTTACCTACTGAGATTGTTGTAACAATATTAACAATATAAATATCTGCAAATAACATAATGAAAGTTCAAAGTTCAAGATTTTATTTCATAATCTCGGAATATTCTTTGTTGAAATGCGTAGACTATTTACAACATTTTATGTTAATTGATGAGTATTTAATACATAGTCAAACTGTTGTAGTTAACAGCTCAAGATTCAAAATTTAGCTCGTATAAATCTATGTCTAATAAAAACACAAGAGTTCATAATTTAAATAAACGCAGCTAAATGTTCACCCTGTAACAACTTCACGCTTGAAAAGTTTCACTGATAATTCCATTTCGAAGCATTTCAACGAATGTTTCCATTTCGTTACTTCGTCCACTTTTCATTTAAAGCTTTCTCTCAAAGTCTATGTAAATAGACTGTAATAAAGTCTATAGTGGAATGCCTAAGTATTATTTATGGCACAGCTACCTGCCGCAGTTGTCGTAGAAACTGGCAGAGCCCCGGTTGGGGATTTCAGCAAACTCACGCTTCGGCGTGCACAACTTCGTGCTGAAGTCAACGTTACGCTTCCTGCAATGAAGTGGAATATGAAGAAATATAGTACACTTTATTAAAAAAACTAATAATAATTCAAGTGAAAAGCCATTTTACCCTCTGCTTGGCAGTTCCATTTGTTCAACGAGAACTGACTTGACGTAGAGGCGGTCATTACACCACAGTATACAAAGAGATCGCGGCTCCAGTACATTCATGTCGTACTCCCACGATAACTCCACCTAAACAGAAAAAATAAATTAAATTACTTTTTACTGTAACATGGGATTTCATCGAGAATGTTGACGAAGCAGACACAATAGTAAAATAATGCACATATGAATCATAATAAATTATTTATAAAAATAATATAAATTATGACTCTGTGATAACTGACTGACTGGATCTGCAGTTATTATTAAAAAAAACAAATAGATATTACCTTTCTAACTTTTCCACCCAAGTCCATGGGGTGGGTGACTACTATGGTGTAAGTAGTGCCATGCTCTAGTCTGAAAATAAAATAATTGGGGGTGGTTTTAATGAAAATTATTCCGTTACGTGAGAAACCGAATTATATTTATTAAGTTGTAGAGTTTGCTTACTTTACGTAGTTATTTGGTGTTAGGTCCATTCCCCGAATAACGCCTCTGTCTGATAGCAAAGTTACTTTCAGGAAACCCTGTTGATTGGAAACATGATAGTTTGACATCTAATGCTATGATCTCTATTACGTGCTCTTTGAAAGCTTTAAAATAAAGATGTACGTATTTAATCAGCGAATGTACCTGCACCCACGATTCTGCACCTTTGGGATTTGCCAGTTGGATAGCCACTCTGTAGTGTCGTTCTGGAATAAAAACAACAATAAAAAAAATGAGATTATAATTAATTAATTAAACTGAATCCTGCACCTACTTCCCGTACCTAACTTAACCTAGCACAGATGTTCTAGTTAATTTAAACGGGGGAATTCGGTATAAAGGTCAAATGCAAGATACAAATAGTAAAAAATACCTACTCAACAAAAGTGACCTCTTTGTTTCACCATGCAAAGACGTTCAACACTAGGCATGGGCTTAATGACATTGCCTTACAAAGGAGCTGTTTTGCATCATATTCAAACTGTACCAGTTTTAGACTCTTAGGAAATCCTTAAGCAAATGTCATATGACTAAACCACATTCTAAATTGGTAAGTATTGTGTTGTAACATGAGGTTGAAAGCAATCAGCCACACGCTGTGATTAGGGAGAAAGGAACCTCATTTTAGACGTTGTTGTAATGAGTAGTTTTCTCAGGGGTCAACCCCATCTAGTTGTGTTGAACCCTTGCTAATGGACAGCCATTGCGCATTGCGCCTGGGCAATCATACGCCTTCAGAAGTCTACTGTTGGACATATGCCTCTCAAATAAAATTCGATCTTGAAAAAAATAATTATGCTGTTTATCAAATACTTACGACAATACGGGAGGTCTTTGCCCGTGCTGAGGTAATACTTGGCTCCAATCGTATCGTGCTCCTCAGATGGAAAGACCTCATTCTCCGACTGATTGTTCTTGTTTGTAATCAACCCGGGAGAGCTGTCTGCATGGAATCTATGAAATCATTAAACGTGACATTAAAAGAATCCTCCGTTTAACACCTTCAGTGCTGGGAGCCCTCCTGGAGGGTTCAACTAGTCGCATATGGGATGCCGGGAGCCCTCGCGGAGGCATAAGCGAATACAGCATAATAATCCGTGAAAATAAAATCTTATGTTTTTTAAAGTTAAAAAATAATATTTTTTTTTGTTCACGGTTACAAATATTAAAAAAAAAAAAAAGGTAGGTAACTACGTACAGCGACAAGACCCCCTGAAAACACTATTTAACTTCGTTTTACAGTGTTCTATAACACGGTTTTAAACCTAATGCCGTTGATAGTCCGCGATGGTTAACTTTAACGCAAACGTAATGCCGGCAACCCTCCCGGAGGGTTCACTTCCAATATGTATGGCGGCATGGCGTATCTGTTCTATGAAAAGTGGGTGGAGTCGAAATTGTTAAAGATACGGATTTGGAAATAAGAACATACCCCATAATTGCACAACCTTGCCCGCAGTGGAAACACTTTCCTGTCTGAAAATGCTGGAATGACGGGCACTGGTGTCCTGGAAATGTCAACAACTTTAAACTCTGATTTCATATTAATTTAAAAAATAGCAATGCAGCATGTTTACGTACCTTAATAAAATAGATTGTGGAAAGCGATAAGACCGCCCATTCTTGTAACTAAGTGTTATATTGTTGGTAATTAGTTAACGTTGTGCTAATAATTTTACTCAAGCCAAATAAGAAATTTCCTTACCTATATAAGAACACTTTCCATTGATAGATTCAGTGAAAAGTTTAATGGCTCTGACATGGTTGCAGGCCACTAGGACCCTCGAAGCCTCTTCAAGTCCTTGCTTGACTAGCGTCAGCGGTACCAGTGGTCCTTCAGTGAGGTCACATCCTGGCTGCTCCTTCCCGTTGTTCGGATAGAAATCCAAATGACCCACAGGTTGTGACATTCCATATCCTGCCATAAACACAAAATCTGTCGCACGCGTGAAATAAACAGTCGATTAATTAGTTACCATATCGCGCGATATGTAGATATTCAGATATACTATACAAATGAATGATGAAATCGAAAAGCAAACAAGCTTATGGTATATTTACGTAATAAATACATAATAAAATATATATAAATAAGGGTTAGTAGTATGATTAGATGGTACAGCGACCAAGCTTAATCTTGTTAACAACAAACGTCATATTATTGCGTGTTGAACAAATGTACATGAACACGATAGTGCGGTGTGGATTATAAGAAGCATACGTGCAGTACCACGAATATAGACAGAGTTACGTCCAAGGCATTACCTAAAAGGAAAATGCTCTTTCCGTCAGTGTGTATGACGTCGACGAGCTGCGCGTCATTCGGGTCTAGTCGCACATGCGTCGGCATTCCTTGGAAGTACGGCTCAGCTGGATCTAGGCCTGTAATTCTTCCTAAGCCCTATGGAACGAGAGGCTGAATCAAAGAAAATATGAAAACGATATACGTAACATCATGTAACGTACGATTTAGTAAAGAATGTTACACTGGTTTGCACTTACCTGTATTCTTTCGCCTGCGTAACCTGCTGTGTGAGCTCCTAAGGAGTGGCCTATAATGTGGACATCTAACGGATCTACTCCGTGTTCTTTCTGTAATGTTATTTTGATTTTATGAAACCTGTTATTTATGGTTACAATTTTTTATTGTTATGTGGGGTATTTACCTGTAAAGTGTTGATGAAGTGTGCTACTTCAAGTCCTACTAGCCTCGTGTTGGCTGTGGCTTGCGTGTACAATGGTAGACTCCCACCGGCCCAGTCTACTATAACAACATTGAAATCGCCTGCTTTCACGAGCTCATCTTTCATTTCACTGACCTGAATGGAAAAAACATTAGGGTTAATTTATGCATATACGAGTATATATACGTATATATATTTATAAGGAGAAACTGACTGACTGAATGACATATCAACGCATAGCCGAAACTACTGGGACTAGGAACGTGAAATTTTCCACACGGCTCCCTTAAATAATGTAGGGGAGCATTAAGAAGGGGTTTTTGGAAATTCGACTTTTAAGGGGGTGAAAAGGGGGAATTTCGTTTGTATGAAAAATCTTATTCCTTGAGTTAATAAACTTAAATCTTGGCACAACTTAACAAAAAGTACAAGGCTTGCATGAATTTACAATACTTTTATGCCAGTAGTACGTTTTCGTGTGATAATTTCCGACTTCCACGCGAGCTACGCCGCGGGAAAAAACTAGTTTTGCTCACAAAAAACTGTTGATTGTTCGATGAATTTATTATATTATTATAGTTACCCAGTTCGAGAGTGGTGTGTCGATGAATCCGTGAATAATCATCTTTGTAAGTCTGGTCGGATTGAAATTGGACTTCGCTATAGTTTTGTTCACGTTCACGTTTAACAATTGTCCATCAGTTGGGTTCTTTTTTGTGTATAAGATGAACCTGAAATTGAAATTTCTCTGTAGTTGTATGACAAAAGATTGATTTGGGTGAAATCTATGCAATATCGTGACGCAGTTTGCAGTGACGAACCGTCTACCGTTTCTTTACCTACCTGTACCGACGATTCAATAGAAGTCATCAGTTCATGTGAGTTATACCTACATTAAATTTATTATGATGACCTGTTATTAGATCCGTGTTCGGATGAATGAGACATAAAATTTTACCTAGTATTGATGACAATTCTCGGTAGCGGGAACACATTGAAGGGTCTGTGAATGAGATGGTACCAGCTCCTTGTGATGTTCAGGCATCCTAGCTCGTCATAACATCTTGTTTCATTTTCAACTGAAATGATAAAAACAATGAGATAAACAATCAGAAAGCACAATAGTATAGAGCTAGTATATTCATAGCTACATAGTGAAAATCTAATTGATTTTTGTAGAGTAATTGTTCACTGTGATCTTATATTACCATACATTTGGAATTAAAAAATGAACATACATGGTAGCCAGGGAATGTTGACCTCAATCCGGTCTGAACGCGCCCAGTTGAAGGGGTCCAGGATACCAGCGAAGGCTGGCTGCAAGCCGAGGAGAATGCACCACAGCATGACGCGAAGATGTCTGTCTATCAAGTGAAGCCTTCGCATGCTCTGAGGATCTAGAAACAAACATCTGTCATTAGTTACTATAATAAACGTCCATTACAAACTGAACTGCACGTAGACCGGTAAAATGAACGGTCCTTTAGTCCTAACAAGAATTTCAAGCAAAATATCTAGTATACACCGTTATGGCAACGCCTTCGACAATTTTTTTGTCATTTGAGCTATTTACTTCATATCTAGTATTGACATCAAGGTTTGCTAAACTTAGAAAAAGAGTTTCAAAATCAAAAGTCATTTCTTCAAACTAGGATGAGAATCAGCACGTTTTGAACATCAAAGTTACATAAGACAGTCCCCCAAAACGCCACCACTTCCTAGTGCTTTCGCTGGGAAGAAGAAGTGGCAATAAACTCCCCAGCAGCACAGCTGTCTGTTAAGTTAGAAGAACTTGATTCTATGCATAGTAATAAACATTACGAAACACAAAACATTAAATTACATTATTGCTCATTGCCATCTAGCACACGCTATTATACCAACAAAAACATTGATAGGAGAAATTAAAACGTAAACAGACATAATACCTAAATAAAAACCTCCAGGCGAAAAGGGCGTGCCACTTACACGTGCACTGCTAGATTATGTTATAGCTGAGTGTTTCATGTAATGTCTTGGTGGCATGAATTGTTTTTTGTCTTTATCATAAAGTATTAAGTTGTAAGAAGGATCTACGAACATGACGTTGATATCACGGATACCTAGTAAGCCTAGCCTAGTAAGCGACAAAGCTATAATCACCAAGCTATGTGCTACCTACTATGTTATTAGTGTGCTACCTACGATGGTAGTTAAACATGATGATCATATCGATGACTAATTACACGATCACGGATGTTATTCATTATTACATTATTCTCTTTGGTCTATATTTGCTTTAATTTAAGATGCGGGAATTCAAAATATGAATAACTATAGGTACTCGTAATATTGTATGTAGGCGCCTTGAGCAAGCAAACATGACAAGGTAGAAGGACTGAATAATTCAGTTCTAATACCAACATAAAGACAAGTGGCCAAGATCTTGCGTATATCCCTTCGTAAAACCAAGATAACAAACAAATGGAAAGTAAAATATATTCAAAGTAGTTCTTGTCGTGATCCCTGTGCTAGTAATTTACAGTCATGTTCAGATCGCGGTTCTGATTGGCTTCCTTTGCTTGGGCTCGCGGCCGGCTTCCTTGCTTCGGCGGGGCACGCGGAAGACATCGCCCCTTTACTTCTTATGCAATGGGTGGTATGAGCGTTGGTATTACGATGTGTTAATACGCGAGAGGGTAGGATTTATGTTATTTACGTTTGTATATATTTTCTGTATTGCTTAATTGAGAGCGAGTAATAAAGCTATCTTGCCATCATAGTTTTAGTCGAGGAAAATGAGAATTTATCAACAGAACAGTTTCTATGTTCCAAGTAAAAATATGTGTAAAAATCTATATCAGCAGGTATTTAGGTAAGGTATACAAAAGTAAAGGTTTGTCCAAAACTTCAGTTTCAGTTTGTCAGAGATTTCTTAGCTTCAAGTGAAGTGAAGGGGCTAGTCGTCATTGAAAGCTTATTATCTTAACAAATCTTGGATACCTATGTAATTATCTTAATGCATTTCAAATGCTTTTTTTTTGTGATCTGATGTGTGATTAATAAATATAATACATAATGCCTAGCTAAGATGAAGACTGTTTTAACGTGAAATATAATCTTGTAACGTTAGTGCATGCAATTCACCTAATTACTAAATCAAAATATTTTTTTTAAACCCTAGAAAGAATAATCTGTCATCGTTACTCGTATAGAGCTTTTCGTTCAACTTTGAATTTCATAAAGCTCATGTAGCTACATGTGAGTGTATAGGTACTTATGTACTCTAAAAATCACAATTAGATCTAATCTAGCTATATTTTAGTTTGGGGTTGAAACACTAGGGCCGTGGGGTCCGAGTGCTCATCGAATATTTCGGGACATCGTCAAGCGGTTGGTCGACTCTTCACGTGACCAGAGCTCTGGCTCTGGCTGGCCAATTCTTAGGCCAAAGAATCAGCATTGCCATCCAACGTGGCAATGCTGCCAGCCTTTTGGGAACTTTTCCCGCTGACAGCGATGCGGACGAATTTTTTTATGCCCAATGAGCTCTTCCCTTTATTTTTTTTTCTTTACATTCTTTTATATAATATATATAATAGTTAGCTGTAAATTAAATTAAAGTAATCAATTGAATAAAAAAAAAATAAAAAAACTAGTTCTAACTTTTTATTATTTTTCACCTTTCAGACGTCGCAAATACGAATACCATGAAGTCTTGAAATTACTTTGACACCGGGAAATCTTAAGTTCAGCGATCTATAATTTTTTTGTTATTTTCAGTGTAAATTGCATTGCCAAATAGGAATGAAGATTTTATGAATGCAACAGTTACATTTTGAAGCAACCTATATTTTCATCGTCCAAGGCGACATACGTTATTAATGTAAAGGTCTATTACGAAAGTGTTCGTATTTACAAATTCGCCGCACGCGTCGTTGCCTTAATCGTATCGCTAATATATGCGAGTAGAATCTGAGTGCCTAATGATTGCCAATAACAATAATATCATTGAATTGGTAGCAGTTATTTATCGTGGACATACCCATCTAAGATGCCTATGTCCACGATAGAGCAAAGAGCTTTGAGCTTGTTTCGGTCTTTTTTCTCAGAGTAGTCAGGTAGGTGACACCAATCTCATCTAGTTTTAAAAAGTTATTTTAGACGTGTCAATGCGTTTTAGGGTTCCGTACCTCAAAAGGAAAAAAAAGGAACCCTTATAGGATCACTCCTGTGTCCGTCTGTCCATCTGTCACAGCCAATTTGCTGCGAATCTAATGGACCGATTAAGTTGAAATTTGGTACACATATGTATTTCTGTGACCCAAACACGTACGTATAACGTCAATAAATGTTTTTTTTTTTTAATTATAATTTTTTAGAAAAATAACAAAAACTGCGCCATGACCAAATGAAAAGGCTTATTACGAGGATCTCAAATAATATTTTCTTATAATTTTGAAAATAAATACTTTTAAACATAGGTATAAAAGAAAATAAATTGACAATTCCCGCCCCCTTATCTCCGAAACTAATGAGCCTAAAATTTTGAAAAATAAACACAGACTAGTTCAATGCTTACAGATTACAGGAAAACTTATAAGAAGTCTATGGTCTTAAAAAAACATAGTAAATCATTCAATATTATACGTACAAACTTACATTTGCAGTTGGAATGGATTAAGGTTAAGTTTGTATTTGGGAGAAATTCATCCCAACTACGGAACCCTTCATTGTGCGTGGTCCGACTCGCAGTTGGCCGGTTAAAAAAAAAACTAATTTACAGAAATAAATATAATTTATCATCATTTAGCGATGATGCCTCCCTACACGTCAAAGTTGAGTCTTTTGTTAGCATCTGCTTGATGTTGAAAGTTACAAGATCACCTTAGCGAGGACGAGGTGATCCTGTAACTTTGAACACGATATCTACCAGACATCAGCCGAGGCAAGAATATCTTCTTACCCACTGAAAATACTTAAATAAATTATGCGTGTTGTCAGACAAAAATCCTTAATGAGGCTTACATCAGCTAAAGCTCGATCACTGTCGGGCAGGGCGTAGAAAAAAATAGATGCGTGATGACACAACGCAGGTAATTTATTGCAAAAAAATTAGTAATTATCTATTTACAAAGAATCTATTGATTGGACTAAACAATTAAAACACTATTACGGTAATATGTTGGTTGTAGAATAATCTGACAAAAATCAAAATGATTGCATGAATATTGATATAATTTTTAAATGTTAAAATAAATTTTAAGAAGTATCTTCGTATTTTTTTTCTATCGTATCAAATTAGTTGTATTATGTTTTCAACACACTATGTTACTAGCATATATCCTGCAGAATATCATTTATTTTTCTGATTTAGTTTACTGCAGTATATACGTACTTTTACGCATTATAAAATTTGCGTTTAGGCACGTTTAGGTCTTGTAGTCCCCTTAAGGGCTAGGCTAAGGGTTGATAAACAAATAATACATATTGGTAAACAAATAAAGGGTCGACTTGAAATATTTTTGAGAGACTTTATATTGCGCTGCTGTCATTATTTAGGTTTAGCGGAAGGCAGCTATATCAGCTTGATAGAGTCAATTAGATATAGATGTGAAGTAGCTCATCGAAATTTGCGTTTCATAATGTCATTGTATATTCAAATTAATGTAATAATATTATTATGATAATTATAATTATGTCATATCTGTTGTTTTTTACTGTGTGTACATAAATAATAAAATAAATAAATGATTTTTGTTAAATTAATGCAAATGAGTTCAGTTCCAGAACATTCCAACGGCTACTTCATGGTTCGGTAGTTTAAGTTATATTATATGGAGTTATTTCAATGGTAAATGTATTACATCAGTGTGAAGTTACCTAAACTTGTCTTATTTAATAAGTTTTAAATAAATCGAGATTGAACAGTTAACAGCCTATTACAGGTATTGAATAAGGCAAGTAGAATGTATTGTAAGTAATTGTATAATCCAAATAAATTCATGATATAATTAGATGGGACATTTCACTTTCACTCATCATTAGAACAAGAATTGGAGCTGATTGCATTGTAAGATAAACAACCGGAAGACTACAAGTAACTCATCAAATGTTTGATGAAAAAACAGAACCGCCATCGACTTACAAATAAAATAAGGCACTTCCCGAGCGGCGCGGGCGCCGACTCGCGAGGAAGTGGCGCCGCTCGCCGGTGATGCAATGCAGCGCGAACGCATTGTACCTTAACCTGCTAACTCTGATATAACTGTTAATGTCAGTGTGCTCGACTTATGGCAACTTTATGTAAGCTGATGGGGCTTTGAAGGCCTCCTCCCAACACATGAAAACGTGTAATTTATTGTTGAACTCCTCTATCATGCTTGACGCAATCCAAGAATGGCAAGATTCACTTCACACTATGTGAGTACTGTAAATGAAAAGCAAATTAATATCCATACTCAAACATACTTCAAAAACAATAATTTATTATGTTCGCATCATGTAATGTTGTAATTGTATAATATTTTTGCAATTTTCAATGCTTGTGGTACGTACACAAATATCGGACAGCGACCTTCTTCTGCAGTCGGTATCTTGTTGACCTACATTAAGTGTTGTTGTGGTCAATGTAAATTGAACGAAGCGAATGCAACACCCATAACCACCAGTTTAAAGTTTTAACATTTTTATTACCTTTTCGGAGATAAATGCTCATATTTTGTGGAAACTCGTGCGGAAAACTTGCGTTAACTAAGTCAAACAAATGTATGTCGAACTTTTACTCGTTAAGAATTGCTTTATTACCAAAGTAAATAATATTTTTTTATGTTGTAAAGATAATCTTTGTATACAAACATGGCATAATCTAGGAAATACGTACGTAACACTTGATTGATCTCAAATCTGTTGATTATACGGGCGGTTGCAACAGATGTTACACTTCGCTGTGAGACTATCTTGCAACTCTTTTGCTCGTCGTTGCGAATTGCGCTTTCGAGAAGACTATTGAGACAGAATCTAGACGTGAGTGAACTATCGTCGTTCTCATATCGTTAACTTATGTTACGCCAGTGACTGCTTATTTGGGACGCGAAACAGCGGTGCATGCTACGTTCGGTTTGCATATCGAATTTCGCAGTTACATTGTAACTGATTTCTGTAAAATTATAGCGGTTTAACTGGACTAAGAAAGGCTTGTTACTAGTGTTGTAAAATGAAATAGTCAATTAGTCCGACTATAATAACAGGAGATATTTTTCAACGTACATGTGATTGTACATTGTTGTATGTCATTTTTAATAACATGGTGATTGTCCATTTTATGCAACAATGAGTACATCCATCCAAGGGAAATGGATAATCATGTCACTACAATCAGTGGTCCAGTCACCCATAATCATTAATTATTCGCTTTAGCAACCGTTCGAGTAGATATGACATCGTTTTGTGTACGTGACTCCAACTTACACATGTACTAAGTAAAGCAAGTTTGTGGTTACTGGCACACCTTACTAGGTAAGCCATGGTATACTTACGTAGGTGTACTCACCCTATTAGTGGAATAAGTACATTTAGATTTCGTTGAATTCTAAATGTTTTTTTTCTTGTATGTCCTTTGAAAATTGTTTAACTTTTCCAAATTTTACCAAAATTGTTACAATGTCTCTTTGAACATTTTAACTATTAATATTTTTACTTTGTTGGTTTTGCTAGTTTAGTAGCTTATGAGTGAAGGAGTACACCTACTGAATACTTGATGTTGCCCTTTATTTATGTGTATGTATTTTGTATATCTTTTGTTGGCGATCTTAAATAAATAAATACATTAATTCATTCATTTGTTTGCTCACAAAGGTAGTCAGCGACAAAAAATTATCTAGAATAATAGAGAAATCGATAGAGCCCTTTTAAAAGAGACAAGTTTTTCCTAATCCAATCGAATTGAGAAATTCGTTGAACAAAGTAAACACAACCTTGACATAAGGCTGTTTCAACAGTTACGTAAAAGTTCGAAAAATAACTGGAATATGTCAATAGTTACTCATCGTAAAGTTTAAAGTTAATAGATTGACGTAACAGATTCACACAAAATTGTTGTCGTAAGTATATGTTATAATATTTCCACAGTAAAAATAATTATAAAATATATTGACAGGTCAAAAGCAAGCAACCCAAATGTCCTTTCTTTGGTATTGTTCGTCGAGTTGAGCTCCTTATGTTCTAAGTTGAGCTCAACGATTTCTGACAAATGCTTGCATTGACTACAGGTCCACTCAAATCTGGTGGTGTAGTTCTTTTCTCAAAAGACCATTTCGGACACTAATCTACATGGTCCTCATATGGCCTGACCAAGATTATGTCTGGACTTTAAAAGAGACCTCGGAGTTGGTGTTTCGGCCTTTCTTCTCAGAGTAGTCAGATAGGAAACGCCGAACTCATCTAACAATTTTTTTTAATTTTTTAAATGACGTGTAAAAGTGATTCCAATATCCTGTTTAAACAATTTCATTTCGCAACTTATAGTACATTCGAAAGGTTATTAGTTATATGTCGGCCTTCCGATTTTATTATAAGTATCAGGAAATTAATAATAAAAGCAGGCTTGTAGGTGAACATTGAATTTGTAAACTAGAGATAGTATGCACCAAAACATTTTTTAATTATAAAAATTGATTGAGATGTTTCTAATGCAAAGTAGCTGATACAACACTAGTATTTTAAAACTTATATATTTGATATTAGTTTCAAATCGGCCGATTTTATGGAGATTCATGACTGATCAGTGCTTTAGGCCGCGTCCTAACCGAATATGATCGTTATGCATGTACGAGATTGTTGCGTTCATTTATATGAATATGACGTACTCGCGCGAGAAATCAATTCGCGTTTGTACGTCATAATTCATACAAACGATCGCGACCATCGCGTACTCATACGAGGACGGTCGCTTTCGGTTAGGACGCGGGGTCAGAATTGAGATCTAAATTCACTATTACCTCATGCAGAAATAAAGTACAAAATACATTCATTCAAAAATACATAAATCGTGACTAAATAAGTATTTATACCTAAAATTGTGTAGTAAACTGTACATTGTACAATACATAAAGATTTAATATCTGTTGGATCTCCTACAGTCTGGTAAACATTATGGTACTTAATACTCAACCACTTGTATGAGCAAACAAAGTTAAGCAATGTGAGCTGAAAAACAAGTTATCTATTTTTGGCGCCGTTAACACTTTAGTGTATACATACGCTTACTTACTTGTGTAATTGTATACACTTAACATTGAATTCAGCCGTTCTTTTACGAATAATAATAATAACACAGAAAAAAAATGGCTCATAAAATTATAATGCTTAGGTATGATTATTTGCCGTTTGACCATGCTCAGTGGTTTAGGTCCAGGGTTTGATAGGACCCCTTATACCCGTGAGATCCCGTGATCTCACGGGTATAAGGGATACGAGTGTGCATTCAAATTCAAATAGCTTCCACGAGTGGCAATTCGTAAAAACGGTACATTTTAGAGTAGTTGTAAAGTTTGTCGAATAAATGTGTTTGACATCTTCAATACGGTTCAAAATTTGTGAAACTGCCAATTTTTTTTTATAACATTGACTGATGATTTAGAAATACTTGGAAGGGGAGAAACAAGATTTCCACTATTGAAAAGGGAGGAACGAATGAGGATCGAATTTTCAGACAAATGGGCAGAAGTATCCTTTATGGCGCTTAGAACTATATTAAGTATTAACTCAGCCTATCGCAGTCCACTGCTGGACATCTCAATGCTCGCCTCCCACATCCATTCTATCCAGTCACATTTTTGGGG
This sequence comes from Agrochola macilenta, assembly GCA_916701695.1. NCBI lineage: Eukaryota > Metazoa > Arthropoda > Insecta > Lepidoptera > Noctuidae > Agrochola > Agrochola macilenta. Next base: position 13,931,242 of record OU753558.1, read on the forward strand.
TCATTGGTCCATCAAGCTTGAGGGTGTTCCACACTACGCTTGCCGAGGCGCGGTCTGCACTCCAAAACTCTCATTAAGTATGCTAATCTTAAATATGACCATATTCCTTCGCGACTGTTACTGCACCGTGGAGACAATGAACAGTACTTCCATTACATTCGTGCTGCAATAATGTATTGAGTATAAAGTATGTATAATGTGTTGCTCATAGATTGGTAATGTCTCGCGTACGATTGCCGCATTGACCCGATTCTCTCGATAACTCTTGGGTTAATAACTATCATATTACAAATCTGTTTTCATCTCTTTTATGAACATACTTACATTGATGTAAAATTGTGAAATTGAAAGGATTGACCGTCATGACTAAGTAGTTTTCTGACATTACTTGATTATCGGGGCCTTCGATTCATCTAACCTTTTCAACTTAAACGGGGACTTATCATGTTTGCCAATTTTATTTGCAACAGTTTTGATTATTATGCACGTAGGTCAAGTTACTTATCGTTTTTCTAGGTATATTTTGTATTCTTCGGAGTATAATACAATCAAATAACATCTAACTTTACGTGACTAAGCAGAGTAAGTTTTTGCGTCCTAAGTATCACAATTTTTAAGTTTACTATTTAAATGTGTTACCGATTATGGTAGGTTTTAATAACCTTGCACATACCCAGTTAATAAGCCATCGTGTCCAATCACACGACTTTTCAAAGTTATTTTCTCGTATTAGCACTTAATGACGAGAAAGCAGAACGTCCTACGTCAGAATCAGAACGGAGGATAATTAATATGCATCCAACTGATGTATTAATGATGTAGTTGCGTTCGTGATGCTTAAGTGATTTAAAAACTAGTTCTATTGGCTTTAAGATAGGTACTAAGAGTAGTATCATAATGATCTAGGAGTAGTATCTCCTTATACTATGCAAAGTATCAATTAAACATTCCCTGAACAAGGATATTCTCAATACATAAGTACAGAGACGAGTCGTTGAAATCACACGTTACTTTGTTTACACGCATTGAGGAAATGTCGTGTTCTGAATAGTAAATGTATCGATTTAAATACTACTTTTCTTCGCAATCGATGTAAAGTCAATTGTTTTATTTATTTTTTAAAAGCTCACGCACTTAGCAAGAATCCTTAAGTGCAATCGTTTACTTAAAATTCCGGATGTTAAGGAAATTGGGTACATAAATAGAATGTCTTGACCATGTTCGGTTAATTTTTATTGACCGAGAATTCGTACAACCTCCAGGTACAATTTACTTATCACATTCTCTTGATTTCACAATGCTTTGTTACAGTAACGAAAGTGAAATGAACGGCCTTGCCAAAAAAAAAAAAAAAACATTCATAATCATAACACAACATTTTTATCGATAAAAAATCCAAATAAACGTCCATTAAGGCGCTCCCTCACCTTCCGAGCATTCGTCTGTAATGTAACAGTTCAGATTCGAGCATTATCGATGAGATCCGAGATAATGGTAATGTAGTAATGCTCCAAATCGAATCTTAGATTGTTACATTACAGTCAAATGAGGGATGAGGGCGGTTAGGGAGCGCCTTTAAAAATTAAATGTGTTTTATATTTTCGTAGAGGCTCGGTGTTAGCGTAGCGGTTGCGCTTGCGTTAATAAAAGACATCAACGCACGCTGAAATCGCTTGCCGTATCATGTTTACATGCTACTGTTAACTCAATACATGTAACGCAAATTTTCTAGAATTAGAACTATTAACGTGTTTGCTTTCATTACCATTATGAATAATCGCATAAAATAAAAATAGTTTTTTTTTCTTTTAAACGTCTCAGGATTTTATGAAGTTCGTTTTCGTTTAGTATTTTGCTAATTTTCTCGGTTACTGATCATTAGAGAACAAAAGAAAACCAATGTGAAAACATTATTTTAAATGAAATCTATTCGCAAGCACTAAACAAAACTAGTTAACCACAATACATAGCGTAAACCGCTGTACTCATAGCTCACGCTTACCAATTCAAAAAGAGATTGGTATATTACCAATAATTAATATTTATTACTGGCTATGCTGACATTAGAAATAGGTGCATTGCGATGACATTAAACGAAAACATTATTAGTACAGTTCACGATTGGCACACGAGTGCGAAGGAGATGGTGCAACTGCGCGGGCGCAAGACACGAGTGCACCGATACTTTCTCCTCTTGCACTTGTCAATGCGGTCACCGTCACTCTTATATATAGCACGAAAGCTCGGCCAGTATGATATGTTCATATTTATTTTGTTAATAATCTTTGGCTGCAGTAATGAGTTCGAATACCTTCCGTTTTACGTTCTTACTCGTAGTTTAATCGGTCTTTTCTTTTCGTTTGAATTTGAAAAGGGTTTTGTTATTGTTTGTTATTTTATTCGATATTTCGATATGTTGCCGAGTATAACGAAGTTGGTTTAATGAAATATGTTTTGAGAATTTGCCCTTTAGCGAACAAAGGGTACCAACTTCTTTAAGAAGCCCATTACTCGTAAACAAATTATCAAGTGCTTATATTTCTCTCTCTAGTCTATAAGTTTACGAACGACATATCAGTAATATTTAGTAGGGGAACTGGATCTCTTTTCCCAAGTATGGAATTTGCCGTTTTGAGAATTTGCCCTTTAGCGTTCAAAGGATATCAACTTCTTTAAGAAGCACATTACTCGTAAACAAATTATCAAGTGCCTATGTTTTTCTCTCTAGTGTATAAGTTTACGAACGATATATCAGTACTAGTAGGTGAACTGGATCTCTTCTCCCAAGTAGAACGATATATCAGTACTAGTAGGTGAACTGGATCTCTTCTCCCAAGTAGAACGATATATCAGTACTAGTAGGTGAACTGGATCTCTTCTCCCAAGTAGAACGATATATCAGTACTAGTAGGTGAACTGGATCTCTTCTCCCAAGTAGAACGATATATCAGTACTAGTAGGTGAACTGGATCTCTTCTCCCAAGTAGAACGATATATCAGTACTAGTAGGTGAACTGGATCTCTTCTCCCAAGTAGAACGATATATCAGTACTAGTAGGTGAACTGGATCTCTTCTCCCAAGTAGAACGATATATCAGTACTAGTAGGTGAACTGGATCTCTTCTCCCAAGTAGAACGATATATCAGTACTAGTAGGTGAACTGGATCTCTTCTCCCAAGTAGCACTCGGGGTTCCGTAGTAGCTGACTACTGGGACATATTGATTCTTTAAGCTCTCCAAGTAAATTGTATAAGAGTTAAATAATCAAAGAGATCTAATACTACCGATCTGGGCAAAAGTTATACAGTTTTAAGTTTACAATAGCTACATAATAGCATTAGAACAGCATATATAAGGGGTAGACTAGAGTGTCATAGGAGGGAAAAAGTGACATATTATAGAGTTTCATTAAGTAATTAGTGCCCAAACAATATCTTTAATACTCCATTTTGAAATTAAATTATCTACATTGTCGTTAGCAGATTCCCATGTCCAGCAATTGAATGCCTTGGACTGTCAATGCGTCTTCTTTGTTTCAGTGACGTTCATCTCTGTTCCCGTGCGGTCCACATAAGACCTGCGCACACGCAGCTGAAATAGTAATACTGCTTCAAACACGCTTTGAATGTTAAGTAGGAGGAAAAACCTGTATAACACATCAATCTTTTTAGTGCACTACCGTCCTATTGAAATATTTTGTAATCAGCTTAAAGGACGTATTGATTCATGTGAGTAATGAATTATGTAAATATGATTAAACTGTCATGTCTGCACTTAAAAATGTGGGGGTGGGGCGAGCGATAACTTGGCGTTTCATTCAATATTCAAGCTGAGATGTATTCGTTTCCAATTTTCTTTCTGTTGGACTCATATTGCGTCCATTACAGCACTAACTCATTTTTAGCTGCATTAATGAAGCTCGTTTGCCCCTTCTTCGCTTGAATCTCTGCAGTGCTAAGGTCATAGTGACGAGATGATTTCGTAAAGGTTCAAACTACTGACTGCTTTATTTATGATAATATTAGAGTATGTGGAGCAACGGTCAAAGTCACGCGAAGCATTATGTAATGAATTTTAATTATATACTCACCCGCCTGTTATGTTCTAGTGACATATTATTTCATTTATTTATGTTATTTTTCAGCTATTAATGACACGACACATTATGTACAGTCACGAGCACCAATATGTATACACTTAGCAACTTTTAAAAGTGATTTTCTTCTACTGTGGTGATCGTAATGTTATGTGGTTATGAACATAGTATTTTGGTACCCACACTAATATGAAATAGGTTACATCTCAAAATTGCAGTCGTTATTCCATGCAAAAATCGCTTTTGAATTTTACTAAGTGGATACATATTGGTGCTCGTGACTGTACATGTACTGGGTCGGAACCCAGACAGGCGCTTTAATCACCACTGCTCTCAAAACGGTGACGGAAAACATCGCGAGGAAACCGGCATGTCCATGTCCTAGAACCAAAAATTCGAAGACATGTGACATCTACCAACCCGCACTGGGTTCGCGTGGTGGATTACAGCCCACTCTCTCTCGAAGTGAGGAGGCCTGTGTCTCAGCAGTAGGAACAGGCTGATTATACTTATGCTACATTATGTGCCTATGTTGTACCAATTATGTAGTAACAGAACATTAATTCTTCTATGAAAATATTACGTCAAAACAATTAAAACCTACTTCATACAAATGTAAGTTTTCTACTTTTTAGTCAAATAATGCAGTATATAATGTGTTTACTTTTTTATGTAAATACTTGTTTGTTTTATGTAAGATATAATTAAACTGGGCATAAAAAGAGCTAGTAGATGCGTTGTTTGCATAAATTATTGTATTGCTTGGTCGATGAGTGAAGTAATGTGCAGATTTCGCTTTACTTTTTAAGTGGTTCATTTTGTTTTTCCCATGACGGTTTTAACGCATACTAATGCGTTAATAACTCGCGAAATAATAATTGAGGATGCAAATTAACACTCGTAGGATTGTTCCGCAACACTAGATATACTAGTGTGACGTAATTTAAAACTTGTTATCGGAAATAAGCTATATTTCATCACTATAATGTGTTTTATGTGAGAAAATTGCAAAATGGTTGATGAGTTGAAGTCGGCTTTCGAATAGGTCATAGGACCTCATAAGTTATTTAAATTGATTATGATAAAATTTTATGTGTTGTTTAGGTGCTAAATGGCAAATATTTTGTATTAGAATCTAGTTATTGAATAATTATATAATATTGCCGCGACAATAAATTAGCCATAACGCAGGTGCTTAGCGACAATTAACTTTCTCCGCACGATTCGGCAGTTTCGCACTATAATTCATTATTCCTCGTTATGCTAGCTTGACAGATAACAAGATACGTTGACAACAGACATAACTTTAGTAAAATATTGCAGGAAAATAATTTGTGTTGTAATAAAAAAAAATTGAAACATTAATCAATAATGATAAATATAATTAATAACCATTTTGACAATATTGTCATAAAATATAGTTTCTCTATACCATAGTCTACGCCTATAATAGAAAATTGTCAACTATAGAATGTTCGCAAATAAAATATTTGTCGCTAGTACTATGTACAAAACGTAGATGCAAGCAGTTTACAAAGCTGCACTAGGCGTGCTTTGTGCTAAAATAATGTGCATATTTGCTCACAATTAGTTGGCACTTGTTTACCTTCAAATGCCTCTGTACTGTGCAATTGTACATAACACACCTGTGAGCCTCTCTAAAAAAAAACTAAACAATGTACGATAGAAAATGTGAGAAACTATGCTAAATACCTATTAGTTTAACGAAGATCTGACAGTTAAAAGGAAATACTGATAAATGATAATATGACCGTACTGACACACATTACTTTTGGATCTTAGGTTCAGCGGTCTGTATATGACAAAGTTCTGTTCCTACTGGTGTAATTCTACTTCTGATCAGAAACACCTGTACAGACAGAATCTCAGCATCATTCGATTTTCATTCAAATGTTCCCATTAAAATTTTGTTTAACCTGGTAAGTACCGAAACACCAAGAGAATGGGTGGAAAATGTGTATATCACCTTAAATCAACGAGTTGTCGGGACCCCAGTGATGTTGGAATTGGGGTTATGGTTTAATAGGGACAGGCCCCGTTCTCGTTGAGAAGACGAGTTTAGTAATGAGGTCACAGGTGCAGAGAAAGCTTCCATCGCTTGCAGTAATTACAATTAAAGTGTATAGTATATGTTCCTTCCCTTTACGGGGTGAGTAACCTTTCCAAAGTTCTGTAATGTGAAAGATTTTTAACCAGAAAATATTATCATAGCTGCCACTCAATGTTATAAAATCGTTATATCTGTAATGACATTGACCTAACCGAAATGGTCAGTTGAACGTCACCTCGGACATGCCGCTCCTCGGTAATAAATGTACTAGATCAATAAATTATCCCGGCAAAGTTTAATTGTTTACCTTTTGAACATGTAAATGACTGCAGCATTCACTAATAATAATTAGCATTATTATTGTATTGATAGCCAAATTAATGATTGATTATTCAAATTAGATCTGTTTAAATATGCGTTTATTGTTCGATTAGATATGTAATTATTGTTTATATTTTAGAAATTATTATCAATTCTATTTTTATAAATGCTAATTCAAACATTTATATTTTAATAAAGTAAATAATGTGTTAGTAGGTAACTATGCTGCGAATAGGGACTTCCTCTTTTGTTTTTGCAAACAGTTGTATTACCATTACATTTTTTAAAGATATATCTTCGTAATGTAAATATAAATAGCATTTACGTATGATCTTTTAGGTTTCCTGAAAGACGTTGGTGTCATTGCGAATAAATAGCCCATGATAGACCGAGCCCGGAAGGCCATGTAACTGTACTTAGTTCTCATCTCTTTGAGTAGAAATTCCCTATTCCCGGCCTAGGATATCATTGCATCTGACTTAGGTAAATGAGATTTTATTATAGATTTATTAGCTGATTATATCCCTCACCGTGTTACGTATTCCATGCTGTACTTTCCAAACACGTAATAGTTTATTGGACTTTTGAACACAGAAAATATTTAATTGAGTAAAAGAAACGCCGAGATTTTAGTTACTCAGGTGATTATTGGAAGTTTATTGAAAATAATTTGACTATATTCTAGTGTCACAATGAATAGACTTTAGATTACACTGTGCTTTAATTTTTATTGTTATCTACATGCAATTTTGAATAATTAGGCCATTATTAATAAGTCGAATTAAAGCACCCATCAAGTAAAATAAAATAAATAATTACTTATGATCTAATCTCTATTGTTTTACACCGTCAACTAGAAACTACCACAAGCCATTAATCATACGAGTACTTCTTACTGATAGGATTAAGTTGATGGCATTAAAAACCTGCTCCAGTAATCTTGTATGGAGAAAGTATGAGATTGTTCTCACAGTGCCTACTTCATTGCCTCTTATTTATTACATAAACAGCCATAGAAGAGAAGATTGTGTTTTTAATTAAGAAATTAACAAAATACTTACACGATTTTGACAGACTTAGGTAATCACATATTTTCTGTTACATTTTTTTCCATGCAAAGGCACAATATAATTGCAAAGTTATGCTAGCTACCTTGTTTTTGTAAACACAACTTTTATGTCAATATCAACTTTAAATAAGTAGCTTGATTGAGCATTTCATTTAACCAGCAGAATGATTATATTATTAGATTACATTGCATAGTAGAAGTGCTAACAATACACGGACCTGATACAAATGAGGGGTGGTACAGGCGATGCAATGGCGTACCTCGAATGACGATCGATCCCATGTATGTACCTACCAAAGTGCCAAAGTTTTAATTGGTTCGATTCAAAATAATTTGCTTAATATCTATGTGTCCTTAATTTGTAAAAATTTGATTATTGATTTTCTTTAGTAAAATCAAATATGTTGTTCAAATATCTCGAAAAGATTTAACGTAAAAGTTTACACCAGTGCTCGATAGATGGTGTTGTTCCACCCCTCTGAATCGCGCTATGGTTTCGTTACACGAGCTTGGTATAGTGTCTCGAGTAATTCAAACGAGTATGAATTATATGTAATTTGGGGTTTAAACCTAAACAAAAAAAAACTTTAACAGTAAACTGGATTTTTGACAAACCTCTCCGAAGTAAAATTCGTGAGGTTTTATGATTTAATTTATACAAGGTGTGCTGATTGTGATTAACCCAGTAGGTAAATAGTGTAGGATGGAAAATGTAATTTTCTAATAATATTCCTGAATCAACCTACTGTATTTTTTACTTGATGTTCCCCAGTAAAAATTGTCGCTATGGATATGCACCGAGAACGGTGAAAAATAATGTTTATATATTTTTGTCATTAATACCCCAGATCGCTTAGGGTAGAAGTTCGAAATTTGGACACTAGGTTCCTTAAGTGACGTAGACATCCAATAAGAAATGATTTTTGTAAATTTTACCCTTAAGAGGATGAAAAGGGGAAATTTTGTTTGTTTGAATCTTATTCCTTGTGTTTATAAACAAGGAACTTGGTTCGAATATGTAATTAAATAAGTAATAAGGTTTGACGTTATTACTTTATCAAAACTACCCCCTAACGGGAGTTTAAGGGTGTTCAAGTTTGTATGGAAGAATCCGACGTCGCGTTACGATTCTTTATATTCTTCTTTCTCATTTCTCGGGGTGAAAACGCGTTATCATGTTTTAGTCAACAATATTTTTAAATCAAACACTTTTTATACTAAAATGTAATTCTAGCACTTTCGTCCTGTTTGTTTACAAAATAAGACAAGAAAAAAAAAACTTGAGTAACACCTTTTTACATCTTAAGGTAAGTTACGCACATACTGTTACGTCATAAAGTGACTAACATTTGTGACAGGCACTCTTGGGCAATGGTTTGTTTTCCTCCCAGCACTGATTGAATATCGTTCAAAATAAAAAGACGTGGAAGTGCGTCGGCATGTTATATTACTTCCTCTTCGTGGGTGGTGCGTAATAATATCTATTGTTGATTTCTATAAAAGCAATCTCAAGTGCAATCAAGAAAGAATCGTCCGAAGACATGCTGTGACTCCAACTACTTAATTTAAGCAGTTGTATGGTTATAAGTACCAAACGTTGTATTAAGATACTGCGTTCTTCCTGTGAAAGTCGGCTTACGAGATATTAATAATATGAAAGCCTATAGACGAATACTCTCTGCTTAAATAAACAATTAAAGCTTGTATTAATGATAGTGGTGACCAAGCATATAACGTAACAGTCAATTGTACGGAAAAAGCTCCGGTTAGGCGAGTCTTAATAGCTAGTTTTGCTCGTTCACCTAGATTGTTATTAGTTTTTTCCAATTAAAGAATTTAGCACGATTTATTGGGTGGATAGTGATTGATAGACTTTCTGCTGTTGTTTTATATTGCATGTTGTTATCAAGTACATAGGTACATAATCCCTATATTCCCTGAAAGGTTAGGCAGAGGTGTATCTATAGTTCACCAACGTTTCGCCAATATATGCTTTTTTATTTATTATTCTCAGCCGCAATAATAAATCAAAATGAGGTAATCATCTATTATGATTAATTAATCTTAAAAGATGTTGACTTAATTTTGATTAATTTGATAATTGATTTTTTTATAGGTAGATTTAAAATGCATTGTGAATTAAATAAATTTAAGTTAGTTTTCAAGTTAAAAAGTACCTACAAGTTAATGAAGTTACAAAAAAAATGTCTTTTGACTATAAGTCTGAAATCCTGACTTCGGATTGCTAGACCGTTTCGTGATCGTTATATTAAAGCTTTAACTATAGAGAAATCTTTGTAGCAATTTAATTAATTCCTGTCCTTGGTTAATGTTATTTTAATTTGTTTATCATTACGCACTGTATTTGCATTGGCAACGGGATTTCCTCATGATGGTAAACAAACTACCGCATAAAAATGAAAGTGGAAATCCGGAACATATCATTAAATGAAAATTTCTTGATATTGAAATCAAAGAAACTATGTATTTTATAAAACATTTTGCAAAGCAATATAAATGCTTTGTCGTTAATTGCGATTCTGTTCACTTTAGTGCAAATAGAGAATGTTTAAAGAAGATGGCCATTTATTTGCAATCCTAGTTTAGAAACCTGTTCACTTACAAAGAAAAATTAATTAAAAAGCTTATTTACTGGCCATCTTAGAGAACAAGTGACAATCGTAAAGAGCATTTAAACGTTAATTGATGGAACAACCCATCAGGTGGTGTTAGTTGTTTAGAAGTGCAACAGAAAGCACATAAGTGCAACGGCCTTGTTGGCACCGGCCGCGCTTGCGCATCTGTCACTAGAATAGTAAGCCACTAGGTCACACGTACCGAACTTTATTGAAAACTGGTAAACAAACGAGACAAAATGTATGCTTGGCTTTCTTTAATCACGTCCCGTTAACGGCACTGAATTAATGAAAACCTGTCGTAGAATCTGGTTCAAAGGCAGCTTTATCTCGATTTGGATAAGTATGGGAATATTCAATAAACATAAAGTCTGAGGAAATGTGGGTGTACTATAGGTACACTTTTGCCTAACTCTTCCGGGAATACAAGCGTGGTGTTATGTTATCAATATTAAATAATATAGTCGTGATTTTTTCTGCAGGATATTATCATAGTTGATTCGGAGATATAAATCCGAATCCCGAAGAATTATTTATATGATAGAGCAGGCACAAACGTTAACCGATTAAAAATGCTATTCTTAATTCCCGTCTTCACAAATATAACAATGGTAGTAATTATGAATTAGATTTGTTTGAAATTGCAGACAGAAAGTAGACAATATTAATTGTACAATTATGTCGACGAAACAATACGAGTTATATACATGCAAGTTTGATTAATTGCAGCTGTGCTCTTGTTAAGTCTGCAAAGCACTATAATTAGAAATAAAGGAAGTTAGCTATGCCATTTCTCAGACATCGATTGCTTGTTATTAAATCTCATACGAAAAATTCATACAGAACTTTAATTACAGTACAAGTGAAATGCACCAGCTGGGTGGAACATCGTATAAGTATTTTAATTAGGCGTTGTAGTATTATATGTTTATGATTTTGGTGACTCTTAACATGAATTACACAATTGTCTTCACTCTTCTAATGAGTTAAACCTTGCCGAAGCTACATACAAATTAGCTCATTCATTGTTAAGAAGTTTGTTAAAAACAGACGTGTATTCACAACAATATACGCCATTTGCATGTTAACGGCACTCTGCTGGGAAATTTCTTTTTCTAGATGTTTTATTAAACAGAACGTTCTAAGGAAAGAAATTAGCTGTGGTGAAAGATACACTGAGGAGTAGACTTGTTATGTAATTAACACATGTCAAAGAATGGCAGTAAGTTAAAACATTGTCATAGTAATAGTTACGAGTATGTTCGCGTGGGAGGTAATGAATGCAGCTCAGATGCTGTTGTACAGGACTGGGTCAGTTGGCAGTCAGCGAAAGTATTTGTTTTCTCTTGAGAGTCGGTCTGGTTTAGCTGCTCCAGCGGCGACCGTATAGAATTTCTTTTTCCACTAGCACGATGAAAGTTATTAGAAAATTGACTAACTAGCTTTGAGGTTGGAGGTGAAGATTTGATACGTTAATAGGAAATTATGGAAAACTTGTGATTTCATTCACTTTGCGAATAAGGAAAATAAACAAATCATTTACGAATTATATTATATGCAGTGGAACGTACAATGAGAATAACATGTTGAGCATTAAGTTTTGAATAGGTAGCCGTGACAAGAACATTAAATTTATGTCATGAAGTAGAGATAAATGCATCAGTGTTTCCACTTTTAGGGATTTTTCCCTTTTTTACAGAAAAATTACCAATATTATGCATGGTTTAGGGATATTTTATTTTGACAGGGATTTAGGGAATTTTGGGGAAAAATTTAACTTGAGTTCATAACCAATTCTTCATAGTAGGCAGCACCCAATGTATTACATTACACTATGGCATCACCGATTTATTAAAGGCGATTCCCTCAAACTCGTAATGAATGTAATCGGTCCAATTTTAGTCTGTTTACCAGCTAATTGTACTAATATCGTGGCAACAGACGACATCGGAACTAAGCCGTATACCTAGAGTTAGTTTGTTTCGTTGTTGTAATCTCGTCAATTAATTAATGATTTGTAGGTATTTAATGCTATTAAATATGTGTAACGATTGTTATTATTTTTTATTATTTGTTATATTCATTAAGAAACTGGGGAAAAACGTAAAACGTAAGTGGAAACACTGAAATTCATTTTTATTCCACATACTTACTTACTTATTCATGCTAAAGCGTTACTTTACAAAATTCCTGTCCAACTTTCTTAAGTGTAAGATTGATGTAGACAGCAACAAGTTATCTTATCAGTGCGTGGTTTCAAGCAGTGTAAGTACAAATCAGTAGGCACTGTTTCTGCTACACTGATTCCTATAGAACTTGCGTGATTCATATCGCAATTACACTATTTACAGATAATAGGGTACATAGAGCACTAGAAAAGCATCATGGAACCAGGAACGTTGATGATTGTGTAAACGTCAATGCGGTAGTATGAAACGATTGGCATGCAATAAGCATTCGAGCTGAAACCCAGATCATTGCTATGCGCGACACGGCCTGATAAGCCAAATAATTTACCAACGCATCTAGAAACGTGTCTATCTATGTGTAGACATTGTCACATTGTATGGGGATTTAATTTATGACTGGCTAAAATGGTTTATCGAGATCTCGCACAGCCGAGCAGTTACTCTAGTACTAGTAGGTATATAAATAGCGCGGTCACTTCTAGTAAAGCAGCTTTTGCTTCATTGGAGGGGTTAACAAGTGCATCAGTATTTTGACCACTCCTTGCTCGTAATCTTTGATTTATTGCTTTGTTTATTTACATCAACTTTTATGTTAAGAAAGGAAGGTAAGAGGAAGTTCGCTTGTTAGTGGTGGTTAAGACAAGATACCAATACCGCTTACCTTAATAATTACAATTAGAGAGCAAGGAATTTTCATCTTCAGGAAGCAGTCATTTGTAGCAATTGATGTAAATCGTTCGTAGTTATAATTATGCGTTCGACCACCAATCTAGGAAAGAAAACTTGAAATAATTTTGGCTCTACTTTGATGACGATGACGAAGGTTGCGTTGATTGTTTTCAATAGAATGAGTCTTTTAAATGATAGGCTGGCTAGATCAGGTTATCGAAACCTATTTTCTTTCTGAAGCAGTTTACGAAGAAGATTATTATAGTAGGGTCCAAAACGATATATAGGTTTAAAATTACAGATATCATTAAAGTGGGTACCGATTCAGTGATATTATGCGATAGAATTGCAAGTGTATGTAGGCTTTGTGTAAAACTGGCTATGCAATCGTAATATGTCGGATAAACTGTTTGTTTTAAAAATCACTCACTTGCGATTTCGTAAGCCGGTAAGCCGTAAGCGGTATATTCGAGAAAATCATAGATTTTCTCGAATATATTACCGCAACTTCAGCATTTTCAACTTGCCATTTGACATAAATATACGTATTATGTGCATAGCAAATATTATGTCTAAACGGGCTTACGAAATCGCAAAAAAGTTAAAGTTAGTTCAAGGCAATGCGACGGCAATATGACGGTTTTGGCATCATTTGGTTTAAAAATAGTCAAACTATTTTTAAACCAAATGATGCCAAAACCGTCACAAACATGTAAGTCGAGACTAAGCACCACCACACTCCGGACACAGCAATTAAGCTTAATAAGTAAGTTGTTATAAGAAAATTGTCTTTTGATGCAACAAGGAAACAGCTGTAACGCGTTACTGTATAGGTTATTATGAGACACAATAGTTTGGGAGCATCGGACTAGAACTCGAACGTAACACTTATGACTGTTATGTCAGAGCCATATTAAGGTCGCTGGTAATGCGTCGCCATTAAGCCGCGGTTTTCGAGGTCTCACGAGAAAAAGAGGAACGAGATGGATTACTGTTCTACATTAATAATGTCTTTTTAAATTATTCGTATTGAAACACCAATTTTGCGGATTATTGTTTGTTATGCAATTTGACAGCACGTGGTTGGTTGAGATTTGGTGGCTTGTTTGTTTAACTTTAGGTTGTATTTAATTTGATACCTTGTTTGGCATATTTGGTATTCTGGTACCTTGACTTTGAATAAAAATATTGAAAGTCAGTTTGCGTTTATATTTTTGATAAATATCTATTCATATGCTGAGAACTGCTATAAGTAGTGGGCTTTAAAGAATATGGGATTAACCTAAGCTATCTAAAATTATTTTGAGATAAGGGTTTCCACAAACTAGGTTGTGTTATTTTTATAAATCCTTTACAATAAGAGCTCATAGGGACCAAATTGACATCTATACTATAATGATATTATAAAGAGGTCAAATTTGTTTTTTTGTAAGTTTGTATGTAGGGGGTAATCTCCGGAACTACCAGTCGGATTTAAAAAATTGTTTTTGCATTGGATAGCCCAATACTTGAGGAAGGTTATAGGCCTGGACGAAGACGCGGGAAGAAGCTACTTACTTATAATGAGCCTTACACAGGGAGTAGGTACGATCCTTATAATAACACTGGTGTACCTACTAAGTGCAAATCTGTGTTCGATCGTGCAAGCCACAAGAAACATCGTGTCAGTTTTGTTATGGAGTCGGCTAATGCGAAAAACGTGACACAGAGAAGATTACAATTGAAGAAAAATCGAAATAGACTCAATAGCGTCGTTCTTATAATTATTTGCTTTTATACATTTGTTACAATGAAATGACTGAGATCCTTGAATTTTATCTACTCGTATATGTCAAAAATTTATTATCAATTACATAGATTAAGAAACGACCCGGTAATCGGTGTTAATATTCGAGCTATCATGAATCATTTCTCACAAAAGGCGTTGTTGATAATCGTAAAATTAACTGTAAAGTTATAATTAGCGTAGTTATAAATGGCAGACAGTAGTCGATTGTTGAGCGGATAGTAAAAATATAATGTGATATTGTTTTCATCACGCTACGATCGGTGTGTCGCGATTACTGCAATACCAATGGTACCTGCCTATATCTGCGTATATTAAAAACGTAGCAGATTAATGGCCATTGGCCAGGTCAATCTGAGCCAAGGCAATGCACTCACATGTGAACGACATTCTTGTAAAAGTCAATCCTTGAAAAAATATTCTAACTTAATCTATACGTATACGTAAGATTTTAACGAAAATGGCTTGATTGCCTTGGCATGATTCAATAAACCATTTGTGACTAGATTTATTGGAAACTATACAAAGATATGTTTCATTTCGTAATATATTTTCTTCAACATTTAACGATCAGCACTGTCCATAGTTTGTTGTGACAATTTGAATTTAACTCGAGTCACGCTGAGGAAATTCAGGTAGTCATTTGACCAAGAATGAAAGCAAATGAGTGGAATCACAATATTTATTAATTGATTTGTATATAGTCAGTTCTGCCTCAGATTTTGTTGACATTCTTTGCAAGATTATTTGCACCTTAGTAGTGCATGGAGATAGAAACAAGCTGTAGTTGAATGTGAAATACGCTTAAATATCGCCAGTAATAGTAAAGCTACACTTTCTATGAACAGAACAGACAAGAGATTTATCTGATTAAGGCGAAAGCGTCAGGGTAGCCCGCGAAATTAAAATTTTCTTAAGTTTTGCAATTAGCAGGTCAGTATCAGATTGTTCAAATTTGAATTTCGCGGGCTACCTTAGCGTACACCCTTTAATGGTGCTCTAGTCGACGGCTCGAACTCGTTGGATGTGAGTCTCATTATTTATTTATATCGTTTTATTTATTTACTATTTATTTATTTTATAATGAAAACGAGCGCGTAAAATTTCATGAATAGACCTTTGGGTGTATAGATATTATGGAAAAACGACTGGATGTATTTACTCAGAATAAAATTATTTAAACTTTTTAATACATTATCTATCCCTGTACGGTTTCTATTTTGCCATTTTTTTACTATATAAGTTTTATTTACGCTCAAAGACGGATTTAAATGAGTGTTGAAATATGGAATTTTCGACGCTCATAACTTCCAAACGAATATTTTTTTTCCAATTCTGCTTCCATACAGGGCTAGTTGTAGTTTTGAACGTACACCGTCAAACAGACGAGTAATATCCATACTACGTTTGTATGGAAGAATGATCGACTAGCGTACCCTTTTTTTTTTTTTTTTTTTTTGGGTTGGGAAATCATCAAATCTATCCTCCCGCTCTGGGCGGAGCGAGAGGGAGTGTCAGACTTTTACTGACTAAAACCCACCCGTGTTCCTTCCGTTGCCTGTGTGCCGGGGCCGCGATATCCCTTTCGGACAAACTTGCAACCCTGGCAGGCATTGGCCCTTACGGACCCCGTCAGTTGGTGCTGACATCTCTTTGAGACGCGCGTGGAACACAACGCGCCGTCGACCCGAGCCTGGTCCTAATAGGACGGCGAGCTACCCATTGCCCACCGTCCGCAAGCCCGCGCCTACGGTGGCCGGAAGTCGGCTCGCGACTCCCGACGCCCGGGGCGTCTCCTGCGGCGACTAGGGGCGCGAGGGCGCGCATCTTGCATTTCCCTCGCGCGCTCCGCCTCCTCCTTCGCGAGCATTACTGCTTCGCAGAAGGAAGTGACGGCTTCCCATGCACTCTCGCTCCGGACCATGGCCTGAACCAGGGCCAGACGTGAGAGATCGCCGCTGCCGATCGCCTCCGTGAGGACATGGCGGTGCCCCGCCCAAGCCGGGCAGACCTCCACAGTATGCTCCACCATGTCCTCCGGGCGATCCACACGATGGTAACACCCGGGCGTTTCCTCCCGCTTGATCCTAAACAGGAACCTCCCGAAACAACCGTGTCCGGTGAGGATCTGCGTCAGGCGGAAGGTGAGGACGCCGTGACGCCTCTCTAGCCACTCCTCAAAGAGGGGACTTATCGCCGCAATTGTGGCGTGCCCAGCGCTGGGTTGCGACAATCGCACTCTCCATGCCGCCATGAGATCCCGCCGGAGCTCTGTCCGCTGTGCCGTGATTTCTCGCGGCAGACTATCGTACCCTAAAGGTAGAATTATAAGCAACCTTATTAGCTACTTTGTCTCTGTATCTAATCTTTGAGTTTACATTGTGTGGAAATCGATGGACACGTCATAGAGGAAGGGTAAACACTTTTGAGTCTCATCACGTTTGGTTTTGCATTACAAATGATACGATGATTATTGATTGATTCAGTTATAAACTAGAAGTCGTATATCATTTAATATTGACACAAAGGGATGTTTCTATTTGTATAATGTAACAGGTGTTTGAAAATATTTGCAATAAGTCTCAGCTTCAACATTTATGGAAGTAATGTGATATAAGTGTTGGAACTGTATAGGAACTGTTCTATGAGTTGGTTATCATCCGGCAGTTATGTTGTTGGCAGCTAAGTAATATTTAAGTCTGACTGTAATGGCTATGTAACGTGCCGTAATGAGCCGGTAAGATCATAGATTACAAGACACGTAACTTCACTAACTTGTTGTAATCGATACTTAACAGATGTATTTTGTTTTGGAAGATGAATAACTTAGTAAAGTTCAATAACTTACTCGTATATTTTCCTGAACCGATTAATTTCAAGACTGTTTAGTGTTCAGTTGAAGTATATGTAGTAAGAACTATGTGTGTAGTATTGAATAACGTATGTGTCTTGCCTACTTTGTTGCATTGTTTCCTTTTTCTATACCAATTGTTGTGAAAGACAGTTTGTAATCGATTGAACCGAGTAACCCGGTTTTATCTTATACGGTTCTGTTCATCTTATGCCGTAATGCAGAAGCGGAGCATTAAAACGCAGGGACGTAATGTTCTGCAACCGTTGTGCAACTCATTTTACATATTCACCTACTGCACTGCACAGCTGCCGTATCAAACGATACCGTTGTGTAATTTACTATGAACTTTCACACTTCACCAAGTCTTCCTGGAGACCTATTGACGGAATCACGCATCAAAATGTTATTAAAACTACATTAGGTGTAGATCGCAAGAAACAGACAAAAAATTATTTCACCCCGGTAACTAGCAGTTATGTTATAATGTATTACAACAACCCATCTATCATTTTAATACTATGATATTATCATCATGCAAAGTTCATCCTGAAACTAGTAACGAGTGCGCTACCGCTTCCTTCTAAATTATTACTAGCGAGAATTGATTTGGATCAGCCGACACATCAATTTCATAATATGCGGACATAACAGAGATCATCTACTGTATTTCTAGAGCTTGAATCAAAAATTACCATAGAGTTTAGCATTCATTATCTAGTCTTCTCAGTTTTGAGAACGAAAGGTTAACAAAACACAGTTCGTACCTGTATCAACTTAGCCTGCTTTAAAAACCGATGAAACTACGGAAATTAAGTGTTAATAAGCATTAAGTGTAATCAATTATGTTCACAGCTTTCTAATACCAGTTCGTCGGTTGTATCTTCCAATTATTGACTGAGAAGTTTAATAACAGACTGTTTTAGTTTCCTGCCATTCAGCTGCGAATGAATGGACGATGAGAACATTTGTGGAAAATGCAACGACGACGTTTGTGGAGCGGCTCACGTAACGAATGCATCGCTCGCGTGTGAAATGACGCATCGATTAAATCACATGCCAAGTGTACTACGATGTATTTTAATTATAGCATTTTCTGTATTTTCGAAGGTTCAGGATTAGAAAGCGAAGCGTTTCGCAAGCGGCTGGCCGCTGCGGGCCCGCCGGTATCGGCGGCTACTTGCTTAATGCAACGCACGTGCTTGGCGTGCGGAGCACAAGCCACCAAGGCTTCACGACAACAAATATTGAGTAATTGCCGACCGTGATAAGGATCTATTGATATATTCAATTAAGTGCAATCATGCACATCTTGAAGCTAATCCTTAAGCTACCTGTTGCGAGATTGTCACCCTATTAATCGTTGTCGATATAGGCTCTACTTTTCGTTTAATAAGTGCTCAGATATTGATGTTGATTAGGAAGTAGTACGTAGAGTATATAATTAAACCGATCTGTAAAGTATCACCGATGTATCTGAAATTAAAATAAATATTGCTCGTTTAATTTAAGATCTTGATAGGAATGGTACTACATAGAAAGTTGTTTTTATGTTCACAAAATATCATACGGATTAAGTAATGACAACTTAAGATGCATGTTCTATACAAGACAAGATACGACAATAAATGAAACTGTGTAAGTATATCTAATGGGGTTGCCAGTCTGCAAAAATTCAATCAAATGTATCCATAGTTCAGTCATTACAGCTAGATGGCTGATCGGCAAACCGATAGTCAGCCCATCAATACTATTATACCCAAGGCACGCACCTCTGACTTTTCGGATTCATGTGCGTATTATGTAATTATCACTTGCTTTAAAAACGGTGAAGGAAAACATCGTGAGGAAAACTCTAACACCAGGTTAGCCTGGTGTTAGAGTTTTAAAGCCGCCCATGGGCTTCACCTGCCGTCGAGAAATATCTCTCAGGCATGCCGGTTTCCTCACGATGTTTTCCTTCACCGTTTTTAAAGCAAGTTAAAATTTCTCAAACAAAGAAAAGAGAAATTCACTTACCTATTTAATTTCGATGTTAGGATTTATTTGATGGTTTCAAAATACTCACAAGCACAAGTATTGCCTGTGTTTTCATTTATCATCATATTATTGTCTCCACATTGCATAATAATTACGTGCTTTAAGTTTTAAAATTGTTATAAAGTTTTTCAAACTATTTTATAGAGTGTTTACAGTGACATATACTCGTAATTAGGTAAATCTATATCTATAAAAATCAATGCCACTTTTCGTTGTAATTTTATAACTCAAGAACGGCTGGGCCGATTTAGCTGATTTTGGTTTTGAAATGTTTGTCATAGTCCAGGGGAGGTTTAAACGGTGAGAAAATTAGGGTAAGGTAGGTAGGGTAGGTAGGTAGGGTAGGTAGGGTAGGTAGGGTAGGTAGGGTAGGTAGGGTAGGTAGGGTAGGTAGGGTAGGTAGGGTAGGTAGGGTAGGTAGGGTAGGTAGGGTAGGTAGGGTAGGTAGGGTAGGTAGGGTAGGTAGGGTAGGTAGGGTAGGTAGGGTAGGTAGGGTAGGTAGGGTAGGGTAGGTAGGGTAGGTAGGGTAGGTAGGGTAGGTAGGCTAGGTAGGGTAGGTAGGGTTTAAAGCTACCCGTGCGAAGTCAGGGCGGGTAAAGCTAGTACATTATACAAGCTAACAGTAAAATATATAACATTAAGTTCGTTTAGAGAACACCAATTCTGCCAGTGGATGTCGTAAGGAAGACTGAGAGATTATAACAAGGGAGATGAACAATGTGGCGAATGTGGCGATTTTGTAAGTATTCACAGCTGTTCAGAACGATGGAATGACACTTTATGCGCTGAACGTTAATCGGTTGGAGAATGGTGATTTTTATACAGTGTACTAGGTTGAACGAGGGACTGGAGGGACATACTTTAAGGAAGGGAAGACACATGAAAATGAAACAACTTTTATTATCTCTGGGAGCAAGAACAAGCTTCACTCCCAAGCGCCTGTACTGTTATACGTTTTTCTTCTCCAATGTTTCCTAGTTTGTTGATAGATTACTACCCCTTGTAATTCGTTTGCCCTTTTAGCTCGCGGTTCTAATCAAAGAGTTGTTTATCAACAGCTTCAACTTACTAATGCAACAACATTTATGTATACCAGTAAGTATTACGGTCGAACATCACTAGAGGCGGTCATTAACCTTGTTTTATTTATCGCTGCATACGAATTTCTACTGTTTACTTCTAGATACATGCACTTTTTTTCATAAATTCAAGCAGCTTCAGATTTAATGTTGTTTGTTTTTTAGCTGAGTCAAATGTTTTATTATGTGATTTGTAGGTATTAGTAACTAATGAGACTGAAGAATTATCTTATCAAAAGTACGAAATTTTTTTGCTCTTTGATAAAAAGCACAACAAACCTTTTAAATTTTGCTTATACTTAGTTGTATTTTGTTTAAGTTAGTATTTAGAACTGAATGATAAGAGAACAGGCGACTTTTGTTTTGTTAAAAACAAATTCTAAGTAATGATAAGAAGTTCGCATGATATACAGTAAACCTTTCGCAATGACGCCGATAAGTGAAGAATAGCGAGTTACCGTAATGATAGTTTTGAGTGATTACGTAGGTACTTGGAAATTGATTGCGGTTCGCATTCAGGCGTAGATGGTTTTTTCATGATTCGCTGTATTGGTTACGAACTCGGAAATAGTTCCTCGGAATTATAGGCTTGCGAGTATCTCTTGACATAACGTCGCCGTCGCCGCCGCCTTCGGTATTATTTTTAGGGGTCCGTACCTCAAAAGGAAAAAACTGTACCGTTATAGGATCACTTCGTCGTTTGTCTGTCGTCAGTATGTATATACCCTTTTTCTTAGGAACATGTGGAGGTATCAAGTTGACATTATGAAATACGTGGGTCTGCGGTCTCTTGGAGCTCTAAAAAAATACAGCTTCTAGTCAACGCAATAAAAAAATACGGCCATTTATGCGACAAATTTTGATACACTCAAAAAAGTCAAAACCTATGGGGTACTTCGCGTTGACCTAGAATCATGAAATTTGGCAAGAAGCAAGGTCCATAGTTTTATCATGATAGATATTTTTTGTAATAAATTTACATTTGCAGTAGGAGAATTGGTCGTGATGTATATCATTTTTTCAACTACGGATCCCTTCATTGTGTTTTTTTTTGTAAGTTGACATTGGACTCGAAATTGGGTTTCATTTTTGTCACACTGGTTATCGTGCTTTACTTCAAAAATATGATTTGAAGAACACAAGATTTTGCTGCTTTTTCTTTGGTTTAAATTAAAATTGTGGGGAATAAGGGGGTTACGAACGTTCAGAGCCAATCTCAGATTAGTTTGGCTTGTTATAAACAATAAGCTAAATACTTATCTTCATGAGATTTCATATAGTATTTGCTGAAATGTCCCAAGTCCCATGTAAAAGGGGCGAGCCTATTTTAAAGTCAGTGCGGAAAATTGTAATTTCCATGAAAGTTTTAATAGGTTGTATATGCTGTTGCTGGTAATTTATTTGTGTTGTTAGTAAGTTAATTACTTATTATTTATTTCTTTGTACACACAAAAAGTACTTTGGTTTTTAAAGTTTAATTTGCAACGAATAATTTATGGCTGTAACATCGACAACTCGTTACATATTTCACGTTTAGCGCGGAATAATGAATATGTGTAATTACTGAACAGTGAAGCTATTATTTACTTCATAAAACCGTACATACGTATTTCATAATAACAGATACGATAAATAATTACGTAGATTTTCTCACTCACCCAAGATCCTGCAATCAGTTTGTTTGCCGCTCGCTCCCAGATTTTCCGCTTTTCTCTACTGTTTGTTTCACCGCTGAAACTGTCGTGTGCAACACACGAGACTCACATAAACAACCACGGGATGAGACTAACAAAAGCCCGTTACTTAATAGTTTTTATATAACAATCAGTCGAATTTACTTGTAGTTACACTTTGAATGGGAATGGTTTTAAATGGAATCACGTAATTTCGGAGCGTTTCCGAGTGTTGTAATACAAACGAACGTACGCGCGTGCGCGGTTCGGGAAAGTGCTTCGTGGACTGGCTTGCGAGTCGCCGGCGCGCACGCTGCCAGACCGGCTGCAGACGCCGCACCACTTTCATTGTACCTAGTGTGCAACCTGACGAACTGCGAGAAGTCATTTCAGGCAGACATTCGTACGTATGGTAACACAGCCTTTATTTCGTAGCAGTAAGAGCGGTTTTCGGAGTACAACATTTGGCGTGCGGTTGACTGTACATGTTGTAATTTATTTTGTTGATTGACGTCTAGATAATATTTCAAGATCGTGAAATTGTTTGATAGCGATTTCTAGTGCTGCTTTGTAATTGTTAACGCTTAAGTGCATCGATGGTCAGGGAGACAGGTGAAATGGCTATGAATAAGAAAGTCTGCAAATGTTTAGATTTCATCATGCAGCTAGGTTTATGATGCAGCTGGAGCTTTTCTAAATGAAAATCACAAGTTTATTGAGCTTCTATTTGTATATTACTTGTTGTTTCGTTGCTAGGGTCTACAGGAACGAGATTTATCATGTCTTGATTAGTTTAAAGATTGTAATAGGAATATTTAGGGCAGATAAGTGGATTAGACTGCCATCTAGATAGCTGTTGGTTGGGTACTGTTGTCAAGCGTATTAGGCCGATTTGTTTCCTGCACTCTTTTTATTTAATTCGCCATAAAGCGACTTAAATCGCGACCCACGAGCCGCTCACAAATTCACAATAGGCCGTATCAGAAGGCTAAAAGTCACCCAAGGTGCAATGGAGAGGGCTAATATGCTTGGAGTTTCCTTACGTGATCGAATCAGAAATGAAAAGATCCGCAGGAGAAGCAAGGTAACCAACATAGCCCGAAGAATTGCCAAATTTAAGTGGCAATGGGCAGGGCACATTGCTCGCAGAACAGATGGCCGATGGGGCCGGAAGACGTAGCGTTGGAAGGCCCTCCACAAGATCTACCGATGACCTTGTGAAGGCCGCAGGAAACCGCTGGATGCGGGAAGCACAGAATCGGTCGAAGTCGCGGTGCTTGGGGGAGGCCTATGTCCAGCAGTGGACGTGAAATGATGATGATGAAATTGACTTAACCTTTAATTAGAAGCCAAAACAGAAAAAAAGATTCGGAGAGAAAAAAAAAAAAAAAAATTGTCGGAGCGGCGTACATAATGGTTAACCACATTTTGTTTGTTCTTAGACAATATTTTGTTATTTTTACATTTAAAGTCCCTGGGTAACCTATCAGAGTGGAAAAACAAATGATGAACGATAAAGTCTTAAGTGTAGCCTTGACACACTTGGCTCAAGAGAAATGAGATCGTTGTAACGTTTTGGGCAGTTAATTACGACAATTACATAATAAAATTATCGTTAAATTAAAAGGTGATGTTCTGAATTAAATTTTAAATCTAATTGTAAATAATCTTTCAACTACACAAATAAGTAAATGGTACTATACCTATACCTACCTTAGACGTGTGGGCAGCTCCCCGTCCGATAAGGACCAGGCCCGGGTCGACGGCGCGTTGTGTTCCACGCGCGCCTCAAAGGGATGTCAGCACCAACTGACGGGGTCCGTAAGGACCAACGCCTGCTGGGGTTGCGGGTTTGTCCGAAAGGGATATCGCGGGCCCGGCACACAGGCAACGGAAGGAACACGGGTGGGTTTTAGTCAGTAAAAGTCTGACACACCCTCTCGCTCCACCCAGAGCGGGAGAGTCATTTGATGATTTCCAATCCTCAAAAAAAAAAAAAAAAGACGAGATAGCTGCCCTAACTTTGCCTTTTTTTTTTTTCATCTTTTTTTTCATCATCAACTCGCAACCCTGGCAGGCATTGGCCCTTACGGACCCCGTCAGTTGGTGCTGACATCTCTTAGTGGCGCAAGTGGAACATAACACGCCGTCGACCCGGGCCTGGTCCTAATCGGACGGCGAGCTACCCATTGCTCACCGTCCGCAAGCCCGCGCCTACGGTGGCCGGAAGTCGGCTCGCGTCTCCTGACGCCCGGGGCGTCTCCTCGCGCGCTCCGCCTCCTCCTTCGCGAGCATTACTGCTTCGCAGAAGGAAGTAACGGCCTCCCATGCACTCTCGCTCCGGACCATGGCCTGAACCAGGGCCGGACGCGAGAGATCGCCGCCGCCGATCGCCTCCATAAGGACACGGCAGTGCTCCGCCCAATCAGGGCAGACCTCCACCGTATGCTCCACCGTGTCCTCCGGGCGATCCACACAGTGGTGACACCTGGGCGACCCTAACTTTGCCTGGCGTCCTATGTTTGCCTATAATGAAAAAGCTTTACATTTTACTTGTATAGCAATCGAAACTTAAAGCTCGATTGCCATACAAGTAACTTCATACAACTAGCAACTAGCTTCATATTTCTGACTGACCGATTTCTTGACAATTCAAAAGTGCCTGTAAATGGTATAATTGAAATAAATGCTTTGAGTTTAAGTAAAAAAAAAAGATATTATAGCTTTTTCATTAAAGGCAAACATAGGACGCCAGGCGAACATAGCCCTACGGTACCTAATTAGTTTGCGTCGACATGTTACATATTTACCTACTTATGCGTTATAGGTTACCGCAAAGTTAAGTTGACGTGATTCTTTTATGACGTATTTATTGTTAATTGTTATTCCCAACATGCGCCAGTAGGTATATGTTGCCGTCAAAATGTACAGGACAAACCAGAGGAAAATATAGGTTAACCTGTAACTATTAACAATAGGTACCTAATTAAAGTGTTGGGGAAAACCCTACCATTCCGTCAACTCAACAACATATTTACTCTACATAAAAAACCTGAACTTGGATTCAGGTTTTTTCAGCAGCAGCCCGGGGTCTGGATTTGTGCGCATTTGATGGCAATAGGCTCGCCCCCTAAATGGGACTTTATAGGTACATATCTGCCTAACCTAACTAACCTAACCTAACTAACCTAACCTAACTAACCTAACCTAACTATGTATCCATTTAACAAAATTCAAAAGCGATTTTCGCATGAAATAACGACTGCAACTTTGAGATAAGACCTATTTCATATTAGTGTTGGTTCCAAAATACTATGTTCGTAACAACATAAAATTACAATCACCACAGTAGTAGGAGAAAATCAATTTTTAAAGTTGCTAAGTGTATACATATTGGTGGTACAGTCACGCTGTACACAGGCATCATGTTATTGTGTTATTTAAAGTTCAGCTTTTCAGCGTCTCAGTTTAAACACCTACACTTACATATTATAAATATTGTAGCCAAAAGCCAAACGTGCAATAATCTAGTACCAAGTTGGTCTGTGAGAAAAACTCTGAGTAGTTTTTATAAGTAGTGCAAAGATTATTAGGTTAGGTATTATTGATTAGGTTTTTGCAAGAGAGACAGAGCCAGCTTGCGAAACTGAAGACCGATGATGGCAGAATCGTATCCGCCAAACCTGAGCTATTGAGAGAGATCGAGAGTTTCTATGGACAGCTCTTCACAAGCATTCGATTCGATCGAGACATGGGCTGTACTGCAACGGTGCCAGATCGACTATCGGTACATCGAGGTGCTAAAGTGTCTGTACAACGCCACTATGTCAGTCCGACTCCAGGACCAGACCTCGAAACCTAGCCTTCTGCAGCGAGGTGTGAGACAGGGAGCGTTATCTCTCCGAAACTGTTTACCACTGCACTGGAGGATGTCTTCAAGGTTCTGGACTGGAAAGTGCTAGGCATCAACGTTAATGGCGATAGTATATCACTAAACTTCGGTTTGCTGACGACATAGTTATCATGGCGGAGATTATGGAGGACCTCAGTACAATGCTCGATGACTTTAATAGAGTCTCCGAAAGAGTGAGTCTTAAAATGAACATGGACAAGACAAAGGTCATGTCAAATGCCCATGTAACACCCACTCTCATGAAGATCGAAGTCGCTATGCTCGAAGTTGTGGACGAGTATGTTTACCTAGGACAAACTGTCCAGCTAGGTAGGTCCAACTTCGAGAATGAGGTCAATTGTTGAATCTGACTCGGCTGGGTAGCGTTTGGGAAGCTAAGCAATACGAGTATCTTCTCGTCCCACATAGCGCAGTGTCTCAAGACGAAACTCTGTGACCAGTGCGTGTTGCCAGTGATGGCTTATGGCACAGAAACGTGGTCTCTCACAAAGGACCTTATCAGAAGGCTAAAAGTCACCCAAAGGTCAATGGAGAGGGCTGTGCTTGGAGTTTCCCTACGTGATCGAATCAGAAATGAAAAGATCCGTAGGAGAATCAAGGTAACCGACATAGCCCAAAGAATTGCCAAAGTTAAGTGTCAATGGGCAGGGCACATTCCTCGTAGAACAGATTGAACAGAACGTTGGAAGGACAAGATGGACCGATGACCTTGTGAAGGCCACAGGAATCCGCTGGATGCGGGAAGCCCAGAAACGGTCGAAGTGAGAGAAGGAGAGAAACCCCTGGTGGAATGCTGAACTTAGCAAACTCAGAGATGCGCTACGTAAGCAATTTAACAGAGCAAAAAACACGAGGCTCCCGGACGACTGGGAGATATACAAAGAGACACAATATACATACAAAAAGCAGATCAGAACCGCCAGGAGGACCGCCTGGCGTAAATTCTGTGAATCCATCGAAACTAATAATGAAGCCGCAAGGGTAAGGAAGATCCTATCAGCTGATCAGGACCGAACTCTTGGCGCGCTGAAAAAACCCGATAACTCATACACACTAACTGACTTTGAAACCAGTAAGGTCCTTCTCGAGACTCACTTCCCAGACTGTAAAATCCTGGAAGACAGGACGTGGGAGGCTGAACCAGAATGGACCCCAACGGCTCAAGACTGGTCAATTGCCCGCAATATAGTAACAGAAGACCGAATAAAGTGGGCTATCGACACCTTTCAGCCATACAAGTCAGCAGGGCTGGATGGTATTTTCCCAGCCCTGCTGCAGTGGGGGGTAGATTATCTAACACCATGGCTGGTGGAGATCTACCGAGCCTGCATAGCACTCAGACAGATACCTCTCGCATGGCGCGAGGTAAAAGTCATTTTCATACCCAAACCAGGAAAAACCGATTACACGCAACCCAAGGCTTATAGACCTATAAGCCTCACATCCTTTCTTCTGAAAACCCTCGAGAGGCTCTGTGATAGGCACATCCGAGACGGACCTCTTCGGGTAAAACCACTCCACAAATACCAGCATGCGTATTCCACAGGCAAATCAACAGAATCCGCGCTGCACAGCGTGGTTTCCAAAATTGAATGCGCAGTGGACCACAAATGCTCAGCACTGGCCGCCTTCATTGACATCGAGGGAGCCTTTGACAAAACCATGTTCAACAGCATTAACATGGCACTCAACAGTCACAACATTGACCCGACCTTGAGTGGCTGGATCACCAACATGCTCAAACTGAGAGCTGTTCAAGTCACAGTAAATGACACTACGAGGTCCATCGTTGCGAAGGGCTGCCCGCAAGGAGGAGTCCTCTCGCCGCTCCTATGGAACCTTGTAGTAGACAGCCTCATCAAAACACTCAATGACAAAGGTTACTTCACAGTAGGCTACGCCGATGACATAACCATTGTAATAAACGGCACCCACGAAAACACTCTATGCAACCTAATGCGTCAAGCCCTAAAAATAGTAGAGGAATGGTGCAGCAGGCACCAACTCTCAGTGAACCCTACAAAAACTGAACTGATTCTCTTCACAAAAAAGAGAAAACTGACAACACTACAGCTACCTCGATTCTTCGGAACAACCCTAAGCCTATCAACTGAAACTAAATACCTGGGCATCTTTTTGGACAAACAGCTGAACTGGGCAAAACACACCAACTATATTATCACAAAAGCCAGCATATCCCTGTGGCAGTGCAAGCGACTGCTTGGCAGGAACTGGGGAATTAGCCCCAAGGTCACCCACTGGCTATACACCACAGTCATCCGACCAATTATCACATACGGCTCACTGGTCTGGTGGCCCAGGACGGACCTGAGCACAGCCCAAAAGAATCTCGAAAAACTGCAGCGGTTTGCTTGTGTTGCAATCACTGGCAGTATGAGAACTACACCCACTGCCGCCCTACAGGCAATGCTTGGACTGCCTCCTCTGCACCTCATCGTGCGGGAGGAGGCGGCCCTAGCCGCCTTTAGGCTCCAGGTATCCGGTACACTAAGCAAAGACTCTAGAGTTAAGCACACACGTATAAAGGAAGATGCGATCAAACGACGACCAATGATGGCATCACCCTGTGATAAATCCCCGAAAACATACCACTTTCATAGGCACTACAACATAATACTTACAGAAGAACAGTGTGACTACTCAGGCTCGAAAGAGATGAGAGTATACACCGACGGATCGAAGACCGACTCCGGGACTGGAGTTGGAGTCTTCTCACACGACTTCAACATAAAGATATCCAGCCCGCTGGGAATGTTCAACACCGTCTATCAGGCGGAGTGTGTGGGCATCATACGAGCGGTCCACGCCCTAAAAGCCAGGAGAGTTACGGACACACACATACGCATACTCTCCGACAGCGCCTCAGTGCTTCAATCCTTACAGAAAACACATATTACCTCAAAGCTGACACTAGAATGTCACAATGCACTCGAACAAATAACGGTATTTAGCCGCAACACGGTGACGCTGCAATGGATAAAAGGACACAGCGGTTCGCTAGGTAACGACGCTGCTGACGAACTTGCTAGACGAGGATCCAGCACGGCGGTCTGTGGACCCGAGCCTATCGTACCCATCCCCTTCAACCAGATACGCAGATGGCTGCAGGATTTCACCCATACTCAAGCGGAGCACTGGTGGTCCTCGACACCGGGCTGCAGGCAATCCAAGGAAGCCATGCCATCCTTGGATACCGGGCTAACCCGGCGTTTACTACGCCTGGATAGGAATGGCCTGCGCTTGGTGGCGGGGACCATCACGGGCCACTGCTCGCTGAACAAACACTTTCACACAATAGGCATAACGGACAGTCCTCTGTGCAGGGCGTGCATGGAGGCTGAGGAAACCGTCACGCACGTGCTTTTTGAATGCACAGGCGTCACCCAGATTAGAACACAGACCCTCGGGACACCCAGATCTTTCACAGATGTTCTGAACAGACCAGGAGATTTAATTAACTTCTGGAGGGAGGTGGGCTGGTTGGAATAACCACCAACGGCCGCTATGGCCCACGCACAATGGTCCACTGAAGGACTAAGTGCGGAAACCAAACCCCATAACATAGAACATAGAACGGTCGAAGTGGCGGTGCTTGAGGGAACATAGGCCATGTTCAGCAGTGGACGTCTTTTGGCTGAAATGATGATGATGACAACAAAGATTATTCAGTTAACATAGGCGCAAGTAACTTTTGGACTCTATCTTTGGGTTCTGTATCCTGTAAGGGGTTCATAATTGGATGACTCCAGCATGCTAAGCATGACCTCAATAGAAACGGGTTTTGTCGACGGAAGAATCGACAAAATGACAGATAAACAATCACAATCTGTAATTTTTTCTATTCATCCGTCGATAAAACCCGTAGAAAACCCGTTTCTATGGTTGTTATGCTACATAAACCTCCAGTTATGAACTTCATACCAAGTCAATAACTAGCATTAAGGTATCACTTTTGTTCGGATGTGTTTATGAAAGCACTGGAAAAGCTTCACGTATATACAGTGAGGTAATGTTCTACAACTTCGAAATTTGGTTAAGTTTCATTGAAGTACCTACTAAGCCTCCGTTACCACTTAAGAGTATTTTTCGCAAGACGATAGGTACCAGTATGTTTCAGATAGATTTCGTAAAGCTAGACCGGGTTAGTTCTCTCTATCTATTCTGCAATACCTGGGCAGACGTAATTATTATTATGCAAAGAAGACGAGGGAATCATTCGCTAAACTGCGCGGACGCACGCGATGCTGTTGGTTAAACACTTCCAGTATTTTTGCTATAAATGCTAGTGTTTGTTATATAATATAAGACGTACCTTCTACATATTGCTAAAGCTATTATCTGTCTAGTTCAACCTGTTTGCACGCAATGTCCAATAATTTGTTGCAACAATCTGATAAATGGCGCCAGTCTGCAGAAAAAGTTGCAAAATTTTGGTTAGGTCACTGTTTTCAGATTACGCTCTTTTTAATATTGCCAGTTAGTGTCTTAATAAAATAATAATAAACAAATTGAATTCATAATTTAAGTGAAGTAATGGAAACATTATGATGCTGTGTTACGGATGTTTTTAAACATAACATTACGCCTCTATTCCCGGTAGGTTAGGCAGAGGTGTATCTATGCTACACCCATATTTTACCAGTTATGTTTAAGTCACATGTAACTGGGCGCGAGCCTATTGCCAGCAACCGGGCACAAATCCAGACTCCGGGCTGCTACTGAGAAATTCCAGATGGAAAAACCCAATAACACTTTGCCCGACCGGGAAATCGAACCCAGAACCTGATGCTCAGCAGCGCTTGCGACCCCACTAGACCAATGAGCAGTCACAGACAGACAGACAGACACACACAGTTGGTTATTAATTAATGTATTTATAATAATTATGTACCTATCTATCTATGCGTATCACATTTTACTTATAAGTAAAGTAGGTACTCAGTACCTACCTATTTGTCTGCTGTAGATAGCAATTGTTACCTACCTATCAATTTAACTTTCTCTTGTTTTTAATTGCAAGCTGCGTATTAAAACAACCTAACAATTACTTTGAAATGCATAGTCGTAATTATAGGACCTACTTACTTAATATTATAGTGGTAATTATAGGCATGTCCAAATTGCTGCTAAGAGATTATAATGCTTGTTATTACATGAGATACTTACTTAAGATGATGCTAATTACGTACCTTATTTAAAACAATTACGTAGGTGCGAACAGCCAAAAATGGTTCTTAGGCGCCAATGTTGTTGCGTGATCAAATTCATCAAATACCTATGGTTCAGGTGGTGACGTAGTGTCGTGGTAAAAAGTCTGTCCACACATATCAGGGCCGTGTCCAGGACGTGGATGGACCGTGCTCTGGTAGTAAAGATATCGGTGTGTACATTTCATATATGAACTCGTTCGCACAACCTCCGTGTCCGGGCCGGCGTCGGAGTTACAGTGCCGGCTTTGTGTGTGCCACGGCCCTGTCACGTCCAGTGGCGTAGCTAGGTAACTAAAGGCCCTGGGGCAAAAAAATCAACTAGAGCCCCAACTAAACTATTTAAAATCGTTTGTTCCGTATTCGTCATGTTCCGAATTCGACGTACTCCAGATTTTCCGTAATCCAGACAGTAGATTTTGTCATAGTCGAGCTTGGCCCATACCTCTAATAGTTTTTAAGCTATTGCATAGCTTCTATCGCGGGCCTTGAGCGTGGAGACCGAATCCAGAAATTCCGTAACGAAAATAACCTAACACCCCCATAGAGTGAAATTTTAAGATGCGCGCGCATCACTGTGACACAAGTTGCATAAGTTGATAAAAAATGCTATGCAATAGCTTTACCGCGGCAGTCTCCGAGTGCCACACGTCTTTTTTTTTTATAACTTTTAATTTGCTAAATGATCTTTCAGCTTCTGCAGAAGTGACAGGAATTGCATGGAACAGTAACATTGCTGTAAATACTTCTGTTAGGTCACACTCCATATTTGCTCATTATTTCTTTACAGAATTGGTGAATAGTCCATGTTTTTGCCTTATTTAATTCAGGTAAAAGCAGGTGGTAAATATTAAGAAATTGAAGGGAAAAGTTAGGGTCTAATACATCAGAATATTTACGTTGGAATTGGTCACAATTTTGTAATAAAGTTGTTTCATCTGCATCCAGTAAAAATTTTGGTGTTAGAAAATTGAATACTTGACTGACTGCAGTATACGTATACCTATGTTCTGTGCTGACTACACTCATGCCAGTAAAACGTGCATTTTATAACTGAGTTATTATTGTGTCTAGTACATTATTGAAAATAGTAATTTTAAATATTTCTTGCCTGTTTTGAAATCGGTAATCTGAAGATAATTCATCAAAATGTTTTATTTTTATTTTCCTTGCCTTTTTTCTTTGAAATGGGGACCTATGCCATATTTTGTTGCAGTTGCACTGGCTTTGCGTTTGAATGATTTAAAGTCCTTTCTATAAATTTGCATCTTTGCATTTGTTTCTTGTAAAGCTCTACTTGCTTAGTCCAAATCAATGTTGCATTTTTGCAATTCTTGCAAAGTTTTAGATGCTTAATTGATATCATTCAATATGCAGTGCATGAATTCACAAAGGTACACGAACTCAAAATTTTGCATTTTTGTTTTAATATTTTCTGCTTGACCCTCATCTTTACTGGAACTTTTGAGAATGATTTCTGATACCTAATGCTTTGATTATATCGAAATAACGAAGTTTTACTGCAGATATCGTATTGACCCTGGACCATCTAATCGGATTTAGTTTTTTTAGAGTGGTGTCCGATTTGCCAGTGAATTTTGACAGCAGATCCCAGCGTTTGATGATAAGTTAAAAAAATTAGTAAAATTCCCTTGTATTTTTTCAAATAAGTTGCCACTATTAAAGTCGCGTTCCTGGAATTTGGTTTATTTATATTCAGAATGTGGGATAAATGTTCACTAGTTCAATTTATAGTTTCTAAGTCAGAGTACGTGGGGCCCCCCTCAGCTTGGGGGCCCCGGGGCACTGCCCCGTCTAGCCCTCCGGTAGCTACGCCACTGGTCACGTCTCTGGCACGGCACTGCTACGTGTGATACCTTTATGGTGCGTTAGCGCTTATTGGTGATATATGTCAAAGTCAAATTCACATATTTGCTCCACATTCTAAGGTCCACTTGCACCACAAATCACTTAGGCCCGTATTACAGAACCTCACTCAAGACTCAAGCATTACTTAAAACTAGTTTCAAGCAATTAAAAGGCTTTAAGCTAGTTTTAAGTAATGCTTGAGTTTTGAGTGAGGTTCTACAGAACCTCACTCATACGGGGCTTAATGCATTTAGCTCTAAACTAAAAAGATCGTTCTATTTCTGTCAATCATTTAAACATGACATGCACAGAAATAATGCTATTTTAAATACGTTTAAAACATCACCGAGTAAATAACTCCGCGTAGTAAGTAAATTGCTTAAAATTAACCCCTTAACTTTATCCATATACGTCTTGACTAAAATTGTGTTATAGTCTACTGGTCTCACAATTCATAATTATAATTTTCATAACGATAAGGACAGGTGATAATCCTTTTTTTAAATGTTTATGGTCAATAATCACACCGCATTAATTACTTTGACCCCTTAGTTAATGGGCATTTTCAAACTGGGTCTTTTACCACAAGTCTGTAGGTACAGATGCGCAGCAACAGTTATATAAGTTGACATAATGATAGTTTCACGATTACGGCAACTTCTACAATTTGCGTTCTATTTGGCTCTTTGATTTATCTAGACGCTAATATGCATGTCTAATTGAGACCTGTTGTCAATTACGATGGGAAGAGCTGTCTTTTTGCAGTGCGAGTTGAATTCCAGCGAATTTATTACTGGTTTTAAGTCACAGTCAAAGTGTTAACTTTGTGCTCTCTCAACTTAGTCAACAGCTGAATACCATAATTGAGGTTCAATATAAACGGGCGTTTTTGGGGGACTGTCTTATGTAATTTTGACGTTCGAAAAATGCTGATTCTCAGCATAAATTGAATAAATGACGTTTTAATTTTTTAAATTAGATGATTGATTTGCTGTGCCGAACAACAATATGCTGCGCAAAAAATTTGTTCGCGTTGTCTGTTCTAGTTTATTGTTTCCGGGAATTTTCTTAAAATACGGCCAGGTAGAGATACCTGTTGTTGCCTGTGTTTATATAGTTTTCTGATTCGTGAGCCGCAGAGCCATCACAAATTATGTAGGTAGGTTACCACATTAAGGCTCCTGCTGCTTGTTACTGTCGAAGCTTCATGACAACTTATGAGACTTCCCAGAGAAACGTCCCAAAAATTTTCAGATAATTTTCTTAGAATGCCCAGTTAGGTTTGCCAACTTTTTTATATGAAATATAGTATTTTCAAAACCATTTCTTGTAAAACTAAAAAAGATGGACGGCGAAAAAAATTAAAACATATAGTCCTGTATGTTTCAAGAATATGTTAATTATTTTTTAAATGCATATTTTTATTTTGCTACTTTGAGCTTTTATTAATGGGTTTTTTTAAATTTAAATGTCTCATAACTAATAATTATTACACATATCACCATTTTGTATTGCAATGAAAATATTGTATTTTCGCCTACGTACTTACAATTTTTTTATATAGTATTTAGAGCAGGATACTATAGTATATAGTAGGGTTGGCAATTCTAGTCTTAGTACTCCTAGTGCAGTACGTACGAGTACCATGCAGTAGCATGTAACGACTAACGAGAAAAGTCAAATGTGGGTAATTCGGACAAAAAATACTACATTAACATTATCACCAGTTGATGAATATTGTGTAACAAATGTTATTTAATTTTGTTTGTTCTAAAAAACAGTAAAAGGTGATACGTACTTAACTACCTGTTATGTGGGATATAGATAGGTATAGGTAGGCACCTACAGGCGCGGTCGCAGCCTAAGATTTTGGGGGGGGTCACCATCGGTGCCGAGGAATATTGGGAAAATATTTAATATGTACTCATAGTTACTCTAAAAACATTTTGACTAGATAGTCAAAAAGTTACTTATTTAAATGTCTGCATCATTAGATAATGATGCATACTTTTAAATAAGTAGATAGTTTTAATATCCCGTCTCGGAAAGGTTAGGATTTGATTTACATTTTCAAATAGAACTAAGAGTTACATTGTCGACTTATGCAGCAAAGGTCAAGCAACTATAAAAATGTAGAATATAAGAGCGAGCGAAGCGAGCTCAAAAATTTTGCACTCTCGGGTACGTTAGATTTTCTTTTAATCATTCCAAAACAACTAAGAATTACTTGCTTTGTCGACTTATGAAGAAAAGCTCAAGAATCAAGACAAGCGAGCCTCAAAATTTTAGCACCGCACCTTCTATAGGTTCCGTGTTTTCTTTTGACCATTATACAGGAAGACAACTTACTTTGTCGAGAAGAAAAGCTTAAACACGTTTTACAGCAGTTTAGGTTTTGAAAGCTGGCCCTAACCCGAGTGTAGTGATGGCCAAATTCCCGAGTTTGCTTAACAGGTTTTTTTTCATATTATTTTTGTATAGAAAGTCCATCGCGGTCACTGTGGCTCAAGTACCTACAGTTTTTAGTTAGTACTCGTAAAACACGTAAATCATTCAAGTTGTCGCCAGCTTGAATGATTTTGGGGGAGGTCATGACCCCCAGGACCCCCCCCCCCCCTCGGACCGCGCCTGGGCACCTACATAATAGTCAATTAAAAAAGTTTCTAAGCATCGCGAGCTTACCAGGTTTCGAAATACCTAAGTACTTATGTTTTTAAATATTCATTTATATTCTCTTAAAGAACACAAAAATTTCACGTAACATTATGAGATATACTATACTTACAAATAATCATGCAGATAAAAGGTAACATAATGACTCCGTGAGTCGATAAAAGTAAAGCAGAATTTTGCAGGTATTTATGTGCAATTTGCACTTATCAGATGGAAATACTATAGAGTATGTTTTTTAAACGCTTTATTGGTAATTTGGTAAGTATTTGTGTTATTTATGATAATTGCATAGCACATGTGTGAGCACTGTGGCCATTACCTTCTACAAAACTACGATTTAATGGGTATGTTTTTCATTGACTTGAATGAGCCCTGGCGGCTGAGTGTAGATATGTCATGCTCACTCAAATGTCTTGCTGGTGGTTGCGTGTGTGTTGGATGATTATGTTCCCTTCAAAATGGTTGAGCTGAATGATACTGATCTATGCGTCAAGTTCGTGAACGGGCGCCTTCAGTAGGGACTGGTCATCTCTTAGCTGCCATGGCTTATTTTAATTTTTGAATTGTTGTTATCTTTTTATTACGGACGCTTTTAAGACGTCTTAAATTTAGAATACACTTTGCATCTACTTAACCGAAAGTTTTGGAGCGCAAACCTCGTTTTAACGGTGTTTTCGCGGGTTGTTTGAAAAGCGGTACCTACTTTGAATCGCAGTCTCCCCCCCCCCCTACTGACTAGATAGATAAAGTTTAGAAGTGCCTACCTATATGCCGAATCAAAGTGGAGAGGCTATTCCTTGTCTAGCCACCTCTTGTTGGATGCTAAGAAATTTCTCTAGCTGGGCCATCACTAATCACACACTTTTCAAGTCTAGGTACTTACGTTCCTCAGCAGTTCTTTATCGTTATCGCTCGACGTTTAATTAAGTTATGTAACACAGTTATGTAGATTAATGTATTTAGTACTTGTCACACTTAGGTATATTCCAGTCGCTACGCTGACCATTGTAACAAGTGACTTGTAAATCACGTATTATAAAATTAAGTAAGACTCAATAGTAGGTACTTGTAAGGACTTAAATGAGTGAGTATTTAAAAGAACCCAAGCTTCATACAATCGTGTGTCTTGATATACCTACCTTGTGGAAAGTTTATCTATAAGAAAAGTGTCGAAAGTTAGCGGTGGTTACGAACGAGAAAGAAAAACTGTAGCTATGAGCAGTTCTTCGGCGTAGCGCAGGAGTTCCATTGGCGATGGACGAAACCCTGCGGATTGAAATTCAGCAACTCCGTCAGGATTAAACCAGGACATGAAAAACATTTTGGTTCTCACACAGCTGCTGGGTACTTACGAAGAATATACTACAAGTTTGGCTTCTGTTGCTATATCTACTCTTGCATTGGTACTGGTTTCGTTAGACTTGTAGTAATATGATTCACACAATCATGGACTGTATTGTGCAATAGCTTTAGTTGTTACACATACCAAGAGCTGCATTTAGTGCTTAGACACATGGTGCGCCAAACGTGCACCTTGTCATACATGTTGATTTATATAATTTTAATAAAAAATATATTTCGCCCTTATAGTGCACTGTACTCACTTTCTTCTACTAAGTAAAACACCCCCTGCACCCTCTTTATAGGGTAGTTGCAGAAAATTAATGATCATGGTCTTTATTATTTACCTAGATTTGTATTTGTGCCTAGTTTCAAGTTTTTAAATCTAAAAAATGTGATTTTTTCATTCCAATTGTTTTCCCGGTTTTAACCCCGACAGGGTTAAGTCCGTATTTACCAAAAATAAAAAAACGAACTTTACACATAAAAAATATATTTTGTACAATAAGTAGATAATTTCAGCCAAGTGTGATCATATTGTCGGTGGTCTCGGCGTGTAGTTGGTGGTTGCTCGAGGTGGACGAGGCAACCACGTGGTGTGGTCCCACAAGGCAGTATTGTAGGTTGCATCCGGTGTCTACCGTCGCTCCGGTGTATACCACGCAGTCTTGAAGAACACAACTGAAAATAAAAACATTTACTTATAACATTTTGTGTTTTTTTTTTGAAGCAGGTCGAATTTTCGAACAGGACCTCCTCATGGAAAGTGGTTATGGCTGACAACAGACACTTGCTAATCATAGTAATTTTATCGACTTGAAAGGTAGGTATATTCCGAGATGACAAGTTTCAAAGAGTTCTACTACTGTCAACTATGGTGCAAGTTTAGTTTTGACAATAATATTATTTGCCTTATGTGAGGTCTTTTTTTCCATGTTAGCTATGTAAATATTAGGACCATTTTGAACACAGTGTCACAAATATGTTTGATAACGAGCAGCCTATTAGCGCCATCTAGTTTTAAACTTGTGAACTAGACAGAAAACAAAGGCGTGTACACGGATAAAGTGCCGCTATTTGCGGGATAGTACTAGCGCTGC
Source organism: Agrochola macilenta (assembly GCA_916701695.1). Classification (NCBI taxonomy): domain Eukaryota; kingdom Metazoa; phylum Arthropoda; class Insecta; order Lepidoptera; family Noctuidae; genus Agrochola; species Agrochola macilenta. Next base: position 13,969,847 of record OU753558.1, read on the forward strand.
CTCGGCCTGGCTAAAGTGCCGTAAGCATTGCATTGTCATTGTCGATAGAGTGCCGCTAGCGGTACTCTGTACACTGCCATTATTATATTTATCAAGGGGAAGAACTTTTTAACTTTCAACTCATGCAAACGTTAAATGACCTTAGCAGAATCATTTTAATTGTATCATAGAAAATATAGCTTACCCTTCTTTGATAGTCACATTGTTCATTAAAATACAGTTACTCAATCTAACTTTGTTCTCGACTGTACAATTGGCACCAATGAATGTATTTTTGATAGAAGTCTTCTCACTGACAAGGCTTTTTTCTCCAACTGTACTAGACTCATCAATTTGCTTGGTTTTCACTTCACTATCAGGATGAAATCTATCTGTTATGGGAGTTCCAGTTAATTCTTCCCATTTTGACAATATCTGGAATATTAAGAAAATATAATGCTGTAGTTTCACCTGCATAAGTCTCGATCCCGTAAGAATATCGGTATAAAAAATACCGATGGGTCTACCCATGTGCCAAGTTTCATTTGTTTTAGCGTGAAAGTGTAACAAACAAACAAAATCACTTTCGATTTTATAATATTAATAAGTTACTTACATCAGAATATAGTAGTATAATAGTACGTACCTAATCAACTTGCATACCATGCATGGATTATGATTTTGATGATTTCGTTCTGAATGAGACTCAGTCGTATTAATGATAATGAAAGGATAAAATGATAATGAATTTCTCACCTTATTATTTGATAGGTAAAAAGATGAAAGCGTATTCACTCTTATGCCAAATGTGTTCTTACTTGGTATATGGGCATAGCATCTCAACAAGTCATTGTAGAAGATACCTTTACTTCCAAGTTTATGATCATTGTATGCTGTCATTTCTCTTATTTTACTCTCATAACCATTCTCTACTGCAAAATCAAATATATCTTTTGTGACTTCAACATTTTTCTCTGAAGTGCCCTTTTTTTCTGCTGGGTTTTTAGGCTTTGACAATTGCTTTTTCACAATGTGGGGTATCAGTTCTCCTTTAATAGACGTGAATTTGTCAGATTCTACCAGATAGTTCATGACCCATTGCTTCATTACATACACATGAGCATCTAACAGTCGGCTGTACATACTTATTGCATCAAACTTTTTCACTAGCATTCTGGGTATTGTCACATTTTCCTCAAAGTCACTGGCACTGGCCAAAAATACAAGTCTTTGTGTTTCTTTATCAATGCAAACAAGATCTCTGTCTGGTTTAGCCTTAGTTTTTGGTCCTGGGAGTTCAATCCATTCTTCTGGGCCATTGTTAAAGAATAATGTAGTGAGTGCAGCATCATACTTTCTATGAACATTCAACACTTCATTGAGATTGATGTTCGTGATGAGATCTCCAGAGATCACTAATAGGTCAGTGGTCACTCTGCTACTGATATGTTTCAGTGAGTTTGCCGTTCCCCAGTCCTCATCCGAAGGGATAACTATTAATTCATATTTAATTTTCAAAGGACATTTTTCTAGGGCATTCAAAATGTTAGACTTATCTTCATCCAGTACAACCACAAGAGTTTCTGAAAACAAAAAAAAAATATTAAATGATAGGGAATTTGAAAACATTAGTTCGATAATATTCAAATGTTAACTGCTTATTAAACAGATCATTATAGTATGTACAAGAATTAAAAAACGGAATATTATGCACCCCTAAATAAATAAGAACAAAAACGTATGTACCTTGAAACCCAATTTTTTCGAGCAAGTTCAATGAGTACCACAGCACAGGGTAAGGCCCAACAGGTAGGAGACACTTGGAGACAGAACCACCAACATCAGGCAATCGGGAGCCTCTCCCTGCAGCCAGCACAACAGCTTGAAACTCAAGTATTTTATGCATTCTTACAAACGTTCAATCTTGCTGAAAAAGAAATAAAATACCACTCAGAACCTAGCTATTAAAACAGAGATAGATAATTATGTATGAATTAAGTTACTGTAGAATTAGTTTACCTTTTAATGAGGCAGTAGTTAAAATCAAAACAGTTTTCCTATAGTTTTCATCATAACCCTACAAAATTCCACAATCTTTTTGCAGTTTACGTCAGACGTATACGTCAAGATGACGTTGACAAGCACAGTTTAGTAACGTGCATAGGTTATAACGTATGTGTGACATAAGTACATGGGATTAGTAAGTACTTTGTAGATGTACTCTTCCGTGTATGGTTTTCGCAGAGTCAAGCATTCCCACCTCTGAGGATTTTACGTTTCCATTACTTTTAAGTTTTATGGATTGTACTTTTAAATGTACTGTTAGCAGTTTTATGTATTCTAACAATCCATATTTTTGAATTCGTCACAGCGAGTACCTAGGTAGGTATCACAATATTGCACCTACACTTTGTACTGATGCAAGATTCTCGCATCTGGATTGTTGTCCAAGTAAATAAATAACGTAATGTCGAAAAAATACTAAAAATACAAACTTATTTTTACGATTGTTAAAAACACACACACACATTGTTGTACATGCGTAAATATTTATCCACCTTCGGAACCCATCAATGCGCGTGGTCCAACATGCACTTGGCCGGTTTACCTATATTGTAATAAAAAATATAAGTATAGGCTTACATGATATAAACGTAGATTATGAGCATCATTCATCTTCCAGCGCGGTTTGTTGACCGGTGCAGTATTCTTTGTTATAGCGACACAAGTAGCGTTTGACAAAGTCTGGCACAACGGCATAATACACACATCAACACGGTCTAGGGATATTTCATACTCAATTAAATAACTCGAAAAGTACTAGCCGCATTGGAATCTTTTATACACCGATTTGTTTGTAATTTATCTCAGACTAATTCCAAATTCAAATTTTTGAAAATTCTTTTGTTTCGGTGCCATAAAAATGTCTTGATGTGTAGGAGAGGGTATTTTCATTTGTGCGAAATTTAGAAAACAATACGAATTACATTTAGTTACAGTTTTTTTTCATTTTTAAACGAAAGATAAAGTTAAAATTGAGGTATTGTAGCCATACAACGCCAACATTTGACGAGGGCGGAGATGTTACGAGCTGTGGGAATGCTGGAAGCTGGGTCTGTTCAGCGTAATGTTGCTGAGGCCATAGGGACCCACCACAATGTAATTTCAAGATTGTGGACACGCTATCGTGCCACAGGTGAAGTAGCGGAGAGGCACCGGGGCCCAAGTCGCATCACTACCCCCAGACAAGACCGATTTTTGCAAATTACTGCGCGAGCTCAACCAAATGCAACGGCGACTCAATTGGTCCAAAGGCTGCGAGTGGAACACCAAGTGCTTGTGAGTGACCAAACTGTAAGAAGGCGACTGCATGAAAGCAATCTACGCTCTCGTAGACCACTCCGGGTCCCACCTTTGCGGAGAGGCAATCGTGGACGACGATTAGAATGGGTTCGGAACCACGTGGACTGGGGCCGTGAGCAATGGTCCAATGTGCTGTTCACGGATTAATCCAGGTTCGGCTTCCATCCAGATTCACGAAGGACGTGTGTTTGGCGAGTTCCTGGACGATGGAGCCGTCTTCAGAACCCTCAGGAAGTTCACCCATACCAAGGAGGAACAATTATGGTTTGGGCTGGAATTCGTCTTGGAGGACGGACGGATCTCGTTTGGGTGCGGGGCAATATGACGGCAGAACGATACGTCCAACAGGTGCTGGGGCCCGTAATCTTGCCCCACAGAACACAAATGGGGCAAGATTTCCTGCTCATGCACGACAATGCCCGGGCACACACGGCGAGAATGGTAGCAGCTTGGTTACATACACACAATGTTAGGGCCTTAGACTGGCCTGCTCAATCGCCAGATCTAAATCCCATTGAGCATGCGTGGGATATGCTGCAAAGAAGAGCTCTGAAGGAAGTTCCTGAAAATCTGGCTACAGAAGATCAACTTTTTGCGCACCTCAGAAGGACATGGGACAATATTCCGCAGCAAGACATTGACAACCTTGTTCTGAGCATGCCGAGTCGTTGCCGATGTGTTATGAACATCATGGGCGCTTTCTCAGACTACTAACTTCAAGTTTATAAACACAAATTAAATGATTTTTCTATTTTTTTCAGTTTTTACTCATAAATTAAAAGTTAATTCATATACGGTTTCCGTCTATGCTTCATTTTTTTTCCATAAAATCCTGAAATTTTAATCGAAGTACCTTAACCATTATTAAAAAATGATAGAATATTAAATAACGTATCTTTTAAATATATACATGTCATATAAATAATTAACACATTGATAGTAATTCGCTTTTTTAAAAATATCCCTAGACCGTGTTGATGTGTGTACGTAATTATATGTATAAGCTGTACCAACTCGGTGTGCCAGATCGTCTCGTGTTCATCTTACGAGACTTTTTGTTGAACCACACATTCCGCTATCGCATCGAAGGTGCAATATCCTCTCCCCGTCCCATCCGCGCAGGCGTCCCTCAGGGCTCTGTGCTTGTCCCCCTCATATTCACTCTATTCACCAGCGATATCCCAGAGTAAAAAGGCGCAGTTGGCTCTGTTCGCAGACGATACGGCCATTTACTACAAGGGCGCTGGGCCCGATTCGATATGTATATCAGAACGTTCGGCCAGTCGAGATTGGGAGCTGGCTGCTACTCCAGTTTTTAGTGACGATTATGTGACGCATAAAGATGCCAGCCAAAGAATTTGTGACAGAACAGTTCGAAAGTTAGAAGCATTTATTTATGGCCGAACGACCTGATATCAGAACGTTCGGCCAATCTGAATCTCCATAACTGAGGACCTTAGAGAAACTGTTAATGAATAAAGATTTAGTGACGATTTGGTGACAAACAACCAATGCTTTACTTTTACTCGTAATGCCACCGGTTAAAAGTAAAATGAATTTTGGTTCCTGGAACATCAGGACGTTCGGCCAACGTAATCTCCATAACTGAGGACCTGAGAGAAACCGTTAATGAATAAAGATTTAGTGACGAGACTGAAACGAATTTTTATTGCTTTATTTTTCTTTTGTGACGGCCCCTTTTAGTAGTAAAATGAAAATTTTACATATAACCTCAAAACATTGGGATTATCGATTCCTCCACAAGGAAGAAGCCCAGAGAAACCGTTAATCAATAAAGATTTAGTGATGACACTCAAACGAACTTTGATTGTTTTATTTATTTTTGTGACGGCCCCTTTAAATAGTAAATTGAAAATTTAACATATAACCTCAAAACATTGGGATTATCGATTCCTCCACAACGAAGAAGCCTAGAAGACTCGTAAAATCCCTGATGTGTTATAGGTTTTCAGTGCACTGGTGTCAGTATTTTTGTTAATTCAAAATTAATCTATAAAAATGCACTATTGCGTATGGCGACTGAAATAGGGTGACCATGTATTCCAACGAAACAAGTATTTATCGAGTACTTAATTACCTAAACAATTAAGCAAAACACGTCGTAATATTAAATTATATAGATACAAGCAACGTTGAGCTGATGCCTGCATACCAGTGTCCACTTGTGAAGTTTTTGTTATATTGGTCGAGTCTATTTTGGCTATAAGCAAACGAAAGTGGAAAGGTGACTGACATTGGAGATTGGGAAATTTGACTAAGTACAAGAATACTTAAATAAATAGGTACACAAATTTAAAAATGCTTTATTTGTAATCAATCATCCAAAAAAAGCGGTAGGAAGTTAGGTTCATAATAATTTGTACTTTTTAGAATTACAGTTAAATTGGTTCACCACGAGACTTAGAGTAATAACTAACATAACATGACAAATTACGATATATCTAAGCTCTTCTCTCTTATGGCCCAGATTGTACACTTAAAAGAGACAAATGCATGCAATCATCTATGCTTAAAACTAAATGGACGTTCCGCAATTGTCAAACGGTCACACTTGGTCTCTTATTACACGACCAATTAAAAAAAGCACACTAGTTACTTAGTCAAATTAAAAATTCAAATTCAATATAAAAAAATTGAATTTTGAATTTGACTAAGTAACTAGTTTGTCAATTAAAAAAGCACACTAGTTACTTAGTATACGGTTAACCGTATAAAGTATTTGATTTAGTCGTATATTACGTCGTGAATTTCAATACGTGTGCTGGTTGAGGTGTTGGTCATTATTTTATTCAAAATCATAGATTGATGCTCAATTATCTAAAAAAAATAGGTGCTTAGGACAGATCAATAGGCTGTTAACATGGCTTGCTTTGTGTTATCGTGTAAATCACATTCGTAACGGAAAGAAAATAATGAATTTGTAAGCTTTTATCGGTACGTGTTTTTTTAGAGTTTTCATATATAATCACGCGAAATATTTGGACGTCATCACTAATAACATACATATTAGAGTGATAATGATCTCTTCAAACTATCTTTATTACAAATTATGTTGTGATCGCGAATAAATTTTCAAAAAATTAAATCGTTAATTTGTCAGGTTATGTTATGCTATTGATGAAGATACTTTTTATCGATATGATAATTTTATGCCGATAAATTGGAAAAGGTATCGTTTCCTTTTTCAGTATACCTTCAAATGAGAAAGGTGGTGAAATTGGTGTAAAGTGATGAGAGCCAGAAATTATGGGACTAAGCATAGCCGAGTATGTTCTAAACATTTTACGAACGACTACTTTGTAAGTAGCGATAAATGGAGAAGGTTTAAACCTGCTTTGTAAGTTTTAAAATTTCTGAGCTATTTCTTCATCTGAGTTGATAGGGCCATGTGCAGTCTCTAAGTTAAATTCAGTAGTTAAATTTATTTCTAATGCACATTATATAAAATATTAGTTATCTGCACTCCTTCACATATTCCTCAGTCCGCGTATCTATTTATTTTGTTGCAATACCTACATCATCACCTTATTTCAACAATTTCGACGTGTTTTGCTTAATTGTTTAGGTAATTAAGTACTCGATAAATACTTGTTTCATTGGAATACATGGTCACCCTATTTCAGTCGCCATCCGCCATAGTGCATTTCTATAGATTAATTTTGAATTAACAAAAATACTGACACCATTGCACTGAAAACCTATAACACATCACGGGTTTTACGAGTCTTCTAGGCTTCTTCGTTGTGGAGGAATCGATAATCCCAATGTGTTGAGGTTATATGTTAAAATTTCAATTTACTATTTAAAGGGGCCGTCACAAAAATAAATAAAACAATCAAAGTTCGTTTCAGTGTCGTCACTAAATCTTTATTGATTAACTGTTTCTCTGGGCTTCTTCCTTGTGGAGGAATCGATAATCCCAATGTTTTGAGGTTATATGTAAAATTTTCATTTTACTACTAAAAGGGGCCGACACAAAAAAAAAATAAAGCAATAAAAATTCGTTTCAGTCTCGTCACTAAATCTTTATTCATTAACGGTTTCTCTCAGGTCCTCAGTTATGGAGATTACGTTGGCCGAACGTCCTGATGTTCCAGGAACCAAAATTCATTTTACTTTTAACCGGTGGCATTACGAGTAAAAGTAAAGCATTGGTTGTTTGTCACCAAATCGTCACTAAATCTTTATTCATTAACAGTTTCTCTAAGGTCCTCAGTTATGGAGATTCAGATTGGCCGAACGTTCTGATATCAGGTCGTTCGGCCATAAATAAATGCTTCTAACTTTCGAACTGTTCTGTCACAAATTCTTTGGCTGGCATCTTTATGCGTCACATAATCGTCACTAAAAACTGGAGTAGCAGCCAGCTCCCAATCTCGACTGGCCGAACGTTCTGATATACATGATTCGATAGCCCGCATTCTCCAAACCGCAGTCGATAGTCTCGGCGCCTGGTTTAGAAAATGGAGGATCGAAGTAAACTCCGACAAAAGTCAAGCGGTTTTATTCTCAAAAACGCACGTACGATACAGAGTCCCCCTGCCCCGACCCATCACCATGCTCGGCAAGCCGCTCCCTTGGGTTCTCCCAAGGGATCCAAGTATCTAGGTGTGGTCCTTGACCAACGCCTCACTTTCGCAGACCACATAAAGCAGGCCGCTTTCGCTCTCGGAAGACTCCATTCCATACTAAATGCACGTAGCAAAACGTCACTTAGGTGCAAATTGCGAATCTACACAACGTGCATTCGCCCCATCATGACCTATGCGGGCGCCGTCTTTGCCCAAGCTAAGCCCCGACAAATCCATAGATTGCAGGTGATACAGAACAGATTCTTCTGTAAGGCCACGGGAGCCCCTTGGTTCCGTAGGAACGAGACCCTCCATCTCGACTTTAGACTCCCCACAATCCACCAGTTTCTCAAACGCAATTCCAAGTTATGTCCCAAGTCAAATCAGTAAGATCCGCCGACCGAGGCTAATCCTATCCGACCCAGACGACCCCATAACCCTCTTATAGCAGAGCAGTAGGGAAACCAGTACAGTGAGAAAACACACACACACCGACACACTTTCCGCCCTCGCCGCAGAGGTCCGCAATCGCGACCCTCCCGAGTAAATGATACTCCCCCCCGACACTTGTTCGACGATGCGCCAGCCCGCGTCGATGCTGAGCCTGTAGCTTTAAATTCCCCGATTAATAATAATGATAATACTTTCGATCCAGCCTGTCCCTCTTGCTGTCCTCCCCCCAGCGAACGCCCTAAGCCGAGGTTCGTACCCCACAGGGGGTGCCCTTAGCGAGCGTTCGCCTAGTTTTAATTAGCATAGTTTTGCCCCTGGCTGGAGGCTTTAAGTGTAGAAGCTTAAGGCAGCCACAGGATTGACCGGTTAAGTAGTCATGACCTCAGTAGTCAGCTACGAAATGCCCTACATAAAAATAAAAAAAGCATCATTCATCATTGTCTGCCCAGCTTTTTCCCAACTATGATGGGTTTGGCTTCCAGTGTAACTGAATGCAGCGGAATACCTACCTACTTACTGCTAGGTATTCTGCTTCGTCCAGTTTTTAACTATTCAAACGTAGAGCAAGGTGTTTTTACACCTTGCTCGAGTGAGTTGGAGTTTGTTTTGGTGACCGACACTGGCAGCGGCACTCATTCAACAATAAGGTAAATAAATAAAAGTGTGTTTATGATTATATAATTTTTTATTAATTTAGAGAACATTAAAATATATTTGGCGAAACAAATCAGTTGTAGGAAATTTCATGTGCGGGTGGAGTCAAAGAAATATACCCAAATTCGTCAATACTGTCAATTGAAGCTGTTGGCGAGACAAAAAATACAAAGAGTTTAAACTTTGAGGTATGGTTTACAATATACCTATTGTAAGTAGGAACCTACAGATAACCGTACATCAGACATCAGTAGTAATGCTTGCACTTATTGCGTTTGCACTAGCGAAACATTCACATAAAAACATGTTGAAATGTCTGTTTTCTGTCAATGTTCGATACAATGTTTGACAGGAAATGAGATTTCGACATGTTTTTTGGTGAATGTTTCGCCAGTGCAAACGCACAGTTTGGGCTGTAATGACACTTCAGCTTCACTTTCGCTATTATTTAACGGAGTTGTAACGGAGGTCTAATAAAGAAAATCGGATCCAAAACTAGCGGCGAAGACCCTTTAATTTATTGGAGATATAATCTCGATCGATGTTTCAAGTTTAAGTTCACCTGTCACCGCCACTGTCAGGTTCAGTACTAGCACCAACTGTTTAGTGAAGCTGGTTTAATATATGAACCACAAAGAAATAGCCTAAAAGGTGACAAAGGAGCAAACTTTTTTCTAAGAACGGGAATTGGCCAACTGATTTACCAGTACGTAATTAGGATAATCCATGTCTTATGAAATAACAAATTAACAAAAAAGAAATAAATATAAACGGAAAAGATGTATATTTAGGTACCTTGTTTTTGAGGTTCCGGCTCCAGCGCAATAAAAAAAAAACACGGAAGGGTAATCACTAATCACATACGGCACATAAGGGTAAGACTATAAGATAAAGGATCGTTCGGTGCGCTGTTGGGTTACAAAGACGTGTTACGAATTGCTATTAGATTTTTATTCAAAAATTAGGTCCAAAGTTACTGTTAACTGTTCTATATCAATGTGCAGAGATTTAGCTAGTGGTGAAAAGTGTAAAGTTATACATTAAACCAACAAAAAGTTATAATTCAAAACATTTCAAAATTAACCTAACGAACTGTGTCCCTGACCTACGACAACTCGCGCGAATTCCGCTGAGGTGAGTCACCACATAACGTACAAAATTTGCGACGAACTCAAGTATCACTGCACGGAACATTTTGATAATACCACAAAAATGAATTGTGCTGGATGGTAAACACTCAATAGAATCGCGGAGAATTGCTAAGATGTAGTACTTGCCAAAAACTTTACCACTACCGATGCATCAACGTGACCTCATCGTATTATGTAGAAAATTTAAGTTATTTAATTAATTCATGGCACTGCCCATCGTGCAAAACTACTACAAGGCAGATTAGCAATGACGACACACCTGTTAAGAGACAATCTCCACCGAAACTTGACGACACAATAATGTCCATTGACGACCAAATACAAGATGACCAAAGTGTACTGGGAGATACAGGGATATATGACACACCACCAACAAATAAAAACACTGCTACAATCACATCACCCATCATATTGCAGACAGAGCCAGTTACTTTAGAGAAAATAAGTCAACTAAAGATAGAAAATTAAAATTGATAGTTAGGATAGAAAATTAGAATTGCAACAACAATCTATCTTGTCAAAAATCAAAAGTACAATTCAATCCGAAATTAATATAGCTGTACTAAAACTGCAACTAGAAATAAGTCAGAAAACCGAAAACTTTCTCTTGAACAAACAAAAACAAATACCAATATTATTCACATAAACGAAACAATACAGAAACTAGAGATAGAAAATGCAAAACTTAAAACAGAAATAGCCGACCTACAGAACAAAAACATGCATCTGTACACGACACTTGCACAAACGATACCTTTAAAATAATTGTTATCCACGGCCTGTATGAATATTATAAAGAAACAGAAAAAGACCTCGAAGATAGGGTAATATTTGCATTTCAAGATACATTGAATGTCGACCTCACTGGCTATATCGGATAGGACGAAACGGACTAAGACGGCTACTACGGGTGGAACCAATTCGTAAAAAAAATACTAAATATATCCTAGAAAACGTAGGATATTTAAAAAGTTTAGGCGTATGTGTTTCTGGATCTCTTGATAAAGAATCATTACAGAGAAGAAGACAACAAAGAGAAGGACGGTCTATAACACAACAAAACGGTAAAACGAGTACTACTTATGACTATAGCGCAAAAAAAAACTCCGACAAACAATACGAGACACCCACTATTAACCGGGCCAGACCGGATTCCTTTCGTCTTTAAGATACTGATCCAAAACATCCAAAGTATAAATAATAAAACACACATACTCGAGGATATTATAGAACAAAAAAGCTACCAATCAATATGTCTGACAGAGACATGGTTACGCGAAAATCAAAAGAATATCAACATAAACGGGTACACATTTGCTTCTGCCTACAACCGACGAGACCATCGAGGAGGAGGAGTGGCTATCCTCTTACGTAACGGCATAGAATACGAGTACCTAGAAGACTGTACTAACTTCTAAATCAATAGAATGTGTAATTGAATTTTGCGCTGTAGAAAGCCTATCACAAACCACAATTATTATTAATATTTACAGACCGGATCGCGACATTGAAACATATTTTGCTGTTATTTTAGAAATAATAAAAAGAGTATGAAAAAATCTTAAAGAAGTGTGTTAAACTATCAAAGAAATGTAATCATATTAAGGAAATGAAGCGCTCACAAAATTAATCTAAAACCATGTGGAACATTATCAAAAATAACCTTAAACCAGATTTCAAGTGCCATATTAAAAATGTTACCTTGCGTTGTGATGACAATAAAACCACAAGTACACCAACAACGGTTGCTAATATCTTTAATTACTTCTTTGCTTCGGTCGGCGAACCACTACCCAACAACACGTCGAATACATGCCCAGTTTTTACACCATCAATAAATTCTTTATTCGTCCAATCCGCCACGGAGCGTGAAATTTTTAATATAATACGCAAAATGAAGAACAAGCGCAGTGCCGGAGTTGACGAAATACCATCTTTCCTAATTAAAGAATGTATTAATGAATTGACACCACCTATAACCAAACTAATAAATAAATCCTTTGACGAAGGTATCTTTCCGGATAAATTAAAAGACGCTAAATTACGACCAATATTTAAAAATGGCGGCAAACCACAAGATCCCTGTTCCTACCGACCAATCAATTCTACAAGTTATATATACTTTTTCCAAAAATACAATGTCCACTAGAATTAACAAGTTTTTGGAAAAATTCAATCTCTTGGACATTAAACAGTTTGGCTTTAGGCAAGAAAGATCGACCACACTCGCGATATATAACTAAGTACAAGAAATATATAACTACATCAATGACAAACAATATGCCATAGGTTTGTTCCTAGACATGACTAAAGCATATGATAAGGTTTCCCATGACATTATATTACCAAAATTAAATGTTATAGGCATTAGGGGTACGGGCTATAAATGGCTAAAATCCTACCTAAGAAATAGAAAACAATATGTTGAAATAGAATACTACAACAAAGAAGCAAAAGAAATACAAATTGTAAAATCACGGACAAAGATTATTAACCACTCCATTCCACAAGGCAGTGTTTTGGGGTGTATATTATTTAATATACCTACATAAACGACCTACCTAAAATAATTGACTCAAAGTGCGTTCTATTCGCGGACGACGTATCGCTAGTATTTAGAAGCACTGAGAACACCGAAACTTTGACCAACATAGAAAATAGTTAAATCATGGCAAGAGAAGCACAATCTACAAATAAATGCAAAAAAAAGTAATCTACTACAATTTAGGATATACCAACGAAAGCCGCTAAACATAAATAACCTTAGTAATCAATTAAATATACCAGAAAGAGACGATCTAACTCTTCTTGGTTTAACATTGGACAATAATCTGGGATATCAAAAGGAACACGTTTTAATATGAGACATAGCATGTGCTGGTGGTGTATTGTTGGCACCCATAGTTAAAAAGATTATAATGCTTTGAAGTGACTGCTATATAAATCAATATTTTACATTTTCAGGTTACAACCGCAGAAATAACTTTTGTTTATTATAGTTTTTTCGAAAAATACTAAGAAATTGAAACTTATTTTTGCGGTCGATAAAAACAATACTTTCAGAACCCACCACTGTGCGTGGTCCGACATGCACTTGGCCGATTTTTTATACTTATATTATATTGTAATAAAAAAATATAAGTATACGCGGTATAAACGTAGACTGAGCATCATTCATCATTATCTGTCTGTCCAGCCTTTTCCCAACTATAATGGATTTGGCTTCCAGTCTGACTGGATGCAGCGGAATACTTACCTACCTACGTAGGCATTACGCTACGTCCAATTTTTAACTAATCAAACGTAGAACAAGGTGTAAAACGAGTTGGAGTTTTATTTGGTGATTGACACTTGCAGCGTCACTCATTCAACTAAGGTAAATAAATAAAAGTGTGTCTAAGATTATATTATTAATTTAGATAAAATAAAAATAAAACAAACATCCAAATATATCAGTTGAAGGACATTTCATGTGGAGTAAATTGACTCGCAAGTACAAATATTCCCAAGTTCTTCAATACCGTCAATTGGCACTGTTAAGGAAAAAAAAAACAATAAAGAGTTGAAACTTTGAAGTAAGGTGTTCAATATACCTACTGTGAGTAGCTACTTTTTTTTTTGTTATCGCGATGAAACCTTCAAAAGGCGCACGGGCTCTGGGGAAAAGACCGGGGAGTGTGGGATTCCTACCTCACTAAAATCACCCCGGTGGTCACCATCTACACATGGAAGGGGAACCGTTACCTCTCAAAAGACGAATCTGGAACCCCCTCTGTGCAGTGTCTGTTTGGCCACCTCTCTGGGGAGACTGTAAAGGGGTCTCTCCGAAATCTAACTGTGCAAGTGTGCAAGGCAGCACGTGACCACAGTGCGCCGTCTTCCGAGAGGTCCCTCAGTGGGCGGACAGACTCCCCACTCTGAGCACCCATAATCCCTAATTCCTACCTGCCTCAAATGTTGTAGGCGGAGTTTCGGCGTGTTAGGCGTCGAGACGGTTGCCTCCCCGACGCCTTCTCCTACGAGCGGGATCAGTTCTCTCACGATTCCGCTCCGCAGCCTCCTTCTGAACTGAACCATCACGGTCTCACAGAAGGAGGCCATTTCTGTCCAGTTCTTCGATACTGCCAGTATAGACCCAATTACTGCTGGCAGAGTGAGACCGTACATCGGTGGTAATACTTGCAATTAGGGGTGTAACGAAACATCGCCTCCGCCTAGGTAAGTATCGTTCGCGTTCGCCTCCACAATTTTTTAACACGAGTTGTAGCGAAGGTCTAATAAAGAAAATCGTCTCCAAACTAAGCGAAGACATATAACTCGAGCTTTAACTAGACGTTTCAAGTTTTTACTCCCCTGTCACCGCCACTGCCAGGTTCAGTACCAGCACCAAGTGAGTAACTGTTTAGTGAAGCTGGTTTGATAAAATTTATGAACCACAAAGAAATCGCCTAAAAGGTGACAAAGAAGCAAACCTTTTTTTTTAATTATGGGAATTGACCAGCTGATCTACCAGTACGTAATTAGGGTTTATCAAATAACAAGAGATAAATAAATATAAAAGGAAAAGATTTATAGGCACCTTGCTTTTGAGGTTCCGGCTCCGGAGCTGGTGTGGGTTGTGGCATATTGCATGGCAAGCACGGTATCTTTTTGGGCTCCTCATCCATCAAATACAACTAGAATGGATATTATTTTTGTAAAATAAATTACCGATTTTTTTTGTTGGATACAGTAATAGTACCGACCGCACGTCAGTGGTACCTAACACTTTGACCTAGAGCTGGCCTAGTTTAGTACCTACAAGAGTTTCAATAGAATACGAAGCCAGCTTAAACTGGTTTGTTACCCCTGACGTGCAGCCTACCTGTACCTACAAATGAAAATGTTCAAACCTTTCCATCAGTTCCAGGCGCTGCATTGATTGTCTTTGGGGCTTGTCTTACAAGCAAGCTTGGTAAAGTCCGGTTTAATCCATCAGTTACCACAGTATGTGAACCGCCACAGTATCGTTTACATAAATGAGATCTGTTGAATATACCAATTTCGAATACAAATTAGTATTATTTGTATCAAGATCTGATTGAATTATTAGTTGGGGTCAAGTTTGGGGTGCAATAAAAGAGCCCCCAAGAGTGTCAGTACCAAGCGTCCGCAGACCCGGAACAGTACCGACAGACAGTCCCGCTATACCGACTGGATTATTTATTTTTACTACAGCATGATACAGCACAACATATAATAAAATCTTCAATGAGGGAAGAAGATGGCTTGTTATTGCAATACCTATAAGTACAGTCTTATATTTTTTCTTTCCTTTATCAAGTCAGGACACATTACCATTCGAAGCTATGGCATATAAAACGATATTTAATTACTTGATAACTAAGATCAAAATAGCATGCTTACTTTACACTTTTTACCAATGTCAAGTTGACATCAATCAAAACCTTTATAATGGCCTGGCCATTAAATGAAATATAAAAATATAAAATTGGCGGAATGTGTCACATTTTTTATTCGGTCTGACAGGTACAGTCCTTTCACAGTTCTCTTACCTCTGATTTTGAATTACTGTCAATATCGCAGTGAACTTTATTGTCGTCGCAATTAGGGCACTGTTGGGTTACTGCCATTGACAAGTCTGTCAGAATCACAGTGAATTTTATTGTCGTAACTATAAGGTTGCTATTGGGTTGCTGCTGTCAGGGGTAAAATAACTGTGAAAGTACTGTAACTGTAAAGAAGATGGCTGAATGTCGTTCTGCGGTATTGACGGTATGGCACTCAATTTACTTGTATTATGCTGAATCAGTAAAGCAGATTCTATCGTGCAATGAACAGATAAAAATAACCCTTAAGGGGGATGCGCTAAACTAGCCCGCGAAATTAAAATTTTCTTTAGATTTTTGCAATTTGCAGGTCAGTGTCAGGTTGTATGTTGAAAAAAATATGATTCGCGACCGTAACACATATGGCATTACAGAATTTATAATCATTAGAATCAGCATTACAGCTTCTTAAGAGAGAACAGGGCCTACCAATTCTCCATACAAATTTATTCCCTTTTTTTCTTGCTGAATATTACCTCTAGAGCAATCATTTTTTTTTCCATAAAATCAAGTTCTGCTGTAGACACGTCCCTGTTATTTCCTTTTTTCAGCGACTTATTGGTAAAGAAAATATATCCCTCCAAAAATTACAAAAATGCCCCATTTTTACCGCCGTGATTATTTATTTATTTTTTATTTATATTTAATTAAACAAGTACCAAGACTCAATATGTTAGTAACAATACCTCTTAACAACTATGTTAGTAAACTTATCCTACACACTTAGCGAATCCCTGCTACACGCTCAACACCGATGTGGAAAGCTTGCAGCGGCGATTCATACACAAACAGTCCAGTCTACTCGCAATACACTGCAGTATATTGTTGGGACTGGCCCGCACCCGGCGCACCAGAGACGCGCATATTTTTCGCATCGTAGCGTAAAAACAATCGACACGAGCATCAGCAAACATTCCTGATGCGCTACAGAAACGGAACAGCCCCATCAATACGCGGAACGAATTATTATATTGAATGCGAAGGGCGCTGTACGATTTTTGAGTGTAATCTACCCACAGGTTGCACGTGTAAAATGAGGTGCAATATGCACGAAAAAATTTCACTACTCTAGAACAACGTGCAAACCTGCGAGCGATCATATTAGCTCTCACCGACAGCGCCCTCCTTCCCTTCTAAGAATATCGTCATCATCTCTGAGGTCAGCGGTCAAAAGATGTTCCAAGTAGAAACCTTAAATACCCTCACAAGCGATATTCCGTTCAATTTGACTAGAGGCATCGGATCAGAACATCGACCGCTGACACCAAAGACCATGACTTCACTTAGTTAATTTAGTGACGTTGTAGACCAATCCATGGAGTAAAGCATATTCTTCACAGATGGCCACCAACCCCCTAAGACCACAAACCGATGCGCTCAGCAGCGCCATATCATCGGCGTAACTAATGTTATTTACACAGACTCCGTCAATATAACAACCGGCCCGCTCTCTGCTGAGCACCTCGATCAGCCCATTGACATACAGATTGAAGAGCTTGGGTGAAGGCAAACCTCCCTGGCCCACCCCGCACTCCAACCTATACGGCTCTGAAAAAACCCCGGTCCAGCGTACCTGATTAATCTGACCTCCATACCAGCATTTAAAAGTGTTTATCAACTCTGGAGGAACTCCAGCTTTCTCTAACTTCCTCCAGAGGATACTGTTGATTAAAGAACTCCCAGACAAAATCGAAAAGTTTTTAAAATAAAAGAAAATGATAGGTAGGTTCCTATACCTTCCTAGACATACTCTTTCTTAAAATTTTAAAGTAAAAAATAATTGAATCGGCTCAGTTTCCAATGAGAAAAAAGGGGAATACGATACGTCGATTTCGTCTTTTTTTTTTGTTATATAATCGGTCTGAGCCAGCAGCGGCCCTAGTACTTGATCAGGGTAGAGCGAGATTGTCTTTCCGACGATCAACCGATGTAGAATTAATAATAATTCCCAAATTTTCAAAAACAACTTTTATTACAAACATCCAGTGGCGGACTAAGCCTGTCCAGGGCCCGGGTCGGAAAAACTATATGGGGCCCCCACGCCCAGGAATGAACTTCGAAATATATATTTTAACGGTTAGGTTTTTTTTGAACATTTATACAGAAATAGGAATAACTCAGTCAACCTATACAGAAAAGTTAGAAAACGTAGGTTACAAGAGCGAGGTCGAAAAATTTTAGCACCCCACCACGGATAGGTAGTTTTCTTTTTACTATTCATACATAAATAGAAGTTACTTTGTAAAAATTCAATACCAAAGCCACCGCCTTCCGAAATTAAAAGTAATTTCTCACTTGGTAGTGTTTTTTTGGAAGTCGGTTGTATTTCTTGTAAAAAGTTTTTATGTTTCATGTTTTAGTTGTAGTACCTACCCAAACAAATTCGAATACCACTACCTACTCTGTAAATAACAGTGTCAAGAACATAGTATAACATCATCCACATAGACGATGTGGGAAAAATACGTATTATTGAAGCTAACACAAAAACAACCAAAGCAAAGTTAATAAAATTTAAATGGGACCACCTCTAAAGGAAGGCCTAATAAATAAAAAAGATTTATAAAAACCAATTCATAATTGGCGGAATAATAGTCTAACAAACAAACAAAAAAAAAACATATAGTCGAACAGAAAACGTCCTTTTTGAAGTCGGTTAAAAATGCTCCCGCGCTTCTCAAAAGGAGCCATACAAATTTGCGCTGGAAATTGTTTTTCGCATTTGGCTTTTTGGCGCCCCTGCCATCTGGCGCCAAGATTGACCGCTCCACTCGCTCTACCCTAGGGCCGGCGCTGGTCTGAGCTACAGCTGTCCCTATCGCACTCTACGTGGCGAATTGTTTTTCAAATACCTATTTTTCAAATTCCTCGCAGGCCCTGTTCCCTCTTAAGTTAGCATAATCCTCAAATGTCATGATTTCATGAATTAGTTATTCAATAGGATTACATGAACTTAGAGATTTGTATTGATAATTTTTATGATTATAATTCTATAAATAAACACTTGATACGGTCGCAAATCATATTTAGATCAGCATATAACCTGATACTGACCTACAAATTGCAAAAAACGTAAGAAAATTTGAATTTCGCTACCTGACGCTTTCACCTTTAAGGTGACATATTTGGCTATGACTGTACCTTGGGTCCCTTGGGTGTTGTATAGGTAAATCAGGATAACAAATTCCATAATCTCTGCCTCCTTTGGTTTGTGATTCCGCTTCAGCCCCTTCAGCTGGTTGTCTGGCCGAAGGAAACTTTGGCAGCGCTGGAACCTTACCCGGTTCTTCCACGTCCATGTGTGCTGGACTGCCACAAGATAGACATGTAGTGTCTCGGAATACTTTCTTGGAGAGCATCGCACTTTTCGGTTCCCCAACAATATCCGATATTATTTGCATACGGTCTTTTATCCTAATAAGATACTTGTTGATTTCGTCTTTCAAAGAGTATACTTGAATCTGATCCGCTTTTTCGTTAAGCACTTTAACCATGTCATCTATGGCTTTCTGAAAAAATATATTAAGGTCGAAGAGTATTATGATATTAACTTTACATAACGGGTCCAGAAAAGGAAAGTGTTTTGTCAAGTATATTATTTCGATCTGCAATCAAATACCAATAACTAACCTGCCAGATGTGCTCCTGATTGTTAAACTTATCATATGCTTCACGAATACGCTTTTGAAAATCACCTCGCACAGCTTCGAACTGTTGTAATGACACCAGTCCGTTGAGCTCACAAATACCAGCCTTGTCGCGAAGAGCATCTGCTACTTCTTCTCGATCCGATTTCGTATCTCTCAACATTTCTATCTCTCTCCATAAATTCTGATGACGAAGACAAACATCTTTAACACTTTTGTTCAATCATACAAAAACGAAGTAAGCAATAGGTATTAGTTACTAACCTCGAGATCATAGGCTATTGAATTTTGAACTACTTTCAACTCTTTTTGGCGGAACGCCATAATTTCAAAGTCCGTCTGAATATTCGTGAAATTCGAATGCAGTTCAGCCACCGCTGTTAATTAGAAAAAATCATTCTTATGTAAGATAATTAGGTATTTTACTTTAGGTTTTTCGTTAAAAATATTTTATAAGGCTCATTTAACTACGGCTCCAATGAATATATACCCTCGGTGTCTCCGCCAGTGTTACCAAACACTTCAGCCATAGTTTCCAATCCAATTTCTAAATCATGTTGCATTTGTGTCAATTGTTCTTGATAGTTCGTCATCTAAAAACAGCACAGAATGCAGAACTGTCATTAACTATCATTAGGTAAAAGTATAATAATAAAAAAATTGCATAGTACCTGAGAGGACAGACCAGTATCGAGTGCATTTATTTGTTCTGCATACAGTCTAACTGCATTTTCCAAACCAACCATGCGCGAAGACTCAGGTAACGCAGCATTGAGTCTTGCTTCTGTTGTTTAAATTATTATACTTTAGTTAAGTAGGTACTAGAAGTTCTTTGATAAAATATAACAGAACAACAAAAAAAAAAAAGAAACTAGGAGAATAAAAAAGAAAGAGTGAGTTAGAATACAAAGATTATTCTATCTATTTCGTATAACTTTAACATGATATTGTTTAGTTTACCGATGGGAAACTTCAAAGGAGTCTCGCCTGGGACGGCACTTATATCACGTAACGCGGCTATCTATAACAATATTGTCCAGGCCCAAGATGGCACGTTATAGCACGATGAGAGATCTTTGGGCGATGATTCATAATAAAATATAGGTAATTTTATCACAGCTGACGCAACATCCAATGTAGCTACGAACATCGTTTTTTAAATTTCATGCTAATATTAAAAGATTTTTATGCTAAATTATCTGTAACCTCAAAAATCCTTGTCGTGCCGTAGTGCCAGTGGTTGCCGGTCTTTCCCCTCTAGGCTACAAAGCTCTTGCGCATAAATCCCATAGCATTTAAAGCAATGATAACGTGATAATGATAAATAACTAATTATCTAAAAAACTAAATTGTCAATTTACCTAACTTCATAGATAACCGGTAGGCGGTATCGGCGGTGGTAGTAGTACGTAGTGTTATGGCTTTCACTTTTTTTATTATTTCATCATACATATCTCTAGAGTCACGTCTGAAATACATAAAACATCATCATCAGATATTCCCATGTTTTGAGTTTTATCATCATTTCAGTCTACGCGGTACCTACGGTCAACCTTAACTCTGTGACTTGAATTAAGTACGAAAATTGTTCTTGCTACTTCGATAAATAGGCACTGTCACTGTCAAATTGTTACCACGGGCGTACTAACATAGGTTGGCTGCGTTGGCAAAATCTACTGTGTAGGTACCAGATAGCTTTTTAACGCCATCTTATCGTGGGTACACATATGTGAAACTTAACTTAAAATGTGACATACATTGAAACGAACATGATTGTCACCCAAATATATGCAATGTAACATGAAATGCAACAAACGTTGAAACAAATTCGCCGTGTTATTAAATTGTATGTTTTTTTTATTGTTAAATTTTATGTTGCATTGCTTATACAGTATGTTAATTAACGAAAGGCGTTCCCGTTAACCCGTAATAGCATAGCGTCCAAACACGCAAAAAAAAACAAAACAAAAACAAAAAATGGTTTCGTGACACTGATTAGATGTTTGTCATGATCATTTCGTTTAGATAAATAAATATAATACTGTACGAGTATACTGAGCACGCCCTGTACCTTGCTCGATGAAGCGCCGGCCCGCGACAAAGCAGCCTGTAGCTTAAAATTCCCCAGTTAATAATAAGTATCCAGTTATGATCCAGCCTGTCCCTTGTATACGTGTTATATAATTAACAAATGGTTCCTCTCTCCTAATTCACTTATTTTGCTGTGCCCGACTGAACATATGACTGACCATACGATCTAATTATAAGTTTATCACCTAAGAAGATCTACATGTGGAATGCAATACAAAAACTTATACAAAAAAAAAACACTACAAAGTGAAAAATAACTTTAATTTCGGAAGTCGGTATCTTTGGTTTTGAATTTTCGTTTTTTGCCACCGACTTCCGAAATTAAAGTTATTTTTCACTTTGTAGTGTTTTTTTTGGAAGTCGGTTGTTTTTTTTTGTAAAAAGTTTTAATTTTACACATTTTAGTTGTGGTTCCTCCCCCTCACAAATTTGAATACTACTACCTGCTATGTAAATAGCAGTGACAGGAAGTTATCATCATATCATCCAGATATATTAAGTGGGAAAAATACGTATTGTAGCGGCATCTACATCGCTACATGCGAACTACGCATCAGACGTCACATAACATCCTGACGTCACACAAATCCTGCATCGCGCAATTAGAGTTTACCGCGCGATAAACATATATAGAATCTCCCAACTTCAAACCTCTGGGCAGTTGCCCGCCAGGCATCACACCCGTCTGGTCGGAGGATCCTCCCTTTTCTATGTGGGATGAGTGAACTTTACACCCTGTTCCTCATACCCCTAAACGTATTATTGAAGCTTACTCAAAAACTATCCAAGCAAAGTTAATAAAATTTATATGGGACCAATTCGCATACCCTTTCATACAAAAATAAAAATCGAATCGGATTTTCGGAAGTCGGTTAAAAAGTATTGAGTATCTTGTTGTCCTCCCCGCAGCGACGGACGCCCTAAGTCGAGGTTCGTATCCCACTGGCGGTGCCCTTAGAGAGTAGTCGCGTCGCTCAGTTCGTAAGTTTTTATGCCCTGGCTGGATGCTTTATCTTAAGGCAGTCACAGGATAGCCCGGTTAAGTAACGATCTAAGAGGTCAACTACGCGATGCCATTCATAAAAAAAAGGCGCCCTGTAGTCTCTCAGAGCTTCATGGATTTTTGAGACAGGCGTTTGCACATCGTTTTGTTATAGGTACTGCGATATTACAAAGAAGCCTTCCTTCCTGGAAATAATGCTTATGGCAAATAATTATGTACAAATAATAATGCCTTACTGTAAGTCTGGATATGTAATTAAACGATTTCTATCTGCTTTGGAATCTTCCGTCTCTGGCGCAGCGTCCGTTGAGGGGGGAGCTTGATCCATTTCAGTTTCAGCGGTTTCCGACATTACGAATGTTGACTCGGTGGAAGGTGCGGACTTAGGTTTACCTCCCTTAGAACCTTTTGCCTTACGGTCACCTTCAGAGATTTCTCCTTCAGAGGTACCAGTCCCTCCTCCAGGTCCCTCCCACGTCGCGGAAATACCTAAAAGAGCTCGCGTCTCACTCTGTAATTGAGATTAACAACCTTGCTTTAATGTTAAGGAAAAGTTCTTGTGGATCAAACCTGACTTACGAGATATGTATTAATGATTCTAATGAATAGAATTCTGTAAATACATATTCTGTACATACCTGCGGTCGGGTACGGAATGGTACCTTAAATCTAACCTACCTTAGAAATAAACGATATTGACCATGAAAATGTATTTAGTTGTATTTTTGAACTTGGTTTTTCTCTTTTATCACAAGTGTGAACGGTGGTGTGTGGACGGGCCGAGAATCTAAGAGCTAGTGCGCACGAGTGAGTTTTGTCACCGTGGCAAAAAAGTTTCGGTCAGCATTACGTGACGTCATCAAAGTGGAGTGAAGTATTGTTTGGTGCAGTTGTATCCCGCATAGGCGATTGCCTTTCTGCCGAAGATCGAGTAAATCTCAAAAAAAATTGTCAAAGATTCACGCGAGCTGCTTTACAGAAGTGGCAGATATCCAACCGATTCCTTGATAATTGATGATGATCATACAGGCGAAAATTCCAGTGAATTGGCATATGCAGCTGCAGCACGTTTAAAAGAAGAAGGGCATGGAAATCGCATCTATGTTCGAATATGATGAAAAATCCTGCAGCAACCGTTAAAATCAATGAAACGCTTAAGAAACCAGTGAAAACAGACATATTTACACAAGAGAAAGCGCTTGGATGGCTTCTTTCACTAAAACTGTCAATGTGGTAATATATTACGTTGCGAGAGGCTGTCATTCGGGAAGGTGCTAAGGATATTTATCCATCCTACTATAAAGTGCAAAAAACTAAGCTTGATTGCTACCCTCCGAACCAATCAGTGTCAGTTACGGATTACACTTCAAGTTTTACTTGACATCACGGTGAAGAGGATCCTTCAAAGTCTTTCTGACGATGATGTGCAGCTAAAGCTGATCCAAGTGGGGATTTGCTGGTGCTTCCAACCAAAGCCGATACAAGAAGAAAATGGAGGGTGAGCAAGATGATTCAACCATTTTCATGACCTCCTTGGTGCCACTAAAACTGACAGATGGAGATATTACTTTATGGACGAACCCAAAACCATGCTCAGCTTTGTATTGTCCTCCAGTTCAGTTTACTTTTGTAAAGGAGAACGAAGCAGTTGTCATTGATCACAAAAGACACATGGATGATGAAATTAAGGTCCCTATCCCCACAGAGTGTAGTAATAGTAACAGGGTGACTCATCAACTAATGATAACAATGATCAACGCAAAAGTCTGCACGTACCTTTCTGAAGCCAGATCAAATGCATCGTGCAACCTGTGCTTAGCAAAACCTACAGAAATGAACCGCTTAGATGCTGTGACATCAAAGACTATGTGTTCTGACATAAACGAATTTGCCTTGTCATCTCTACACGTCCGTATAAATTGCATGGAATGTCCGTTACACATTGCGTACAGGCTTGACTTCAAACGGTGGGCAGCGAGAAGTAATGAGCACAAAGAAATGTTGCAGACAAGATTTTTTTTTATTCAAAATAAATTCAAAGATGAGCTCAATCTGTTGATTGATATAGGGAAACAAGGCTCGGGAACTACCAAAGACGGGAATACAGCAATAAAGTTTTTTGAGTTTTCCAATAAAACAGCAGCTATTACCCGGTTGGATGAAGAGGTAATTAAAAGATTGGCCGTGATTTTGCAAGCAATGACATCTGGCGAGAAATTCAACGTAATCAAATTTAAAGATTTTGCCTGTAAAACGACAAAAAAGTACGTGGAATTCGGCTGGTACAACATGCCGTCAACCGTACATAAATTATTAATACACGGGGATGACATAATCGAGAAAAATTATATTGTGCCGATTGGGACTCTCTCGGAAGAAGCCTCAGAGTCTCTTTTCTAAGTGCACAAAGGCCTAAGTTAGATGCCAAGAGAAAGCAGAGCTTTTTTCTGAAACTCTCGACTTAATTCAGTTTCAGGAAACTGAATTCGAGTTTTTAAATATATCCAATCTGGATTCAGGCTCAAAATTGAAGTAATACAACGAGAGTGATATTTAATGATACGAGTATTTTTCCATGTTTTTTTTTTAAATTTATTTTAGTTTATTGTACCAATACGTTTAGTTATTAATTCCATAAATAAGTTTTTAAAACATTTTGTATAATTGTATTTAGTACTTAAATTAATATTTTTGTTACCTCTGATTTATTGAAATTATCAATAAAAAAGAATAAACAGCGATTTTTTTATTTTTTTATATATTCTTAATACATTCTTCACGATGTTCTTAACATAGGCATAAAGGAACCGTTTCATATGTTAAAATAAATAAAAATATTTTCATGTATTGAAAAAAAAAACGGCATTGATAACCGGTATGTATGCGGTAGTATGACAAAAAATCATAAATAATTAGTACTATAACCACCTGCAAGGATCCGGTTTTCCTTACCGTTTAAGAGACAATTCGATTTTTCATACTTCATTCTAAACGTATTTTAAGTTATTGAAATAAACATTTTAGCTTCATACTAATTTTTCGTAAATTTTTTTTTCGTTTTTTTGCAGAATTAACTCGGGTGATATTTTTGGATAAAGTAATAACTAATAGAAGCGATATCCGGCAAAAACCCGCCGACTTGCAAATGTAAATCCCTAATTCTATGAAAGCCGATTTTCAGCCCACAGTGCGACGGTGCGGCGCGGGTGTTGTGTGTATGTTCCGCGCCACATCGTTCCTATACATTTTGTATGTAATATGAAATGGGTGGCGCAGCGCCCGCGCCACACCGTCGTCGACATGCCCGCGCCATTCGCCATTTGTGATGTCCCGTGCCTTAAGCAAATAAAATTATAACGCGTATTCGTTCGATTTTTTTTTGCCAAGCGCGCTCGGCCAACGGGCTCGCCTTCGCCTTAACCTTCAGATGAAAGTTATCTGACCATAGAAAAATCTGCCCACAAGGTGTATTTACGTAAAACGTTGGTAACCGGCACCGGAATGCCAGCGCTTGTCGGCGCTGATAAGCACTGGTTGTAATGGCTGGTTGGCGCAGGCAATTTTCATACTATTTGCCAAAACAGCGTTGACAACCAGCGCTTGTCGGCGTCGACAAGCGCTGGCATATCTGCGCCGGGTACCAGCGTTCAACATTAATAAACCCTTACTTATAATAAATGTCCTAAACTGTTACCTATTCGACCGCTCGAGTTTCGTTTGACCGAACCAAGTCTTATTGTGCAATGTTTGGATAAATTTTTACTTACATCTAATTGCAAACCAGGTGTTTGTAACACTAACTCGGTAACCATTGAAATCAAGCAACCAAGAGTTTTTTCCGTGGCTTCTAGCCGAGCAGAGAGCTGTAATGCTGCCATAGCATCAGTAAGAGAAGCACCTTTCCGCAGTTCTTCCATAAGCACAATATTCTCTGGGAATCCAGGAGTGCCAACCGGTAAAAGCTTTTTTTCAAGTTGACGGACAGTATCTGCCACTTGGTTAAATTGTTCCAGAGTTACCACGGATATCTGAGGACTGCGTCTAGATCCATGCACAGTTTCTGGTTTAAAAAAATGCAAAATGTTAGTTTTTGGGTAGGTTAAAAGGTAGGTATTACTAATAAGTAATGCATCATAAAAAAAAATACCTCCTGATCTTGAATCTGTACTTGACACTTTTTCAACTGTAATCAATAACTTTGTTTATAATTTGATTATTTCTATAGAAAGGCATTTAATGTAAAATATAATACGGATACCATACCAACAAGTAATTTTTCATGCCCTGCAAGGGAAATAAACATTCGTTAAATTCGGAAATACAAAATTTATTATAAGTGTATTATCTTCGTAAATGCACTTATACTTACGCAAAGAACTAACTGAGGTCATTGGCGTAGGTGTCTCTGTTGTTTCTTCGAAAGAATCAGTTCTCTAAAATTTAATGAAATATTAATAAAAGGGACATAATTTGTTTTGTATTCAAAAAATTAAAGTGCCGTGTTTGGAACTTGCAAATAGCAGCCAGTCGGGTTAATTGTAGACCTATGTCGTAACAGTACAAAACATAAAAGTCGTTATTTTAAATGTTATGCCTAAAACAGTTTAATTAAAAAGATAATTTTTGATATTTTCAACCTCAAATCGCAGCCGAGGGGTTAATTGTACATGTTATTTACCATAAGAAAACCGTTTTTTTTCTGGCTTTAATTTTTGAGTACAACATGTTCGAAACCGAACGATGTCTTTTAAATTGCGGCGAAATGTGTAAAAATACGTCTCTGCCCCACCCTTTGGGAAAAACTTCAGGTGTTAATATATTGTGTGAATTTGTGTGGTAAAAAGTGTTAATTAACAGTACGCGGGTATTTCCGAAATTGCCTGAAACATCCTGCGCCCACCTTATTTTATGCAGAACCGATAGTGTACAGTATTTTGTTTTAGTTATTTTAGGGTATTATTTAAACGCAGAAGTAAAAGTATGGCTTTTTGTATCCAAAATAATCCGAATTCCAATCAAAATTACTGATTACATAGCAAAATACTCAACTCAAAATATAACGAAAAAAGCAACAATATACGTATATTCTATATACTTATTCTAACCTTTTTTGGGACAGTACGTAGGAGGTCATGGTTCTAACCTAACCTAAACTATTTTTGCAAGTAAAAATATTTAACCTAATCTAACTAGTTCGGTTCCGGGTACTTAGTACTTGAATTTTAAGATGCTTATTAGGATATATGTTACACGGATAGTTATTCTGCTAAGAGTGTGAGTATTATTTATGTACCTATGCACCCTAAGTACGCTCTGGTTAATTTGCTGTGCAGTCAGTATTTATGATATGATTGTCGTTTTTTTGTACCTGATGTATATATTATTGTTGATTTATATTTTCAAGTTATCTGCCTGTACGAGTACTAGTTTTGTTAAACAATTAGGTTATTTGTAGTCAAATAATTTATTTGATGTAAAAAAGTATATAAATGATGGAAATAAATTGATATGTGATAATTTTTTTGATGTGCAATTAATAATATCCCGTTATTTTACAGCAAGTTCAGGTAATGCAATTGTTTAGTAGGTGACAATTCCGTTTTATAATTTTGTCATTACTTACCAGAACGCCACACGATAAAAATTCAGTTTCAATGCTAGTAAAAAAAAAAGATAAAACGACAGTGAAAAAATATTTTTCTTAAATGGTGAACTTTATTGCACCTGATGAATAATACGAAGCTCTCTCTCCCTCTGCTCCTCCAAAGTGTTCAGGATATCAGGGTTAATATCTGGCTGTAGAATACTCACACTCATTATGCTGTAATTTTTCTTAATGAACAATAGGTAAGGTAGTAAGTCTAATGTTTACTTTTACTCCCTTATTAATAAATGCGGAGTAAAGTGGCACCCAGTATGAACTTCAGGATAACCACTCATTTTACGTTGTTGGCAAGTTTGGCATTGCTTGCGTGCTTTTTATCCCGCGTTTATTGATAATGGGGTAAAGGGCAGTTCCAGACTACGCTATATAGTAAAGCATATTGAGTCATAGACTATTTAAAAAAGAAAAAGTAACAGATTGTGGATATCTGAATCGTAAGATAGCTCTGAAAATCGCTCAAGTATACCGCGTACAGCAAGCCAATACTTTATAGCATAGCATTGTGCGAGCGTGTCCATATAAAATATATGTTGAGCGATATTGTTGAGCTATACAATATTTGCTATATATATATTATAGAGTAGTCTGAACTGCCATTAAGGACTTCGTTTCAAAAGCTAACCAACAAAGTTACCTTTTGTGCCCCGGCTGGTGATGTCTTTTTACCAGTTTTCTTTCCTTTCGCGGTAGCGCTAGCTTTACCATCAGGTTTAGCACGAGCCACATCCGCAGCCGCACCAGCAGCCGCACCCGCAGCTCCACCCGCAGCCGCACCCGCAGCCGCATCCGCAGCCGCACCCGCACCCGCTCCCGCACCCGCACCCGCACCTTGTTTCTTTTTAGTCTTTTGCGGTGCATGTATTTTGACTTCAGTAACAGCCAGGGTGTTAGAGGGTAATACAGTTATAGGACCCATTTCTATTATCACACGTCTCTCTAGTAATCTCATTTGTCTAGCGATAAGTAAAAGTACAGTTTGCACTAGTTTAAAATTCACGGTGTTTTTCTAAAACAAGACAAGCGTTACAAGTCCTCAGTTTTACTGTAGAAAATTGTTGGTTTTATTAAAAGTAAGAATTACTTACCTCGAAATCCCCGAAAGCACATTCAATTATTTCTTTAACATTCATAATATCAGGAGTAGAATCTTTATACGCCATGATTAAATTAATTATTAAATAAATATTTATAAATATCTTGAATTATAAAATAATTTCAGTTGATTTCAATAATTCAATCTTATTTCAATAAAGATTTGATCCAGATGGTTACGCTCTATTAAAAAAAAATATGTCAACGAAAAAAAATTAAAAATTTGATTGAAACCTCATTTTTATAAACTATGACCACTGGCACGTGAAATATTGTTAGATAGAGTCCCACAAGGATATTTCGGCGCCTGAATTACATTTATAGGGGGTTGTTGGTAAATATTTGTGAAATTGCGTCTCAGAAATTATAAAGACAAAACGAGATGGCGACGTTAGTTTCAATTTTGGCCACGCGCCTTAACAACCTTGTAGCGTTTTACACTGGAATAAACAAGAGTAAAAGCTGATTCACTTCAGTCCTCACTCAGGATATACGGATCTACATATTAACCGGCTTTACACACTCGCTCAATCGCGCGTGAATAAACAATCCTACGTGAAAGAGTGCGGGGTTGAGAGGGAAGGGAAGTCTACGGTGTGGCGCTATTGCGGTAGGTACATATCTTTCCCGCGCGCAAGCCTATACTATTAGCATTATATATATAACTCGTATCTAAAGTGGGCTAATGGACCAAGCTATAGCGAGTTCTTTCTTGGAAAACAAACCTCTTATGTAAAAAAAAAACGTATAAAATAGTTTCAATGATAACCATTTTTAACCGACTTCCAAAAGGAGGAGGTTATCAATTCGATTGTTCGGGCATAACTCCGTCATTTATGGATGCATGGATTTGCAAAATTCTTTTCTGTTTGAAAGGGTATACTTCCGAGATGGTCCCATTGTCATTAGATCAGGATCTGATGATGAGAACCTGGAGAAATCGAGGGAACTCTTCAAATAATATAGGCACACCTATAGCGATTTGGGTATTTTTTATAATAACACGTGCAGTTGCTCTTGGAAAGCACCATTTGGTGAAGTGGAATTGATGAAGACCACAGATGGCCTCCAGAACTACTCAATAGTAAGTATTTCACGGGTTGCGATTCGATTACATTAATATGAATACCAAGCAATTTATGCTCGTCACAATGTATATGGACAATTGGAGCTGATGGTGAAGTACCAGGAGAACTCCTCAACGATTAATGTCCCTGCTTCGGGAAAAGCAATATTTTGTAAAAGGTGATGACTAGTCAACATAAGGCTATTGTAACTTAGATAAATTATAAACTGACCCACTAAAAAGCGAAAAATAAAAACGTTTTTACAAAAAAAAACAACCGACTTCCAAAAAAACACTACATAGTGAAAAATAACTTTTTCGGAAGTCGGTGGCAAATAACGAAAATACAAAACCAAAGACACCGACTTCCGAAATTTAAGTTATTTTTCACTATGTAGTGATTTTTTGGAAGTCAGTTGTTTTTTTTAGGAGCCCAGAAGTGCCGTCTGTGAGGTGTTCTGCATTAGTCTGCAATTATTTTTCTTCGTCTGCATACCGAGCAGCAGTGAGTCATTGAGAGCAGAGTGAGAGCAGTGAAAAAAGGTCAAAAAGTTCACATGAACTGATAGTCTGAATATGAGGTCTGAATAGTACTTATGTGTTTTGTTACCTTTTATTGTAGTTTGTGTGCGTAATGTTGGGTACAAATATCGCACCTTCGGCATCGATTTATATCGAAGGATACGCCTTACTGCATCAAAAGATGACCGCATTTGTGCTTAAGTTGTCATCTGTCACACAATGACGTAGAGAATTGTCGCTGTACCGTCAGCATACTCGTTTTAAAAAAGGTAAGTACCTACTTAATTTTAAAACGAGGTTGTTTTGAAATAATAAAATGTTTGTTTTTATAGTCTTTATCAATGATATTATAATTGAATTGAATTTGAAAGCAGAAGCGGTAGAGTTTATTAACAGGCTGATTAAAAAAATCAAGAAAAATATTTAATGGATCTTTGCCACACCCTCGCGACGTAGGAAAATGGTACGATAACAGTTTGGGTGATCCTGGCTTTAATGAGCAAGCGCTAGAGGTTTTGGAAAAAAAAAAATTGTGATCAGCGAATATTCTGCACGAACAACAATATGGCAACCCACCACGAGCGGAGAGAGATCAGGCAAAAGACCCCACGCTTTATGTGCTTTCGAAGCACGTCGCGTTTTATTAAATTGTTTATGTACCTATAATTTTGTATTCGAAAACATAGTTGCAAAGAAAAGTTGATCTAAAAAAAATACATTAAAAAAACTTGCTATAAAAATATTTTAAAATTATAATGTAACCTCCGTACTTCCTAAATCCTTTAAACTTTTTGTCTACGCTACACTACTCTATCGTTCGTTGTCATGGGAACGAAATTTTTGTTTTATGTCGTCATCCGTCATAATATTTATTTTTGAAATCATAATAAATTTGAAAAAAAAATACTTAGGCATGAAAAGTAATACCTTTAGCTTTGTTTGTATTTTTGGAGTTGTTGGTACATTTCCTGAAGGCACAATAAGGCATCTTTGTACAGCTCTGTGTATTAAAAACGAGAAAGTTACTCCGATGTGTCGCGAACTATGACGAATGAAGAAATGATGTTCAAATGAGTGAATTCACTCAAATTTAGGAGTGACACTTTTCGCGCGACGTAAGTATGGTGAGGGCGTATCCCTCTCTGAGGCGTATCCTTGATTTACATCAATGACCTTCGGTCTTCGATCAATAATGCACTAGATACACTATCCCATACAAAAGTTCTCTTAAAACTGTCGCCAATTGTGTTTACGTACAGTTTAAATAAATATACATTAATGTAAATTCAACCTTAAATGCAATGCTTAAAGTTGTATTCACAAAGCTATGTACAAAAAACAAAAAAGTCAAACATAAATCAAAACAAATTCAGCCTTACACGCTTATTTTAAAGTTCGAATTACAAAGTGCTAATAGAAGCAATAAAAATTTATGACAGAGTGGAGTCGAAATGTGTTTATATTTCTTTCTATGAAATACAGAAAAAAAAAACTACTAACAAATTCAGTTTATTATAAGCCTTGACACTCAAACATAAAGTTTCATTACAATGGCAAAATTAAATCTTTCTGTCGTCGGAGATATAAATATTTATTTTAATTACAATGGCAAAATTAAATCTTTCTGTCGTCGGAGATATAAATATTTATTTTAATTACAATGGCAAAATTAAATCTTTCTGTCGTCGGAGAAACAAATATTTAATTACAATGGCAAAATTAAATCTTTCTGTCGTCGGAGAAACAAATAATTATACATAATGTCATGTCGCTTGAAAATAAAAATTCAATTTTATATAAGTTCAAAAATACTTATTGTTACTGTTATACTGTTTTTAGTAATCTACGCCTTTGCGTGTTTCCAGTTATGTCCAATCTATTAAAATGAATCGAACAAATTGTCGCCTTTTTATAAGGCTTATATATTTCTTTTCCTCTTTCTTTCGCGACAGTAGATACCCATTCTCATTCAGATACTCATTCATTCTACATAACGAAATGGGTCGCTAGGAAATCTACAAACAGAAACCAAATATAAAATAACAATACTACACCATGCATTCCCTGTTCCAGAACAGTCGATGTTTGTTCCAATAGTTGGTAGTTGTCACAAATATTGGCCAAACAATCATAATATCTGCTAATTGATTTATATTTACTATTTGATTCTGTTAATATTTTATGAAAAACACTTACTGATAATAAACTTACCAAAAAAAAAATATTCCTTCCAAAATCTTGGTGTTACGGTGGTTATTTACAATTTTTTTGAACGCGTACTGCGGCATTTTGACGTCTTAACGTTGGCTATGATTGGACCATACTAATTTGAAATAAGACCACAACCGAATATGTGCTCTTATTTTTCGTTCCGTTTTTGAAGCGCTTACCGGGAATCTAGTGCATTATTGATCGAAGCCTTCGGTGCAACAAAGTCACAAATTGAATTTTACAGGAGGACATTGTTTTTATTTTTTTGTGAAAAATAAAAACTTTTTACAAAAAAAAAACAAAACAATGTCCTTCTGTAAAATTGTGACTTTGTTGCACCGAAGGTGCGATATGTGAAACGTAACATGAAATGTAACATAATTATGTTGTAACGAACATATTACGCTGTGTAAATACGTATGTTTTTTCATGTTACGTTTTGATGGCAATTGCTCGATCTTTACATAGGTACATCCTGCACGAGTAAAAGGTTCTAGTCTGCGGTGTTACTGATTAAATACAATTTGTCCCAGCATATCCAAAAAAGGAATACTGACATCTTGATTTATTGACGGACTATCACTATCCTAATCACAAACCTAATACCTCCTACACACAATGCCGACGGCATGGCCGCCGGCAGTCCGGGCAAGCCGCGGCGCGCCCGGCCCTGCCATACAAAGCCGCACAAAAGATCACAAAGAAAAATGAAGTCGCAAAAGCCGGGGGTACGTGTCGCGCGGCGAAAGCTGGCGGCCATGCCGCCGGCATAGTGTGTAGTAGCCATAATGCCCACCGTTATTGCTTGAGGAAAATTAAATAAAAAGCTATAGAAACATCAAGTATATTTTACGATATTTACAAGGTTTCCTTCATAAATATCCATAGGTACTTATAAAAAGACATGAAAAATTTAAAAATATAATGATATCAATAAATCAAAACTCGTACATATTTACAATGTTTATAATAATTAGAAAACATAATATAAATACGTCTATGATAAATACTAAAGCTCCCTCCGAACTGGTCTCACAAATGAAATATTTGTGTTTGTTTATTTAGCGGACTGTAGTCGGTTTAAAATTAAATTATATGACATGAAAGTTGACCTTATGATCCAAGCAGAGGTTATAGGTACCTAGTCTATTGATCATGCACCTATTCGGAGGGAGCTTAAAAAACGATTTTCTTATAAGGACACAAAAATTTCAAGACCATGAATTCTCAATTTTGATTTATTTTGCAAATATATCCATTTGCGGTTGTGACTTTAACATTGCGCCTGAAAAATTGTTAAAAATTTTCTACCTATCTAAATATGTAACTAGGCATTATCTATTTATCGTATAAAGTGAGCTAATTTAATTAGGCACGAGTCCGACAGTGAGTAGAGCGCGAGGGGGCGCAGGCGCGCGCGGGCGCCTCGAGGAGCGGCGGGGGCGGCGGGGGCGGCGGCGAGGCGGCGGCGGCGGGGGGCGCCCGCTCGACATGACTAGAGGTTGTCTGCAGCGCAGATGCCGACGTCGGCTTGGATTGTTCGTTATTACCAACATTGGTTTTGTGATCTCTATGAGTCTTCTCCTCAACTAAATCGTTCTTAGACAGTCTATCGTGTTTCTTATACTTGTTGAGCTCGTGAGGCACTAGCACTGCGAGTGGTGGTATTGGTGGAATGTAGGCATGGGGCTCGTAATTGTCGTCGACGTAGTCGTAAGGGTTCCAGACGGCGGTCGTGGTCGCTAGCGATGCCTCACTTGCCGCGATCCTTGTGGTCGTCGCTCGAGACGTCACTGGCGAAGTTGTGATTGTGGTTTTTTCTGGTAATAATTCGGACGCCACAGTGGCTGTGGACGGAACTGTAAATACATTTCTATTTTTATTAGACCTAGTTTTTCGTCTTTTTTGTAGTTTTGGCACATCGAGAAAGAATGGATCAAATATAAGATCAGATTCTTTATAGTCGTCATAGTTTATAGGCACTATTGGTTTCACCGCGCTGACAACGTTACCAACTGTATAGTTTAGTCTTTTACCATTGCTATCACTGACTGACGCACTAGCTGTAACAATGACTCGCGGGGGGCTTTTCTGTTTGATCTGCGGTTTCTCGGTCACATTTGGCGGAGCAACAGATCGTGCAGATAGCGAAGATTCTGTTTCTGGTACAGCGTCATCACTACGTTTACGATCATAGTAGAAAGGATTAAAAGGCAAAGGTCGTTGAGGCAGTGATTGGGGATAGTTCTGAGGTCTATTTTGCTTGACAGATGTTTCATGCCGCTCAGAGGGTTGAGAAGTAGGTCCGGGACGTAGTAATTGATCTCGTGGATCCAGTGTAGTTGGTCGGAACGGTGCTGGTTGAGGTCGTTGTACAAAAGGAGCCGGTCGTTGTGGCGTTGGCCTCGGAGCGGTTCTAGAAGACTCATACTGGAAGTGGTCGAACTGCTGTGGCGGCGCGTGGGTTATATAAACTCCATCAGCGGGCCGAAAGCTTTGGCGCTGAAAGGAGATAGCTTCGGATCCTGGTCCTCGGTGACGGTATATGAATTCTTGTGGGGAAAGAAGGGAAGGGTCTAGTGTTGGTAGAGATGGCGCAGATGGGGCAGAAGGTGCGGACGGGGCAGACAGGCCGGACGGAACTGAAGGAGCAGATGGAACAGAAAGAGGATATGAAGGCGACGGGGGAGACAACGAGGATAGAATGGGGGAGGGCGAAGAAATTAGATGTAGTATTTGAGACGGGCGACGAGAAGATGTTGACGGCAATATTGTAGTTGGGTGCGGTCTGGGTGTGGTTGTTGTGGTCGTAGTAGTGGTTGTTGTTGTCGATGTTGTTGTTGGTTGCGTCGTCGTCGTTGTCGGATGGTGTGCGTAATCTTCGTAGTCAGTGTCTTCGTCTTCATCTTGGTACTCTGAAATAATTATTATCGAAATTAAGTAGGTATACATTTTATAAGCGTTTGGTTTAGTTTTTTTTTTTCTCTCTTTAGGAATACCATTGAAAAAAGCAGAATTTAAATCTTGTATATTTTTTTGTTTTTTGTACTTCCTAAGCTGGTTTATAATAAACCCAGTGTTGTGGATGCCATCAGCAGCAGTTTTTTTTTCTATAAAGATACTATCTAAACAGTACGTACCTTCCGTAAGTTCCTCATTATCTGAAAATGGTAAAGGCGGGTGTGTAGGTTTAGTTTGTGGGATTTTTGGCTCATCTCTTTTTATGTCCTGAATAGGATCTTCTGTTGAGTCTGTGGCGTCTGTCGAATGTCCCTGTGTTTTATCTTGTGATGTCGTTGGACTATCATCTATTGACGGGTCGGCTTCTTGGTTTGGTTTAGTATGTTGTTGTGACTGTTCAGTTGGTTGTGCTTGAGGTTTCTGTTGGTCTGGCTGTATGATGGGTGGCAAAGTGCTGCCATATAACTCTAAATTTAAACCGTAGAACGTTTCAGACTTTGTACAATCTACTTCGTCGACTCTCTCACACACTCTTGTCTCCTGTAATGAGAAATAATATATTTGTTGAACAGACTTTCTAGAAATTTATGAATACACACAATCAACACTGCTGCACTGCTGCTGCTGTTGCTTCTATACAAGCATGAATTTAAAGAACTCAAATGGACTTTTATGGTTGCGTTTGTTATCAAATGCAGCATCGTGTGTGTCTCGTGTAAGTTGCAGCGAATTTAAAATCAGAAATGGTAAGCATGACAGACATCCAGGCTGCACTTCTTAAGATACGCTTATATGCAACACATTGCTGCCAACGCACTGCTAAATGCTGGCAGGATCAAACTTTTAACCACACTTTGACAGTATGCACATCAGTTTAATTAGTTGCAAACCTACCAAAAAGATAACCATTATAATTAACTGAACAATTCACGTACTTATCAACTCACCTGATCAAAGACGGTGCCATTAAGGCAAAGGAACTTGATGTCCATGGGCTCTTCATTCTGGCCCACTGTGCACACGTGGAACATCTGGCACGAGGTCTCTAGGTCCGCGTAGTAGCCGCCGATAACCTTGCCTGTGCACGTGAAGTTCGTTTCGGGCAGGTTGTCAAAATCCAAGTACTGAAAATTATAAAAAAGAGGCATGAGCAAAAAGTTTGTGGGGCATGTTCACTTGTTCAGTATAAAGCGTTGATAACAACAGAGTGGGGTTCAAGTATGATTCACTGAAGTTTTTTGTGTAGCTATCGTAGATAGAGAGTTGATTTTAGTGTGGACAAAATATTAATTTGAGTCACAATATCTACGCGCATTTATTATGATTTATTCGATAATTTGATTTTTACCAAGTTGCTAAGAGTAACTTTTTTAACGAGATCATCGTTATCTTAAGTTATATTGGTTCAAGAATATACCTTCACAGTAAACTTTTTATTGTACAAGATACTCACACCTGGTTGAATTGACCTGGATATTCGAAACTCGTTTTGGAATATGAATATCAGCAACCACAGCCATACTGAAATAGAAACATCATCCAATATTATCACCTATTCCTGTATGTACACACGGCTACATATCAACCTATATTTTTCTAGTATAATATGATCTCGCATTGTATAGGATTTCCTTACAATGAGAGGTCAGCTTATACTGGAAATTTATAGTTTGATATGTAGCCGTGTGTACATATTCACTTCTCAACATAATATTATTATAGTCACCGTAATGACCTCTACAAAAAGCCATAAGAGAGTTTTTAAGCCATGTTCATATTCTTGGTATTGCTGACCGCCAACTAGCAAAAAGTAGTTTTTAAACTATCCTAGAACCATCATTTATCGAGGACTATATGAGACTTATATCCGCTTATAAGTCTCGAAAAGGGCCCACTTTATAAGTCTACTTTTACTTACAACGTATTTATATTAGACCGCTGAAATGCCATACACGCCTATATTGCTCCTGTAATTGAGTTACGTCAATGCAATTACTCCTGTAAATCTCAATATAAGTAAGTTGTAGTCAAAAATGAGATTAATACGCGCCTAGAAATGCTTCTATAATATATTGTGAACAGTCGAGTGTATAGCTAGTTGTGCTCTGTAAAAAAAAAAAAAACCTTCTTGAGGGGAAATATTTATATGAATCAGAATGTATTAATGTCAACCTTAGTAGAAACACAAAATCTTATTGTTGTCAAATTGTTAGTCTTATAGCTTATTCGTAGGGGAATGTGAATTTTCTGTGAAATCTATCATGGTCTTGATAAAAAAATTAAAGCGCCTCTTGAAATTTGGTTATTTACATTTTAGTATTAATTAATATTAAATAAATATTATGAAAGGCAGCTGCCATTTTCTTAGTGAGCATTTCCAAGTATGACATAGTGCTAAAATAAGTATTTTGAGCATTTCCAAGTGTGACATAGTACCAATAGAAGTATATTGGTTCTATATTGGGTTATCTCAAAACCGAAAAACATTCGCCATTTTTACCGATTAGGGTTCCGGAATGCCCAGATGAAAATCGATTCAAATCAAATCCTACAATAGACTTTGCAAAACTATATAAAGCGCGTTTTCGCCTGTACTGGTCGTTACAAGCAAAAGTGGCTTCTTAAGAGTTTTAACCAGGATTGTTTGTGATTACTTACACAATAACACTACTGTAGAATGCCTATATAAATATAGACATATTTATATAGGCATTCTACAGTTTTACAGGTTTAAAACGGCATACGATAAATCGATATAGAGAACATTTTATCCTACCGAGTGCTGTTATAATCTTGGTCATTTATTATTTTTTAAACGTGGATATGTAATTCATTTAACACTTACTTTTAAGTTTATGTAAAACCAAACCAGATACATAAATGATTTACATTAATTTGACTTTAATTTACTTAAATTGGTCATAAAATATTAGCTTATATGAGGTTATAAGTAAAAATAACAAGAGTAATTGCTCCTCAGAACATATCTTCCTGGTACATGCTCCTACAGGAGTATTAAGATTTAAATGGTCCGCAGATGTTATCTTATAGGCGCATATAAGTCTGAGTTACCGGAGTAATTACTCCTGAGTGCAATTACTCTTGTTTCATGCTTTTATAGGAGTCTTGATCCTATATTTGTCAAGAAATATGATCCTACATACCGATATAAGTACAAATTATAGGATTAAACGTACTTGAGTAAAATCAGCATGTATTTATGCTGTTAAAAGCGCAGTAGCAACCACCAAAACTATCATCGGAGTTTTATAAGTCCACGTAGCATTATAAAATCGCATTCCAGGATGATTTTGCTTGTTGGGCGAAAGCATCGTTATAAGCAAGCACTGAAGGACGTCCAACAAATGTCCAACCGGTTTTTAAAATAAATTTTTAACGTCTTTGTTAATATAACGTCAAACAAATCTTATTCTTAAACCTATAAAGGAATTAAAAGTTAAAATGTCAAAGAAGCGTAAAACTTCAGTATACAATTAACATAACTACTCGTATTAACCTTTAACAGTTTATAGAACTTTAGTTGTGATAAATGAACGAGAATAATGATAAGTCAAAGAATTTGCATATTGAAGGTATCTTCACTAGAAACTATGTACAGTCTGAGAATATTGAACAATGAGCTTGATTTCTACAACATTGCTGGAGAACCGGAGTGGAGAACGCAGGAAGCGAATTGGTCATTAAAGTCGTCGCGACTTCAATGCTTTACGCTCATGACTATTCTGTAACAATGGGAAGCTTCAAGCTACAAGTGAAAATTACTATTAACTTGTGTGAGAAGAAAAGTCGTTATGTTTCTTGTATTATTTTCTTCATAATTATAATTTTACTGTCATGGACACCTTTTTACAAACAAATGACCAAGTACCTACTTGTTGCTATGTAAAGTAATAATAAGTTAGGAAATCAATTGAATTTGATACACTACAACACTCATGACTGTATCATTCATTGCCCAGTTCAATGAGCTCACACTGAATGAAAAAAAAAGTACTTTGTGGCCATCACAATGCCTTAGTTTTCTCAAGTTCACTGATAGTGCATAAAATATTTGTCATTATTCCCTTAATTAAAAATAATTATCAATATAATGGAATATTTAGTTTAGTTATAAAAAGTTGCGAACCTTGTAAGGCAGAGGCGGTGCGCACGTCAAGCGCGCCGCCGCCTGAGATCCGAGCCTGCCGCCGCATCTGAAATCAACAGGAAATTACTCTATTATTACAGGGAAAAATAACAAAATATTCATATTCACAAACACTCATAACTCATATACCACAATGTCTTAAGACGAAACTTTTTGACCAGTGCGTGTTGCCAGTGATAGATTACCTATGGCACTAAAACGTGGTCGCTCACAATGGGCCTCATTAGAAGGCTGAAAATCACCCAAAGGGCAATGGAGAGGGCTATGCTAGTAGATTCCTTACGTGATCGAATCAGAAATGAAGAGATCCGTAGGAGAACCAAGCTAACCGATATAGCTCGAAGATTTGCCAAACTTAAGTGGCAGTGGGCAGGTCACCTTGCTCGCAGAACAGCTGGCCGATGGGGCCGAAAGGTTCTGGAGTGGCGAACGCGATGGGGAAAACGTAGCGTTGGAAAGCCCCCCACAGGGTGGACCGATGACCTGGTGAAGGCCGCAGGAATCCGCTGGATGCGAGAAGCACAGAAACGGTCGAAGTGGCGGTGCTTGGGGGAAGCTTTTGACCAGCAGTGGACGTCTTTCGGCTGAAATGATGATGATGATGGTGACAAATAAGTTATTGAGTGGCAAACAAGCTTACGGCCCACCTGAAGGTAAATGGTCACCAACCAACGCCTATTAGCATCCTGCGATATCAGAGTAAGAGCAATTAGTAAATATAGATCCAAACCATCGACAGATTGTTGTCATATTTGTCATTCCAGAAGCCTAGACCAGGAAATAAATCTGTTCTCCTTGTACATAAGCAGAGGTGTAAACAAAACAAAACAAAGACAAACAATAGGTAGGTCGCGGTGTTCGCACGCGCATCCACGGAACAATCGTGTTGCGGCACCTAGCCATCCACAGTGAGCTGTTCCGATATGCCTCATCTAAATCACATAATTTTATAATTACATACTTCGATGCATAACAATGATCCAGTTTTATTATTTGTTCTTGTATCATTGGCTATTGAGCATTCATTAAGAATTGACTAATTACTTGCAAAATAATCAGGTCTGACTTCGGTAAGAACAGGCGACCATTATCTCAATCATGATTTTAGGATAATAATGAGTCTTCAATTAAACGACTTTTTCCTGTATCAGACTGGCGTTAAGAATATACAGGTTGGAATCATCGACTTGCAAACTGTAACCATGAAAAAAAAATGTACATTGTTTCATGCAAAATTGCAATACCTACAGATACTGTCAAAATGTATGGAACAGCAGATTTTTATTTTAATAACCTACGATAAATTTCTATGTGTTTCCGCGTTGATATGCCTGACATCCATATATTATGGTCCTCCATACCGTATTTCGACCATGGACTAGCCTTCGGCGCGGGAGACATTATAGTGCACAAGTGTGTGCGCAGACACAGGTGCACTCTTTCCCTGTATATATACTGCCTCTGTTCAAGTAGAAACCCTGACTTTGAAAAAGTCTACAATAATGGTAATAATTGACGATTAGGTGATAATATACGTATAAATATAAGTACAGGTGATTCATTGGGAGAAATCAAGTGTAAAGAAATAAATGCTGAAGTCATTCTGAAATATTGAAATTGAATTTAACTTGTTATCAAAACATATTAATTTCCGGGTCTTGACAAGCTCGAGTAGGTACTTTGCTCATAACATTTATATCGATGAGAAAAAGTGACATGGACATAAAAAATGTGATCAAATGTCAAGGTCTTCCAATTGTAAATGATAAAGAAAACATGTTTAGGAATGCGACATAATTTATGGAGAACATTCTAAGCATAGAAGAATATAGGTAATGTTGGAGACTTTTGTAATGAAGAATATTTCTGATGTGAATTAAAGTTTCTAGAGATTTCATAAATTCAAGTTTATTGTGTCTATAAAACTTTTATAGCCATGAACGTGAGATCTGGCAGCTCATTTGTTTAGTATTACATGAACGCCTTTCTACTCCAAATAATTATATACGTACCTCTGCTCTTAATACACGAAGCGTGCACGTTCATCGAACATAATAGAAAGTATGTCCGACATTTATTAATCCCTTTTTACTAATAAAACCATTAACAAGGCGATTATTGTGATGTAACGCCAAACCGATACGTTTATTTATCACAAAGTATGGGTATCGAGACTGCGTGCTTTTGAACTAACGATACAGTTTACTCGTTACGAAATTCGATTATGAAATAAGTAAACTCGAATCGGTTGATATTATTTGGAATAGAGATCCAGTAACTTTTTGTTGTTTGTCACAGTTTATACGTCGAATTCGTCTGGGAATTTAGAGACGATATTACAGTTTTCTGATTCAGCGTATAGACTATCGTGAGTTTCGTTTAGGTACTTGAGGTTAAAAGTACTTGCCTTTTTTGTATTACGTTAATCATGTTAAATAGAGCAAAGTTAATTAGTCAGCGTAGACCACTGGAAACTTTTAGTTGAAACATTATTCTATGAATAATTCTGTCCTTTATAGCTATCATAGGAATTTGAAGCGGACAAGAATGTAGTTATGAAATGTTGATCTCTCAGTAACTATCATAATGTCAGTATTTGCGTCGTAAGAAATCGCCGCGTATTTCTCGGGACAGTCTCTATTCCTATAATAAAAATATTTAACAAAACCAGTGATTTGCTCACTGGTGTCTGCGACATATAATAGCGTTGAACGTTATTCGATACCGTGAAAGCTGTTGCAATGGGCAGTTGTGTCAGATTGTCCTAGGGCGTGGTTTCCTTGATGTAAGCAGTAAGACCGACGGCCGGTGGACCGGCACGAAACTGGAGCACTGCGAGCGACACAAACACTAAGGCTATGTGCAGATGACGGGCGTTTAGGACAGAACTTTGAATAGAGTGTTTGTAAACTGAACACGTAACGGCCGCCTCCAAATAAGGAAAAGTATGCTGAACAATATTTTTGTGTGGGTTACAATATTTTTTCTGTTGCCTAAATTATTACATAACATTCTACCTGACCTTTTTCTATTTTCATGGCAATCATTATTCAGGCCATCAAATCAAACACCTTTTTTAAAATAAAGCCATACTTACGAGTATAACTCTTTCATTATTATAAAAAGTCGTGCCTCACAAGACACTAAAACAAGTCGCGACAATATTTTCACAAAATCATATCTCGCAGAAAGTCTAGAAATCTGTCTGCAAAACTCGTTTTATAAACTCGTAAAGAATGCTTGTCAGTTGTTATGTGCTCCTAATGGCGTTTTAATATCTAAACCGGAAGCAAAATTAGGCTTATAACCATTAAAATCGTAGCCCGAGGTGCTTAGTAATGGAAGCAATTTGACATGTCGTAATCTGAAACCATTAATTAAATTGGAAGGGAATGTATATAGGGACGCTGTACTTGGTGCCACAGAAACGAACATTGTAAAAGGCATGTATTTAATCGAACCTCTAATAATTCCAATTTTACGCTTCTTAAAATATTATTGAACACTC
Organism: Agrochola macilenta; assembly: GCA_916701695.1. Classification (NCBI taxonomy): domain Eukaryota; kingdom Metazoa; phylum Arthropoda; class Insecta; order Lepidoptera; family Noctuidae; genus Agrochola; species Agrochola macilenta. The sequence continues at coordinate 14,013,582 of OU753558.1, forward strand.
TAGTATTATGATTACGCCTCTTTTTGTGAACCTCCGATAAATCCTATTTTTGGGACCGAAAAATACATTAAAGCCAAGTTACTGCAACTAACTTGGATGTAGCGTTTGGTCGGGGTACCCTAGCTTAGTTACTGTGATAAACTGTGATAAAAGGCCCGAATCAATTATTCCAGCTCAATTACTATAAATAGTAATAGCATGTGTGTTACGGCATGTGACGCCAAGTCAGAGGCCCATGGGCGGCTTTAAAACTCTGACACCAGGTTAGTCACTAACCACACGAAAAGAAAGGAGATTAGAAATAATCTCCATTAAATTATCTACGAGATATAATGGTATATAAATTAAGTAGGTTCTGTGTACTAGCAGGAGTTTAACAATAAAAATAGTTGCAGAAAGGAGGCATAACAATTTTTTCGATCGCAAACCACTCTCTAATGCTTTGCATTATGAGTCGTGCAAAATGTGCATCATTAAAAGCGAGATGTTTTTTTGAGAGAAGTGGCCAGCCATCATTAGAAGGTCAATAACTTTTTAAGGGATCAGTTAAATATTTCCCATTGTAAAATGGTGTTGTGTACCTCTATGCACTATAGATTTTGTGTAATGCCATGAAATGGGACTATTTAGTACGCTTGTAGCGGTTGCTGTTATTTCCTTATACGACAATATACGGCCTAAATGCGAACACCCCCGAGCCATACGCAAACTACGGTAGAGTTTTATTGTCGATAAAGTGCAGAACAGTGGCACAATATTGCACTTTAATATACAAAGAAATTGCGTAAATGTATAGGAAAGTGTGTACATTTTGGGTATATCATAATTATACTGATTTACTAATTGAGTGGGGAAAACAAATTGACAAACAAGTAGTAAGACAGATAAGTACACGGCCTGTTCTGAACTGTTAGAAGCTTACGTATTTTTTGTTTTCTCCTTACCAGAAAGTTAGTACTGAGCTCGTAATGGTGAGCTACCTATGCTAAGTGAGCAAATAAAAAAGACGATTTGATTCGCGGCGCCACCACGATTCTACCTAGACTATTTCCTGTCTGTAACGGAAGTCAGGAAGCTTCTACCATAACATAACTTTACGCAAGACAAGAATGATATATGACGAGAACTTTTATTAAAACAATTGAAGCAAATTGCTGATTGTTTATCTATACGTATATCGTGAGTACAATTAAAGAAACAATCTGTTGAAAAGATATAATGGCTTTTATTATTGTTAAACGCAGTTGAGATCGTATAGTAATTAATATGAATTCGTAATTGTTGTGTCCGTGACTGTACTAATCATAATATGCGCACTTGCGCAGTACTTTAACTTTAGGAGTACCAAGTGGAACGACCCCCACTTATCGCTATGTTTTGTCCGGAGTATCGAATGCGATGATGCAAAATGTCAAAACAGGTAAACTTCTGATTGCAGACCTTCACATTTCACTGGCATTATTTAAAAGGATAGATATACCTTTTGCTTCTTATCAAATAAATAGAACGTGATGATGTCATATGTTTTCAGACACTCAGAACTTAGTGACCATGTAATGTTTGTTCTCCAGGGTTCAGCCTTACTAGTTACTGTCCTCGGTAAAGTAGATAATTGAAAACATGCTGTGGTGTGTTTATAGTGCCAAATGGTGCTGTGGTCAAATTATAATGATTTCAACCACGAGGGGTATTGCACTTTGTGGTCGTTTACTCACTTGAGGTCGGAAGCGTGGAATGGTATTACAATAATATCTATTTGCAGGTAGGCTATCTAGTAGGACGTTATTGGTATGTAAGAAGTCCATTATTCCTGTTGTTATTTAAAATTCTAGTGTTTGGTATTCCATGCCCTAGCTTAATCCAGCCCGGTGCGTACACCTTAGGCTAGAAAAAAAAAACAGGTAGATACTATGTATTTCTTGAAGATATAGCTTACTCTATCATTAATGTAAATTTGCCTTTACTTGAGTATTGCGTGTACATTGGTATACCTAACAAATAATTTAAATTAATATAGATCGAAAGATTATAAATGAGATATTAATTAAAAACACTTTCTTCAACAATCAGTATTAATTATTCACATGATAATCGTATCAAACACTTGGAACGAGGAAGCGGTGGTTCATTATTACGACCAATAAGGAGTAATTAGGCAATTACGGCCATTGTTCTGTTAATTAATTTGATTCAAGCTAACACCTAAGTATCGCTTGTCAACATTTTAATATCGTTACTCTACTTACGTACATCGAGATCGAATTATCGCAATACTATATCGTTTATGTAACTTTATTGCCGTCGGAAACAAATCGATAATACTCGTACAATTAAATTTAAACCGAGACGTGACTACGTAGGTACTTATCTATTCGATTCTATTAGCATTCATGCCAAAGTATGGACTATCACCGCTATGTCAACTGGTGAGAATAATTTGACTTGCAAGAGGTCAAAATACCGTGAGCTTCACTAAAGAACAAATTAGAATTTTAACGGTAACATAGAGTTTTTTTGAGACTATTACCGACGAAGACAAAGAATATGATTTAATTTCGTCGGTGAAACTTCTAGATAAGAATCAAAACCACCTTACGGATATTTTGAAAGAGAATTCCAGCGCGAAGGTCGTATCCCACTTCGAGTTTATCGCCGATCATTTGATTAGTAATTTAGCTTTATTTAAATGGATGTGACCGAGATTGATTAACGGGCTTCTATTGGTCGTGACTTAATCTAGTAAGTTTGCACAATGCCCTACGTCTATTAGGAATGGTATTATGTGCTACGTCGAGATACAACAAAAAGCTACGCATGAACGGTGCACCGATGTAACGGGTCCGAGTCGGCCGCACTCCGTTATGTCATCAAGTATGTTGCGAGCAGCGTCCGAAGCACCTGGTAGCTGACAGAATGGCGATCACTTCACTACTTCAGACTACAAGAATCAGGCTTCATCAACTACTCACTTACGGTACTCGATAGACCCTATTAATATTCAATTCAAACGTTTATGAGAAATATATGATCCATAATAACAAGTTCTTCGTCTTCAATTGCCTTGCCTACATAATCAGACTAACCGCAATAGAGTTATATAATGTGGTTTATGCGACTAAAAGTCGACTAAACCCACAAACGGGTATAGATCCTCGCGGATTGAGATGTCACGTCTCGCCTTTCTCGTAACAAATGACACCACCTACCAAGTACTGACAACCGGTGACGGACATTCACGAAACCACTCTGATTCTGACCCACAAGATCCTTTCAATATGATAATGTTACATCAATATATCGTATCGTATTTGGAGCCGATAAACACAATGATATTCAGGAAGACAATCGTGACGGGGAAAATACGATAAAAGAATCATTGCATAATAATAAGAGTGGCCTTTGATCGACGATATGTTTTGACCACATTGGCATGTCAAAACGGTCTCAGTGGTCCAGTTTATAGGGTATTGCAATTGGGGGTCTCGTAATGTTACGAAATGACAAGTTGTTTAAATAAGGAATAAGCATGAATAAGTCAGGTCTTAGATAGAGCATGCGATAGTAACAAAAGGACAAACAATGGGTCGCCTACTCGCTAAAGACAATTAAGTTAATAATTGTGACCTATGTCGACACGCGTGGCAAATATTACCTGTGCCGTATTAGGACCTTTTAACTACCGGTTGTGTACTTAATCCCGGGCCTGATTCACGAGGCGATTATCCTTATCAATTACAGAGACGCGTTCTCGCCTACACCACGCGTATGCTCAATTGTTGAACGTTTATGGAAGTAAGATATTTTCATTGTTAACTCATCTTATATCACATCTGTTGAAGTTTTGCAACGTGTCTTTAAGGTTGGAGTGTATGCAATTGTATCAGGGCACGAGTAAAAGCTCTCTACGTACCTGACTGGTCTGTGGACGTAATGTGTTGTGACGGAGCTCCGAGAGGCACTGCTTGTACAATAATATAGACCGCGAACGTCTATCCTATTATGGTTGGTGACAATACTAAACACGTGTCAGGATTGTTTATATACTTATACCAGTACTAGAGTTGGATCTCCAAAGCTGATTGACAGTGACTCACTTGTTACGCACGAAACTCATATTCACAGGATATGGAACAATTTATGTATAACCACGGCTAAGTAGGTACCTACTGAGTTATGTTTTTGTGATAAGTACCATGTTTATTGTTACGCAATGTCCTATAAGTACATCTCATGAAAATTAACTATTCATACAAGCAGACGAGGAAATGAAAGTAGTACAGCATGCCTTAAATATTCCTGCATTTATAATTTCCCTAAGATTGCGAACTGCAAAATATGCAGTAGCGATAAGTAGGTAAGATACCATGCCTGTAATTAATATTGTTGATTAAACACGGATTGAATGACTCGTGTCGAAACTGATTCATGAAAAACTCTATTCACAGGACTGAATCGTATGGTAGAAAAAAGTTGATTGTCTAAGAGTCAATTAGCAGAGGTCGTTGTCCGCTAACGACTTAGCAAATAGTGCGTATCCTGGATGACTGGATGACTACATGGAAGAATGCGGGATGAAGGTCGGAGAAACACTCGCGATTGACGGGATGGGTAGACGGTGTGTGGGTACCGAGAGTTAAGACCACGAGCCCACTGATGAGCGATAGCGGAGTTAAATAAACTTATAAATAAATTGGGGATTCACCTTATGAGGATCTTGTCTATATTCTATAGAGTGAGAAAATTGTAACCAATAAACCGGAAACTTAACCCTATAAGAATTAAGAGGTTAATATAATAACATTTGCCTTCTATTCTACTTGCATACATAGTTAAAGGCATTTATAATATGTTTAATAATAATTTGTCGTAATTAAGGAAAATTGTGTCATTATTATTGCTAGGTGTGAAGTTTATACATCTCTTCACTTGATTGTTAATTTAAAATAATAAAAGAACGCCAACCGTGAGCACTAAGATCGTCTCCATTGTGCCGCCTCCGTCGCATTCCTCGACGTTTCCTCTGTCATTCACAAGTTTTTTGTTTTGTTTATTCCTCAATTTACAATGATGGATACAATCTTCATTGAATAATTGCAGTCACGTCTTCATTATATTGTTTTATTTTTCTGATGACAAATAGTGAGATTGAAAACGGATGAGAGTGCAAGCGAGCGTTGATACTCTCATAATTAAATCTCAACTGTTGCAGTCAGCTTTACTTCACTGCTGTTCGGATCATCTTCACGCATAATTTACAATTATTATACTTAATATACTTAGTTGTTTCGTACATGTTCCACTGCTGGCATTTAGATTCTAGTAGCAGTTTCGACAGAAAAGTTCCCATGCGTCCGCTTACGGTTATATAATATTTTAGAAGAAGACCGCGTCAGACATTTGACCTCACTGAGCAATACCGAGACGTGTTGCACTTACACATGTATGTCCCTGCGTTACTATCTAACTTTATGGAATAGCACACCGTCTGGGACATATTTGTTTATCTCTTCCAAATCTATGTAAACATTTTTGAATTAAGTGAGGTTAAAGACGTCGTAAATAGTTCTCGAGATATGAATTGGGTGACAGGTCTTCATTATGTCACACCTTTTATGGATAACGATATTTTTATCTTTCCCAGATTTGTGGCACGTAGATGGAATGGTGACTACTAAGCCTTAATCTCATTTAATTTAACAATAAACTAAAAGTTTATTATCATTATCTTTAAATGTTAATAGAGTGTTTCAGTCAAATGTTTCTTTGATGTAATCTCTGCCATAATGAATTATACCTATCAGCGCGGCAAATCCAGCGAAGGATTATTTGAAAGAATGTTGCTTAATTTAAGATGAATAGTAACTAGTAACCTACTGACTACTGTATGGCTGTCATCATATATTTTATTCATTCTCGGAATCACTGAATAGAAGTGGAATTATAGAAATTGTTCTGAACTTCTTCACAATATGTGGAAAGACGTGCGCGCTTCTTAAGTAACTTGTGTTTTTCTTCGTCGGTTTTGTGCAAAATTTCGCCCCAGGGATAGTTTTTTTTGCTCTATTTCTTTAAAACTTTTTGCGTCGTTGTAAGCTCTGGTGTACCCAAAGTGGTAAGAGAAACTGAAAAGTATTTGTTTGTGTAAGTTTTTTGTAACTGCTTCCATATGACGCGTATTGTGTTTTTACTTTATCCTTTTTATTAGGGTTCCGTAGTAAACAAGGAACCCTTCTAGTTTCGCCATGTCCGTCTGTCTGTCCGCGGCTTAGCTTAGATACGGTTAGTACTAGAAAGCTGTAATTTGGTATATGTATACAAATTAATCATGCCAACAAAGTGGTAAAATATTTTTTTTTTTTTTTTTTTTTTAAGGTACCTCCCCTACATGTAAAGCGGAGATGTTTTTTTTTCTCATCTACGTTATGGGGTATTGTTAGAAAGGTCGTTTAAAAATATTGAGAGTTTGTGAAAACCATTTTTGGATTCAGCGATCCGTTTGCGAAATATTAAGCTTTTAACTGAATTTTTTTGTCAGAGTCAAGTGTCCCCCCTGCCAGCTAAATGGTTGTACTTGGATTTTTGAAAAAAATCACACCAGTAGTATATATAACGAAATTAAAAGGAAAACTATCAGAGCTAAGTAGGCTGTACAGCTTGTTCTTGGGATAAATTCATCCCAACTACGGAACCCTTAATTGTGCGTGGTCCGACACGCACTTGGCCGGTTTATATTCTCAGTTTATTTATTTCTTGTCTGGTATTTCGCACTAAGTATAACACCTACTTGTCGTAAATCTGAATAGCTATCGGCTGTTTTCTAAATACTCCGTATAAGTGTGTATGACATATGTGTGAAGTGAACACATGAATGTAACATAGAAAGTCGCATGGTTTTATGGCGATAGATATTTCAGAAAAATACATTTCGTTTTAAATTCATATTGGATTTCTTATTTTTTTAGGGTCGTTGTCAATGAATTATTAATTATGTTTTGCAATACTAGTGAAATAAAGCTCTGGCAGTTATTAGTGAATTAGTAACAAAGTGTGTCTGTATAGCGAGGCAGATTTATAACTACACTAGGTAGTAATTAAAAGTTTTGTCATTCAATCCTCCGCGTGATGTTCGCTCCTCAGCGGAAATCGTTCCCATGACCTTTTATTTCGTGGCCATACGCTAATCTTTTTACGAGTCAGCTACATGCCTTCGGTTTACGTACATATGTAGTTATTAAATATCATTTATTGCGCTTTTGTAAATAGGTCGAACAGTTGTTAATTTGTGTTTCAAATTGTATCATTTAATATCCTGTTTCCTAACAAGTTTGTATGCAAAAATGTACATATTTAATACGCGATTATTTAATTAAATGATATGTTAAATATGATACATAAATCGCACGAAATCTAATAGGTTTAACGCCCTTCAAGTAACCTAAGAACATTGGCCTGGCGAGGTCTTAAGTTATAATTTAGACAGTTTATTAGATCACAACCGCAGACAACAAATATCTGTTGAACAACATTTTATCATTAATGTATCTAGCGCCATAATTTACTTGTTTGATATTCAGCTGACAGGTTAAGTCGTCAGTATCTAATAAGTAATAACTTTGTACATAAAATTAAATTATTAGTTGTGGAAGGGGAGGTCACCTATGTCACGGAAAATTTCTCAATAAATCTATAAAGTTATCATTTCGTGTCCATCGGTGAGTGTAAGAAATTCGTGTGCACACTTACACAGCTGATTGTCGCTTTGTGAAACTTCTCACATATTCACGTAAGTTTTTAATAGTAATTGAGGAACATCCACGAATTAATAGGGCTCACAGAAGATTTAGGTCATTGTAATTATTAAAACCTTACCATGTTCACGTGTGTGTTAAAGCTAGCACGCGCTGTTCCATGAAAAAGCTTGCACCGTTTCATGCTTCATTGAAAAAAATGAAAAACATATTACCAACAGAATGCGACTGTCGCGCACGTACAAAAAGTAAGAATGCAATAAAAATACGTAATATGATATAATTAACGTTGTACAATTTGTGTTGTAGGAAACTTCACGGGCGAGCAAACAGCGCACGCTACGTGATGGTAGACGGTAGACCCACCACGACTTCCGTGCTCGGTGAGAGCGCAGGCGCACACGATCTCATCGGTAAGGGAAGACGCGCAAATTGCCGCAACATGCCTCACATTGGCATCATCGCATGCAACCAAAACGTGAATGAGTGCACACATGAAAGGGAAATTAAACATTACTGTATCTGACTCATGATAGATCTTCTTCATTTTGTTGTAACGTAAATGGCAGCTCAAGATGGATATCTTATTTTAAGAAAATTTTCTTCACTTAAACCATGTCTGGGAAGGCCTGCTTGTTATGTTTTCAGTCGGAAAACACATTAGGCACACAGGAAACATGTAATGGAAAGCAATAATGACACAAAATGTGCGTAAGAAAAGCGGAAAATGTTCAAATTAACGGAAAGTTACGACCCTATTACTTCAGAAAAGTATGAAACTGTACGGAAAATGGTCTAGAACTGGCGTTATTCCTACGTTTATTGTATCATTATTTAGCTAATTTATATTATGGAAGGTACTGTTTAGTTTGTTAAATCTCAAGAGACAATGTGTGACGATATGTGGGGCGTGGTTTGTCTGTCGGAGGCGTTACACAAACAATGGAGAAAGCAGAGCATCAATCGAAATCATCATCTAGTTGAGAACATAGACACAACCACGAGACACAACAAACATACGTAGAAGACAGACAGCAAGTGTAATTACTCTCATTGTCATTTTAAATTCGGTTTCTAATAAATTGTAATCACGCACAAAAATAGGTTATTATTGTATCGGTAAGTTCCTGGTCGTAACTATCAATTGCCTGTTATTAATCAGTAATTAGATGAAAGTATATAAAGTAGTTAGAAAAACTTGCTTACTCCATTTGGTACGAGAAATGCGAAAACTTTAGTCAGGTGAAATTGAACTTGGGCTAAATTAAATAGGTAGCTTATAAATCATGTAGGGAACATTATAAACTTGTAATAACTCCACCAATCTACTTTTATAAGCAAAGAAAAAAGAAATATAGTTTTCACGATGTTTTGAATATTCTGACACAAATCGCTTCATAAATTTTTTTGACGCATGAAAAGCAGATTTTCCGGTTTAAAATTTTCCGATGAGAACAAAATTGGAATAGAAATGTTGATCTAAAAATTCACACCATAAAAGCATAGATCTTCGCTTTATATTCATCAATATACAACCAATTCCACTAAGTAATTATTCAACCGACCACAACTACAACATGAAGTGAACTGAAGCAGCAAAAGGAATCTCGAATAAACTTTCAGTTGTAGATACGACCCATAAAATGACAATAAAACTTGAATCGTGAAATAAAGCGCTTTCATGTGAACATCAATGGAATTCTTATGATTCATTCATAGGATGCGGGGTTCAAGTAGTGGGTGGTGCTGTGCGTACGCGCGCATCGACTGCAAATCACTGTGACTTTCCAAGGGCACAGTATTCTATGTCTTATTGTAACCTTCAAGGCCATTTTAAATCATGTGTATGCGTAGATTGACAGATAAATTGTCTATGTCTAGATGGATGAGCCCGTCAAGTGTGAAGATGAAGATTACTCATGTACACGTTAATCTATTTACAATGGTAAGTGTTAATTAAAAAATCTGATGTTACTTTGTAATTTTATGGTAAAAATACTACTTAAGACACGAAATCCTGAGCATAATATAATAGGTTATCCACGTAAATAATGAATATTTGATTTAAAGCTTAGTTATTTTCAAGGGGATAGAAGTTACAAAAGATAGGGCACAACATCCAGCTTTCCCGAGCTTATTTCTCACCCGTGTGCTCAGTCAGTAATGACCTAGTGGTGTGACCCTCAGACTGCCAAATCATAGGTCTCGAGTTCGAACCCAAGGCACGCACCTCTGACGTTTCGGATTTATGTGCGTATTGTATAATTATCACTTGCTTAAAAAACGGTGAAGGAAAACATCGTGAGGAAACCTGAGAGATATTGCTCAACGGCATGTGAAGCCAAGTCAGAGGCCCATGGACGGCTTAAAAACTCTGACACCAGGTTAGTCACTAACTACACGAAAAGAAGAAGACTCGTGTGCTGTTTGTTTTGTTCTTACGGACTAAGGATCCTATTTTAATCTCGGATAGTCCGGTGTTAAAAAGATGTCTGGCACTTCTCTGTGGCCACAAATGTACTTGCATTATCTAGGCACTGTTAACCTCAGACTTTGTCTTCAAAATTGTATAATGTGAGGATGAAACCATTCACTGGGTTTTTAAGTGATCCCTGTGAACAACCGTGAGCTTCAAATGCCGAAGACTGATCTGTTGGCACGTCCGGCGCTGCAGGGCGACGTGGCGCGCGCATGACGCTGGCGCGGGCGCAACGTTGCGCAACAATCAACGCACTCAACCCGCTTTTACTCGCCGCGCGTTTACATGGAACGCGTCAATTACGTAAAATTGAATCAAAAATTGTATTCACGTACCAACTACCACTGGAATGTGCTCGCCACGAATCGTTGCCACATAGTCTATAGAAATTCTGATAAAATGATTGTTATTTAATTAGCAGTTCACTATATCTGATACAAGTGCAGATATCAGTTGTGAAATTGTACATCGCATTCTAGTAGATGTGCGTAGACGCCTAGTAATTATAGAGCAACACAGCCAGTCATTAAAACAATAATAACATGTTGTGTAGGTAATGATACAGCTTAGAATTGAGTAACATTCCTTTTAGGGTTACGTAACGATAAGGAACTATCACACGAGTATCATGTATCGATATTTGTGTAACCCCTAAGTTCCTGAAATGTTTTTCTGAAATATATATTACGCAGACTTTCCGTCAGCTACCGATTTTTACATTAGAAATGACATGTCTAAACATAATCTTAATGTTTCCATGTAAATGAAAAGATAGTTTTAAAATATTTGCTCTACCAGATCTGCTTGGATAGAGCGAGTCTACTTATGCAAGACAAAGCCACTTTTACTTTCATCGCGACGCGGAATAAGAAATAAAAACAAACGTTTTTCTCACAACAACACAATTTTTAACCGAATAACATAATTATAAAACCGTTAAGTTAAGGCTCGGCCAGTCAAACACACGATATGATTGCACTTTGCACTGCATAGATTGACATTGGCCCTGATATTTGAACCGTAGTTTAGTGATCGATTATGTCTCGTGTCGCGACATGTATGCAGCGGCAGCCATAATGGTAATTAGGTAGTCGTTAGGACCCGCATGGTGATAATTTTAACATAAGTGTATGACGTCAGTTGGTAGTCGGTTATCACAACACAACCCACTTTACTGCCTCATAAGGGTTTGTGGTACAAGGCTCTTTAAAATTTACGTCGGGATCATCTTAATGGATATGGAACCGTGAAATAGACGGCTGCGGAACGAAAAGCGTAGTGGAAAATTAAATTAAGTGAATTGTTGATTTCAGGGGATGTTTCAGGGAGGATTCCTGAAACTGAATTATTTTAACTATTTTTTTATCGATAATCGCAGTCATTCGCTATTTAGCGAATGACTGCGATTATCGATAAAAAAATATATAAACGTCATGATCAAATAAGTTATTTTGAAGAAACGGTTTTAGCCAACAAACAATTTTTTTTTTTTGTAAAAATCTATAAATTCAACCTCAACCTATTAATACGAACACGAACATCAATAGAACATTTTAAATTAATGAATATTTCCAACTGTAGGCATAAATCAAATGTATTAGGTAAACGAACATTTCTTTAGTAGAACAAACAGTGGTCGGTCGTCGCCGCTTCGCCCTTGACATTTCGTTACACTTCTCTGGTCGCGGAATAGACAACAGACCTTTAACTAAATGCCTTCATCTTCAAATGAATACATTTCAACTTAAAATTGTTACTAATTATTCATGCTCAAAAATATATTTCTTTTTTTACTATGTACAATCTACTGATGACAGGTAGATAATGGCGGTTGGATTTCTATATTGTTGGATTTTTTTCATTGTTTAAGTATTCAAGAGCCAGTCTGCGTGAGTGAACGGGTTTTGGTGCAGTTTTATGATGCAGCAAGGTTTCTAGATAAAAACTAGTTGTTAATTTTGTAAGCTTTTAGTTTTTGATCTAGATAAGGTATTTAACAAATCAACTTGTAATAGCAACATTTTATGAGCACAGCATGAAATTAACATTCTCGGCTTCAAGGTTATTGGAAAGTGCAAGAATGCAACAATTCTTCCAAAAATTATCGTGAAACAAAGTTGATTATTTGGCAATCTTTCAATTTACTTTAAGACGCGGATAGTTGAAACAGTTATTAAAAGAGTCTTTCATAAGACTGCTAAGTATTAAGTAGGTTCATGCAGATTTTATTATCTCATTAAACCACAGTATGTCCTCTGCTTAAGTGGACCTTCCAGTCTCACTAAAATGCTATGCTATATTGATCACTCGAGAACAAATACTTTCACAATCTACGCCTCGTCTAGGCATCGTCTACACGGCGCCTACGTGTATTTTAGCAAGGTCTACTCGTAGCCTATGCTGCGCCGTCTTGATTTCTACGCAGCGTCTACACAGCGTAGACGCCTTGCCTATGCGGAGTCTACGTGGCGCCAAAGTGACTTCTATGTATCGTCTACGCAGCGCCTAGGCGTTGACTACAAGCTTCAACGCCTAACCCAGTGTCCTATCGTGCGCGACGATCGCGTACTCGTGCGATCGCTTTCAGTTAACCTACGAGTTCATATGTCATTCAACACTGACAGATCTTGTTTTTTAACCCCCGACGCGAAAAGAGGAATGTTATAAGTTTGACCGCTATGTGTGTGTGTCTGTCTGTGGCATCGTCGCTCTGTCGCTCTTAAACGGGTGAACCAATTTGAATGCGGTTTTTTTATAACAATGGTTCTTAGCCATGTTTTTATCAAAATCAGTTCAGCCGTTTGAAGATTATCAGCTCTTTTCTAGTTGATGAATGGATGTGAGCGTCTTTCACAGGTCTGATCGATTTGAAATTTGGTTGATTGGTTTTGGTTTGGGGAAAGAACATAGTAATCTTGAACTGATACTGCAGGATACCCAATTCCCGTATCAACTTACAGCACGGGTATCGTGTTTGGGATCATTGGAATGGTCTCAATGAATAGGTCATAGATAGATGATGAATAGGGTCTGGTGATGGAGTAGGAAAGAGAAATGAGGAAATGTTTGTGTCGGGGGTTTTTAAAATTTAAATAAAATTACACTTGCATTAGATTGACGTTTAAACAGACGCCATGCCAAAGTCTATATAAAAAGGAAGAAAAACATAGAGGAAGAAGTTTTGAAGAGTGTCCTGTTTCTCGGGAATTAAAACAAAGTAAACAGTTACTAAGTGCTTTGTTCAGATAGGTATGATAGTGTAATATTAAGGACAGCCGTGCTGTACCGGTATGTGAGTTCCGGTAGCCACTCGGTACAATCGAGCACACAAGGTCGGCGCCACTCGCGGTGTTTTGTTGCCTGTCAATCACTACTCACACCTCTGCGTTTGAACAAAGTGCTTTTACGTTTGAACAACGCGTTTCAACTGTTTGTTCCCGTAGTACTTTTATGTTCACTGTTTTGGGATTAGGTCAGTTTGAATCTTTTTGGGTTTTCATGAACGTATTTTATGGCTTCGAAATAATATTCGTGTACTTAATTTATTTTCTAAAACTCTAAAGAGTCACGACATACGTAGCTACATCCTACATAATATTATGAACTTTGATGGCGTTATATGAACCGCTATTACTACGTAGAAATGAATACCTCATGTTTCAAAATTTCCGAATTTCCGACAACCCTTTGGATCCCATCCGGCTTTTGAAAGTTCATGTGTAGTGATTTGATTGACGTTTGTTCAGTTAACATGAGATTCGACACGAATTTTCTGATTAGAGACTTGCTCAGGCTTTCAGAAACCCTTATGGTTAGTTGTAGTAGTAGAAACCCTTGTGGTTAGTGGGGCGCGTCTTCGTGGATGGCACTATCTATACCACCATGTATGCCAATGTTGTATTCGTAATGTTGATGTATATAAAGGATTACCAAATAAATACATACACAGCATTAACCCACAATCTTTGTCGTTATTATAGATCTCGCATGTATCTCAATTAAATATTAAAAATAGATTTTACAAATATCTAATAATAATCAAACAATCATAATTTTGGATAACTACGTTATAACGTAGTAATGCAAAGTAATTATAAACTCAGCATAAGCTATAGCTAAATAATAATAATTTTTGATTACTACGTTTTATCGTAGTAACCCATAAGCGATAGCTTATGCTGAGTTTATATTAACACTTTACCTGTAATGTATTAAAGATATTTAAGTAGTTAGAACAATACAGATGATAGAAATGTTGCTGTTGGATACAAGTATTTTTCTTTAGTGCACTAGATGCAGCTTCTTATTGATTGAGCTTATTATTGTATGCAGTTATATTCCTAATAGATACTTCAGTATGCATTGAGACTAAACCATAAACTAACTACTAACAAAATAAACAATTGTGTAATAAGAAAATGGTATATTTTTCATATAACAGGTTGGTAAACATGCGACGCTGTGGCCTTTGAAATTGTTGAGAATAAAAGTAAAATGTCTCACGTGCACTAAAACAAACGGCAACATCAAAGCTACTTCAATATCGGTGTGCTTTTCACTAGCAACAAGCTTTACCTACTTATAATAGACAGGAACAATCTCGTACACACCAATAATGCCTTATAATAGGGTCAATCTAGGAAGGAAATGCAGTGGACATAAAGACAAAACGTAGTTGGACTAAAAGAAAATTGTTCGCAATTGCCTCGCATGCTTACATTTTTTGCCCTTAAAAAAAATGATTGTTGACCTTTTGTATCGGTGTTGCCACACATAATATACGTAAAGTTATATTTATTTTCCAATTACAGTATGTCTGCTATTGAATTAACTTGTATGAAAAATACTACTGATGTGTTTTTTATAAGCATAGTGATTAGTCCTTCCACTTTCGCAAGACAGTCGTCATTATGATAACTATGTAAGTTAAGTGTCTGTGGTAACAGGTGGTCGCTTCAAATGAAATGCAGTTATCGGGAAAGTGGATCAAATTCCAGTTTAGGAGATACATAAAAGTAGCGAAAAACTTCTATATAATATTTCAGTTATGCAATATTTGAGACTGGTCGAAATTCAATAATTAATTCATTTAAATTTTATGTTTGATTCCTAGGATACGAGTAGTTGAGGATATTTCTTACTAATTCCATGCTGCCATGTAATTATTTTATGAAAGGCATCTTTACCTATAGTGTGTGTCAAACGTATGGGTGTCTGTAATATTATTTTTTATTCATTTAATTTAGTTCTAATGTATATTAGCTTTCTGCACCTTCCCTGCACCTTCTCCATATAAAATTAAACTGTGCCAAATTTCATACTCCTCCGTCTGCATAATTTTCGTAAAAAGGGGTACAAAGTATTTACTTAAAAACAGATAGATAACTGCACATTTGATTGATTGATTGAGACTGCCGTGTAAGAGTGGTTGATCCAGATTCCAGTAAATTAAACGTTTGTATGTCACCAAACTCGGTTATCCGCACTTTCAGTGTACAGTGAAAGCACTAAGGTAAGTGTGTAAGTAAGCCGAAAGCCTTGTGCTAATTACCTACAGTTAAATCTGGTTATACGACAGGTGCTAAGTTGAAAAACTCAGCCGGACTTAAAGTACGATCTTTTTTAAGATAAACAATTCCATTTTATGTTTGATCTCACCTTAATTGTGCTGACAGAACCATTTACTAGGCGTTAATTACAGTGTGCAGTTTCGTTATATTTAATTTTAGTGTCCGCTTTCATACAAACCATTTTAATAAACATTCTACAACAGTAATAAAATTACGCAAGTTGCTCTTCTGGTGATAATTAATAGAGTAGGAAACAACTATTTCGGATAGTTTTGGAAAGTTTTGTACCTGATGTTGTTACCTGAATATAAGTTTTACGGTGTTGGTTGGAAGTAAAAAACGTAGTTTCTATTTGAAGCAGAGTTTGTCATAACGACTTTTGAAACGATCACGGTGAGGTTTTAGACGAGCGCGTTGGTTCTGGAAGCGGAACAAATTGACAATCGAATTACGAATTCCAGCGACGGCGCCACAATTTTACAAACATTACATTCTGACTATAAAGTAGGTCGTGACAAATATGGTTTTGAATGTCTGATGTTACCGTTCGCGGGGAGTCATTAGCGATCACTCGTACAGCGCCGGCCATGATTGATGACTTTGATGAGTATCGATCGTAGTAATATCGCAATCACTTGCAATAGAATAGAATTATTGTTTTGTAAAGTTGTATGAACATTTAATAAGTTCAAGTGATGCGCGAACTGTGAGGGGGTTACAAAATGTTAAATCTAAAGTTAGTAACACTGTTGCAGTAAATGAAAATCATTTAATATCGATATACGAGTAGCTAACGGTTCGTTCTGCAGTAAGTGCATTATCTACCGATGCAGCTAACTCACATACTACACGGATAGAACAGTTAAAGTAATTACCAACATTCATGTTTTACATCATATTATTTTACATTGTTATGTACTAAAAAGCTAAGCAATTAAGCTCATAACAAGCTGTAGTTTGTTAACAGTATGAAGCTTATTAAGTGGGTATTCTAGCTACACAGTGTTCTTAATACGTGACACGTAAAGGGGTCAATGAGCAGCTTCATACAATAATAACATAATATTGTATTGAATACGGTTTTATAATCTCACAAAACGTTACGTGCTGTGTTGTGACATTTGTCCGTTTCGATTCAATTCTCTGTGAGTGCAAGTAAGGCCGCCTGTTCGTTGTGCAGCTTTGCGGGATATCATGGCGTCTGCGAACGCGTGCAATGACTCCGCTTTAATTAATTGCACACATGACGGACGCTCGCGCTGCAGACCATTTATAGTGGAATGGCTCTTATCACAAGACATTAGTAAATGGAGCTAATTTTAGACCGGCGACGGCGCGACCGGCTCGTTGACCTTTCAACTTGCAACTAAGCTATTCACTCGTAATAATGGATTTCAATATAATTAGATGTCAGACACTATTGCAGTTTCAGTATTATTATTTCCTACTTAGCCTGAAACATATTTTGAAACGCTGTTATAATAAATCGGTTAAAAGCGACCACTCGTAAGAAATACTTGATATTGGTGAGCGCTGCAGTCGCATAAAAAACGTGACAAACTGCGAATTTGTAAGCGCAGTTCGGTGCGGCAAACTCTCTCTAGATGTAATATCAATTTGTTGGGTGGCCTTGGCACACTAACGTATTAGAGTTTCTCTTGACGAATGGGGGCAGAACGTTTTGTTTGTAACTTAAGATGACAGCATGAGTCGTCCGGGACATCCTAGTTGCAGCCGTCGCGTCAGCGTAATGTTCCATCGAGCCACTCATTAAACCGTCTGTGCGAAGTTTGTCGCAATGTCTGTTCACCTAGAACAGTTTGTTTACAATGCTCCTTTGAACGACTGTGGTTTGTCAATATAACTTGCTAAAACAAATGGGCGGGTGTGTGCTTATTTGGTGACTGACGGTATAAATATGGCGTAATTAGTTAGCAAGTTGTTGGCAGAATCAAAGCACTATATCTAAAATACTTGCTTGTAAACTTAGGCGGATACTGACACATTAATTGCCTTTTGCTATTATAACAATGCCTTGGCTCTCAGCGAACAAAACCAATAACATGTGACTTTCGTAATCCTAGCCTCATTTCTATTTGATAGATGTGGTTGACTCAGTTCAGAGTGACAAAAAGCACAATGAGGCCGTGTGGCTAGTCGGCGAGAACTCGAGAGTAAGCCGCTGTTATATGGATAGACTTATTACGTCTGCAACGACCACCCACGATGAGGTAGACACATACAGAAATGGCGGAGACGAGCCTCTTTTATGAACGCTTGCTCCACGACAATAAGGAACTGCAAACAATGAAGAGCAGTGCTATGATAATATAGGCTTGGGTTTTCAATACTTGTCAGATACCAGATAAACACGTACACGGTATACTGTGACGATCTTAGTTCTTCGGTCAAGCTTATTCATAGTCACACCAATTGTTGTCTATGACTACAAAGCACGAAAATATTGAAACTGTGGAGGGTTTATTGAAAATGTAAGATTTAGGCAGATATTGGTGACGATTCTCTTGTCACAAATGCCTCTAAACTAGACTAAAAATCACCAAAATTTTGTTTATTCCTGTCAAACGAAATAGACTAAAGTAACACAACTTAACTATATATAGCACTAAGATGGCACTGACTTATTAATTTAGCGAAAATGGCAATATTGCTATTCTGAATTTGACGTTTTTCACCTAAAATTTTGATTTTCCAACTAAATCAGACTATTTTTAATCGCCATTAAAAATGTTGTGGAGTACAATTAGTTGTCTTGTTGAACTAAAATTCACACCAACACCTAGACTTCAGGTGCAAAAACAGTACTGTTTCTTTTTTGTCTTTTCTTTTGCCTTTATCTCGAAAATTATGTGTCACAAATGCACAAATGAAAATTTGGACCCCTTTTATAACACCCATAAACCCCTTAAACTCAACATATAGGTAATCATTTATCATATTTTCTATACAGGAAACGAAAAATTCCTTAAAAAACACGTCGAGGCTGCCACCTGCGCGCCTCCGGTTCTAAAAAAATTCACGGGGTAGGGCAAACAAGTACAACGTGAAATCGCGATTGTAGAATTCGATTTTAGTTGTGTCAATTTTTTTAATTTTTTTATTTACAGAATTGTTGTAAGATTCTCATAGTTAAAGTAAGGAATTTTAGTGCAAGTTTAGTTCGGTGTAGAAGAGAATCGGCACCATTGTCTTTGTCTTTGAGGAAAATGTGAAAAATGTTGAAGAGATTTTAGCTAAAATATTCGTTTAGATATAGTGAAAACTTACCTCAGTATAACACAAAGCGCAATGAGGCCGTGTGGCTAGTCGGAGGCCACTCGAGAGCCCGCCCGCATGGTGGTGGTCTTCACGTCATAGCACGACCGCGCGACACCGATACTCCCGACGAATCATGTCCTGGAACACAATGTACTATGTCAATTAACTATTTATTCAGGTTAAGATTCAGTTTTGGTGAATCGGTACGTGTGTAAATTAACAAGAAGTGAATAGGAATGAACGAAAAAAAAAGTTGCTTCGAGAATGAGACACCGAAAAACGAATGGTTACAGTTACAAAGATGGAATGAAACATAAAGTCTACTATTAAAACATATTTAATTAATTTAAATGATTATTTTAATGAGATAATCAAATGCATCAACTGAACCAAAAATATATCTTAGCATGATGGCAACGCAAGAAAATCCACTGGAAAACCTGTTGTGGTATTGTTATCATACAGAATTTCAAGTAGGTATTTGAAAACAAATATGGAAATACACTAAAGCAATAAGTGAAGCTCCAACCGAAAATGGTTCGGAGATTTCAAAGTCTTTGTTAATTTCGTTACTCTGGTATTGGAAAAGGATACAATCAAATTGTTTTTATAATGTGCTCATGGACCAGGTTCAGTTATTTGTTTTACAAAATAAAGGTACAAGTATAGTGACTAAAAGTAGTATTGAAAGGAAACTAGTTTTACGGGGCAGTCACCCTGCGACCTTGAACAAGTGAACGAAACGTCGGAAAATGGATAAAAGTTGCACCACGAAACTAATAATATAATGACGTAAACAGTGATATTTTTCCTTTTATTTTCAACTAAAAGCAGTAAAAATAATAAGGAAATGTTAGGATAATAACACAGATGCTATTAAGGACTATGAGGAATTTACGATGCGAATGTTATTTTGTTTTGTCACTACCAGACAAAAGATATATTAATTTTCTGAATGATAATCTTACGTGGAATATAATGTAACTGAAGGTGAGGATAAGCATCACGTGCCTACATTGTTCAAAATGTAATTTCTGAGCATGGTTAGTCCTTTCAAAAACCTTTACTTTATAAATCCCAACTGACACATTTCCCGAAGGTAACTTATGGGTAATATGTCCGGTATTACCCCCACAGTTGGGTGCTCATACAGAAACTCCGCGAAAGACAATACGAAATAGAAGACGAATAGAAGAGAATACTTTATTACATCCAGCGCTCTCTGGGCAGCCAGGCCCTCTAATAACCTTATTGGCTGGCTAATCTTTTCGCCACAGGGGTGTATTCTCGGACTAAGTACTCATATAACCCATCACACTCATCTCATGGCAATCATGACATTTTGTTTAAAATAGGTTTTTATTTTTATTAATTAATTTATCCTTTATTTAGATTCTTTTGTATTTTGTGAATGTGAGAATGTTTTAGGCTTACTGGACTGTAGATTTGTTGACCGTTTTAAATTTTGTTAAGTACCTGGTACTTATTGAAGGCCTACACTGTCCTCCAATACCTATTAACTGTTATTTGAAAATATTGTAAAAGCCAATTATTTTTAAAAGAGTAAGCGTGGAGTTTCTTGCCGGCTGTTCTCCATAGGAAACGACCAATTGGAACCGTGGACCTAGCTTCTGACGTTTCATAAGTGCCCATGTAGGTTTATGTGAAATAAAATATTTTGATTTGATTTGATTTAGAAGATTGGCAATAATAATGGAACGGTAAGAAATGTCTACTGTCACCACCCACAGGGCATGAGCACAAAACGTCGACAGATATACAGGGGCTGTTTTACTCGTGTCGATATCGTCCTTACCAGTGCTGTGTAGCTCTCATTCGAGAAAAGGAAAACAAGAATAGGTATTCAATGATGCCTGACTTTGCCTGTTTCATTGACTTGCTCTATTTTTTTATTCATCTTTGTTTTCGTTTGGTGAATGTCACACTGTGTTTGATACCTACTACTATTCTAAATCTTTTGATAAGAGAATAATTAAACCAATCATCATTAATTATTTATGATCTAACGACTCGACGACTGAATGTCAAACATACAATTAATTGATGTAGGTAGGTAATTAGTTCAAAAATAATAGCATGCAGTGATGTATCATTTTTATTGAACTACTCGTAATCCTCCTAAATGTCATTTTAATCAAAACTATCTGTTGCTGGTGATTCTGATTAAAATGATTATATTGGAATGCAACGAGAAATCGATAGGATTGGATATGAATCGATAATCATGGGTCGAGTCGTGATGCTACGGTACGGTGCTACGAACTGCTACGTTGATTCTCCTTCTAATGAGCATAAACTTTAATAAAGTAGGCAAAAAATTGATCGTAATGGTACTTTGTTCATTGCTTACACGGTATTATTTGCATCTCTTTAAGACATTATATTTTTATTTAAGTAAAATAATTGAAAACTTGATACTTTACTGGAAAAGTTTAAACAATTTTATTTTTGTTTCATTTTCAATCGGGTGAACAAAGAATATTAATTTGGATTTGGTAAGGTAGGTAGGTATATAATTATCTTTCAAAGGCATCTTGTGCACCTGCCTTCAATTAAATACTTATATTTTTATTACTAGTCAGTAGACTAATAATTGACTACTGATAGCTATTTATAGCTCAATCATGCTGTCTTTGTAGGTCAAAGAGTTGTTACCTATGGCCTCAATGGGGGTCACTTGTCGAGACTACAATGCTCAACCTGTCAAATCTATTCACTGACTGTTGCCTATTATCTGATGACTTTTACATAACTCGGAATCATTATAAATTATACCTCTAATGTTAACGGTGACAGCGGACAAAGGCAATCAGATATGCCTGCCGTTCATAAGTACCAAATGGAAACGTACAGACATCGTACTATTCTATCTTAAATAAACGACGTTTGAGACGATGAAATCCTTTCAAAGGTCACACGACTTACGTAATAGGTCTGCTTAGCCGACTTTTTGGCAGGCGCACGGGAAATGCCAAATACTCAGAATAACTATGGGGACAAATTATTTGCAAAAATCAGGTTTTTCTTAATGGGCGATGGCGAAAGAGGTTGGGTCATCTCATTAAGGTGATTGAGAATGTTAAAGTTGATAACTCGTCGAATGCCATCCGACCGGTTGGTTTAATGTCTGCTGCGCCCGCGTACACGCACGAAACTTGATATAAGTTGCAAACTAAATTATTATTTTGATCCTTTAAATTAGTTTCTAGGCGACTGAGTGGCTGTAAGCGAGTGGGCGGCTAGATATCGTGAAAGTCGTCAATGTGTCAATAGGTAACAGGTACAGACAAGGCAACGAGGTCATAATTAAAAGATCTGTATCTAACATATTATATAGGATCATTGATCTTAAAGATATACAAATGAAAGCTAGAGTATTTTCTGGGTGACCAGACTATTGTCCGGTGATACAAAAAGTCCGAGTTTCAAGGCATGCCGCGGGGTCGCGCGCCTCACGCCCCGACCTCGCCTGCCAAATAATAACCAATCACAGAAAGCAATAATTGTTCACCCACCGTGTGCAGCTAACATACAATAAGTAAACATAAACTCGGCGTGTCTAGCACGCGGGGTGTCACAGACATGCCACAGACACGGGGCTATACTCGTACATAACATGTCTCAATAACAAAAGCAAAAAGTGTTAACGCGCTAACGAAGTATTGTTCTATTTAATTCAATACGCACTATACATAACTAGGGCGCATTGTTTTAATTTATCGTATTATTTTTGCTTATGATATTTTATCGACTTAATAAGGAGACCTCGTTTTTCGGATAATAGCCAACTTAAGTATGAACACGCTTTATAGTTTTTCAAGTTCCGAAATGTTTTTTTAACTAATACGATTTGGCATAATTCAATTGGATTGTTTGTAGTTACCTTGCACCGGGTTTAAAGACTTGGTCGGCAGTTCAAGTGGATTATGTGCAAGCTTACCGATTGCTAACACTAGGTATGTGTGCACTCCATTAGCGAAACGAATCGTAATTCATGTTATTTGCACGTTTCATCCTCATTGTTGGGCCTTCAAACCTTGACGAAACAAGATTAAGGCTATTCTTTGCACAATTCGGTAGGTGCGTTACAATCATCGCGTTTCCGCATTTCAAAATCAAACAATAGCATTTTCGACTGGTAGGTAGCAGTGCAAGACACGCCTAAAATAAAAATTGTTTGTTCATTTTGTATTCAAACAGGTTATAAGGATAACAAGTTTGTCGTTAGCTTATTCGATTGGTATGTGCCGTCATTATTTTCGCAGTTTTCCTGGTGCGATAATTTCCTTTAGAGGAATTCCTACGCCGCGCCGGTGCGGGTGCCTTCGTTAGGCGATGCACGCATTGCTTAATCGTCATCGTTTTATTACGCTGCCTGAGTGCACACACACCAACATGATGTCACGAATCGTAACGTGCACAAATGTAATACCTACTTGCTACAACAAACATGTGAATGCCCAAAAATTTGGCAATTTTTTATTTATTTATTTTTAACTCAGGTACATTACCCATAATTTGTTAGTACCTATTACTTAAACTATGTTAGTATAATTAATTAAGAAAAACATTAACAAATAACAATAACCCAACACAACTTAAACAACCCTATATCTATTAAGCCATCTTCTGGGGACACCTGGCAACAATATGTACATGCACTGCACACAGGTGCCCCATCAGGCGGCCTTCAGTCTTGCTAGCAACAACTACATACTAATGAAACCGTTTTTCCGGTATGAATGAAAACTGACGGTAGAAAAGTGAAGTCGTAATATGATTTTTCTTGTCCCAAAAAGCAAAGTTTATGTTTATGATAAATAACTTTAGCATTAATTTGGAACCTAAAACTGGAATGGTTAAACAGAATTTTTCAGCTATATTATTCTCAAACGAAAAAAGAATCTAGTCATTTTGAAATTGAAAAACAAGATGACATACCACTTTTATCAAAGTATGCTCGCACATCTGCCGTAAAATACCGGACTTAATTATTGAACTAGACATACAATGGCCGCAGAATGCTGGCCGTGGGAAAAGAGCTGGCATTTAGCTGCGAGCGCGACCGAACATCTTCGGTTACCTAACGACATAGAGACGCCTCGTAAGGGCACACCATTCATTAATATACTTAATGGTTTCACATTTACGAGTATATCTTACTAGCTTTCGCCCGCGGCTTCGCCCGCTTGGAGGTCGGAAATTATCCCACGGGAACGTACTATCGGGATAAAAAGTATCCTATATGCTAATCCAGATTATAAACTATCTGTGTGCCAAATTTCATCCAAATACATTCAGCCGTTTTTGCGTGATTGAGTAGCAACCATCCAAACATACAAACTTTCAAAGGAGATCACCCATTTTGTTAGGCGATTTGGGATTAAAAAAAGTCTGCGGTCAGGAATGAATAAATAATATTAGTAGGATATTATGATTCCTCTGACATAGATCTGCGTAGTCATTGCAAAAGCACCTAACATCAAATGTAACAAATGATACCGATGCAGTCACCGTCATTTGTTATTTTTATGTTTCTTAAATTGGACAGCTACTTTCTGAACAAAAGTATTTCTTTACAAGCGTCCAACTATTTGTTCTCCTGAATATTGGAAACTTTGTCAATTTATTTTACTTTTCGTAACTAATGAACAATGCAGAGTAAATAATTTGAGATCGTAAAGAACATGTTTTTACAAGCTAACGATTGTAAATGTGACTGGTAAATAACAATCACTGTATTCACTGGTATTCACTAATAGTTCGGTAGCTTGTTCGGCGACGTCGTACACGAATGGTTGAATAGCGAGTTTACGAAGTAGGCCTCCGTAAAACAGTGGCTGGTCTCTTCGTCTCTATTGTCACGGTCACGTCAAGATAATGTCAAACATAATTTGTAATAGTTGAAAATATTTTTACTTGTAAAGTTACAAAATGCGTAAAGTTAACAACTTATGCGGCAGTTTGTAATGCTTCGCGGGGCTTGCGAAACGTAGGCCGGTTGTAGATGGAATGTGCTTGATATGTGCTAAGTAATATCGTACTTTATGCAAATAGAAAGGTACGCCATTAAAAGTTTGTGAGGTTCATTCATTGAAATATTGGCTACTACTTCACGTTTGACGTCACTTCGGAGTTATTTAAATTAGATAGAGTCATATGTATGAGTTTATTTGGATATTAGAGTACAGAAACAATTCGGTGACATAGTCTTCATCTGAAGGAAATTGTCTGCAATGACAATAAAATTGGTTATGGTCATAACACAGGCATTGTTTGCTTAAAAGGAGGCTCCAAACACGAAACCCTTTTTTGTAAACTAAGGCATAAATAAAAACATTTTGATTTTTGATTTGATTTGAAGGACACTGCACTAGCCTTTGAAGGACACTGAACGCTCATAGGCGTTATAACTAGACATCGGATATTCTAATGCATTATTTACCAAAATTTGAAGTGTTGGCTATTATGTAACGCATATTAAAAATCCCGGGTTTCCGGGAAATTTAGAGTTCTGTTTATAGAATTGAATGTATATTTACTTACGTTTAGGTGTTGGCTAATATGGAATGCACTTTTGTATCGATCGCAAAAACTCGCGATTCTGGAATTGATAAATTTAGTACTTTTTGACATTAGAAATGCTAGCTAATGTTATAAAGTAGGTTGCCAAACTGGTATAGCATATATTGACAAACAACTCGGTGCCATGAGTTTCGTTAAAATGGTTTACAGTATTATAAGAATATACATTTTTATGTTAACACCGCAAAATTAAATCTTCATAAGCTGATAAGTCGTTTCCATGCCATGCATCCGATTAGTTGTGCATTCCCGGATATTATGGAATTCCAGGATTTATATTAAGATTTTTTTTTATTAAGAAGCCACTTCCATAATTTCTTAGCCAAAATAAACTTTAGGTAAATATGCATCCGAATATCCGATCTCTAGTTATAACAATAAAACTTCTATTGTGTCTCGTTCAGTGTCTTTGAATTAAGGCATACAAAGACACTGAACGAGACACAATAGAAGATTTGTACTTTTTTTTTTCAGAAAGATTTCCGGCGTACCATTTTTATTCATTAAAGGAAACTTTCATCCATTGATGACTTTGGCTATCAATGGATCATTATCCGCTGATAGTAAATTTTGTTAAGTTATGGTAAAATGATGCGAATCATGTATGCAAACAATCAATCAGTGAACATAACGAATTTATACTCCGAGAAGGAGTTTTACCTCGTTCACAGATCTGTATGGCCCATGTTGTTGTTTATTCATATTAATCACAGACACTAGTTCCTAGTTTGTCATGAAATACTTAACATTGGCCGCCTGTAGCTCCTCTAAAGGAAAAAAATATGTGGTTTAACAGGCATTATGCACGCCAAGGAATTTTATTAATTAAGTTTCTAGTATCTTGGGCGTGTGCTTGAATATAAGTGATACATGTATATGGAGTTAGATGAATGGATCATGGAACTTCTACCTACCTACGTACTGTTCAACCTGCGTAGAGATTCGTAGATCTGTTGTCAACTTTCGCAACATCAGGTTAACATGTAATTGAAAACGGCTACGGGTTCATTAAAATAACCAATGATGTCGAAACAAAATAAATTGTAAAAAGTTACAAAAAACTGATTTCTTAACGTAAAATTGCAATTAAAATTCTTCGAACTTCTTGCGTATAAAAGTGCAGTGATTCATTTGTCACTACAATTTTGTTGATGCCATGTTTGCTTACCATCAATAAAATGCATTGGAAATCCAACTTGGAGGCTTTATCAATTAGTTTTATTAAAGTTAACTGGAAGTATATACGTTTCAGATATGGTGTTGTGTAAAATCCGTTGCAAAATGTAAACATGATCAGTAAATTACTAGCTTCGGCGTAATTACGCCGACACGCAACAGTTTTCTGTACATTTGCTACACCCCGCCTTGATCATTGTTATTTCATTATGTTTTTTATGAAACTTCTTGTAGGTAGTTCACTAATATGGTTATGTACTAATTGCGGTTTTGTTACAGTCTTTCCGATAAACAGTTACATTATTGTTCAATTATTCCGCACCAAAAGCGTGGAGCCATTAAAATCAGAGAACACTCGCGATACGATGGTACACTTTTAATGCTTGCCATATTGATATGATTTCATCATTTGTTTTCGAAGCAAGCTATTAGTGGGTTAATCGGGTTTGGGTCGGGTCACTCGTTTTGCGAAACAACTATCCACCTGTGCGACAATAAAATTTTGCGTATAGAAATTCGTTTTGTCTTCATCATTTTTAAAGGTCGACGTGAATCGTCTCAAACACACAAAGGTCAAGTATTTAAAAAGTTATTCATTCAGTCACATAAAATTACTTATTCATCACATTATAATGTGCACCATTCATCAATTGTGTGGACAGGTCCACCGGGTCTTGTTAAGAACTTTGTCTGAATAAAAAAATCATTGTAGACTAAAGGACACAGACAATGCAGTAAGTTTTAAAAATAGTCATCAGGTTTGTGTTGCCCCTTGCTACGAATTTCACTAGAAACTAGTCACGACTTCTTTCAACTTCTGTTTGCTACTGAATTTTTACTTTTTGTGACACCTGGCGGAAGCTTACCGTCACGATACAGCTATTAAATCCGGCAGTCCATTATTGCGTCAAGTTGAATAACATTTTAGCTACGCCTACCTGTGCTGAGCCGGTACGGACACGGACGTTTATTGTACATTATCACTGGCTTGTTCAAGTTTGGAGTGCCACTTGGCTTGGTTTCGAACCCTGCAGAGAACCAGGACACGTCACTCCATCACTCAGCTGCCAGTTATCTATTATTTATATATTATTTGGTCGTTCTAAACTTTCAACTGTGTAATCCTAAATGTTTTTGCTTTAATAATGAAATGCCACAATAAGAGGGTTAATGTTGTCTTATGCAGTTTGGTTTTTTAGGTGCAGACAATATCAAGAGATCGGCTGCGAGGTGCAGCGGAAGGCGAATGAGTAAATATGTCAAGAATTCCGATGTGTAAAGTTTAAATGAAGGAACAATAGAGCTGTGGCGGGTCGCGAGAATACCGCGGCGTTACAGTATGGAATGCGGTGCTATTTTGAAAGGGGCACGTGCAAGGTCAAAGGTGCAACCAGCAACCGACAGACAGTTGTGTCAAGCAAGCTATCCGTTCTAATACGTCTACGTTAATCATTCTCTTGCAACAACAATTGCTAACACTTGCCCACAATATCGCCGATAATTTATTTGTTTTATTGCAGTAAATCACCCCGGCAACGATCGACTTTATCGACACTCGTAATTAAGTTGTTATTTATAACTTAGCTCGTAATGGCGGTGCGCTCGGGGATATTATTACATTTTTGTCAAGAGGGCCATCTGCAAACGAATGCTAATAGATTAGGTTGTTTGCAATGTAATTTCATTTATGTAGCAGTTGATGATAGAAAGTTAAGGATGGTAATAACGAGCGCAGTCGTGACTGACGACGATGGCGATTACTTATCACGTGGACACTTGAACAATTAGCCGCCTGCGCAACACTTACTGTGGTGTGCGCGATCATGGAGCATGATGTACCTATGTAGAGAGTGCAACACTCAGAGCACATCCTATACCTTTATAGCCTTTGCCGCGCGGCACGTACCCCCGGCTTTTGCACCTTCATTTCCTTTGCGATCCTTTGTGCGGCAAGGCCGGGCGCGCCGCGGCTTGCCCGGCGGCAGTGCCGGCGGCATAGTGTGTAGGAGCTAGGATTGAAATATTTTTAAAATATACAACTGATTTTAGTTTAACAGTTTATATTGCCGAATTTGCTAATAAAAACCTACTTTTATAATGAGCCCTCCACGAGGGCTCCCGGCATCCCATATGCGACTTTAGTGAACGCTCCAGGAGGGTTCCCGTGAGTACCTGACATTTTCGTTAGATCTGTGCATATACGGAAAAAGCAGAGATAAACCTTTTCTAAGTTTCATATAAAGTAAGCAAGCGACCTTAGAGGTCAGGTGGCGTCAAGCCCCTGCGATATCTTTCTTTACTCGTCGTGGCTGAGCACGGCTAACGTACCTGCGTACTTTGCAAAAAATTGTGACGCAAAAAATATGTAGGTAGGCGCAAAAATTGCGAGGCGTCAGTTCACTTTCACTATTTATTTATGTTTACGTGCGCCTAAAAATTTTATACTAGTAGTGAGAATTGACAAGACAGTATTAGTTAGTTCTATGGTGCTAAAGTTGGACTGTAATGAAGAGTAAAAGTAATGTATGCGACGCAGGCGAGTTTGCAAATAAAGCGAAACTCCGAGATGATGGTGATTAACTAAAATGGACTTATTTGTAACGACATTGGTTTTCAATTACAATGGAGAGTATGGAGGTGGCATGCGGTGCGGCGTCACCGCTGCCGCTGGAGTATTTACACACGGTGTGGGTCGACGACCCGCGCATCTCCGCCGTCGCGTGAGCAACCGTCCCGTGATTACTTATCGCCCGTTATTAATAGTAGCAAATAATAATAATTTCATTATTTGTACACACTACTGCTCCAATATCACAATAACATTCAGAAAAATACCTATTGATTTATTAAGTAGAAAAGTGCTACTAGAGCGAACATATTGCACCCCTCATCGCTTCTTTTCAATGGTTTCCTGAAAGCTAATAAGAGGTATTATCTGGTACAGATACACTGAAAGTATGTCGAAGCGTTGGTGCATGAGGGAATGTTAAAACAATAACAATTAGTTTTTACTGCTAGAAACGACAGTGGAGACAAGATAGGTAGCAATTCCTCGTGGTTTCATTTCTTACAGTGTAATTACAGACAACCACTCGGGCTGAGTGTTGTGCCATCAAAAATAGGACAGCAATTCTCGAGAAGCAACTCTTTAATAGAGGATCTTTGTAATCTCTGCTTTTAGTGTGCAATCTCGATCTATGATCTGTTTTGATAATACGTTACAGTAACCAACCGCATTGTTAGAATATGACTTTTTTACATAAGATTACGTGTTATTTTCAGACGAATTATGTAAAATAATTTTATGATCGCAGAACACGTTAAGTCTAACTAATATTGCGGACAAATGTTATTCAGTTTTGGTTGTTTAGCACTGTCAGAGTTTTACGACTTCCTCGATATTGACGAAAGCAAAACGAGGAAGTTCCTAGACGATGTCAATAAATGGCATGTCGACAGCATAATCCATCAATATTATTTATATTTTCTGTTGTTTTTTTAACGGATGCACTTCGTATTTTAAATATTCTTTGAGCCATCTTTTTGTCCCTTCAATTAACCAGCACCTTAATAAAAAGGCCAAGGCTCACATCTACATCACGACTCTGCTCAAAAACGGGTTGTGGTGTTAAATAGGTCGTCGCCGAGTGCGGTGGCACGTACTTGCACGTAACGTTGCAGTTGCTTCACCATGCGCTTGCGTCAGCGACACGCGGCGCGGGCGCTTCGCGGGGTGTCTTCCGCGACCCGACGACCTTCACGACCGACGAAACTAAGCACGAACTATCAAATCTTTATCTTTTGGCTGGGAGAAAGATGTCAGATGATCGTGACGAAGAAATAAGATGATACGGAGAGAGCTGGTAAAGTTAGTTGTCAAAATTGTAGGTTTATTGATGTTTAGTCTTTAATGTTTTTTCGGCGATGAGCCGATGACACACGTATTTTCACACAAAAAACTTGTTAACATTTTGATTGGCTATTACTTTTTGCTTTAATTAATTGAATCGTCAATAGGAATTAATTTATCAATTTAATGAGTATCTTTAATTAAAATACTTTGGATAAAAAATTTGGCACGCAATTTTAAGAAAAAAAGTTCGGAAAGTAATTTACGATTACAAAAAAAATGAAGGCCATGATGAGTCAAAGTCATCAGTTGATCAGACATTAGAGAGCCGTGCCGAGGTCGCTGGTCGGCAGTAGTCGGCAATGGTCGGCAATGGTCGGTGTGTTGGCCGCATGCTAAACACCTGTCGAAACACCTCGTTATCCAATGTTGCTGACAGAAACACATATTGCACTACTGGACGAGAGACATATTGTCGTGTTACGTACAAGAATTTATTATGTTGTACTATATTGTTTTGTATATAGAAGCAATAACAATGGTTGTTTATAACCTTAGTTTGTAACTTAATAAAAAGTTGGTAATTTGTTACTGAATTATTATTTTATTTGTTTTTGTAAAGGCTCTAAACTTTCAGTTATTACAGTAGCCAAGGTTATTTTTTGAAATTTTCAGTTAATATATTTTTATTTTCAAGCTTTCTGTACGCGTTGGGGTCGTGGAAAGTGTTCAGTGAAGCGGGACCTGGGTGCGCGCATTGATTAGTTACGCCACCACTTAGAGGTCGCCCGCGCCGCCGCTACCCGACGTGATTGATTGCTTTAATTTCAATTAGTTTATTACTGCTCTTTTACCTTGATGACGATTAACAGATTCAATTATATCAATTAAAGTACCAAACCGACCAGTCCAATACACGAACGGCCGTTAACAACCAATTTCCTCACATCGACGGTAATGCAATTTCATAAGATATTTAGAGCTCCAATATTTTGAAACGCTCCAGTTGCTAACTTGAGATCAATCGGGCTCTATTTACTTTTTATTGAGAACTTAATGTTTCATATGAAACGACTCATATATACCTACTTAACATTTTAGAACGTGAATGCAAGACTTTAAATGCGAGCAATATTGTTTTATGACTTCGATGGATCTTGTGAATGCAAATGGTGAGGAATGTGGGTATTGCGTATAAAATCTAAATGTTTTGTTCTGCTACGTGAATGGACTGCCAAACGGCGAGGCAGACATTCCCATCTTTGAACACCAATTATATGTAACATTGATCGGTGGTAGGTAAACACTGTGTTTATCTTTATGCGGATGCACTGAACAAGGAAATGTTACAGGTAAAAACAATATAGACAATTCTTATTAATTCAGCAATCAAGACTAAGCTTTTATAGCTACCTACAATAGAGCGATTGTATATTTATGAAGGGAAAACGATTTAAAAAACGGAGTCGCAGTTAAGTGTAGCGTTATTGTATCCTATTGCATTGCAAATCAGTAGGCAGGGGAAAGCAAAATAATCGAGCCTGTACCTACCTATAGATATTCGTGAGCGAAATATGCATTAGGCGATTATGCTCTGCCTTTCAATGTTTTGAAATCCTGACGGATAATGTTTTGTTACGCTAATGTGAACTGATAACAATATCTCATCAAATAGTTACTGTTTCTATTCAAGTTCAAGTCTAATTGGTGAAATGATAACTTGAACTTGCTTATTGCTTGTTGCCTCATATAAGTACATTTATTGCCAAATTTCGCGTTGGTTGTGTTGTGATTGGTTGCACAAAATAACAACAACCATTGGTGTCACTTGAGATAAGATTTGAAAACAAATCATATTGAATAGCCGTCAGAAACCAGGAGTAGCACTGTTTTCCCGACCGTAGAGCACTCACTGAAATTGCCATATCTGCGTAAGGTGACTAGAGCAGGACTAGAGAAGTTGTCAGTAAGGTCAGATTTCGTCGGATTAAGTTTTTCAGGAGTTTCCAGTTGTCTTACCAAACCTAGTAATAAGTTATAAATTACTTTACCAATGTAAGATAGGTTTTAGGTAAATACATGAATATAAGCTTGAAAAATTGCATAAGCAGTAGGTAGGTAGGTATAAGCATAATTTCACGGCAAAAATCTGGAATTCATTGACACAAATGCATTTTGATTGATACGTAACCCTTTGCACGCTTCACAGTGATAAATTCGCAAGTTATGGTAACCTAATGAATGCGAAAACCGTTTTTATGAATAGCTAAGTTGGTAGCTGTTGTCACTGGTAGAGCAAACACTATTAGGTAACAAATATCAATAGAGAACGTAATGCTTATTTATATAGAACCTGTTACCACAGTTTCCAAGAATATCGTGAAAACTTGATTTATCGGGTAGGCTTTGTGGAGTAGGCTTGGATATTTTTACTAAACTTATAAATTAATAGTAGCACAAGCTTTTTTTGGTCTAAATCTGTCTATTTATAAACTGTTCTATATACATCAAGTGTCTGAGAAGTAAGTACGCGACACGTGTCTACAAGAAGTTTGGAACCAGTTCTATGATCCGATTGCAAGTTGATTTAATCACTCGCTCACCGACTGGCCGGGTGACCACATAGCCGTCACTGGCGGGAAACGCACGACCACTTTCATCACCTCATTAATAATATATATGAATATCGTACCACAAGCCACTACATAAATATAAGACGTGTACACATACATGAATAGTCATGTGAAGGAAAAATGTTCATAAGAAATAAACGGAACTACAGATAAAACTTAGGTAGAAGGCTAAAAAAATACTTACGTTCAAGTGAGCGTAACATCCAATATTGCCGGCAAGTACAACAACTACAGAATATTCAAATTCTCATTAACGTTATTGAACTTTTGCAACGTATAAAATAATTCACGAAAGTTTTAGCAAATCACATCCAATTATCCAATAGGAAGCACCGAAAATATTTGAACGCGGCACGTAGCGGAAAACTTTTTTTGTAGTCTACAAACTGCCACTGGTGTTGGTTCGATTTCCGAAAAAGTAAAAGAGCGATATGTTGTGTCGCGCGGCTTGAGTTGGCAAAACTGACGTACGCAGCGCGCAAGCGCCGCCAAGGTATTGTTAAAAGTTACTTTTACTTGCGAGACTTGCGGCGTGCTTGCGCCTGCGCCTCTAGTCGCTCCGCTCGGGGACCTTGCGACCGTCGCGCCACCCGTTTCACTCTTTACATGACCACGAAAGAGAAAAACAGAGGTCTCTCTCCTCCTCCATGATACACCATTTGGAAAATGTATATTTGCCGTGCGCCTAGGAATACATAAGAATATTTGTGCAAGATTAAATTATTGCTATGCAAAGTAATGGTCACGGTTCATTGAAATTTTAGGTGAGTATTGCCTTATTTCCTTGCGTGGCGAGGCAACGGAATGAACGGAAAAGTGATGATTACCAGGGCGTCAAACACCGTAATTGTTGCATGGAATTTGTTAATTACTGTGAAGTAGACCTAACAACCAATAGAATTTTCGTTTAACATTTATTTGCACGGTTAATATTTGCATTTGTAATAATAGTGATGCAGACATTTTCATTAGCTTTAGAGACTAGACTGATCTCATTTGCATGCGTGACCAATGTCACGTGAATTAAAATATCAATATCGAGTGTATAATTAACCTTGATTTGAAAGGTGCCTGTAACCAACCTGATTTGACCGTTCATTTATCATTTTGCATGTTACGTGAAATCACTGCATTTATAAAAATAAAAACACCACTTTAGGGTCGGAAAACGTAGCTCGCCGTCTGATTAGGACCAGGCCCGGGTCGACGGCGCGTTGTGTTCCACGCGCGCCTCAAAGAGATGTCAGCACCAACTGACGGGGTCCGTAAGGGCCAATGCCTGCCAGGGTTGCGAGTTTGTCCGAAAGGGATATCGCGGCCCCGGCACACAGGCAACGGAAGGAACACGGGTGGGTTTTAGTCAGTAAAAGTCTGACACTCCCTCTCGCTCCGCCCAGAGCGGGAGGAGTCATTTGATGACATCCCAACCAAAAAAAAAAAAAAAGGGTCGGAAAACGTGTGTCCCATATAAATGCAAGGATTTGTGTAGTGTGGAATGTGTTTTTGTACCCAATCCCTACGTATACAACCCATTTAAAAAATGAAACAGCTGTGCGTGATTCCACTGTGTCAAAAATATTACCATACGGGAAAAATCACGTGAAATTGTTTCAAAAAGCTTTAAAAAAGCCGGTCTAAATACGAGGAACAAGATACAAGATTGTCTTTAACATTCTATGGTACGATATCGAACAGGCGTGAGTGTGTAATGAATAAGTCAAAGTGCATTATCGTTGACATATTTACCTCCTGGCGAGGTTAATCAAATTGCTGAGTTAGCTAATAAGTTGTGTTTAGCGCCAAAATGCTAAAGAATTGGTGTTGCAACCTGTGCTCAAGGGTTTGCATCAATCGCATTGTCTATGAGGTGATGGAGTGGAGAGCCTGGCTCGGTCGTGCCTGCCGCGGCCTCGCACGCAACCAAATAATCTGATACAGTTGATACGCCCGCATTGATTAACAAACCCACTAGATATATGAGCCTGATTTGAAATTTCACTAAATACCTACCGCATTATACGTGACCAGAACTTTTGATCCACTTTCGCAATTGTTCGTCCTAAATGAAATGTTCGAAAGCAAGTGCAATCTGATAAAATGCCATAAGTTAAGATTGGTGCCGAGAGTTCGAACAGTATATCAAGGTAGGTAACTATTAATAAATCTGTTTGGTGCTATGTTGTTTAGTTGCTAACATTTAACAGTAGCACTACCTATGATTAGTTAGAATGGCACAAAAAATGTAAGCAGTAAAAAATTGGGTTCCATAAAACCATGTGAAGAATTGTCGTTCAATCTGATCACGATGTAAAATAAAAATGCAGGATATTTTTATTGGCTACTTATAATAACATCAATTTTCATATTTTAATACTTGATTAAAGGGTGTGTACTCGTATTACCACTCAAGTCTGTGTGGTTCTTTTCTCAAAAACCATTTCAGACACTAATCTGCATGGTTCTCTTATGGCCTGACCAAGATTATGTCTGGACTTTAAAACAGACTGCGACCTCTGAGTTTGTTTCGGCCTTTCTTCTCAGATAGGAAACGCCCAACTCATCCAGCAATTTTTTTTTTTTTGTGATACGTTTAAAAGTGATTCGAATATCCCATTTACAGAATAAACAATTTCATTTCATTTCATTTTACAATATTTTATGCACTGTTCTATTACAAAACATTTGTTGTATAATGAAACCCCCCTTGGGTTTCATTGGTACCGAGCTATTTATATATTTTTTTAAATTAATTTACCTAAATATAACAAATTAACTACCAAATATTATGTCAGGCAATCGTAGCTCAAGTAGTAGGACTTTATAACTGTTACCCTACTTATCCACTTAAAGATTATAAGCCTGAAATTATGTATGAATATAGGCAGGAATGATAATACTGCATGATAATGTATAGAACCACTCGAGCTAAGAGCTTGTCAAGAAAACTGGTCCAATGTATACTAAGAGCATATCTATAGTGACATCGCTGACAGCTCACAAGGGTCGCCTCTTGAATATGATCTCGCCTTATAACGTTCGGATATTGAATCCGGCGATGTGATTGGTCAGTGATTTATATTTCTTTCGTAGCTGTCAACGGACAGCGGGCGTCTGGTAAATTGGTTAAAAGCGGCTAGACTGAAATAATGGTTACGTTGAGTTTTTGAAAAAAAGACGTTTGTGAGTTTTTTTTCAAAGAATTTAAATTAAAAGCTTTTTTGTTTTTATCTTTGTGTGTTTTTACAACCAAAACTACTTTTTGTTTTCTTATTAATCAAACTCAAACTCAAACTCAAAGCATTTATTTCAATTAAACCATTTACAGGCACTTTTGAATTGTCAAGGAATCGGTCTGTCAGAAATATGAAGCTAGTTGCCCATTCCAAAGCGTAGTAGGTACCTATGGAGAAGAACGGGCAAGACACTCCGCGGACACTCTTTTAAATAAATTGTTACAAAATATCGGTTACATCTTTCCATGTTGAAATTAAACATGTGAGAACAATGCAGAAAGACGTGCACGTTAGAAGCGTCCGTAATAAAAAGATAAAACAAATAACAATTTAAAAAAATTCAATCAGCCAAGGCAGCTAAGAGTTGACCAGGCCCAACCGACGGCGCCCGTTCACGAACATGACGCATGGATTAGCACCATTCAGCTCAACCATTTTGAAGGGAGCTAAATGATCCAACACACGCGCCGCCATCAGCGAGACATCTGAGTGAGCATGACATACTCACAGCCGCCAGGGCACATTCAAGTCAATAAAAGACGTATTACCCGGTAAATGTTAGCTCTTTAGTACATACTCGTAGTACTCACACCTGTGCTCTGAAATTATATAATACAAAGGAAATTGATTTTATACAATGCAAAGATGGTCTTAAAATCTTCAGCAGCTCCAACAGTATTTTCAAATGTTAATCAAATAGTTGTGGTTGTGGAGCAGGACCAGCATTGAGCCAAGCATTTTTATCAGCGATGTATTTCCCCAACTTATAATATGCCTGCCTGCATAGTGTGCGTTTTATACAAGATTTGAATTTCGTCTCATTTTGTTGAAGTAGTTGGGGAGGAATTTTATTGTAACACTTTAAACAGTATCCCATAAAAGATGAGTCCACTTTAGCCAGTCTGAAACCTAGTTGAACTAATAGGTCCCTATATCTTGTACTATAATTATGTCTATCACCTCTTTTACTAAAAAAATGTAAATTTTTTCTTAATCATTAATATTGTATCCAAACCGCAAGTAAGCCAGGTAGCAACAGTGACATACAAAATTAAGTTTTCATTCCTCTTGCACTCCACTGTAACGAACCGCATGGCGCTCAATGGGCTTCCTGTCTGCGCTACTGCCAGTTTTTATGAGACTTACGCTTTCCTGATTGTTATATAGGTATCATTTATTATGCGTCTAATTATGGTTTCGTAAGTGGTAATGGCTATCGGTTTAATTAATAACTGGAAACTACTCAACATACAGGAACTCTATTGTTGCGATTTCTTGTGTAGCGAAGTTTTCAAGATTTTGGCGTATTTAAATTTGAATATATATCGCTGTGTTCTTGGCTCGTGAGGAAGCCCACACGTTAGTAATAAATTCCGTAGGTGTGTGGCGCCATGATACGGTAGGTTGCGCCACCTGTCAGACGCGGCACGAACTACCGCCGAGCACCGTGACGCGGTGCAGCCAAGTGCCAAGCATTTACCGCGGGAACTGACATTCTATTGAATACGTGTATGAGAAATAAGTTGATACTTTGATTTTTCCCAATAATGTGGGCTAATAAATATTTGTAGGTAGAAGTGCAGCGATAGCGGTTGTAGGCTATGTCGTGAGTCGAGCATAGTACCTTATCGAATTGAGTTTGTTTTTAGATTAAATTTTGGTTCACTAAGTATCCCACGGGATGGTACTATCGGGATTAAAAGTACCTTATGTGTTAATCCAGGTTATAAAATAAACTATTTGTGTGTCAAATTTCATTCAAATCCGTTCAGCCATTTTTGCAACATAAATCCAGATAAAAATTCTAAAAACTATATTTTCGGCATCAGACTCGTTCCCACAATGACTTTT
The DNA here is from genome assembly GCA_916701695.1 of Agrochola macilenta. Taxonomy (NCBI): domain Eukaryota; kingdom Metazoa; phylum Arthropoda; class Insecta; order Lepidoptera; family Noctuidae; genus Agrochola; species Agrochola macilenta. The sequence goes on from OU753558.1 coordinate 14,052,007, forward strand.
TTATTCAAAAATAATAGATGGATGTACAGTTTTTCGTTACAATTTGATTATATGTACTATCGCGGACACTGGCGCCTGACCACTTTTCAGCCTTATTGCTTGGGCAATAAGGTCGAAAAGTGGTCTTATAAATTGGTTTACCTCAATAATAAACGAGCTTGACTCTATTATCAAAATATTACAGATAGTCTAAACTTACACCTACCATCTACATCTAAACTTAATATAAAGAGAAAAGATTAGATTTTTTGTATGTTTGTTTTTGAAAAATTCTTTCATCAGCAGAATACTATTTATTTTAGAAATGAGTAATATATACGTAGGGTATAATTAAAAAGATTTCACGCGAGCGAAGCCGTTGACGGAAGCTAGTATTCAAAATGTACCAATATTGCTTTGAGATCGTAGGGAAAATCTAGCAACTTGCGGAAGCCAAACTATTCGATTAAACTCCTTCACCATTACGTATGGAATGCATTTATAATGGCTTTCATAATTACAATGAATTACAAACTCACGTTTTAAATAAGCAACCAGATAATTAATAAGTATGCAACATTATTATTATCTTTAACGACAGCATTATAAGACAAATCAGTTTCGTTCATTGCCGTGTCGATCACGGTCATGAAGGCTCCCGCAAACAGCCGCGACGCGACTTTAATAAAACAATTTCTAAAAAAACTTCACGGTAGAACAATTACCGGCGTTGCGTCAAGCCACAAGTCACGCCAGTCTGTACGTGCCTTTAAGAAAGTCGAAACATATTTATGATATGTTATTTAGTCAACATCTAACGTGTCACTGCGCAATATACCACATTAGTCAGAGTTCCTGACATTTGGTAAGATCAGCCGAAGTTTGGCCATAAACGCTTTAGTCATAGACAAACTCATGACACGATAAAGGTCAATGCTATAACGTTCCACCTGTTTCTATTATTTATAGCTGAATTATTAATAATAATAAGAAATGTAGACAATACACAGAAACATGGTTATTAATATTTTTTGCCGTAAAGGACAATGGATGTTCATCATTAGTTCTGCTTATTGAAAATATTTTGATAAATAGAATTTCAAGTCAAGCTCATTTACTATTGAGGTAAACCTATTTATAAGACGAGGTTCTTTCGCTTGACCTGAAGGCTAATCAATTGCACTCTGCAAAGGCGGAAAATATAAAACAGTGAGTATACCTAAATATGTCATCATGTCACTTGTAAATATCTTATTAAAATTGCTTGTAATAAATCAAATAACTTGACAATTTCCTGACGCATCTTATTAATTAATTTGGTATTTTGAAGATGTTTGCCAGTATTTTAATGAGATACTTCGATTTAGAGAATTTATTCACGTAGAGAATACAAAGCAATACACTTAACATATCAATCAATCAATCTGCCTAGCCTTTTCCCAACTATGTTGGGGTCGGCTTCCAGTCTAACCGGATGCAGCTGAATACCAGTATTTTACATGGAGCGACTGCCTATCTGACCTCCACAACCCAGTAACTGGGTAATACGATACCCCTTGGTAAGACTGGTGTCAGACTTTCGGGCTTCTGACGACTCGTAACGACTGTCAAAGATCCACGAATGACAGCCGGGACCAACGGCTTAACGTGCTTTCCGAGGCACGGATGATTCTCGGTATGTAAAGATGGTCACCCATCCACTGACCAACCCCGGCAAGCGTAGCTTAACCTGATGGATCGACCAGTGCGGCTGTTGTTACTTAGCCACGAGCTCCTACCAAATACTCCTCCACTTAACATATGAGATATAAAAATAAATTATGCAGTTATACGGTAACATAATGACTCCGTGAGTCGATAATAGGAAAACATAAATATTTTAAACTAGGCTTCTAAAGATTCAAAATTCAATCCAAAGGTTATTTTACTTTTTATCATATATGCAAGCATTTTCTACCTAAGTGTTAGAGTGCTTCTGAACATAAACATTTTTTTTTTTTTTTTTGCTTAACTATCTTATCTGGCAACTTATAGTACAGTACCGCTCCTTCGTATAAAATATGTATTTTTCTCCCCGTAAAATACTAATAGAACTTAAAATAGTACTTACTGATACCAATTTATATTTGGTTGCTTATGCATTGATAAAAAAATTGCTTGGCAAATTAATTTGAATTTTCACAGAGATATTGCTGAAAAAAATTGGTACTAAAATAAATCACATTAAATGTTTATAAAACGGTTATAAAAATTAATTAGCGAATGTCATAATATCCTGTTAGGTATTTCTCCGCATGAAAGTAGGTGCGAGATAAATATGGTAATGTATGAATATATTTGGGTAATTGAATTAAATTGATACTTGCGTACAATAGATAACTGTAATAAATATCTGTCAACTAATAAATCAATAGACCTTGCACCTATTAAGGCACACTTAAGTAGATTTGCTTAAGGTAGGTGGGTGGCTTTTAAGTAAGAATTAAATCGGTCAAGTGCGAGTTAACCTAATGATGTAGTTCGTATAGATAGCGTTAGTTGCTTAATGATTCATAAAACACGTAACTATACTGACATTTAATAATAAGAAATGGTGATACATGAATCAATGCCTGTCAGGTTTTTTGACATCACTTCATTTAACACAAAAGTGAACGAGACCTCTTGTCACTGTGTTTATTTACATTTATACCTACAATAGTAAAAGTATTTGTAATTTTGTAATATTTGATATTTATTTCGTTGATTGATGACAAATTATACAAAAAAGTAATCAAAAGGATTTTTATATTGTCGTAGGCTTTTCGTAGACACCTCTACGAGGTCTACGAAATTATAAACGACGAAATGTTTTCAAAGTGTTGCATTTTATTTATTTTAATTAAATGCTTTAGCATTTAACTAGGTAGTTTAGCTTAGTTTTATTTTATCAAGGTCCGAACAGTGTTGTGAACAAAAATAAGTACAAGTATCGTACTGTATACGATGTCGGCAACCACTAAGACGAGATTTTTATAATTCCTCTGGGTACATCAAACCAGGATAGGCAAATTTTGACATGAATAAAAATGTGAGTAAACCCCTCCATCCTTATTTACATACACAAAATATACTGAATTTAGACATACAAACCATATAACTTCGTAAAATATAATAATATGCTTTATGTCGAATATTCCCGGAGTAAAATGAATTTGATATTGGGAGAATTGGGCGACAACATAATGAAAGGCATATTGCATTTTTTTTAGTTTTGAAATGGAATTCTAAGAAACGAACATTTTTACTATCACATAACTTAACATCACGCCTGTTTTCCCCGAAGGGTCAGGCAGAGACCCACATTTCAACAGTTATGTTTAGGACCCATGTTATAAGGGGACAGCTTATCAACTGATAAACATGTACCTACACATTTTGTATACTAGTGCAGATTGTGATACAAACTACACAAGGTCTCACTCAGATAAGATCGGTAATTACACATTCATCCAAATACCATTCAGTTCTGAATATTTTAAGTAAGTTATTTCGCTTTTTGCGTATGAAAACCCACATGATTATACGATAGAAAAGAATCGAACTCAATTCGTTTCAAGACAAGTTATTGTCAGAGAGCAGATTTTGGCGTCAGCCCAGAATGAAAGATGAGAATGTGAGAAAATATAAAAGGGAAAGAAAGGGAAGAAAAAATATTATATAAGATGAAATATTACACATGACAGCGGATTATAAGAAAAGATTTCTCGTAAAAAATCCCAATGCAGTGATCAAACGTATTTTTCGAAGAGAAATAGTGATGTTCCTATACTTTATGTAATAAGCATAATTATACTATTAATTTTAACGACAAGGCTCATCTCTGTCGTTACAGAATATTGCCCCGGGGAAGGCAGCGTGAGCATTCGGAGCAATAAATCGAGCTATTTCAAAATCTAAAATCGCACCAGTCCGGTGATTATTGTAATTGGCTGTGCATATTATTATCGGTTCGTGTTAATTGAATAGCTATATGTAGTCTACGTTGGTATCAATTATTTTTGCCTGATAAACTACCTACGAATTTTGTTTGTTTTGTTTTGAAAGGGTATGATTAAAAATTATGGAATAATTTCATGGTATTTTTTTTTAATTCTGATGTTTCTATGAGGCAAACAAGTCAACTAAAACATTCCTCAGACGACGTCGTTTCAATGAAATATTGAAGAATTTTGTGTGTATGTAGATATGTAAACTATCAGATACGTATTATGCATTCATAATGTTTAGTAAGTCAGTATCTAAATCAAAAGTGTAACTCAAAGTATGTATATTGACCAAAATAACAGTAAAAATAAAGGTGCGACACACTTCGTAATCAGCCCCGGATTACCGCCTAGGTCTACGAGGCCCCCCGGTCTAGGGTCCCAGCCAGCCTAGGGGCCCCACCCTCGCAGCTACCCGAACCAGGCTACTTGCAGGAAGCTTACTATTTTGCTGTGCCCGAAAGGGTTTACAATGATAAAAAAGATAATAAGTTACCACCAAGTACACATTGTGGAATGCAAATAAAGTATTGAGCATTGCCTACCTGATGGCAGGCGGACAGGGCACCATGTTAACCATGTAACAGGTGTAGCATATGCTACAGGCCCCGCGCTTATAACACGGTACCTATACCATCCGCAGCTCCTATGGCTAAATATTTTCGAGCACGCTATGCTTCATTATATTTTCTCTTATTTAATTAGATTTTCTGCATAAGTCGACAAAGCAACTCCTATTTCTTCTTTAAATTGTCAAAAGAAATATAAACTGACGAAGGCGGGGTGCAAAAAAAAATTTGATCGGGTCTCTCGCTATTCCTTTGCTTTTGCCGTGCTATTTTAGTTGAACTTTAAACGTTTAATTAAATGCATAATGTACTATTAGGTAGTCAGAACCATTCTTTCTTTATAAGTAGTTATTATTTATTTGTAGTTATGACTAGTTTAGGGCTATGAAATCCCAGCCAGAGGTCGATATTTCAAGAGGAAATCACAGTCCTTTGTTCTCGCCAAGTTGTTAGTTAAAATAGGTAAAAAAAACAGAAAATGCAATAACACAAACGAATACACACAAGCTACGCAAGATGCAAGCGCAGGAGTTAGGATGCGAGTGACAAAATAACAACGCTGTCATTACTATGAAATGTCAAACTGTCATCTGTCAATTCATCGACAGTCAGTGTCGCGGTTGCTCGTTTCACACAGCGCTTTTAATCACTTTATTCTGTTTGTAACTAAATCACCTTATTCATAGATCAAGCGCTGAGAGTGCCGAGCGTTGTAATTACGGGGCACACTATACCGCTGCGCAAAAAGACTTGGCTGTATGAGCTATTGCTCTTTGCCTACACCAAAACGTCAAATTGGAACAAAAATAATGGCGCCGGGGAATAAGACCGAAGTGAATTACTTTTTAAAATGTTTTCGAAATTAAGAAGTGTCCGTTCTATTGTAATAATTGTAATGTAAATTATAAAACAAATTAGTAATTACTGTAAAGGTTTCATACGTGTTGATTCATAGGCCATTTTTAACAATGTCCTTTCCAATATGGCTTGGAGGCTGTTCAAATGTCAAGTGCGGCCCTTGGGTCTCTAAGTCCTAGTCTGTTCGTAATATTGACCTGCTAACCCGAATTGCATCAATGTGAGCCGTGGAGCCACTAACATGATTGAAAATATATTAAAGTCGAAAGACCATAAATCGAATTTTCACCCGTAGCGCTTAACGAGTATATCACGTACTAGTCCGTTTTTCTAAAACCTCGATAACGTGAATTTTCGGTACTCTATAGACGCCAGACTGAAAACACTGCCTGTATCTACTGGGTGAATGTGAATATTACTTTACCTGCCAACGAAATTAAAGTTCAGTCCACAGGCTCAGTAATGGTAACCCCATTACTGAGCCTGAGGACCTAAACGGGGATGAGCCAATATTGCAATTTGTTCCTATTCTTATATATTTTACCACAAATTGTAAAAAGACGAACGAAAAGGTTGGAATATTGCAGATAGTTCCAGATGTAACCTTTTTAATGATTATCATCACGCTATACCTTTATGTAGCTTATTGATGATGATATTGTTTGTTAGATTTTGCATGCCAAAACTCAGGCAGAATGTATCCGGCTCACTATACCTTTATAACAACTTTATTGTACAATACCTACATTCTATACGAATAAATGATTTGATTTGATTTGATTTAGCTATGCAGTCAATCATGACGTAATATTGAGATGGGGTAAAAAGGGCAGCTAGGTCCTTAACCGTTGTCACTACAAGAAAACGGTCTTAGAAGACTGTCCTTAAGTTTTTGTAATATCCTGAATTCACAGATAAAAAAAAAGATAAAAAGAAATACAGTCTGCAAGAAAATGGGCAATTTTCACAAAAATCTTTTTTTGATGGCAATCGATCTGGTTTCATATAAGGCAAAAAAAAACTCTACTGGACCAAATGAGGTTTGAATACTAGAAAGGTCAGAAATCGCAAAAAAACTTCTCAAACATTTTTGTAGGAAATTACAGAAAACACTGTCGAATTCGAACGACTATAGCATATAGTGACATATTTCCTTTTTATCCTTTTAAATTATTATCATGGAGCTAAGCAGTATAGCATGTCATAATATAAGTACTAAGAACGGCAAATACTACCTAGCTTTACTAATATGCATGCTAATTAGTATAATTATTTATTTATTTATTTAGTATTTATTTATCTAGTTTTTATTTATATATTTATTTAGTGAAATAGACGAAGATTTATAACGAAAACGAGTGCGTAAAATCTTTGTGCGTTGGTTATGAAAAAACTACTGCATGTATTTACTCAAAATAAAATTATTTGAACTAATTAATAAATTATCTATCCCTGTACGGTTTTTATTTTGCAATTTTTGTACTACATAAGTTATTTATTTACGCCCAAAGACGAATTAAAATTATTGTTGAAATATGTAAGTTTCGACGCTCATAACTTCCAAACCAATACTTTTTTTTCCAATTCTGCTTCCATACAAGGCAAGATAATGGCAAGACAAATTTATATTATTTTTAGTTTTGAACGTATACCGTCAATTAGACGAGTAATCTCCATACTATATTTGTATGGAAGAATGACCAACTAGCGTAACTTTAATAGGTCGTAATCATTTTTGCACCCATGTTCACGTCTGGAACCTGAAATAGCCATAACTTTTGTGTTTTTTCACCGTGTGCTGTCAGAATCCGACGCAGAACCAATTCTCTTATATGTAGATATGGTTTTCCGAGTCTGATTAGATAGCAGTAAGAAAGAAAGAAAAAATATTCATTGAGACTCGCACAGAAAATTACAAATTAAACTAAAAACACACTAAACATAAATAAAAAATACAAAACAATAAAAAAACTAAATAAAATTAAAAATTTATAGTACTCAGTTTTTTTATTTTCAGTACTGACTAACTGTTGCATTGCATATCAATAACAGCCTTCAGTTATGTTGTTATGTAACGAGACGTCGAGATTAATTGCCATAAATGTCTACCTCCATGGTTGCAACTTACTTGGCTTTTGATGTTAAACCATGTTGGAGTGTATACTTTGTCAACATAAGTTGCTAAATTAACAAGTTTATTAGATGAATCTAATGTTGCAATGTAGAGAGGAAGAGTTCTGTAAGCACGCCTGCAGAGGCGGCTTTACTTATAAGTAAAGCACTATAGTGCAGGGTGTGCAGCGCACACGGGCGTTGGGTCTTATGGTGCGCCGAGTGCCGCTCGCGACATCTTTTTAATCAAATCGCAAACACGACCAAAACATGTTTAGTAAAAAGGCAGTTTATAGTTGGGGACCCCTACGCTAAATATAAATTTAGGCTGCAAAAATTTCGACAAGAAAATTTTGCTAAGATTTCGCAACCTAACCCACCTGACCATCAACCAACCCACCAACCTGCCTACCAACCAACCTACCCACCAACCTACCTACCAACCAACCGACCTACCCACCGACCTGCCTACCAATCAACCGATCAACCCACTAAATAACCTACCCACCAACCTACCTACCCACCAACCAACTTACCCACCAACAAACCTACTCTCCAAGCAACCTACCCACCAACCTGCCTACCAACCAATCAACCAACCTACCCACCAACTAACCTACCAACCTACCCACCAACCAACCAACCAATCAACCAACCAACCTATCCACCAACCTACCTACCCACCAACCAACCTACCCACCAACCAACCTGCTCACCAACCAACCTACCCACCTACCCACCAACCACCCTATCCACCAAGCTACCTACGCACCAACCTAACTATTATTTTAGTATATTGTGTTATCTTCCAGAAGCTTGTTGAAAATAATCATCAGAAATAATAATCAGTATTTGTCTTTCTATGCATAATCAACGTATAACGTGCCCACTGCTGGGACACAGGCCTCCTCTTAGTTAGAAGGAGTGGGCCATAATCCACCACGCGGGTCCAGTGCGGGTTGTTTTATGTTAAATGTCTTCGAATTTTTCGGTTGGTTGTACTTTGCAAGATATTATGTTTTTATTGTCATCTAGAACCTAAGTATCTCTCGATGATAAATACTTTTTGATAATTATCTACAAAGCCCCACGGAGTTATGATCTCTTCCATATTCATGTATTTAATTATTGTCGTTCGTCGTTGAAAACTGAAAATCTTTTGAACATCTGTGTAGTGAAAAACCCGTTTTTGTGCGATTGTAGAGACTCATAATTAGGTTCATTCCAACTAAGAGAATGTTGAAACATGAAATATTTCCAAAAATACCAAGCATCTTTTTAATATCAAGGCGTACATATAAAGCAGCACTTTACATATGAGTATTTACATTATTCTTGTTTCGATGCAAAATCATGTAAAACTGTTTCTTTTGAAACTATTTCTTACAGTCATCCTTGTTGGATAACTAAATAGGTATTTTTACCTCACTGAATCTTACTAAAATGATGATTTTTATTCTTCAAACAAAACTAAAATCACAAAAAAAATCCATAGGTATAAATTATGTGGTTTTTTTTCATCCATGCCATGACATTGTTTTCTACTACAGAGCTTGTCAAATTTTTATTACATGTTACAGGTAAGTATTAAACTTGTAATAAACTTATAAAAAGCTAGATGCTAAAATGTCAGTTACTAACTAGAAAAATAATTTTGTTACAAATGTAACTATCTACTACATTGAAATATCCCGGTCCTGCTGTCAAAATAATACATTTATTTTAAGTCAAAAATTATAAAATAGTTAGAACGAGAGGCAACCCTGTCCTACTTGGTAAAGTTTTTGTTCTCAAGCAGTCAATCAGCAACTGTTTAAAATATTATTAACTAAGCTTAATAAATAGTAAAGTATTTTTCTTAGACGATTTTTACGACCACTTTAAATGACCGATCCATCCCACGCTTTTCTTTTATCATCAAATTAGTGTTAAATCGTAAAAATAGTTTTAACGAACTTTAATACTCCACTGGTATTAGTTATATGAATATTCATTATCACGAACTGCTAAATAATGAAGTGATTATGAATGCTCTCTGGCTGTTAGTCACAAAATATTAACATAATTATCAGGTAAATCTTGTTATTGGTAATGTTGGTCAAAAGTAAGATAGTGCTTTTACCGATACTGCAAGTCTTCTTCGGCGTGTCGATGACACGACAGTGAACATTGACATTGAACATATTATAGTTGGCCCAAAACTTCGCTACTTTCACGACATCGTCGGTGACAGCGCAGAGGTCACTATGCCTGCACTTTTTGGGGCACAGAGGGGAGGATATGAGGTGGTACATAGTGTGCGCAAGTATTACTGGCCTCTTCTAGGTACCTATTTGACTGCAGACACATATACTATCTTACTATTCTCTCGATGTTGGTTCCTAGTATTTTTATACAAATCCGTATTTGAAATGATTCCTGGAACAGTATTGTGTGAGTGATATTGGCATTTGGCTGTAACCGGAGCCGAATCGAACAACACGAGATCCGTCGAATACCTATCTTATGAACATGTAGTGAACGGCAAGGTCGCGGGGGTATAAGTTTCTTTCCAATTTTATACACACGTATAATCTCAGTTATGTATGTGTTAATAGTGACGTTAATAAATATTTTAGAAACAGGTATTCTCTTATTACCGGCCAGCTCTATGGGGCGTGATCGAAATCGATTGTTTATAGCATGCAGTGTTTTTTGTAAATGTCGGCGTTGTGACATTGGAATTAAATATTTCATAACATTCGCGGTAGTCAATCGGCGCCTATTTATTACCAATGCTTTTATTACATATGAGGGTTAAACAAACTACGAATTATCATAAAGTTCTCGTATATTTATAACATTAATTACGCTTGGGTTCCGAACGGGTTAAGAAGAACTAAATGAGAGCGGAAACACACAAAAGCCACACTCGGCATAAATCAGGCGAGTTAAAAGTCGATAAAACACAGACTACTTTGGCATGTAAATGCGCGCTGCAAGAAATTACGGTCTTAATTTAATGTCCAGTCAGCAAAATGATTTGTAGAACTAAAAGGCACTCAGACTGTGAATATCCCCTTTTTCAGATAAGGTTTTTAGGATTTAGGTTTAATGCGAACCTAAATTTGAAATCCCTCCGTTCTCAAAACTTCGTGGCTGTGACATTGAATTAATGAGACACATTTTTAATTTAGGATTACTGTTGGTACTTTTCTTTTCCAACTTTGAGATAGTATTGAAATAAGGTAGAATTTCCAAGCAAATATCTGACTCTATATTTAATTTTTTTAGAAAAATTTTAGTCAAACACCGTACTTTAATAAAACATGAATTTTAAGATCAAAATAGGAATCTATCGTAAAATCTAGAAAAATATCTTCAGCATAAAGTTCAGTGATATCTCGTAGATTCGACTAGCGCCATCTGTAGACATAACTTGCAAATTATTACTTTCCTTGGTTCTCGGTTTGGATCACAATACTAGCTCACAAGATCTTTGTACACGTTAAATGTAGAGGACGTGTCGTTCGACTCTGTGGTAAATCGAGTTCGCAACGTGATTGGAATTGGTTTAAAAAAAGCTATTTTATTTGAAAGTCGTTGTTTTTGTCACAAGTTGATTGGAACAAAAATATACTTGATACAGTTGCTACCCACCCACCCAGTTGGTTGGTGGGTGGTTGGTGGTTGGGTTTACTACCCAGTTGTTTTAAATGTGTACCTACACCAGTGTATATTATTATGTGTATTATATTACATAGCAGTGGTTATGTACACAGTGAATGAAAGTTTCAGTCACGTAAAGTTATGATCGTAGTTATATTTTTATCAACAGAGAGTATATAAGTTTTGTTTGCGTTACTATGGGTTTGGGTATGGATGTCAAAATCATGCAATATTCCTACCTACGTTTCGCACGGTATCACGGAAGGAATATATAAAGTTACCATTTCTCTGCTCAGCTAATTCGTTGTTAATAATTCACGTGATTGCTTGATTATATTCGAGTAATCAGAAGACGATTTTATGGTCCATATGAGTAGATATCTTCTCAGAATTGAATATTATTTAATTGAAAAAAAAAACGAGTGTGCCTTACAATAGTCGCATTTGATGTGTAGCATCTGATATTTTGGCTGACAGTACCAATCTGACGATGACGATGATCATGTTCGTGCCAACTCTAGCACTACGCGCGCTCTTTGGTCAAATCAAATAGCGCGCGCTTGTTCGCCTTCCTGTTACACACTTCCGTTCCTTCTCATGAAATTACTCCCACAGGTTGTAGGACACGAGGGGAAAGATGTTACACATCAATTAGCAGTTTTACAGAAAGAAAATCAAAAAATAAGATAGAGAATGTTTCTTTCCTCTTCTAATGAGCTTTGAAATGATTGAATTATTACAGTAATTTTTCTAAAATGAGAAAGTCACAAGTCCCACTGCCTTTTTAAAAAAATATTTTTTCGCTTTTCCATAAACGTCTTATGCTATTGTGGGCCAGTCCCTTCAATAGGAGTCAAGTTCGTCCCTTCCATCTTCGTCTTGGTCTGCTGCAATTTCGCCTATCATTTAATGTGACCACTGGCAACAGTGGTTCTATTAGCTTACAAGCTGGTTTTATAACAAGCGTTATTAAAAGAACAGCAAATACGACCTTGCAATGTCGATGAAACGTAGTTGCGATAAAAAATGCTGTTGCGTGTGAGCAATTAATTTGTTTAGTTTAGTGCTCATGTACCAAATCCGATGTTGTTTTTAAGTATAAAATAAAATTGTCTACCTACAACTTCATAAAAGAGATGTGTTGTTGTTAAGTTCATTTGATGAATCGAATTGAAAATATGCTCCATCTTATTTGTATTTAGATACATAGTTTTAAACCGACTTCCATAAAGGAGGAGGTTATATGTTCGACGCGTATGTATGTTTTTTTTTTTTAATGTATGTCCGTCGATTTCTCCGTCAATTGTGGATCGATTTTGAAAATTCTTTTTTTGTTTGAAAGGGTATGCTCCCGGATTGGTCCCATATATATTTTATTAACTTTGCTGGGATAGTTTTTGAGTAAGCTTCAATAATACGTATTTTTCTCACTTAGTATATGTGGATGATATGATGATAGCTTCCTGTGACTGTTATTTACATAGCAGGTAGTGGTATTCGACTTTGTGTGGGGTAGGTACCACAACTAAAAAGTGAAAAATAAAAACTTTTTACAAAAAAAAACAACCGACTTCCGAAAAAAAACACTACAAAGTGAAAAATAACTTTAATTTCGGCAGTCGGTGGCAAAAAACGAAAATTCAAAACCAATGTCACAGACTTCCGAAATAGAGAATATGCATGTATTTTTTTATTCGATACATTACATCGCCAAATAATAGTTTAAAAAATTTCAACACCAAAAAAGCAATTGAAAGTACTTTAAAAAAAAGTTAAAAATAACCATCCGACCCGGGCTATTTAAACGCCATTTTGGCGCCCTTGGTGTGCTGACGTCACAGTCTATGACAACAAACAAACAAATGTCAAATGTTGAGGTTATGTTGAAGAAGTATTGTGCTCTGCTGCAAATATACAGTGTTTTCTAATTTCGACTAATACATCATCATGGAACCAACTTCTCCCTCTATAGAACAATGCAAAAAACCGACATACAAATACTCTGTGACTAAGTGCAGAAATACAATAATAAATGCACCCAACCAAGTGTTTTTTTTTGTCCTGAGAGGTTCGGACTTGAGTGGTGTAAAATTATGAAAAGAAACATGCTATCTCCATCAACTTGTTTTCAATATCCTAGTATTATGACAACATTCTATACTTAACACAATCTAGATTTAGATATTTTGCGAAGCTATGTTATTTTATTTGTTTTAGATTATGATGCTTTTTAAAACTAAATTATTCCGGAAAAGGTGTGGAAGATAAAATAAACATTATATGTTATACTTAATTACCTTAAAGCTTTCACTCCTTTGATTTCAACAGACGTGAAATCGGTATTTGATGTAAAAATGTGGTCATCATGAACACATCAGCTTTCGGAAAACTATCCGATTGGGCTTTCACAAAACCGCTTTCAGTCATTTTCGAAAGAGTCTTTCGTGTACTTCTTACAAAACAAATGTATTACTTCTAAATGTGTACCTACTAAAATCACAATAAAACTGACTGAATCGCAAAAACTCCTACAAAACACATTGACATTACATTGTTGTCATAGATTGTTACGTCACATTTGCTCTGTCCAATAGCGTCGCTTTTCAAGTATTTGAATTTCCCACAGATTTTTTGCACTTTTTAAAAATTAATTTCTTGCTCATTATTAAATTATAATAAAAAATATTGATGGAGGCATAATTCTGAAGTAATATAGTTTATAAAAAAAAATATTTGACCCATATTTGAATCTCATGCATATCCCTATTAAAGTAATTTTTCACTTTGTAGTGTTTTTTTCGGAAGTCGGTTGTTTTTTTTTGTAAAAAGTTTTTATTTATAATCCGAATGTTTCTCAGCTTCATGTTTTTACTTACTGACTTGCTAAGTTTTGCTATTTGGCGGTTGGGACGTGTTTTAAATCTAGATTTTACCAAACCCTGTTAGTTTTGGAGCACTTGCCAATCAAAATTCATAGTATTTTATTTCACATATACCTACATGGGCACTTATGAAACGTCAGAACCTAGGTGCTCGGTTCCAGTTGGTCGTTTCCTATGGACAAGAGCCTGCAAGAAATTCCACGGTTACTCTGTTAATCGCAAAACCACTCTTATTTACGTAAACATTAAAATGATGACGTAGGCTGCAAGGTCATTTTGATAAAGAACAATTACAACCGCCTTCTGTACTCAGTTAGCACAGCTTCCACAATGTATGACAAGCTCCCGACTTCCAGCAACTCGGGAGCAATATTTATTATACGTAATTTATTTACAGAAAACCTTGCCTACAGCATGTTACATTAAATAATACATCACATATAAGGTAAACCACGATGCGTGAAGTTTAGTAAACAATGCTATAATGTTCCATAGACATACATTATGTAGGAACAGGCGAAAAGTCAGGAATTCTTATAGTGAAGCGAGGGGAAGTTCCTGATCGATCATCGAGAGGTATCAAGTTCGACGGAGGAATTCCATATTAAACTTTTACGAGGCGCATTCACACGCACTATCAAAGACTTATACGGTTTCCTCCTGAATGGCGGGTCAGTGACTTTATTGTATTTCAGTAAGGTTGAAAATACACCTGTCTTGCATGCCTTCCCCAGTCTTGTGTCAAACGTTCTTCAGGTTTATTTCATCCTTTTCACGGAAGGTATGGGATGGCTGTAGGCTGTCTTCATCTCGGTAAACGTTTTTTACGCCAAAGTTATCAAAGACTTAATGGAACGTAAAGGCCGTCGGGTACTGCGGCTTAATATATCCTTGGAGTCATACGTACTGACTGGAATTATAACCAGGTATGTATGTACCTACAACGATAATAGGACCATTTGTACCTACTATTTGTTACCGCGTAATTAGTGTACCTTTATCCTTTATCTTAGCATTCCGAAACTCTGTGTGAATCTAGATTCTAAAGGTGTTGTACAGACGTTCAAACCGTCAAAGTTTTTATGGACTTTTATAAATCTAATGTGATAAGAATCTTGTACTTTACCTTAAAAATGTTAGTACTCTTATATGTCTGAGATGTTCCAGAGCGAACAAAGCACTAACTATTAGCCATAAATTTACTGCTTTAAGATAGTTAATTAACTCAGGCGTGGCTTTGCGGAAATCCATTATAAAATACAATAGACAACGTATATTTAGTAACCTAATCCGCTTACCTGTTCTTAAAGAGTCGTAAAGAACCCTGTAAGAAATCGACACGTGTTTCACTTCTCAACGGGGCATCCTCAGGATGACGATTGACTTGTTGTGGTCATCCTGAGGATGCCTCTAAAATTGGAAATTCAGCTGGTCGGATTTAATGAATGCAATAATTCTGAAAATAAATAATAATATCAAACTTTATTTTAAAATCTAAAATAAATATAATCTAAACGCTTAGTAAAACGGTTCCTTCGCTTAGTAAAAGGTTACAAACTTACCAAAGCGTGTTATGATTATGATAAGATCAACAGAAAATAGCCGCAAATGTCGACGTTAGAGGAGTTTTTCGCACACCACAAGCATGTAGCTGAAACCAAATTGTCGAGGATTTCATTTCATTTCACGGATACCTCCCATTTCATGAAATTTTAATCAGCACACTCTACTTGATTAATAAACGTAAGTTTATGTCGTTACATTTACATGTCACCGAAGATGAAAATTGTGGAATTTTGATAAGTTTAATGTAGAAGAGTAGGTATTATAAGTAAGCTAGTGGAAATAAGTATTTTTCCTCGCCGCGCTGAGTAAAATAAATTATTTTTACACCAATTGGAGCGTGGCAAAACCGATTGGTGGCGAAGTTTGGTAATTATCGAGTTTAATCACTTTCGATCGAAGTTGTGGGTTGATGCCAAAGCGAACTAGTATAATGAAAGCTTAACAACGACACGTTTATAGGTGCAGTGAGTCAATCCGATGGACAAATGAATTAAAATCGGACGCTGCTCGCTAATAATCACACACGCCGCACACACATAGTTTGTACTGGCACAACTGTGTACTATGTGAGCGAATTTATATCAGTAAATCTTGTTTTCATAGTTGCCTATAAAGAGCTTTGGGCAGCAGCAATAAAGGCCTTTATTTTTTCCGGAATAGTGTCGGAATAAAATTATTCATTCGTACTCTTACGTTGTTTTCGAAACTAAATATGCCTATTTTAAGGTTCCAGATCAATGTATAAAACTGTCCGAAACTGTCTTTTTATATACCCACTTGCAATTTTCTTGAATAAAGCTGACATGTAGCGTTGCACTATCTTTAAAGAGTTCGATGCAGACAGCGCAGCTTTGCAGCTGGAGCAGACTTATTAGTTTTGACTGTAACACTAATGTAACGAGCAGAAAGTTACCTAACATTGATAAAAAGTAAGAAGCTTTTAGTGGCGCCATAGGGAACCAAAATTATTTGAGCAGTGCCGCTGCCACTGCTCAAATAATTTTGGTCTACTACGGTGATTTTGTAAGAAAAATTTAGTCGTGCATAATATTTACTCATTATAAAGTTTAATTTTTTAGGTGCAATAATATTTTAATAAATTAAATGGATATATAATTGTTGCGTCCAATTTATTAGTGACTTCCACAAAATCAGAAAACTTGTGACCAAATTTTTTTAATACACTTTTTGATTAACCCTTTTTTGTAGATCTTTACCTAATTTTATTACGCTCTAATTGAATTATAAAAACACAAATTAATTGATATGAGTTGTTATTCTTAAATATAGTACTTCAGTCAAGAGAATGCAGGAAAATGGCAATAATAGGACAAGAAGCACCTGAAGTTGCAATTGTAAGTTAAAGTATAAGTTTAACTGTCACGACGTACGCGCACTTACGTAAATCAGCAATTTGTTTGTCGCTTTGTTTGTAACTAAGCGTTTGCTCTTTCTGATATACAATTTACCTAAATTGAATAGATAACTAGGAATGTATGAGAATGGGGAACTTTGCGATAAAAGTGTTGTGAAAGATTTCTTTGTGTAAATCCAAACTTAACTAAAACTGTTAGAAAAATAATAAACACTTTGTGTCTTTTGGAATTTTTAGGTTTTTGTTACAATTTGTAGAAATTTATTTCCACAATTTGTGACAAAAAGCAATTTTTTTTTTCATTTAATTGTTTTTATCAACCATTCTCCATTTTTGACAAAATATCCTTCTTCTTCAAACTTTAAAATCTTTTAGATTACGATTGGACTTTCAGTATCTAATAAGCGACGTGCACACTGGTTGTAATTACGTTATGTCTATCTAACAAAAAAGGTAATTGACATTTTAAAAACGTTAAAAGGATTCAGTACCCCAAAAGCAAAATATAATATCCGACATCATTTCAGGAAGCACGTTTTTACAACGAATTAATTATCCTTCTTTTTTCGTACCAAAGACCGGAGGATTATTTATATTTAATTTCAGTGTATCCAACCGCCGCAGACTGCTTTACGACTTTGTTTCTTCGCCATTCTTGGCCGCAAAATTAAAGCAATAAAAAAAGTTTGGCTAGCCATGGAGATTTCAACTAATCAAATACTGACCAGTTTAAAAAAGGAATGGTTATGCAGGATTCTAAATGATAATTTAAAATTACTCACATACGAGTACTTTTATTTATATTTTTTTGCAAACATAAAAAGTAACATTTCTACTTGCTTTTATGAGTAAATTATGCGTAACATTGGGTCTGGGTTATCACATTTTCTTTTAGGAAATAAAGTCATTTTCTGTTGCTGAGCAAATGAAAGGGATATAAAACTAATGGAGCATGTTTTATATCTATTTTATTCCTGCTACTTAGTTCTTAGCTCTATATTTTTCTCAAGGCTCAACGAAAACTGAGATTGACAAGCTAGTCACGGGTTTCAATGATTTAGTAACTACGTTAATAAAGTATTAAAGTTTCACGTGGGTTTTCTTACCATTTTTTGTGAGTATACAACATGCGTTTCAGACACTATAAATGTCGCACAATTACGTGCGAAAATATTTTTGTCTTGAAAAAGCTTTCTTAACTTCACATGACAGCTTAATAATGGTTTATTAGCTGTGTCCGTCTGGATTGAGGAGCCATGTCTCATATTTGAACGAGGGTACTACCAATATTTAGTAGTAAATTAGCCGATTTTGTAGGCCGGATCCTGGAATTTGTAGTAAAACCCTTAAAAAGTTATACGACATTAAAGGTGGCTCCTCAATCCAGACGTCTGAATTGAGGAGCCACCTTAGAACTCGAAAACTAGCCAACGGATATTTATACAGAATCCAAATCGAGACAATAACATAGGAAATATGGCAAACACTACTAATAAAATAAAAAAATTAATAACATGAAAAATATTGAAGATAGAACCTTATATAGTTCAATTTCAATAATTTTTCATGAATATTCAGATAAATACTGGCGGCACATGCCCATGAGCGACATTGTATGAAAATGCGCTCAAGTCAAACGTGAAGCGAAAAATTTATGACTTGACTAGACTAAAGATTTCTGAAGTATTAAATAAAAAATCCTTTCGGAATAAATTTTACATACATATATAAAAAAAAAAAATTAGATTAGAGAATATATATATATATAGATAGAGATTAGAGAATATATTGATAGAGATAATATTTAGAGACTAGAGATTTTTTTAAATGCCACTATTTTGGGATAATGCACTTTTTTATTATTTGTTTTTAATATACAGGCTGTTAAAAAAATTGCGTTCCATAGCTTCAGGGTAGGTTCAGTATCGATGAAAGGAACCCATGAAAAAAAAATATATATATAAATAAATTACTAATGTAGTACCTACTAATTAAATAGCAATCGTTTAGAATTGATTAAAAAATTGTTTAAAATAAGTTTTTATTTTGTTTAAATGCTAATTAATAATTTCCTAGAGTTACCTACCTACTATCGAACGCAATGAAAGTAAGTAATTAAAGCATTTAAACAAATAAAATAATTATAATTCTAAAGGATTGCTATTTTAAGTTAGTAGGTACTAAATTAGGTTGATCTTGCAATTTTTTTTTTTTTTTATATTTTTTTAATTCATCTCAAACTCAAAGCATTTATTTCAAATAAACCAATTACAGGCACTTTTGAATTGTCAAGGGGTCCGTCAGTCAGAAAGATGAAGCTAGATGCCCATTCCAAAGCGTAGTAGGTACCTATGGAGAAGAACGGGCAAGAAACTCCACGGACACTCATGGGTTCCCTTATCGATCTGAACCTATCCTGAAGCTATGGCACGCAATTTTTTTAACAGTCTGTATAGTGCTCATTATTTAAGTGCTGATTGATGAAGAATTATTCATGTGTAAATAAAACTCTGTTTATGATCATAGTTTGAATTATTTATGGTCACCGTATACACTATACTGTTAACGCTCAGTCCACATGTGACGCGCAAAATGTCTGAAAACAAACTTTTTCGAACGTAATAAAATTACGAAACCTATGTACATTTTTAATATTCAGACATATTATGATGAAACCATCTGCCCATTCTTTTGACTTAGTAGAAATGGGCTCCCGTAAAACTGGTACGTTTCTGACCGGTACTGCCCACCGAGTCAGGTTGAGAATCATCTAAGCTAACGATTTATGGTTTTGGCCGTAAAACGATGTGATATGGTTTTGATCGCGGGCTCTCGTACCACACTAAATTGTTAAGGAATGATTTTTTATTAATTACTGAATGTGTAGGATGTTGGATTATGCCAATATTTAGTAGAAATTTCTACTAAATATTGGTGCTATTGTTATCCGATTTGATCAACTAGTTTAGTAGCTACGTACATATACGAGGAGCCACATAAAATGTGTTGTATCAGCGAAATTATATAGTTTTTCCATTTAATTTTTACAGTACAAATTAAATCACATTTGCTACTAGATTATACTAAAAATCTGTTGTAATTGGTTGATTACTTTCCGAGAAAAAGCGCGGTGAAATTTATGGATTTTTATGAAAAATCAAAGCATTGTAGCTATCTCAAATTCAGCCCTACAAAACCCATTTTATTTGTATAAGTACTACTAAATCCTACAAAATTTTCAAAAATATCCGTTGGCTAGTTTTCGAGTTCTAAGGTGGCTCCTCAATTCAGACGTCTGGATTGAGGAGACCTTTAAAGTGTTATAACTTTTTAAGGGTTTTACTACAAATTCCAGGATCCGGCCTACAAAATCAGCTAATTTACTACTAAATATTGGTAGTACCCTCGTTCAAATATGAGACATGGCTCCTCAATCCAGACGGACACTCGTAGCTCTTTAATCTAAAAGTAGAAAGATAATATGAAAGTTTCACTGTAATCAGCATAAGATCTGTATCTAGATACTTGTCTTGTTGTATCTTTATAGGTTGGGACTTGTTCAGATAAATAGGATGTTTGTTATGACTTATCACAGAAATGCGCGCGAAACATTTTCTGTCTAGTTACTTGTTTACAGTCGCGCGTAAACTATTGATTAGAATGTAGTATTATAAGAGTTGTTTCATAGTAGTGTTGAGTCACGGGAGCGGGTAGTGTGAGCTCCTGAGCGGAGCTGAGCGTGCGATTCGTGTGAAATGAGGGTGTCTGGGCTGAGTCGGGCGGCAGTGTGGCGGAGCGTTCGTGACGTCAGCGTCCGGGCGCGGACGCTTGACGCAGGCGCCCAGGCTGCCCCCCGTCCCCGCAGGCCCGCGCCCCGCCCACACCCTCGCCCGCCACTTCTCGGGCGGCGTGCGACACCTGCACCCGCTCGTCCGCCCACCACAACTTTCGCCTACCCGCGCCGATGCAATAAAATAAACTTTCCGTTAAAAGTGCGTGTGGGAATTTATCGGACTTGGACTGAAATTACTTTTCAGTGACATTTTCGCTACTTCTGTGTTTTGTTAAAAGTTCGGATGTTAAAAGTTCAGGTAAGTAATTTTGCGTAGTTAGAATAAATATTTCTTTGTTAATTTATTTTCGTCATTAATGATTTGAATAAAATCATGGAAAAAATTGAAAAAAATTAGGTAAAATTGTCATTTTCTCACACAAGAGAGAAAATTCACTTAGGTAATTGTCGTACATACGAACTATGCCTAGATTTAAACTAGCGAGGCAATCTTCGCACTTTTTTTTCGGAATGTGTCCGTGTGCAGCACGCGCATAGCGGGAAAATTGGCTCGAATAGATAAACAAGCGGCTATTGGGCCCCGATGTCAAGTGCATGGAGTGCGGCGGTTGCGTAACCGGTTGTGCTGAGATCAAATCCGCGACCCTAGCGCTGATCTTGTCAACACACGCGATATTAGGTACTAAAGGAACCTTATCTTCTATAAAACTTTTACAGGAACGACGAAATTTTCTGAAACCATGCGGGTACTTAAGTACTGAAGTTCCTTCGCTCGACGATATCGGTTTTAGTTTTTGGCGTAGGTATGTAAAATGGAAGTTGGCATCGAATTCCCGCCGTGAGAATCGTTTCTGTGCCAATTTCTGGGATCCCTATTAGTGGAAGAGATATAACAGCACTATTGTGTATGAGAACAAGTTAAGCCATTAGGGATAATGGTGCGTAACAAGTACAAAGACATTGGAATAGCGATGTCGAGTGCCATTTTGATTTCATTTCAACTTAATATGTTCACGTTTCGTGAGATAATCCCTACTGGTTTTTGTAAATAGGCTTTCAATAGGTGATTAACGATTTTGGCTTTGGGATAACTATTGATAGAAAGTTTGGGGGTAGGCAGGTAAGTCATTGTAATGTGGAATTATTGATTTGAGGTTTTTTCAGCATTTGCGCTGATGCGTGTGTAAATGTGAATGTTTTTAGACAAGAATGACTTTGTCACTGATGATTTTGTCATTTATTATTAACTACCCATTAGACCCATTTAGGATTTTATATATTTCTGTTCATTGGAACACTAATGACATTTGGGGTAAGATGGCGCACATGAAATAACTTGGACTCGGTTTTAATTTCATTGTTTTCTAAAATACTCAACGTTAGTCATCATAGTAAGTAGTTTAATATTAAAATCTAGTGAACAGGTGTGTGACAGTATTTGTGTAGAAAGGCCGGGGGGAGTCATAATCCTAGAAAATCGTTTTCTCTGTACTTATTATTATTATTATCATTTTTATATGTATATTTGGGGACCATGGGGTCCCGGTCTTTTGTAAGGCGTACGAGGGGCCGAAGCCAACACGCAGAGGCTTATTATAATAATTATTATTATAAGCCTGTGTTGTCCCACTGCCGGGCAAAGGCCTCCCTTCCCACTATCCACTTTTCCCGGTCTACTGCGATTGCAGGCTAATCCTTTAAGAAGGAGTCCAGCTCATCCTACCATCTCTTTCTGGGCCTGCCGCGTAGTCGTTTCCTGCTATTTGGGATCCACGGAGTGGTGGTTTTTGCATATAGCTGCTCCGACAAGCGACAGATGTGGCCAGCCCAGTACTCAGTCTGTACTTAAATAAAATTATTTTATCACCTGTCAACAAGGTGGGAACTTAGAACCTGACATTGTTATGATTTCAAACAGGGAATTTGCACACGTGGTAAATAATAGCACAGCTCAGCACATGAGGGCGCGTAAGCGAAATTTTTCTCTCTTTGAGCAGCCTGATATTTTAATACCTGCGATTTCATTTTAATTTTCCCGTTTTACTGCTGTCGTATTGCCTTTTTTCGTAATAATTGCTTCGGCAATCAGATCTTTATAAACCCTTTTCAGAAACAAATGGAATTGGTAAATGACACTTTGAAAATTTTCAGTACCTATAACTTATTTGTATCTCGATCAAAATTGACTTTAATACACTTCAGCAGCAAAGGAAAGGAATGATAGAAAAGTTTTAACTTCATTTTGAAATAAGAAGAACTCGATTTTTCGATACTCAATACTCGTTTTATTTTTTAACGGGAAGCGAGTGTTTCGGCGCTGTCTCGGAATAATTCGTCTGTAATGTAACCTTTACCTGTGATCTAGCCGTGTTACTTCTATCTATTTAATTAGGTATAAGTATTAAACTATCCTGCTGGTTTTAATTATCTCTCTACACTGCCTAGCAGGTCACGGCCTGAGCAGTCTACTTGCATAGCCCTAGCCGTTACAGTGGAATCTTGGATTGTTACCTCTGTTGGTGCGGGAGCGCCGTTAAATGTTAAAAGCAATGGTATGTCATATTCCATCGCTTGTAGCTTTATCAAGCAAGATAATTTCACTCGACATCATTGCGAAGAACCTGCCGTATAGAATGACAAATTTGTATACAAATTAACAAGTTAATTAATTCCATCAGAGCATTTCAATGGACTGTGTCTATCCAATTGCTATATCAATTTCACATCTCGGGGTCTATAGAGGAAATTTTGAGACATGTGTTAATTAACAGTAATCAAGGGATTCGTACATTAATTTGCGGAATTCGTATGAAACCCTTTTAGTACGTGATTTAAATTATTTGTTTTGCTTTTATAACAAAGAGCTCTTTTCATATAAAATGAAAACTATCCGAATGCTTTCACGGCAGTGTTTGTTCGTTCAGTGACAATGGATACTATTCAAATAAAATTCGAACCTTGCTTTGTCAAGAGATTATTTAAAAAAAAAAACAGAATTTCTGTTCTCGTAATTAAATTGGTTTTGTTTTGTGAGACGTTTATCTGAAACAATGGCCAGAAGTTCTGAGCGCGAGTTAGTTCTGTTTCGACTCAAGGTAGAACTCAGAGTTAGTAATTATACTAGATGTGCAATGAAGTAGTTAAATCAATTATTCTAACAATTCTAGACATAAAAGGTACGACCTTTATTGATCTTATTTAGTGCTGGGTATTATTCACCATTAGGTTTTAATCGGAAACACGTCTGGCCGGTATTTAAACAAACCCCACTCATGCGGTACGTTTCGGACAAACACACTGACCAAATGTGTACTTGACTGAATCCTATTTGTGTACCAAGGACGCTTACAGATCCATTCTTGCCTGTATTTGCTGCCCCTATTTCGTGTGTACCCATCCACCCGACACTCCTAAACCATACCCGGTTTCATTCTTCCGTTCTGAAACTTTCTACCTCACTCGTTAAGAAACGTTCAGGTCATACTTTTCTTCATTTTTATTATTCTTGTTTATGCCCGTACTAATAGGGGCCGTAAACACTTTCATAGTTACTCTAAAAAGGCTTTCACGATGATAAATAATAATAGCAGTGCTTGAATCGTGTCATAATTCCGTTGGGAAGTTGCTACAATCATAGAGTTTCTTGCAAGGAGATTATTCCAAACTAGTTGTTGTTATTGTTTGTAAGGCAATTTTGCTGCAATTTGTTCTTTGTGAGTTTTAATAAATTTTGTTGAAATGAGCTATTTTAATTCCGTTTTACAATTTACATAGTGTGATTTTTGGGTACAGAATACAGTTATGACTGCTCCTTGTTACCCATTCGTACCTAGGTTGTTATTGTTAAGCGTGTCACAAATGGTCACAAATCCACATTTCAGGCGTAGCTCGTAGTAATTAAAGAAAATGTTATCGCGACCTTTATCGTGATGAGTTTTTCTAAAAGTTTTGACATTAATATTTGTTGGTTATGTTTTTGCAGTCTTCAAGTTTTTTGGCACTGTTCCGTTGGACGTTTTGATTCATTCCATCCGACGATATTCCATTTTCATATGTCTGCTCGCATTAGCTTCTAAGTTATTTTCTTTCCTGTTATAATGTAATGTTACGTAACCATTTTTGTAGGTCAAATTTTTTTTCGAGAGAGATTTTTCACAAACAGTCAGGAAAATTGTTTAACAAATTGACACTTCGTCACTTTTCATACAATTGTCAAAGAATGACAGCTTTGTGATTCGAATATATGGACAATTTTTTTATGGTCTGCTGGACCTATCTTAGAAAAAATCGTCTCAAGTCAAAACTACTAAAACATCAAGTTTTATTAACTAAAGTTTTATTAAATACACCTTTTTTCACAAAATCGTATAGCAATTTAATAATAATACGACGCCAGTGTTCAGTCTATCCTTCAAAAATCAAATATAAATTAGTTCTTTGTGATGAAAACTTCAAAAGGCAAAGTAACAAAAAGTCGGTGAAAACGGTAAGCTCACGAAGAGGCTCGGGTGCTAATTGCTACCATAGATATAAAAACCACTTTTAAAAATCGCTAGGCGGAAGTGATCCTGAATGAATTTCCTTATTTAATGTGCTTGATATTATTATGTTATTAATGTAGGAACCTACCTTATACAATGTGTAAAAAAACTCTGTCCGATCCGAGAGGGTATTGTTTATCATACTGAGATTCTATTTATGTGATAATTTTCAAGAAAAAATAAAATAAAAATAGCCCTCATTTGTTTTCAAAGGGGCAATTTACCGGTATATTACTTTGGGCGCGGCAGGCCGTCGTTTAGCGGGTGTCTACAACTCATAACTAATGACCGCTGTTGCTAATTTAATGGATTGGGATAATTTTGGTAGGTACTAAAAACGTTAATTTCAAATAGCAATAACTTTTTTATTTTCTGTAATAATAAGATATAAAAACGAGTAAAAAGTTTTTGGTAATGTTATTGCAGTGCCCTTTTCGGATCGGACAGGTTTTTTTTTACACATTGTATAAGTCTGAAATCGCCAATCTGCCTTGAGCAAGCGTGGTGATCAATGCTCATTCCTTCTCTGTATGAGAAGAGGCCTTCTTCCTGCAGTAGGATGGAATAGGAGCCAAAAGACGTCCGTCCACTGTTGAACATAGGCCTCCACTAAGCACCGCCACTTCGACCGATTCTGTGCTTCTGGCATCCAGCGGATTCCTTGTGGTCATAGTAATGTTACTTATAAAATCCTACTAAGTGTTAACACTAACACTATAAATTTATTTAAAAAACACCGCGTCATACGTAATCTTTTGTTTTGAAACCGTGTCAATTGTTACAATCTGTCGTAGAAACTATTCAGTCATCTGTATTTCGATAGAAAACAACTGCTGTTGTTTAAAATTAGTCGCATTACAAGTAGCGATGCAAAAAATCCTTTGAAAAATTTATGTATCTACTGTTTGTTTACTGGAATATTTGACCTATGTAGTCCGTAAAGCAGCGTGTATTACGAGTGAATAAGCCGGTCAACCACCTGCTAGTCCCTGGTATCCTATTTTAATGCACGTTTCTGAGTATTTCACCACAGGCCTTTACTCCGGAATATCCTCCTAGTTGTTTGCAAATATAAGACATTTTCGTAGAACCAATTACTATGATTCCAACAAAACTTTACATCTCGTTATCTAAGCATTGGAACCACTTTAAAGTTTTTATTCCAGTATGGTTATTAATGGAAATTAAGGTTTCTTTTCTATTTTGACTTTCGTGGCAAGGAATAACTAACGAGTTAAAAAAAGGCAGCTCATGCATATTGATGAGTCAAGTTATAATTTGAATTTATTGTTGACACAGTCTGTTATTTTAGTTAAAAGCTTTGAAAAATCGTTTGTCCTTGGCGAGGAGTTCCTTGTGTCACTGCGAAGTTATTTTCAACTGTCAGTTAACATTTCAGTGGTCTAAAGGTGGTTGTAGTTTACCTCGTCCCGGGCGAATAGAGTTGAAACAAAGCAATTCCATCGTGACGTCATTTCCACAGTTCTGTCTTCTTTAATCTGATATAAACTTTCATAATGTTGTCCTCATCTTTTATCTGGAGTCGCTGTGATTTATTTGTTGGATGCGGGACTCTGAATACAATTCAGTTCACCTAAAGGTAGTGGAGGTATTTGTCATTTGAAGTGTAGCTTATTGTGGGACACTGCCGTGGGACAGTACAGTACAGTAATAAGACCTTTTAAAAGCCAACAAGAAAAAATTATTGAATTGTTGTTTAAATATTTCAGGAAATTATTATTATTATTTCTTTTATTAAAATTTACAACTTAAAAAGTACACTTTTAAAGAGGTATTTCTTAAAAAACGATATAAATGTGTGTTATATAAAGGTGGTTAGGGCTGCAGAGACAGGAACCTCTCACAAAGCAAGCCGTATCGAGGAGTACTGCCTTCTGGATCAGGCCCTTGATCGAACCGCCTAACGAGAGCCTCGAGAGATGTTGGTCGAGGCTTTCGGCCATCAGGCCATTGGCCGTTACGACAATCGGCACAATGATAGCCGAGCTCACATTCCACATGTCGACAACCTCGTGTACTAAGTCGAGATATGTTATTTGTTTCTCTTTCTCAGCTTTCACGAGGTTCCTGTCATGTGGATTGGTAACATCGACTATCATTGCGCGGCGCGCTAATCGGTCTATCACCACTATATCAGGCTTATTGGCAACAATAGTCCTGTCAGTAATGACAGACCGATTCCAGTACAACGTAACATGGTCATTTTCGAGAACTGGGTCGGGCACATACTTGTAGTACGGTACCTCATAATCCACAAGTTTGTATTTCAAAGCAAGTTACTGGTGAATAATCCTGGCCACTTGGTTACGCCTGTGCAAGTACTCGCCGTTAGCCAGACGAGAACAACCAGAGATAATATGTCTCATGGACTCATCCGGACGGTGGCATGCCCGACACACGTCAACCGCCCGTCCTTCATAATATGTCTCCGGTAGTTATTCGTCAAGAGCACTTCGTCCATAATTTCACAGACGAAACCTTTAGTTTCTCCAAAAAGTATAATATTAATTTATTATTTAATAAATATTAATTAATACACGAAGCAAAAACTTTGTTCCCCTTTTTAAGAAAATTACGCGGACGGAGGAGTATGAAATTTGGCACAGTTAAAGTTTATATGGGTAAGGAGTGCAGAAAGCTAATAATTTTATATAATATACATTAGAAAAAAAATATAGAATCATGTCATTTAAATGAATTATGGTCGAATTTCGACCCCTGGGCGACCACTAGTATTAATAATTACTGATGAACATATAAAAAAAATTGTAAGCCTTATAAACCACTTCGATTAACAATGAAACCCACAACTTATTTAAATTGCATTAAACAACAACTCTATTACTCAGATGAAATATAAACCACATCTGAAAATGCCACCTGAATTTGCTAATGTCGTTTGATATTTTCAGAGCTCTTAATACTGTATTATTTATCCAGGCAGTGCGCCCCGCGGGGTCATATTTTAGTCACAGTCCGTGACACCCGGCGTAGAAGGGATCGTTTGTAACGGCACTCGCGGTCATTATCTCATTTCATTTATACTCCTCGAACAATGCTAGCTAGACGTCTGAAACAGGCCGTTCTCTGAATGAATATTAATGATCATAGTTCCAACATAGTGTAACTACATGACTCTCATTTGCGAACACTCAGACGCAACAGAAATGGCGTAGCGACAGAAAATAAAAGAAATCTAATTCATATTAAAACTCTTTTGTATAAGGAAAAGACTTCCAAGAATTATCGTAGACAGTCGACCAGCCCAGAGATATTTTTTCATTAATTTGGAGAAGGAAAACTTTTGGGAAAATTAAAATACTCTCAGATCCTGTGGATGAGTAAGTGCTTAGAGTTGTACAGGAATACGCGATATTATTATAATTTATTAAAGTTGGGAAGTATTAAAGTCTGGCAGTTTTTTACATGGGACAAAACAGCCAATTTTATTAGTGAAGTAATAGGGAGCACACTCCCAATTGCTTCACTAATAAAATTGGCTGATAATACACATTTACCTAACTCTTCGAGAAGTGGGGAGAATGATAGTCAGGAAATAAATTACTAAGTGAGACCGAGTGATAACGAGTATGTGTGTAGTTGGCAACAAGAAGTCTCGTTGACCAAGTCCAAAGTAGGTGGATTTATGTGTGTCTACCGAGTTATGTGTGGCCGGTGTTTGTGTGCAAATAGCCCGTTTTGTAGGATCCGTGAAAGCGAGACGTCTCGCCAAGTGGTTCTGTTAAGATTTCCACACGGTTGAAGGGTAGTTAGCTGTAACTACCAACCACTAGGGACCACCTGCCTTGCAATGAATGCACTCGGTAGCGAGCGCCACAAAATTCCCTCGTGGCCTCGCTGCTTAATTAATGTCTAAATCCGAGCCATATACCAACACTTTACGTAAATTGTTTCTACTTACGTATCTTGTTCCTTGATGGCATGTGTATAAGGTATAGAACTGGGAAAATTAACTTCAAAAATCCTGAGCAAAATGAAGTGTTTGTTAGCTTTGTGTGGAGCAATGAGCGCCTAAAAAGATTCCGCAAAAGCTAAGCAGATAATTAAAATTAAAAATACACTGCAAAAGTAATTTAAGGCGCTTAATTTTAAAACGAAAACGTACTTTGTTAACAAACACTTGAGCTGTGGCGTGACGTAGGTCGATATAAGTTAAAAGCTTCAGGCGCTTAGGAACGCGCCCTACGAAAGTTTTCGTATTTTCGCTCGACTTGCGCAGTTATGTACGTGTTGGTGTACCTAGCATATTATACACAGTGACTTTAACAATTGAGACGAATGACGTTCTATTTACCAGTAACTTTATAAACTTTCACTTTGTTATTTTTCTTTAAAGCTGAACAGGGAATGAAATTGCTACCCATCTTACTCGAACCGAGATTTCTATTTTCTCGAAGGTAAAACGGGATTGACGCCATGAATACGAGGTGTTAATTCCCGTTAAAAAATTCAGAGTAGGCAACACTGAATGAAAAGGTTTCATTATTAATTATATTATGGACGTAGGGGTGGTAATCAGTTTGTTAATGACACGGATTAATGTTTAAAAGCAGCGGTATTTTAATCATAAAAGGTTAAGAGGTGTTGAATGTTGCTTTGGATGAAAAAAGGATCCCTTAGCTACATCAATTTTCATTATTTTTTAAACTTGGCTATGTTTGGTTTTCCAAGAGATTATTCAACCTAACTTTGGCAAAGTCTACGCACCTACTTGAACCAAATCATCTTACTTCATCTTACATTTTGTCCTGCGTGATCTGACACCTTCAATCTTAACTGACCTCGCACAATGAAGGGTTCCGTAGTTGGGTTGAATTTATCCCAAAAACAAACTTAACATTGTAGTTGAAAAATATGTTCTCCCATACATCGACATACGTCACGGTCAATTCTTCAATTGCAAATGTAAGTATGTAACCGTTTTTTGTGTTATAAATCTATAAATTAACGATTTTCGGACATTTTCCTTTACCTTGCTGTTAGACCTTGCTTCCTGCCAAATTTCATGATTTTGATTTATTTGCGAGTATCAAAATATATCGCATAAATGGGCTTTTTTTTATTGCCCTACGTATTTGATATTAATATCTACTCGATACCTCCACGCGTTCCTGAGAAAAAAGGTCTTACGGACGGACAACGAAGTGATTCTATAAGGGTTCCGTATTTTCCTTTTGAGGTACGGAACCCTAAAAAACGTATGAACAAGACAAAAGAAGATGATTCGCTAGTTTATGAGAAACAGTTGTAACCACCGTTTTGTGATTTATGGCGAAAGCTTGTTGTATTATTTTGAAACAATGTAGTTAACCTTTTAAAAAGTAATAATCGTATAGGTAACACTGTGTTTTATAATTGTACATGTCCACTAAACTAAATGTTTACGTCCACCGCAATGACGGTCGATTTGCGACGTGGGCACCTACAACGTCGTATATACGGTTGCGACTAATTGTTAGTGGGTAACAGGTACGCACGTTCCATCACCGTTGTGGGATCATTTGGCATGCTGGCTCAGGGCAACAGTTATAACTTGCAGCATTTAGATTCTATTCAGTTAGAAGAGGCGCATGAATTGCACAGAATGCACAGCCCTGCTATACTGCACGGTATAGTCGTACGAAATAGGTTTTGACTATGAAAAATTTAGCACTCAAGATATTCAAAAGTATGTAATGAAAATGTAAACAAATGGGTCAGAAAACGTACCCACCGCCACCACTGCAAGTTGAGTGCTTTGATTTGATTACTTGAATAGTTAAACAATCAATCTACCTAGCCTTTTCCCAACTATGTTGGGGGCGGCTTCCAGTCTTACCGGATCCAGCTGAATACCAGTATTTTACACGGAGCGACTGTCTATCTGACCAGTAAATGGGTAAGACTGGTTGTCAGACTTTCGGACTTCTGACGATCCGTAACGACTGTCAAAGATCCACGAATGACAATCGGGACCAACGGCTTAACGTGCTTTCCGAGGCACGGATGAGTGTCGGTATGTAAAGATGGTCACCCATCCACAGACCAACCCTGGCAAGCGTAGCTTAACCTGATGGTTCGACCCGTTCGGCTGTTATTACTTTGCCATGAGCTCCTCTATTTGAATAGATACTTAAACGCAAAATATTTTTTTTAAATCGCCTTGAAGCTGTTTTTCATTAGAAACTTTATTGAGGTTAGTTTTGTAACTTCAATGTTCGTCGATGATTTTTTTATTATAATTTTGTAACGATAATCAAACAATAATTGTTTGAAAAAAGTGGTGACATGAAGTAAAAACCTTCTTCAGATAGTTTTGGGAACAGACCATAATTGGAAGAAGTCTCCTCTTGTAGCGGCACGAACTACGTAAGAATACCTCATCATCATCACCTAGCCTTTTCCCAACTATGTTGGGGTCGGCTTCCAGTCTAACCAGACGCACCTGAATACCAGTATTTTACATGGAGCGACTGCTTATCTAACCTCCGTAACCCAGATACTAGGTAATAAGATACCCCTTGGTAAGACTGGTTGTCAGACTTTCGGGCTTCTGACTACCCGTAACGACTGCCAAAGATCTACGAATGACATCAGGGCCCAATAGCTCAACGTGCTTTCCGAGGCACGGAGAGATCTTGGTATGTAAATATGGTCACCCATCCACGGACCAACCGCGGCAAACGTAGCTTAATCTGAACTATCGACCCGTGCGGCTGTTATTATTAGCTCATACTGTGGTAAAAAAATGAGCTAAGTGGTAGTGGGCCTGACTGCTCCGGGTGCGCCGAAGATACATTTAAGGCGACGATAACCGACTTTTAATTATTTTATACTGAAGGTCACGTCTAAACGAGTAGTGTTATTGTTTTGGAAAAAAAAATGTTAAATTAGATCATTTTCTTAATAACTCTATCTGTTAATATTTTAGATTATGTTTACATTACATAGTGTAATTAATTTGTAAAGTTATGTCTAACGCGGATTAATAAAACACTGAGAATAACGCAAAAACTATCAAACGTATTTTTCTGAAACCTTCACCATTTTAAAGATAATTTAATTATTTATCTTTTAGTATACCTTTTTTATTCAAATACCTTTTGATATAATAAATTAATAATGTGTCTAATTTGGGACAG
The DNA here is from genome assembly GCA_916701695.1 of Agrochola macilenta. Classification (NCBI taxonomy): domain Eukaryota; kingdom Metazoa; phylum Arthropoda; class Insecta; order Lepidoptera; family Noctuidae; genus Agrochola; species Agrochola macilenta. The sequence continues at coordinate 14,084,518 of OU753558.1, forward strand.
CGCTCCTTGCTGGGCGAGTCCCATTACTGGCTGGACGTACGACGCGTTGCGTGAGCTCAGCACAGAACACGCGAGGTAACCACTCAAGGCCACTAGCATATATCGGCGTCTTAAGTAGGTATCGAAACTCGTGGCTGCTATTTTGATCTTTATGAACCCCAGAACCTCATATTTAGGGTACAGAAATAAAGTTCTTCATTGTAATTTATTATGGTGTACAATAAAGAGTATTTTATCTATCTAAAAAAAACCGTGAAAGAAATTGGTCTACAATCAAATGGAGATTATTTTTGTCCGAAGTAAAATGTTAAGTGCCATAACAAAATAAAAGGTTCTTAAATAAATTTATGCTTAAGAAGTGTCCGACATAAGCCAACGAAATGTAACAACGAAGTGGATTTGGAAGAAACAAAAGGACTTTAAGAATAAGACTCTCAGATTAATGATGGAACCTGCTGCTTTGCGGTTATCCGAAGTGATGTTAGGTTTAAAGATATTTATTCTCAAAAAAGACACAAAGTACATGAGAACCATGCTTAAAATAAATTATAAATATAAAGTTCGTCACAGACGTCACACTAGCAATTATGTTATACCCATCCAATGCTTTCAGCTTTTAGGAAGGGTGTTAACTATTTGTGATTAAATATTCAGTTAATTGAGTTTTAAATGCATTGAATGAGTGTAACTTTTTTATAGGTACATGAGTGCATTTTGATGTATAATTGTGCTCCTTCAAAAGTTAACGTTTTTTTTTCCAAACTTAGTTCTCATATTCGGTAAAATCAGAAAACTAGCTCGGCGAGTGCTACGTTGGATTACTTGTTTTACTTTAGTAAACGATAAATTCGTTTGTATAGGTACTTTTGTTGAGCACCTTACGAATGAAAATCCATGTATTGTAAATATAAAACTGTCTAATGTTCATTATTTTCGTTTCTTCATAAATAATGTTTTGGTTAATAAATAAGTAGATATTATTACGATTTTTCAAAAATATAACATCAATGGTTGGAAAATGCAAACATTGATTGTGCGTTACAAATAAAAACCAATATCATTGAATACTCGTAGGTGTCATTATTAATTTCGAATTCCAATGGAATATCAAAATAGTGATCTAAGATTATTAGGTTACACAGAATTTGTTTGGTACATTCTCAGACCAAATAAAAAACTAAGACAGAGCGCTCCGAACAATACAGTGAGGCATGTCAAAACTACACCTCCGCTCTGTGCATACACGCTCACACGCACACATTTACAACCGTTTACAATGACACTACAATCAAACTACACCACACAAAGTGCACACATGTTTACGAAACCGGCTTCACTTCACTGTTGACAGCGCTTTGTCTTGTTTTTTTTATTTGGTCTGACGGTACATTATACATATTATAAATGAAAATGGCTTTTCGAAGATAAAGAAATCTCGAAGTTTTGTCAAGTCGTAAAAAACGTGCGAAGCAAGAACGAGTCGCTAGTTATATCTATAATATTTTATGATGAAAGCTTCATACAAATTCTATTAAACCAAATATACATTCAATTTATCGGACTGAAATAATTTTACAGATTTACGCTTATTTCAAATTCTTTTGTTCAGTGATAAATGCAAATTATTTCACCAATATGATGGACAAGCATGATTTCACACTGAATTAATCAGATTTTAATGTAAAAATTGTATAAATGAAATTCATCATAATTGGAATATTTATCACTGACTATTGACTGCAAATATTAGCATAATTAGCTACAGTGACCGGTGGACTATTAAGAGCGTTTAAACAGAAAGTGGGCAACGTCGCAAATACTCGCAGTTGTCAATTATTTTGCTGTTTTGATTGATTTGGCACAAGTACTGTATGGAAATAAGAAATATAGTTAACTAGTGAACTAAAATATTGACTATGAAATGCAATAATTAATATCGTAACACCGAATATTTAGTCTTAGTTTTTTTTTTTTTTTCGAATTTTTCCAAATGCCTTTTTTACACCTAAAACGGTTACAACATCGAATTCAGTGTTATAATTGCAATTCATTATTAAAATTCTAGTTCACTAGCTAGTCATATTTCTTATTTTCATACAGTATTACCAAATTAAACAAAAAAAAGGTAAATATTTGACATCTATTTGCGACGTTGCCCACTTTCAGAATGCACGCTGCTAAACCCACTCAGGGGTTTATTTATTTAATTATTTAGGATTTCCAACAAAAGAAATAAAGGAATAAGAAAAAGAAAAGGAAATAAGGAATAGGAATATAGGGTAATAGGAATTTCTCAGTAAAAGCCCGGAGTCTGGATTTGTGCCTGGTGATGGCAACAGGCTCGCCCCCCATTACAAGGGACTTAAACATAACTGGCGAAATGTGGGTGTACTATAGGTACACTTCTGCCAAACCCTTCGGGGAATACAGGCGTGATATTATGTTAAGCCTTTTGGCCTCGTACAGGACTTCCTTCTTTAAATTTTAATGTAACTTTGTTTTTTATTGTTTTTATTTATGTTTAATGTGTTTTTAGTTTAATGTGATTTCCTGTGCGAGTCTCAATAAATACTTCTTCTTTCTTTCTTTCTTTATGTTTATTAAACGACTAATTGAAACCGTGCACTTAGCTTCTGACGTTTCAGAAGTGCCCATGTAGTTTTATTGTAATATATTTTCAGTTTAAATACACATTAAATGAGACGTAAATAATGGCCAATATCAGGTATAATGTAGGTGTATTCTTTCACTTATAGGAGACCACAGTATGCACAATAAAGTAGTTGAATTTTAAACATATCTACGCTCTTTTAGGACCAAATATTGTTACCTTCCAAGTTTCGTATTTATTTAAGAGGAAGTTTGAAAGTAGCTACTGTAGCCGAGAAGTTGTGTGTGAATCGGCTGTCGTGGTAGGTAAGGCATGTGATGCGGAAGAATGAGGGACATGTCATGAGGAAAGTTTTGAGCATGAAAGTGGGTCGCTGTAAGGGTAGGGGAGGACCAAAGAAACGATGCATGGATTGTGTGGAAGATGACATGGTTAGAAAGGGGGTGAATACTGAGATGACGGTTGAAAGAGAGAGATGAACCGATATGACCTATGAATGTTTTGAGTATGAATGTGGGTGGCTATAGATGTAGGGAAAGGTCAAAGAAATGATGGATAGATTGTGTGGAAGATGACATGGCTAGAAAGGGGGTGAATACTGAGATGATGGCTGATGGAGGGAGATGTATTGATGTAAGAAGTATACATGCTGCGTTGAATCAAAATAAATACGGTTCGGAGGATGACGATGTCCCTAGTTTCATGTTTCTATCTACACATTCCCAGTTAGTCATGAACTGAATTGCTTTATTTGTGTAATAAATTGTTATTACTATCATAATATTATGTGGGTTCTCCTACTAATCTATTAATTCTATACAGACATCGCAATCCCAAAAGGACGTCTTCTGAGTAAGCTTATCGCTTATTAAGTTATATTCCAATAACATGAATCCTAATTATTCCCCTTTAACAAACATTGCTGTGTAAACACATTCCTAACGTACGGTTCTTAGGAATTAATTTTGTTCCATGTTGGGAATATTATTTAGGAAAAAACAATACTCAAAAAGTATCAGTTCAATATTTAATAATATCAACAATACTCAAAAATTACACACACTAAAACATACATTTTTGGGTTTTCTTTGCAATATTTTCTAAGTATGTTGCGGTCGGCTTTCGGTCTAACCGGATGCAGCTGCCTATCTGACGTCCACAACCCCGTAACTGGGTAATACGATACCCTTGGTAAGACTGGTTGTCAGACTTTTTGGGCTTCTAACTAACGGATTAACGTTCTTTCCTAGGCACGGAGGGGTCTCGATATACTCGTAACATCGATGGTCACCCATACGCGAACAGACTGCGGCAAGCGTAGCTTAACCTTCGATCGACCGGTGCGGCTGTTATAAGTTAGCCACGAGCCCCTTTAGTAAATAGCAATTCCGAAACAAAAACCGAGCGAGTACAGTAGTCGCATATGACATCTCACCTTGGTAATAAGCAACCTTAAGGTAAGTACCTGGGCGACCGAGCTCTGCTCTGGTGCAAATAGAGAATGCTCATTTAATAGTACAGGATAGTTCATACCAATAGGGATGATGACAATTTTTTTTTCTTTAATTTGTATTTGAGATAAAAAAAAAAAAATTGGACACGTATTTTTTCTTTTTTTACGTAATCTAAAAATTACGGCGATACATTGAGGTAAAATGTGCCATGACGTCACGAGTATGTAGATTTTATACATACCTTCTATTGACGTAGCGACCCCCACTCCCCAACTTAAAATGCGTTTTATCTAAGTAATATGTGTCTAATATTTTTTTATTATCTAACTGACGGACTAATTAGTTTCATCATCAGGCATCATCCCTATTCCATGCTGCCATGAAAGTAGGTACTTTACTTATTCTAAACTGCCATGGTAGTAGGTACTTACTAATTCCATGCTGCCATTTGGGCGACCGAGTTCGAGTAAAGACGGAGAAAACGAATTTTCCCAAATATGAGACCTAGCTAAATCGATTTTCGTCCCCGTAAACCCCTATTGCAACTTTCATCGAAATCGTTACACCCGTTTTCGAGAACGTGATACAAATATATATATACAAATATTGCTCGTTTAATAGTATATTGTCAGCAACATTAAAGGGGCGGGGCCTCGTCAAGGTCGTTTCTGACGGCCAACTGTAGCATCGCGCGCGCTCATTAGTCAAATCAAATAGCGCGCGCTTCTCCGGCTTTCTATGACACACTTCCGTCCCTTTTCACGAAATCACTCCCACAGATTTGCTTATTTCGTTTTTTTTCGATTTTGATAGCAGGAAAGCGAGAGGAAAGATGATAAACATAAAAAATAAAGCACTTATAGATAGATTTTCTTCCTATTTTTGTATAGAACTTGCATACTTAATTCATTCATTCTGCCTAGCCTTTTCTCAACTATGTTAGGGCGGCTTCCAGTCTAACCGGATGCAGCTGAATACTAGTATTTTACATGGAGCGACTGCCTATCTGACCTCCACAACCCAGTAACTGGGTAATACGATACCCCTTGGTAAGACTAGTGTCAGACTTACGGGCTTCTGACGACTCGTAACAACTGACAAAGATCCACGAATAACAGCCGGGACCAACGGCTTAACGTGCTTTCCGAGGCACGGAGGATTCTCGGTATGTAAACATGGTCACCCATCCACTGACCAACCCCGGCAAGCGTAGCTTAACCTGATGGATCGACCAGTGCGGCTGTTGTTACTTAGCCACGAGCTCCTCCAACTTGCATACTTAATTGTCAGTACGTAATTTAAGTTTCACATAACTAACTTCAAAGTGTCGGAACCGTTTGTTATAATTCATGAAGGTGTTTTAAAATTCGACAAGCTGTAAGTTACGCGGATACAGAGTTCTCATCGAAAGAGAAATTTTCCTTTAGTCAACTTTTCCAGTGTTGATTTGAAAGATTAATGTGCCTTGTCTTTAAAAGTCATGGAGCCTTGTGAAACTTACATAATTTCCTTAGACAGTTGTAGAAACTTATGCTTGCGGAAATAGGTGCCCGGAATTTTACAAAATATTGTGCTATTTCTGATATAGGCTTAATGAAAGAACTATGTAGGTAATTATATATCAAGCAAGATATTTCATTATTATAATGCTGACTTTTTAAATTACATCCGCCACATTTTACCCCGTACCAAATAAACAGTAATAAAATCGAATGTCGGGTGGAATATAAATTACAGGAGGCTTTTATAATTAACTCAGTTTCAGATAGCCGTTATCATCATTAAATTAAATAAAACCAAATCAAAGATAATTACCTACCTAGGTACCTACCAAAATACATGCACCTATTTATGAAAATATTTAAAGGTACAACAAATTGAGAACCCCCTCCTTTTTAGGGTTCCGTAAGTACGAATGAAAAACCGGAACCCTTATAGGATGAATCGTGTGTCTGTCAGTCTGTCACAGCTAATTTGCTCGGAATCTAATAAACCGATTAAGTTGAAAGGTACACATATGAATTTCTGTGTTCCTAACACGGACGTGTAACGTAAATAAATGGATTTTGAATATGAGGGACACTTTTGAGAGGCAAATAAGAAAAAAAAAAAAAGATTTGCTAACTGTACCGTGTGACATATCAAATGAAAGGGCTAACTGTATGGGCCTCAATTTAAAAAAATAATAATTTTAACATAAATAGTTTTATAGTTATTTAAGAAAATGGACGGGAATTGAAGCTTTATCTCAGAAACTACTGAGCCTAAATCTTGAAAAACATGCAGTGAATAATTCTTTACTAGTTATAGGTTACAGGAAAACCTATAAGAAGTCTATGGTTTTAAAATAACATAATAAATATCTCAACCTTGTGTGTACAAACTTACATTTGCAGTTGGAATGTATGGGAGAACATGTCTTTCGACTAAAATGTTACGTTTGTTCTTGGGATAAATTCATCCAAACTACGGAACACTTCATTGTGTGTAGTCCAACACGCACATGGCTTTTAAGAAAAATCTGAATAAATTCTAAAAAAATACTTCGGATAACAATACAGATATAGTAGTGCTCTTGAATTCTAGATAAAGACCTCCTAAGGCGTAGGAGTTTGCTTTATTTTAATATGAATTGACAACCCACACAAACTATCAAATATCATATTACAAATAAAGCAATTTCAACAACAACAACGGAACTATTTTATCCAACATCAGTAATTAAACAAATAATAATCCAGTGAATATCGGTATTCACGTGGTGTGCATTACAGAAGGCTTTCATAAATTTAATTTCAGATAGCCGCCATTAACACGAACCGCGAGAATCTACATCGTCCGGTGTTGTTAATTACAGATTATACTTTTATTTATATCTAGCTTTCAGTGCGGCTTTAAGTCCCCTGATTAGAAGTTATTTATTGGCCGGTGCTTTTTGTGGTACATTTGGGACATGTCCTTTTTAATTCAGGTGTTTTTGGTATTACAAAATTGAAAGGTCGAAGCGGATCTAACCCAGGCATTCATAATTTGACTTCAAAAGTTGTAAGTTAAAAATTAACGAATTCACACTTTTTGTATTTGTCATAAGGAACTCGTATTACACTGTTTTAACTATAATCTAGAAATGCTCCTTAGTTTTGGTTAAAAATGATAGGTGCCTGCATACATACCATATTACAATTATTTATCTTTATAATTCTATTAAGGCGCTGACAAGAGGTAAACGTTCTAATAAGGCTTGTATTAAAAGAATATAGTGGCAGCGGAAAAAATATACCTATGTTAATCTTGAACATATTTCTCAGAACTTGGTTATTACCAACACACGTTTTGAAAAAAAAAACTCGCTACAAATTTTTCTTTTCTGAGTTTTTTTTTTTTACCTTTTACCTTGAGTTCCAATCCAAAATATCTGTATTAAATATCAACGTACGTTGGTATTTAATTAATAACAAGAACGTATTTGAATGCAGAACTTGGTTGTTTGTTATTTTCGATTATTCAACTCATTTTTGAATAAATAGTTCATATTTTGCAATAAATTACAATCTTTATGCCATCACGCTTCTCTTTCTTTTCCATGCAGTGCGGCAGTGACCGCGGCTTAGCTTTTGTCAGCGTCTTAATATCATAATATTAATTGGTTATTTTGTAACTGGAAATCAATATTAGGAATCCTTTAATGTACCTAGACTTTTAACGAGTGACACTCGAACGTCTAGAATTTTCAATATTTAGTAAGCCACATCCGTACGTTCATTTTTAACGATTCGAAGGCTATAAATCAAAGGAAGCTTCGATAAAAGGAAGCTTCGTTAAAAGGAGTGGAGACAACAGATTTCACCTGTTTTACTCATTTTGATATGGCGAACCGTGTAAAAGGGGTTTTCTGTGATGCCTGCGTGCCATGGAATTAAATAACTGTGGGTAAAACCAATGTTCATCAGACCCAAATCGAGAGCCTTCAAAACTTGCTTGATTGGATGTGAATTCAAGGACCGTTGCGTACCTAACATAAACAAAATATCTACAGGCAACCCAAATCCAATAAATTATACCACGCAATGTGGCTTTATTTAATTCTGGAATGAACCAACAATACTTACAGAAACTTACTAAAAACTTTTCGGTGGGCACGTAGGTACAGTACGACACAACTTAGATGTAGCATCGACAAAATCTACGCATCAATTTAACGAATGTATTTGGTTATATGACTTTACAAGTTATTGCGTTTGCGTAAAGATTATTTTCGCCTAAAACAGTAATAAAGATTGGTGATTTTGAAGGTGCAGTCAGTTCGGATGTGATCGGTTTTACGAATTTTGTCGATGCTACATCTAAGTTGTGTCGTACTGTACTATTGTATCAGAATTTCCGAGGTTGTACCTACTCGTGCCAAAACTTTCCACAAACTTATTTAGCCAATTGTTTCTATCCTGAAAATCAATGCTCACGATACAATTGAATTAGGTGGAATTGAACCTGAGACCACATTAGTATTAACACGTGGTTCGGGTAAGCAGGACTACGTGGACTATGTAGCAGTATACCATCAGAAAAACAAAAATGTACCCCAGTGCAGAACAAGCCTTCAAAAATGTATTATGGCGTGTAATATTGTAGAATATTTTTTATTACAGGTGCTTCACCGTCTGACCCAAGGTCTTTGACAAAGACCTCTCATACTGTCCTACCGGCCTAGTGGCTTAATTTAATGTTAATGTATGAGATGAAGAGCGGACGTGGACGAGGTATAAAGCTATAAAACAAATGGGTCAGACAGACTTTTGGAGGGGACGAACGAAAACAGTTCCGTAACAAAAAGCAAAATGTAATTCTTCGCGTCGATTCTTATCTGGCACTGTTACGTCTTTTTCTCCGTTATAAATGAGCTTCTTTACGTATATTTTTGAAAACGCGGCGACTAGGATAAACCTTTGGATATTCAATTACATTTGTAAATTATACGTCTGGTATATTTTTTCAAATGACATCCCTCGTTCAGTTGCTAGTGTCGTGAACTCATCATTGTGGGTGAATGCTGTCTCCGCTGGAATTTTCCTTTATCGTGTTTCCCTGTACCGTGGGATTATTTATACAAAGAAAGCCTACACTCATAAGCATTCAGTATTATAAGAAATGACCTGAGGGAAATACTGATATTTTTGCGGTCGCCGGGAGCAAACCACGGCCCACGGCAAAACGCCAAGTTGACCTCTTACGCCCGTCGGATCATCAATTTAGATATCAGAGCAATTTCGAAGTAAACCCTATTCGATTAAGAATCAGTAGGCTATTTATAATAATGTAATGTAATATTAGGATTGTTCTAAACCCCGGCGCAGCCATAATTAATTGAGTTGAATCAGTGCAACAATGCCCAAGTTGGTAGTTGATTGCTCACAACTTCCAGTAACAAGCAAGTACTAGTGGACTACAATTTCCTTGGAACAAGTTTCTGATATAAACCTACCAATATAATAGAATATCTAATATTAACGGAACTTATTTCCCATGACAATTTAGAAGGTATAATATTTATGACGTCGAAATACGTACAATTGAAAAAGTATTTAGATTAATAAGATTAACTTTCCTGTAGAAAAAACTGGACAAAGAGAAATAGAAATAAGTTAAATACTTAAATATTTTTCTTGACTCATCTTTTCCTTAAGAGGCAAATTTTGCCATTGAACCAAAAATGTTTTCATCCTTTGATCTTAAATCGGGAAGGATTTTCAGTTATTGTTAACGTAACGTGAAATAAATTGTTGTATCTCTTTAGTGCAAGTAAGCCTAATTGGATATTTCTGAAACGAATAGTGTATTACTTGGCTCAATTTGTCACATATTTATAAATCTGAACTAAACGTTGTGACATCAAGCCGCCCATGGACTGCTCGCTTAATGTCACACAAGAAAGTTTTTCGCTAGAAATAATTATAATCATCCATTATACTTTGTCAGTTCTCGTCGACTCTGATCCTTTATTATAATAAAAGCCATCAATCCTTGACTTTTTTCCGCAAGACAAATAATAATTATAAGCCTCTGTTTCTTAAGTGGAAAAATACAATAGCTATTGTGGTTATCTGCTGGATTAAAGCCACTTAAATGACTTTAGTCTTATACAGGCTGCCCAATTCGAAGGCATATAACTTTTTCTCAAACGAGTTTTTGGAAAATCGAGTCTTATTTTGACAACCTTCTTCGAGATAAATTGCAAGAGAAATTGCTGTACTGGCCGAATACATGCGAGTGCCCGGCCGGCAATGTTTGTATGAAAATCCATATCTGTCGTGTTTAGCGGCCAAATAACTTACTATGAAAACTCATATCTGTCGTGTTATTTAAAAATGGAACGAACTTTTTACTACAACACATGACAACCAAGGTAATTTTTCAAACACTTTATTTATTTTTCGATTTTTCTTGCAAATAGAGCTTAGCTGTAAAGAAGAAACAAATGAACATTTGGCGCGTGAAAAAATATCGTTGTTCGTCGTTGGTTCTGGAATTTATTATTAATTTACTTAGTTTGAATTACCGCGCGTTATTTGAGAAAAGTACTATAGAAGCCTTGACCGCAACCAGGTATTGATGGACTCACGTATGTGTGCCTCGACTTCGCCTCGGCCCACATTTTCACGATCGCCCTTGTTGCAGGCCGCGACAGTAATGTATTATAAATTAAGATTATTTTTATTGCAAACGAAAATTACCAGATATTTTTCCATAATTACATAATACAGGCTTGGCAAATTTGTATGAAAAGTAATAATACCCTTCAGATCTTTGGGGCTTTTTGTTGGTTTAAAATGTGATCGCTTTTTTCACAAAATTTTCGCATTCTTTATTATGTATTCCAGTCACAGTTCCAGTCACTAATATTCTGCTTTTAGTGTTCAATTTGACCACGACATGTCCTTTTAGATAACCCTGCAGAAAAACGGCAGAACCTGTCGAAATCTAGTGACTTTGAGGGTCAAATAATGTCAAAATTTCTTGGAATTTATTGTTTCGGAAACATTTCTCACAAAGTTTCAATTATATTTTGTTCTGCATGATTTCTGGCTCCATCTTATTAGAACCACGTGTTTTCTAGGTGTAACTGATGGAGGTGAAAACAAAAAAAAACACTATTGCGATTGTCCGTCGCAGTAACAGCAGCACCTGTCCTGTAGCCTCTTCAAGGTAGAATGGTGTAATTACTCCACCTAATGAGTCAGACAAAAATAATTTAGGGGTCCTGCGTGGGTCAACCAAAATGGCTCTTCTCCACAATAGTGAAAATTTCGTTTATTTACAAATCCTCTGTGATCAAAATGGTATTAATATGTACTCGTATAATGAAAAAAAAAATTGTCGTTTTTCAATCCGCTTAGGAATTTTAGGATACAATTTCTGAAGTTAATGCGGTATTCATGGTTTTATAAATGCATAACAAATTTCCCACATTTTGACTGAACAGTGGATATCATAGAACCGTAAAATTTGGCGCCTAACAAAAATGGTGGCTTAAAAAATTTGATTTGTATACATTCGGTTTGGCAACCCTATACAAAGATGGTCTTGATAATGTGAATTCATATACTCTAAGGAATTTATGTATAGTACCTATAAATGGACGTCTAAACCATAATTATACAAACAAAAGAAATCTGAGCACAAATGTGATAAAACACCATTTAAAAAATACACATGTTCTTGTTTTCTCGTACAAGATTCGCCGTAATATTCTCTTCATATTAGGCCCAAACGAAGTGACATAGGTAAAGAGGAAAAAGATGTCAGGTGTAATAAAAATCTAGAAGATCCCTGCGCCCCTTTTCACATCCCTAATCACACGTAATGTGGCATCAATCTATTGAAATGTAGGATAATAAAATCTCGGTGTAATAAAAGTTTTTCTAGTGCCTGCATAAGTCTGCGTTCAGGCTCGGGCGCCGTATTCAACTCTCACCATAAGCCGAACTTGATTGGACGATTTCGAATGCATCGAACTGAGTTTTCACTTCGTCTCGTCGTACTTGGAGTCTGGAAATTTTCAGAATTCTATTTCCAATCCGTTCAGCAACGCATTTGGGAACTTACCGGGGTTTTACCACAAAATATTTTGCTATTGTCAGTTTGGGCTAAAAACGCTTTTCGTGTTTTTGTGACAGACGCAGCCCATTACTCGCTAACTTCTGCATATACAAATTGCAGTGTGGGCAATAATTCATGTAGATACGTGAAACTTGCTTACATTGTGTATGATTAACATTAGTTGGCTTATTTTGCCTAATTCTGCTAATCAATATAACGAATGGTCCTTACCTAGTTTTATTTTTATTACTTACAAGCTGCACCTTGCGGTTTCACCCACATCAGTCTCGATCCCGTGAGAATATCGGGATAAGAAGTATCCTATGTCCTAGTCCAGGTCATGGTCTACTATGTGCCAAATTTCGTTCAAATCTGTTCAGCCGTTTTAGCGTGAAAGCCTAACAAACAAATTCGCATTTATAATATTATTAGGATAGAAAAGTTGCCAGAATAACAAACTTACAGTGACAGAAATTGTGGTAGAATTCAAAATAAAAACTCTATTCTCATAAATTTTAGAAAAAGTATACTTACTTAGGTAAAAGATCATAAAGTTTGTTTAAGTTAAGCTGCCAGCATCATACCAAGAAAACTATAACGCCTTGTTTAACGAACGTTGTAAAAGAAGAAATGAAGTCATATGTAAATGCCTAGCTCTGTTCTAAGTCCAACTATATACATATATCGGTTGGCTCCCGGAATCTAATGATCAGCCCTCGAACCCTTTCCCTGCTACGCGGGGTCAGTTTTCATTCGATTCGAATCGGAATTTAATATCTTTAAAATATGATGCGGATTCAGCAGCTACGTGAAATAATACTACGGCCATCCTAACAATATTATAAATGCTAAAGTGAGTTTGTTTGTTACGCTTTCACGCTGAAACGGCTAAATAGATTTGGAAGAAATTTGGCACATGGGTAGACCATGACCTGGATTAGGACATAAAATACTTTTTTTCTCGATACTCCCTCGAGATCGAGACTTATGTGGGTGAAAACGTGGGGCGCAGTTAGTCTAGTCATAAATGCTTAGCTCTGTTCCAAGTCCAACTGTATGCATACTTTGTACATACATAATATCGGTCGGCTCCCGGAATCTAATCATCAGCCGTTGAACCGTTTCCCTGCTACGGGGGGTCAGTTTTCACTCAATTCGAGTCGGAATTTAACCTCTTTAAAATATGGTGTGGATTCAGCAGCTACCTATACGTGAAATAATACAACGGCCATCAGGTCACAATCTTCGAAGCTAAGGCCTGCTTATATCATTCTACTTATCAGAGCAATTTTGTTTTAGAGCGGCCGTTATGAGCGGTAGCAAAATAATTGGTTTTATGGTTATGGCTCTAAAAGGACATAGAGAATAGGCGGAGCGTGGATGTAATTGTTTTAATTATATTTTATGTGCTCTCATAATCACTTACTACGGTTTGGATTACATTTATAGTGTGTTTCTAAAAGTAGTTTTTGGTGTTTGATGTCTTTAATAATTTCCAGGTTAACCCTAACTAATATTTATCAATGCGAAAGTGAGTTTGTTTGTTCGTTAGTTATGCTTTCACGCTAAAACGGCTGAACAGATTTGAATGAAATTTGGCACATGTTTAGACCATGACCTAGATTAGGACATATAATACTTTTTATCCCTATATTCCCACGGGATCTAGACTAATGCGGGTGTAACCGCCGGACGCAGCTAGTTAGGGATATAATCGAGTCGATCCTTCATATATACGTATTTGAGTTTGACTAGTGTGTATGTGTGGATGGAGGTTTTCATCGTAAGGCTCGGCTCTTATCAAGATGAGGTGCGATAAGTGTATGTCAACAGGGATTAAGAGGGGCGATTAATTGCTGCCTTTGCTCTTCGTAAGAAATACTTGTATTTATGTAATTGTTGGTAAGGTAGAATGTTTTATTTTTATGTTATTGGGTGGCAAACAAGCAGGCAGACTACTTAAAACATTATTAAAATGATAAGTTGATATTCATAAACCTATAGGTACATATAAAAAAAAAACATATATTTCAGCAAAAAACAACGCGTGATCATACTTTGTTGTTATTTCAGACAGTATACTTACAACCCGGAAATACCGCTCCTTCATTATTTCAGCTTCCGAAGCCAGCTGAAGTTTCACGCCATGTTTTGTAGTTTTCACGTAAAATAATGTTTTGGAATATTTGGTACTGAAATATATTTCTTACTAATATTTTGCTTGGTGCTACAAAGATTTTCAGACTGTTTTTCTATAACTATACAATATAAATAAAAATTGATTTTCGTGTTAGTCTGTATGTCCGCGTTGTTCTTCTAAACCACGTAACAGATTCCTCTCTCCTACTTTTGCTGTGCCCGACAGGGTCCACAATGATCATATTATTTTGTTAAATTCACATGTGGAAGCAATAAATATATTTAGTATGAGTATTGAGTATTGAGATTTTGATGAGATTTTCACCATCGTTTAGATAATTTATTCCGGAAGATTTATGTGTATAATACGTTAAAATTAAAGTTACATATAACTAAGAAATCTCGATGTTTTGTAGAGTCGTAAAAACCGTGCAAAGCAGGAGCGGGTCGCTAGTAATGTATAACATTAAGAGCACACTAGCCATAAAACACTTTGTTAATCATAGAACTTTTGTGTTGAGTCCAACATAGGTTTTCCAATTGAGAACTTAGACTGTTGTGTGTGTGAATGGGACTGTTTAGTAATTGCTGTGGCGCGCACACTCGCTACAAAATTGTTTTCATATAGTGTTACACAGCTTGACTAATGCTCTGGGTTACACGACGCTAGTTATTCAAGCCATTATAGCAATATCGTGCTAGTAAGCTTACTAGCTCAATCTAGCTAATCACTCTAGCCCCGCGTATGCAGAACTATCCTGATTTTTAGGCTAGTCAACTAGTGAGACAGATATTAAACTAGTGTGATAGTTAAATATTATGATTGGGTTCTATTTTTGAACTAGTAGCGGCCCCACCACTGGTTTTACTACCATAACTTGTGATCTGCCTCGAGTGGCCGGCGCTAGTATCGAATCGGATCATTTTAATCTACGGACTAAGTCACTGCAATACTATTGGTTCAAAATTTCCTAGCATCATATAAACAGCTCTAGCATGTGCTTGCGCCATACCAGGATATTACTTGCCTGCAATCCAAGTTTCAAACAAAAAAAAAGGCATTCCAAAGAAAATACGAAAGTGAAAAGTTTCTTTAATTTCGGAAGTCTTTGGTTTTGTATTTTCGGCTTCCGAAATTAAAGTAATTTTTCACTTAGTGCTGTTTTTTTTGGAAGTCAGTGGTATTTTTGATGGAAATATCGATAAACGTATATTAAAAAAAATACATACATACAGATGAACATAGAACCTTTTTTGAAGTCGGTTAAATAGCTGTGTAACCGTGTTTAGGGATGTTTCTATACATACGAGTATTAGGCTCAGTAGCTGTTTACTGGTCCAGTGCAACTTAGACACTTTAGTGATGATAATACCTTAGTGTTAAAACGTTTATGTCAAAAAATTGTAAACAATTATAATGAATTAAGTTGATTTGTCATACCATTAGGTATTATGTACTCTGTTATAAAATTAGTTTATTCTTAAAATTATTTTTCTAACAGCAACCGTGGAGTTTCTTCCCGGCTCTTCTCCATAGGAAACGATCAATTGGAACCGTCCTTCTGACGTTTCATAAGTGCCCATGTAGGTATAAGTTAAGTGAAATAAATAATTTTGATTTTGATTCAGCTGGTAACGTAAACGTAGATTTGTATTTTTGACACTGTTACAAATAGTAAATGTGTTTAAAAAGAAAAGAGTATTTATATATTTGGTAAAATTTTCGTTTAAAAATCGGTGCACAAGATTATTTCGAGCTGTGGATTTTTTATGTTACCCTCATGACATGATTGTTAAAAATTCTTAACATTATGTCTCGTCGTGTTTTATCGGCTAACGAACAGCCTTCTTGTTGAAAGATCGAACTTATTTTTTATTGAGATTTAAGCAGAAGTGTAATTGTACTGTAGTTGAAGAGAAATAAAACGAATTATCCGTAATAATATCGTTCGTGAACTTATTTTAACTATTGATCTAACGATAGGTAGGTATGTCTACTATCACATACATTAGTGAGAAAAAAACTAATTAATAAAATTATAAAAGTGTGTTAAAAACAGCTTTTGCTAACTAGGTAGTAGGTAATAAATAATACGATGAAAACAAACAAGTGCGGAAATCACTAAAAACAGTCATAAATTACTATCAAACATCGATCAGGCAAAAACATTGAAACGTTTGAATTTGATGCGGTTTTCACAGTTTAGTGGGTGGTAAAATTCGTATTCCGGCTGTTACCAAAATGAGATTGCTGGATTTAATAGCAGCTCTTTCTAGGAATTATTGAATCAATTTAACGGGATGATGTCCAATGTAACATTTAATTTGTGGAGATGTTATCTTGAATGTAAGTTTGCATTTCGTTTCCGGGTAATATGACGTTCAATCCTGAAGTGTTTCAGGAAATTTAATACCAGAGAGTGTGCACGGAATATTAATTTGAATAGAGCTTGTTACGACTGCTTTTGGTTATTCAAATATTATATAATTGCACATTTACCGTAGCGTTTCCCAGAAAAACTTTCTTGGTATCTTTCCACAGGATGAAAAAGTGAATGTGTGAGCTATTTAGTGCGTTTTTAATCAGTTACTAGTAGATACCATGTTCAATTTCTAGGCAAGTTCAATGTTATTGCTTCTGAAGCGCTGTCAAAAAATGTCGAGTATAGCCAGGTAGGCACTTGTTCTACAACTTCTGCAATATTTTATGATCAATGTGTTCTTCAGTTTTTTTCCGGATGATTTTTACTATAATAAATTCCCCCTTAATGTACACGTGATAAATGGAAACCTTGCAGATTGCCTACTGAACCATGACGCAGATATATTAGAGCGATAGATTTTACCGATTCTTTTATGCGACACGCGGGTCTAAGCTATTAGTCTTCAGTCTGTAGGCTGAACGAATGACTGGGCCAACCTATTTCATTTTTTATCGAATGGTAAAATGAGAAAAGCAATGAGTGTTCATAGATAGATTCTCTTTCATAACGAAATGGTCTCCGAAATAAGAAAGTTCAGAGGAGAAAAAAAAAAAAAATCCTAATGTTTTAAAAGATTCCTTCTATCGATGTAAGTAAACAATATCTCAAACAAAGAACTTACAAAAGAAAAGAGAAACCACACACAACGATGAATTCTGAAAAGTAGGTGTAATGCATTGAAAATGGCGATGGGACGTCACCTGTCTTCCCGTTCAGCATGAATTATCGGCGCAGTGTGTATCGAGAGTCATTCATCCAACCACGATGACTGACACTTGAATAATCTATGTTCTTTTGTTTATACCGCGAGAGAAGAAACCGTGCACTTTGAACGTTTGTCGCCACGTCACCAACAAAATGGAGGAAATTCGATATTTTGTGTCATTGTGTGACATGTGTTCAATTCTCGTCCCACAATACGTTTGTTTGCTGAAACAATAGTTAAGTACAGTATTGTGCGTATTAATTTGGATAGTTTAGGGTGTAATTGCGTGTTTGATTATGAAAGAGGTGTTGTTATCATTAAAATGGGCAATGCGAATGGGATTATTTGTATCGATATGATTGTAATTTATATTTTCAACTATCACTGAAAAATAATGAAGCAAATCGAACTACGATGATAAATACAGTATGTATGTAGGATGTAGTTAGTTAATATGTTTGGTATAGGTTTAGCTCAAGCAATAACTAATACGCCATACGGGGACTGTCTTAAATTCTCAAGTAGGTACACGTCTTGTTGATCTGAGCCTAGCGGTGAAGCAAGTTAACTCATTAATCAAACAACTCGAGTATTGGGTTACTTGTTAGTGCCTATCTGTACCTATCTACTTACTGAAACATATGGGTACAAACTACAGAGCAAGTTCAAATTTAGTGCGCGAATGTACTCCTACTGCCTACAAATTGGAGTTAGTCAATATATTGTATGTAGGTAGGTTGGTGGAACGGATTTATATAAAGCACCAAAAGGCTAAATACGTTTTTTCTTCCTTTTAAAATACTATGGCTCCCTAAAAAATTGCCAGTGCGGGTTACAAATAAGAAAAAAACAGCTGGAACTTTATCGCGCAATATTTTCGGACCGATAATTTCTCTCAGAGGAGTGCCATAAATCAGAACAGAGTAAGCTCGTGATAAAATCGATACCCCAAGTCGAAAAGGATTCGCGAGTAAAATGCAATAACGAGAAAGTATTTCCGAACATAAATAAGTTCGCCGCGATTTGTGTCGTTTAGCATTCGATCATTACTACAAGACAAGATATATCGTGGTCCGCGTATTTGTCTATTTGTGCACGTACTAAAATAAACTGTCATTCCTCTTTGATATTTAAACCGAATATAAGTTTTCGATGGATTCAATATAAAATGAAATAGTGAGGTTTGCGATTTGGCTGGAAGTTAAAAGGCTCGCGGGCAACCCGATACTGTTTGAGATGTCGGCAGACCCCAATTTCAATTTTAATTTTGGGTCGGTGTTACGTCTATTTTTGGATGTGTTTTCCAGTCATTGGTCTTTGAAATGTTTTTAATTTCCTGTCCAGGTGACTCTTAGTTATCTCCGTAGAAATCATATGATATTTATAAGAAGACGACAAGAGTCCAGTCTGTTGTGACAGGTCACCCGTGAGCACACATTTTTATTAAATGTAAGATTTATTTATTTATTTATTTTATTATTTATGTACACACAGTAAAATACAAAGAGATATGACATAATTATATTATTATTATTTATCTGGGTTCCGGGATTCTGGTTTTGAGCTCAAAAACTGTCACAGTCACACCACGGCAAGCTTACATTGCCTACACGACGTCAGGCATGCAGGATGGAAATATTCTCAGTTGCCAGAAAGGTCTTTGCCATTTCTTTATCCATAATAAGACTGTCCAGGGACTTATTTGTTTGCCTGCAACTCTCAAACTAATTTAAACTTAGAACTAAAACTATCGGGAGAATACAAATTTCTGGAAAATTCGTAGGAGAACTTTGAATTTGGGTCGCATAACATAACATTTTTCGTCTCATCACGAAAATATGAGAGATACATTAAATGTAAACAAAGGCAAATAATATTTATCCTAATCAAGTAGTTGTGTTCTCATAGCAACAGTATTCGGGTAGTGGGAGGGTCGTTGTAATACAAAGATAAAGATATTACTCGGAGCAATCCCAATAAAGCAAAAGATCAGGGTTGTGTTTCAGGTCAGGGAATGTAAACAATTAAATCCTTGGGGCGAGTGCTTACTCCGGCTGCTACCCGTGTAATCTCTCAAACGAACAGAGACATTGGCCTACGGAGGTTTTCGTTACACAGCAACTTTTGTGAAGGTTATTTGACTTGCGTTTGCGACTAGCATAACCTAACCGTACAGTAAGAATTCTGGAGGTTTTTATTGACTTGCAATGTAACAGTTTTAAAGTAAAAGAGCAGATATATGAAATCTAGAAAGCATTTTAAATGTGGGGGTAGATTTCACAAAATACGATAGTGGAGCACAATTTCCGTATCCCACCTAGACTACACATTATGTGCTTACGCTGTTATTTTTCTCACCCGGCTTTTGTGTTTTGTGCAAAAAGATAAGCTCAGCTTATCTTGTATTTTTCCTTCATTCTCTGATCTGAACGTAGATAGAAGTCGTCTTTAATGTTATTCCGTTTTTATTACTAGGGTCCGGTTTCGTCTGAAGTCATCTTTGCAATTTCCATTTTCCTCGTTCAGAAACTAACGGAAACTATGTTCAAAGCTGTACGGCATTAGCCCCGTCAGCAGGCTCTACATCTCCGCGACGCTTGAAGAGGGTCAATTGTTAAAGGATCACCTGTTTGGCTTAAAGCCTGATAGTTCTTGATTTATAGCCGAAAAATTCGGATATACGATGACAAATGATTTGGGTGAAATTGCTTTTTAGGGTTATACATTTTTAATTTTTACGCACTCATATTGTAATTTTTTCGCGATCATTTTCAAATTAGCCTCATTATGCCAAGCAGCAGCCACTGGGGTAATTTTGTTCTTGTAAAGTACACAATACACATATACGTTATCAACAACAAAATTACTCCAGTGACTGTTGCTTGGTATTTATTACTTATTTATATAGGGTGAAACAAAAGCTATCGCTCCCATGCGTCATATTAAAAAGCGATTTGCAAGATCTTCCAAAAGTGCAAAAAATTCGGAGCAAAACTGAGGAGTGAAACTTTTTATCGTCACGTTAACAGTAATGCAAAGTTGGGAACCATGTACTGACACGGTACTTAGATCACAAACTTCGTAATGCTGCGAAGGTTCCCATTTTTTCCTGGATCAAATTCGACAAAAACTGGGCCTTGTAGTGTTTAGGACGCAATATTATCTAAGTGAGAATACGGCACATCGGGTTTACCTACTCGTATATCCCGTATAGAAAGTGGTAGTTACTTACTAATCGTTATATTTATTATTATTATTATTAGCCAGCAGGTACACGTAATGATAACGACTAGTGTTACAGAAACAAACTGTACCCACGCTTGTGCCCCAGGGGGTTAGCGGAAATCTATCATATTACTGCTCGTGGTTAGGTCTTCTATAGTCAGAATAATATCTTGAATATTATTCTGTTAATATATTGCTAATTATATTTTGTATTAGAAACAAAATGCCTATCGATTTTCAAATAATTAGATACATACCTACGTACCTAACTACTTATTACTATTTTAAGAATCAACATCATTCATTTTTGAATCGACTACCTGTTGTGGTATTCCATTATTTGGAACCACATATTTTAGTTTATTTAAGTATAAACACGTTACTCTCTCTAAGTTATTATATTAAACAAACCACCTTTTGATATATTTTCCTATTAATATTCTATGACACATGTACTTAACTCACTTTTATATTCTGTAGCATTGTTTACCTCTGTAAAGCATACTTTTAATTATCTCTTGTTTTAGCATCCAAATCGATTTTATAGTATTTATCTTTCCCTTCTGTAAAAAACTATAGAATATTTATATTCTGACGTTTTCATCTTAAACTGTCATCTGTCATAATTTACTTTTCTAAAACATAGACAGAACACATCATAGATAAGTACACTCTATCTTCTCTCATAAAGTGGGTGTACACACTGAACCTTCGCAATAAGCGTAGATCTAAGATTTCTCCTCTGTAAGCCGTTTTTATTAGTGCTGGTCATATCTAAATTAAGAATTAACTTGAATATGTTTTTAAAACGTTTAAAATATGACAGAGAACGATAAAAACGGTCTTCATATTTTTGGCAGTCTGGTCTTGTCTTAGCCCTCGGAGAGTCGTATTTTTTACTTGAGACAGTCGCTGTTTTTCTGCCCTTAAGTCTGATTTGTCGAACTGTTAACTACTCGAATATTAGTCTCATGTAACTAGCATAACTAGCGTGCGCGGGTGTTCTAATCATACTGTGTAACTTGAACTATCGACCCTGAGTGTATTATAACAATAAACATTCTAATACTGTGTAATACCTGTGTTTAATTCGCTCGGCCATCCTGCCTAGCCCTGTAGGAGGTGCTCACTTCTAACGAACTCTTAACCACGCGGCGTGAAACGCCGCGAGCACACGCACACGAAGGCCTCCGACGCTAGACGACGTTACTCTCCGAGAGACCTCCGCCGTCACCTGTGACGCTAGCGCGGTCCTCCCGCTAGGTGAGGCGCCTCAAAGCGCCCCCGATATCTACAAAGTCTCACAACCTCTACTCCGTTCCACAGGCTGGAGTGTACCTCCAGGGGGGATAATCCTCAGCCCAGCCTCCTGCACGCTGACTGCGGCCTGCCTGCCTGCCCACCTGTTCCACTGCCTGCCTGCCTGTTCCTGCCTAACCCGAGCCTGTCCTGTGTCCTAAACTTACCTTTACTTTTGCTAATTTAACTTTTAATTTTAATACCTTTTTTATTATAATTTAATTTGTGACCTACGTTTCCCTCCACGGAGGAAAACGTTACGTTACACTGTTTGAAATATAACAATCGCTATCTTTAATGAAAATGAATCTGTGAACTCGAATCACGATTTTCTTGACGAATAATATTTTGGTGTTACGGTATTTAAGACCAGGCGTTCTAAAGACAATTTCCATGCAAACTCCGACCCCATGCACCCCGTCACTCCGATATGTGCTAAACGCTAACACATCAGTAATTAAGTTGAATATCGCGTGCGCTCTTTGATCGTGTTCAAGCACGGAACTAAATGGCGTAAGTCTCAATTCTTATTTCGTTTATAAATAAAGTAATAATTGATCTAGAGAAAAAATACCTTATGGTTGGATAATAAACTATATTTTCTTGCTGTGAATACTTATTTTAGACATAAAAGTCGAGTAATTTTGATTTTATTTAAATAATCTATAAATAAAGACATGATTTTTGAATAAAAAATAATCGAGCGAAAATGTTACAATTACGTAACTGTCTTGTACATGTAAAGAAAAAGATCCAATAAATCATATACTAAAGTTCCGTTTTGATTGTATGCGTAACTGTTTCAGAATATTAATGCGAATTAACATACAATTTCGGGAGCCTCCTCTTAAATAAGTACGGTAACCTGTACCTACTACATTTATGCACACCGTGACACTGAAGCTAGAAATGAAATGAATTTGTTTATTCTGTTAATAGGATATAGGAATCACTTTAACACGTCATATTAAAAAAAATACTACAAACTCAGAGGTCACAATCTCTTTTAAAGTCCAGACATAATCTTGATCAAGCCATATGATGATCATGTAGATTAGTGTCTGAAATGGTCTTTTGAGAAAAGAACCACACAGATTTGAGTGGACCTGTCCAGTCAGTGCAAGTATTTGCCAGTAATCGTGGAGCTCAACTCAGAACATAAAAAGCTCAACTCGACAAACAAAACCAAAGACAGGACATTTGGTTAAGCCGCATAAACTACTCAAACTGCCAGACCATCATTAAAACTAACTGAGAAAGGAAAAAAAAAGTAATTTAAATAATATAATACTACCTAATACTTTACAATGTAATATGTCATTTTGTATGTAATATTCAATAATGTAGTGTAATGAACTCCATGAAAAAACCTAGTGTACTATTTTAACATTTTCTCAGCTTAGGGTCAGGGTCCGTTAGAGCCAATGCCTGCCAGGGTTGCGAGTTTGTCCGAAAGGAATATCGCGGCCCCGGCACACAGGCAACGGAAGGAACACGGGTGGATTTTAGTCAGTAAAAGTCTGACACGTACTCCCAGCTCCGAATAGAGCGGGAGAAGTTATTTGAAAACTTCACACGCAAAAAAAAAAGGGTCAGGGTTAACATTGCATATAGGTATCCTATATCTATAGCAAGAACAAGTCTAGTTCATCCAGTTCATTGAGTTAGCCACTCCATTCGAACATGGTTTGACGGGATTCTAGTTTTACGGAGTGTCTGCCATCTCAGTTTAACTAACCCTTTGGAAAGTTAGCTTTTCGTAGTTTGATGTTATATTCGTGTATTTCCTTGTATCCCGGTAAATGGCTTATGTCTCATCCATGTAACATGTAACATCTCCCTCAATTCAGAATTTACGGATAATTCACTTCACGAATCACTATCAGGGTAGTAAAAGGTTCCCGAAAAATATGTTTGAATATTCTGCTTCATAAAATAATAATATTATTGTTATACATATTAATTCTTCGCATCGCTTTTAAATAAAGCCTGAATGTTTGCGTTTCCCGATATCAAATGAAAATCACAATTATATTGCAATGAATATAATTTTTGCCGGGTTGAGTGACAAATTTGCATTTAAAATCGATGCCAATAAATTCGGGAAGAGCGAGAGATGTAACTGGTACTGTGTTATTAATTAACGTCAGAGTAAAGATGGCGGCCATAAAAGAAGGGAAGAATAATTATACAGCACTGGATAAAAGCGAGTATAAATGAAATGAATGAATGCTTGAACTAAAATTACAGAAGATTATAACATTTTTACTACCTGTTAAAATAATGTTTTCAAACGGAATGAAATTATTTCATCATCAAACTAAAGTGCCAAATAGTGTAATTAAATGTAGCTATAACTAATGGGTATGAGGTATTGTTTATCCATCTTCTTCTTCTTTTCGTGTGGTTAGTGACTAACCTGGTGTCAGAGTTTTAATGCCGCCCATGAGTCTCTTACTTTGCTTCACATGCCCTCGAGAAATATCACTCAGGCATCGGGTTTCCTCACCGTTTTTAAGCAAAGGATAATTACACAATACGCACATGAATCCGAAAAGTCAGAGGTCAGAGGCCTGTCCATGTAAACCGATTTTTCTGACGGCCGCAGGCTTGCTATCATCTGCACAAACACTCGTCTTCACTCGCAATAAAAACCGTTAGTTTCCCGTGGCCTTCTCCAAACCGTATTATTTGTCCAATGGCCACAATCAGCGAATGTTTACTTGTACCTGCGAGAAAAATGTTTGTCCGTAGCGTACAGAGCAGTGAAAAACCAACATGGAATTAATTCCAATATGTCGACTACGGCTGTTATACTGTATTGCAGCTTACATGTGCGATGTACTACACAATAGAGTAGGTATAAACAACGAATGAAGAATAAATCTTATCTCAGCACATGACGATTTCTTGTTGCTAAGTTTCATAAAAAGTTGCGAAATGTGTACCGAATACTAATTCTTCAAGCTTAAGAGCTTCTACTTAAGAGCCTCTAGGTATTAAAGAGCAAATACTTTATGGGTGTAGCAAGTTCTTACTGTTAATGACTCATATGAAGAGGCAGACAGGGTCCTGAAACGGCCCCGGCACACAGGCAACGGAAGGAACACGGGTGGGTTTTAGTCAGTAAAAGTCTGACACTCCCTCTCGCTCCGCCCAGAGCGGGAGGAGTCATTTGATGATTTCCCACCCAAAAAAAAAAAGGGTCCTGAAAATGTCCTATATCGTGTTTTTAACAAGTTTGGATGTCGAGGGTATTTTAAACTTGATACCCATATTTTGTTTTAAGTTTTTAAAACAAAAGTTTTCAAACCTTAGTATAGCAATCTATCAATGTGCTAATATGAACATCTGTGCCCTCAACACATTGATAAGGCACGGATTGCCGTGCCGTAGTGGGTACAAATGGATGTGTCAATATTGGAATCCTATTTGTCCCAGAAGGTAAAAGTTCGTGATGATACATGCGGGTCTCCAATATTTTTATCATTCGATAACACCCGGCTGTTAGAACCCAAAGGTATTCCATTTATCGGAGTCCGTTCGCCGATCAGAAAGGGATTCACTTTATATGTACCGTTTAGGTGCCGCAGATATTTTAACTATTCATTCATTCATTTAAAAAAAACAGTCTTCTGAGGATTGAAAGAGCGCAGAGAGCCGTACTGAAAGTGATGTCGCGCAAACCTTATCGCTATCCCACTACGCAATTATACGCTGGTTCTAACGTACTTTCAGTGCGCCAGCTTTTTGTACTGCAGTCTACTGTTAGAAGACACGCTAGCGTTCCCCCTACTGACCCTAAAAAAAGGAAAAAACTACCCTTAAGTACCCCTTACAAAACCGCCTTCGCTCAACACCAATACTACACATTAAGTACATACGTACATATACAAACAAGTTCACAAACACCTAAACATTGTCGATCTAAATAAATATGAATTAAAATCAAAATTAATGGAATGGCTACTGGAACAGGACTATCTACGAACAGAATCCTTACTTAAGTACGTCTCCTAACTACCTACATATCTCCAATCACACACAACACACCCACACGCACACGCACTCACACACACACACACGCAAAACAGACACACACACACATCACGTATAAAACATATAATATACTATTACTTAAATTAGCCTTATATTCATAGTCGCTCAGGTAGATCGACACAGTCTACTATTATACTTATAGCATCTCTTTTAAGCTGAATCACTGTCTCTCAAGATACAGGTTTCCTAGTTTGAGAGGCAGGGTTTTCCATATTGTGTACAGATTTCAGTTCTTAGTTTATACTGTATTGTGTTACTACCAAAGCTCATCTAACTTGTGTTTACATATATAAAATATGTTAAATCTGTATTTTTGTGAAATAAAGTTATTTATTATTATGTCGTTTATTTATTTTTGTTTTCTTATAAAATTACATTTTTAAATATTTCTTACAAAAAGATATAAAAAAACATTTAAAAATATAAAAAAATAGAGGTCCGCCGGTGTCGGGAGCAGGGTCCAAGCTACCGGTAGTTAGGGCTGCAGAGACAGGAACCTCCTCACAATGCGAGCCGTATCGAGGAGTACTGGTTTCTGAATCAGGCCCTTGATCCAACCGCCTAACGACAGCCTCGAGAGATGTTGGTCGAGGCTTTCGGCAATCAGGCCATTGGCCGTTACGACAATCGGCACAGTGATAGCCGAGTTCACATTCCACATGTCGACAACCTCGTGTGCTAAGTCGAGATATTTTATTTGTTTCTCTTTCTCAGCTTTCACGAGGTTCCCGTCATGTGGAATGGTAACATCGACTATTATTGCGCGGCGCGCTAATCGGTCTATCACCACTATATCAGGTTTATTGGCAACAATAGTCCTGTCAGTAATGATAGACCGATCCCAGTACAACGTAACATGGTCATTTTCGAGAACTGGGTCGGGCACATACTTGTAGTACGGTACTTCAGAATCCACAAGTTTGTATTTCAAAGCAAGTTGCTGGTGAATAATCCTGGCCACTTGGTTATGCCTGTGCAAGTACTCGCCGTTAGCCAGACGAGAACAACCAGATTATTATTATTAAAGTGGATTCAACGGTTTCGAATTTAGAAAAGAATGATAACAAAAAGGATTTCAATTATTTTACAAGTGTAACATATATTTGAAATTTCCAAAGAAAGTTAAAAAGGAAAAGAAAGATAAAGAAGTGAAACAGATTTTAAAGCTGCAATGTTTCAGTGTTACACATTCTACCACAGCGCGGTCTTAAATCTAATTAAATGACGCGTCTTTCACAACTTGCTCTATGTATTATACAGCAAAATATTCCATGCAACCTAATCACATTTAAAGCTTTAATCTCCACTCCTCGAGTGACTGCGGAAACGCTATCATTTAGCTTAAGTACTGGTAAAAGCGGCTCGTGTCGTGCGAAATATAATTAATATTATAATTCACGTTACGATACTGCAACGATCATTAATATGAGCTGTTGGTATTATATTTTATTTGTCAATTAATAAAGGGTGTTTTATTATGAGGATTTATGTGGCATAAAATAAAATTCCATCACCGTCGCAGGCGCCACACTTGACATAAATCATGTTTCAATGGGACGCACTCGGCTCGGATTTGTTTGCTTTAGTGCTGTTAATTTGGCGGTATTCTCTGGAACGATCATTAGCAATGACAACGGTATTAATTACATGCTTTGTTTTCGATTGAAGCGGGTTTGTGACGGCGACAGAATCGATTTTAGCTCAAGACGCAAAAACATTGGTTGTTCGGCAAATTAATGTTACATAGTTTCATTAATTTGTTGGAAATGGCGCTTGGATTGTATATATATAATGTTTTTAGAGATTGCAGAACGAGCATGTTAAGCTCATGCATAAATCATGTTGCAAACACGTAGATGCAGGACTATTTCCACTAGGCTTACTATATAATTTCTCCACTTAACGTAGACATGCAAAATTCATATTCCTTACTAGTAAGTTTGCATGATTGTAAGTAAGTAAATGTAAACTGTAATGATACTAACTTTCATTAAGTGAGTATCTCTCATAAATATTTTAATGATACATGTTATCGGCAGCTGGTAATAACGGCTACTATGATAGTTAAGTTATGCGTCAACGCCCCTAGTAATAGGTTCGGGACTATTTGCGTCATCCAGATACTAAAGAGCACAATTTTAAGATCCTGCGACTCCCAATTTTATTGAGTCGCCCTCATTTACTGTAATGATGTCACTAAAAAAATTATGGACCAAGTAATTTTACTTTGAGGCCTATCTCTTCTATATCCATATATAGATGAAAAACGCTTTTACGTACCTACACAATACTTTTGAGTCGTTGAATTTAAACAAGTAACTGACTTTCTATCTTGGAAGTTAAACAAATATACCAATTCTACCCTAATATTAAAATATTTATAAACTTTTCAATATTAATACATAATGCTAGAAAATTCCCAAGAAAAAACGAAGTGTTATTCTACGTAACCATGTCAACTCGCTTGACTGACGACGGGTAAACTTTGAGGAGTGCCCCAAAGGAAATACCTATTTGTCAAAATATTTACGAAGCCAACAGACGTGAACATCGGAAACCTTGTTTATCTATCTAACTGATATATCCATGACTTTTTTATTCGTTTTGGAAAACTTCTTTTGTTTCATCCAATAATTACCTTACTAATTGAGTTCAGTGCAATTTAGATCAATCATAAAGTTATGGTTATTTTCTCAATTTTTATGACGAATATCCCTTCAGTTTTTCTCTACTTTTCTCTTGATATATTTGTCCGTACTAAACCAACATATCCTTAAATTGTCGACCGTAATATTTGGACCATAAATTACACAAGCCTGGAATACAATAAAATAGGTACAATTTAGACATACGAGGCGAAGGGTCACTCGTATTGTATCTAGGCGATGAAAAAGGAATATCGTGAAAAGGTTGGAAATGAGTGCGTTGCCGCTCTCGGTCGGGAAGTAACAATTTTTGACCCACATATTTCACTCGTCCCCTTTCCGCAGATGTTTAAACGAAGTCATTCTATGCCACCAGGGATAACGAACATTTTTTAAATGCAATTTGTTAAACTTCGCTAGATCGTGAAAGTTAATTTGGCTGACCTGTTAGATAAAAAAATACACGTATATGTAGGCACGTGTAGCCATAAAATCACGTTTTTGTTTGTTTTAAAGACCGCGCTGCGTCCATTTGCATTTTAGTTTTAGTAAAACCCGTTGGTCATTTTATCGTTTGAAGCTTTACATACGACGTACAACAACGACATATTGTATTCAAAGTTTGATCATCAATCACGCTGAAGATATTCCGTTTTATATTAAATACGAGAGTAGGTCGGTGGAAGGAGAGAATTTCCATAAGGTGAAAGTGGTGCGCATAAAATCATGTAGGTTCTGGCGTTAGTGGTAGTGTCCCTTGAGGCAGCGAATGGGAGTCTCCATATACATGTGGAATAGACAACCCTGCTTCTACAGTAGTGATTTGTTTTGATAGATGCTACTTTTCTGCTGAGTTTCCTCCAGACTTTTGGACGACTCATTTCGTTTTAATTTGAATAAGGCAAGCATGAATTGACTGATATACAAAACTTTTTTCGGCTTTACATCGAAGTAACATGTTTTACGACGAAAAAACTTGGTTAGGAGTATTTTGATCACGTTATCAGTTTGTTATAAGTAAATTAAATAAATTGTTATCCAGTTTCGTATACACGACGTGCTCACTAAAAGAATAGAGAAATGTTTTGGATATTTGAGTGGCTATCTGACGGGTTCACAACCATGATAAAATCGAGATTGCTTTGAAAACGTGACACGATTTATTTGACGGTTGAGCGAGGGCTAAACGACTGGAGATAAATGCATTTGTTTCAAGTTCAAGTTCTCGGTAAACATCGTGACTCCCCATTAGTCCGCATGCTCTATTAACGTCGTTGGATCTGAAAAATTGTTGCTTGCATCAGCTCAATGTTGTGAATGTGGATAATATTTTTGCGATTATAAATTAAAAAGTCATTCTATTTTATATTGTCTTTTTTTTGTAAATTTGTGAAGACATTGTAACTTATAACATCGCCTTGGATGAGTCTGTAAAGGTGTTATAATTGTGATTTGAATAAATAAATAAATAAATAAAAAAAAAATCTCTAATCTACATGTTTATGAAGACTCCCATTCGCTGCCTCGAGGGACATTACTTACTGGCTCTTCTTGATAAGGATCTTCTGTGAAGTTTCTATTTCCAGATCAAACAAAGTTAACTGAGCAAGATGAGCTTGTATCTACTTATGTTTAATGTTGTACACCTTCATTTAATTAAACCTACATTCGTATACCTGAGCATTATATCTACAACCTTCTTTCGCAACAAACGGTGGATCATTTCCTTCAGGACGGAGCAAATGCGTGAACTCGTTCCCTTCCGTTACGCGAAAAATTGTTCCTTTGTTACTTAGCATATTTTACATTTGATAAGCATTGTACGTGTACCAAAAAACAACACAACCCTAAATAACGATACAATTTACTGTAACAACCCGATGTATGTTTATTTTGCGGTAAAAATATTTCCGTACCGTAAAATAGAGGTTTTGGTGTGTTAGAAAATACATGTTCAAATTATGTTTGAACAAGAGATTTCTATTTTTTACCGATACATACATAATTCTACAAAATGTAACAACACCCTGTCCGATCCGATGATTGCATATAGATACTGCAATAACATTACCAATAAGTAAAAAAAAAAAAAAAATGTAAATAAAAAAGTTATGGCTAAGTATTTAAAATTCACATTTTTAGTACCAAAATTACCCTAAATCCATTAAAAATTTGCAAATTTTCAACAGGGGTCATAAGTTATGGCTTTTAGACACCCCTAAACGACGTCCGCCCGCGCCCAATGGTTAGCGGGTGTCTAAAAGCCGGTTAAACTCCAAATTGAAAAAAAATATCTTCCTTTTCACCAAATTTCATGTTTCTAAATCTACGGGAAGAACGTACGATATCTTAAAAGTGTTTGATTTCCTCGACTATGTATGAAATAATATGTGACGAAAAATCTTTTTTTAATAATTTTATTTCAATGATTATGCTATTTATTCATTATAACTCATTCGAAAGAGCAGTCCATCAATTAATAAATATTCGATGAATTGTTCAGTCGAAGTAGCGTTTGGCGATAAAAGGTTGTTTCACAATAAATTCCATTCGAACAATCGTTCAGTCGACTTTCCATTAATCGAACACATGACTCTCGAGGTTAAGTTATGGACCCCCTAACAACACCCTCACAGATCGTATAGGCTTTTTGTACATGTTGTATATCAAAGAAGGCATTTTAGCCACTGCCGGACAAAGGCCAACGTCGCCACATCAATCGGTTCTATGCTTCTCGCCTACTTTTGATAAAAAAAATAACGTTTAATGAAAATGTATGGCAGTTAAACGTTCGCTGGTTAGATTTCCCATTGAGTATTGTATGTAATTTGTGCTTGACGATAATTTGTTCCGACTCACTCGGGAAACTTGACAGAGACCGTGAAAATGTAACTTATTCACAGATTAGAAGCCGTTCACGAACGAGGTTTATAGAAAATGTTTATTTTGAACAAGGAGAATGTGCTCGTATTTCACGGGGTAATTTGTGAAGACCTAGAGAAACGTGAAACGTGAAAAAAAATTATGAAGTAATGTATAAAGGAACAGAAAACAATGGTAACAAATGAGCAATCCTAAAAGTGGGTAGCAAGAAAATTCATGTAAGTACGGTACCTAAAATATTTGGCCAAGTAGGTTAAAGTACTTTCAGAGTTATAAATCATCGTGTCCACAAAGCACCAATGAGGCGTACAATGAAAAAACCGCAAAAATGGCCACCGGGTAATATCGTAGTTTTGTATGAACGGCGGTCAGTTTTGTAAATGTTTTCAAGCACTCGAGCTTAACTGTGCCTGCCTACTTGTCCGTTTAATGACGTCACGAAAAATAATGTTTAATAAAAATGTTTCTGTTCAACTGAAAACCAGTGAAAATTCAGCTTTTTTAATAGCGAAATAAACATTCATCCTTTGAAAGGAGCTGTCAAGTACGACCTGAGACGTGAATTATTGATGTCATTAAAAAAATGCTTGCATTAAGCTTGTAGTACACAAGTGGTTACAAAATAAACATTTGTTTTGAATGAATGGCTTTTTTTTAAGTTTGTGGGTGTTTCATTTGCTCTAGATGAAATTAAATAAATCTAAGTCTACGTTCAGTAGTTTAGCAGTCTGAGCTTAGGTTAGACTCCTGAGAACGCAGAGTTTAATTATACGGAGCTGTCTAAATACTACTGTGGGAAATACAGATTCTGCTGATCATTTTCAACAGTTTGTACCTATGTTTCTAGTTTCTACCTTTGTTCAAATAATGTATATGCTGCTGGGGAGTTTGTTGCGCCACGTGTTCTTCCCAGCTTAAGTACTAGAAAGTGGTGAAGGGTGGGCGTTCTTGGGGGACTGTCTTATGTAATTTTGACGTTCGAAAAGTGCTGATTCTCAGCCTAGTTTGAATAAACGACTTTTGAATTTTGAATTTTGTAATCGATACTGATTTTACTTTTAACCAGTGAAAAGTATCGCTGTGATCTTGTAACGTGGTGAAAGATACTTGACAAAGATTTATTGCCGTTATTTGGAAACTAAGCCTGAAAATTAACAAATATTTTTCGTACTATTTCTTTTACCTAGGCATGTCATGTCTCCTAGGAAACGGGGTTTTTTTATTAATCAAATCCTCGGAGATTTATATGTTACAGACAGACAAACGTAAACCTTTTCTTATGAAAAACATTTCTACTTTCCTTATTGACCGGACCCTTAAAGTGTGCAAAGTTTTAAGTTGTTTATAAATATCAAAGCATTTCCGTGGAATACTTTATCTTTTTATTTCGTCTGTATGTTTTCTTAAATTAAATTGTTAAAAAGGCGGAAACTTTGACTAAAGAAAACAGTGTAAAATATTTAAGCAAATTGTTTGTGGATAATCCGAGTTTTTTGTATATACTTTGGTCGTAATATTATATGTAGTTATGTAAAAACATGAGAAAATCACTGAGTCGAATTCAGATATACCAACCATGTATTTCTACATCGAAGACATCGATTGCCTCATAAAAGAAATAAAATAAATGTTCTTTCCCATTGAATAAGTACTTTCAAGTAATGCTAAAGCAGATCAAAGCATTGTAGTGGGTGTTTGTATATCTTATCATAGAATCGTGGATCTAGCGAGCAAGAACGTGACTAGCCGTTTTTACTACACTGCTTAGCTTTAAAAGTCCGTATATGGCGATTGCAGTATCTATGCGAACGAAAAACCCTGGGTGGTGGGAGAAATATAATAATAGAAATATTTAAGACCATTGCTTAGTATTCACGACGAATAACAATAAAATGAGGCCTTTATTAAGTTACGGCCGACTGAACTAAATAAATCCCAGAATTGAGAACAATGTGCGTTGTCTGTAGTTAAAGTTAGTCCCAGACCAATTAACTAGGTACTCACAGAAAAGTAGGTGAAAAAAGGACTATCGACTGCTGTGTCGTAACAATAGTTTGCTGGTGTTGCCATCTATTTGTAAGCACAATTCAATATTGTTGCGAAGGGTTAATCGCAATATTTCACGCCTTAATTATTTTTTAATAACTAGCTTGGCTTGTGGAAAAACACGGTTTTTGGTATTTCATGCGAGTTCGAAGTGAAATATAGCCAGAGTAGCGTTGCCAACAGTGAGGTACTTTAAATCGGGCTCAATGTATTGTGTTTTCGGAAATGTGAGAGAAAATCGGAGTAATAACTTGGCCGAAAAGCCATATAAGTGGAGTACTAGTAGCGCAGTTAAATTGAGTGATTAATCACAACTTACTCAAAGGAATGAATGGAGAAACAAAAGACGATGAAAAGTGTATCCTAGAGTTGTGACCGCCCATTGTGTTCAGTAGCTAATGTAAGTGTCACCCAAAACAAATAGTCCCGGAACTATTTGGTGAAATGAAAAAGAAAGCAGGCTCGGTCACCCTTTATTGCTAGTGGAGAAATTCTTTTGACAAGACTTTGCTCAAGCGATGTCGGTCGTGCCTCATGTCCGGAGGAGCGTTCCTATTATCTTTGAGGCATTGGGACCTTGTAAACGGTTGGCGCCGCGTCGTCAAGGCTGCGGGCGTAAACCTCCAAGTGATGTAGGACATACAGTCAACAAATGGAGTAAGTAAGCAGGCATCTAAATACAAATCTTTTTAATACTGCGTGTGATGAGTAGTAAAATACTTATTCAATAAAAAGCGACCTCGTGTGAGTCTGACTCGCACACGGGTACACTAAAAATCATAAAATATTTAACACTACATATTTTTGAACCCTTCAATTCATAAATTTACTTTATTTTTATTAATTGTTGTTATAGCGGCCATAGTAGTATACACTTTGTGATATTTTCAAGTACCTATTACGGTTCAAAAGATAAAGCCCTGTGACAGACGGCTGGACGCATGGACAGCGTAGCCTTAGTAATAGGGTCGTGTTGGCATCCGAAAAACTAATATATCCTGCGCATTTCATGTGCTGAGAAGTTTATTACTTGCCTGCAAACCAAACCATTATGCCTACAGTACACATACTTATCGCGCCAAATACGCAAGAACGAAATGGCGACAAAAATCTTCAACCATTAAACTATCTCCGACACTACACTAACAACTCTCAAACAATCTTTATGAAATGTAAAAATGTAATTCCGCAAAGTTTTTTAAATGAACGTAGGCATTGGTCGTTAAATGTAATGGGACCAGGGACTACCCTGGTCTGGGAAAAACACATTACTAATATAAGTGAGAGACTTAGTTTGTACTACTCTTTATTCCGGTAGCGTGATGGTGTTTGTAGGTTTACAACTTGCCAAGTTCAATGCCCTCTTTATTTTCACGTCACGGGAGACAGTGACGACATTGTAGGTTCCTACGAAATAGATTTCTTTAGTTTCCTTTCGATTTTCTTTTGTTACAAACTCGAACAAGTTTATTCAGTTTTTTTTCTTGAACAAAAACACAAATAAATGCAGTATGACACAATTTATATGTAGCATCGGCAAAATTCGTAAAACCAATCACCAATTGAATTGAGTACGCCTTCAAAATCACCAATATTTATTATTGCTTTAGGTGAAAATGATCTTTACGCAAACGCAATAACTTGTGAAGTCATTTAACCAAATACATTCGTAAAATTTAAATGAATGCATGCAAATTTTCAAAGTTATGCTACATCTAAGTTGTGTCGTACTGTACCTACACGTAATGCAATTTAACTGTAGGTCCTAATTTTCAACAGTGCATGAGTTAAGTGTTTCATAGTGGCAAATATGTAATTAACTTCTTTTCCTTAATAGCTATAACAACATGTTTTTGTAGCGTTTTAGCACGTTAGCTTTCCATTTACCATTTGAAAATCCCTATAGATTTATTTTACAGCATATGCTCCAATTATTAGCTTGTTTTAATTAAAGGCGGCAAATATTTTAATGGAATGTATTTCTGCAACAGTAAACAATTAACATTTTTTTTTTATCAACCTTAATTTTATGGAGTGGAATATTTCCCTCTTCAAATATGGTTGCGGTAGAGTTCCAATAATTCCAGTAATACGAGCATGAAATACGGTCGACTGATTCGGTGAAAACTGTGCGCTAATAAATGACCTGGAAAATAATTTCGTAAATAATATTTTAAAGGCGATTATAGGTAATTGTGAAAAAAAATATTTTCGCATATATTTTTGTTCAACGAAAAGCACCTCGGAGATACATGTTTAGCCTGGTAGCTGAAATAAATAATATGGGTTCATAAATAAACGATAACACGACAGTCATGTTTTACACCTCGGTTCATATGCTTGATATCATAAACCCACAAAATGCTGTTGTGATGGGGTCGAAGCCGCCGAATAAATTGGAATTTATGCGAGAAGTGCACCCTTTTATGTTGGCGCGCAGTGTAAATGAATTGCGTTTACAGGAACAGTTGTATTTGTTCGAGGAAAGAAATGAAATACGAAGCCAAGCTTGGATAGTGCTTTCGTTTGCCTGATTTACCGCTACGGTGCGACAAAAAACAGTAAATAACTATTAAACAAAACAGTTATTTCATGCGTTAAAATATTTCCTTCATATCAGAATAGATGGACAAACAAGCAACAAACTTGATTAGCGGTCAGCCTCGCTTGCAACGTTGCTGATTAGGTACAATCTACACGAGTTATGCGACAATAGCTCATGCAGACATGACTGAAATAACGACAGTGTATTATTTATTAACATAATATACTGAAAGATAGGTAAGATAAATTAATATAGGTACTGAGTTGGAATAATTACTGTGAAGATATTAGTCTGACTAGACGCTGTATTACTTGCTTCCAGGCGAGCTCTTCATATGCAAAAAAAAACATGCGGGGCAGTCTTTGGGGACTGCCGATAGAAGTGAAAAGTAAGTAACTTGTGAATTGTATATCTATGTTCATATATACACAGTATAAATATAGCTCATGGGAAGCGTGCGGTGACGATGACGCGAGTTTTATGCTTTTTGTTCACCCAAAAAGTACACATACGTATACACAGTATACATATAGCTCATGGAAAGCGTGCGGTGACGATGACGCGAGTTTCATGCTTTTTGTTCAACCAAAAAGTACACATATATACACAGTATACATATAGCTCATGGAAAGCGTCGGTGACGATGACGCGAGGTCCATGATTTTTGTTCACTCAAAAAGTGCTCAACGCGCCTAAAGATGTTTTCACTTCAAAAAATTAAAAATGTAAGTTAAAAGATCAAACAATTATAGTTCTAACAATAAATAAATGACAACGCAACAAGTGGCACCGTCTAGCTTTGTTACGAAATTACTAGAATCACTGAAAAGTTCGGATAAAGGTTCATCCGCAGCAGACAGCCGCCACGCAACTATCGATGCGACGCTCTGCTAGTAACTGTCACCAGCCAGTGGCACTCTTAGGATTCATGCAGTCACGTCAACGCCCAGTCACCGATCAGTCGCGTCAATTTCAGGGACTTGTTTGAACATATAGTCAGTCATAGCAACGCCTGTTTTGTTCGTAGCAATACAAGTTTTGACTTGCCGGTGACGCGACTTCGACTGAGACGCGCCGGATGTGACGTGACTGATGTGTGTAGCCAACATCCTACAACTTCTACGTAACTATATTTTTTGACGTGACTGATCGGAAAATTGAAGCTGACGTGACTGATGTGTCTGCATGAACCTAAGAGTGCCACTGGCTGGTGACATAGCAGTGCGTCGCATCGACAGTTGCGTGGCGGATGTCTTCTGATGTCAGGGGAGCCGCAGTCGTCCCACGTCCACGACGAACTGCAATATTTAGACAATCCTGATGATATTGAAGCTGCTGAACCACTAATACGATGACCACTTCTGGTAAAAGCTATTCTGCTCCCTTAAATATAAGTGGCGAGTATCTACCTACATAACAAAAATATGTTCGGTATTTAAAAGTCTGTTCCCTCTACTTTTCGCCTCAGGTAATTCATACGATACGGTTCTTTAATCAAGTTACTTTCAGGCAGGAACAAGTTCAGTACCAAATTTCGTTAAACAGATCGGACAAAGGGGCTTAGACTATTTATGGTTATTGCAAAAATTGTTCTGTGTAGCCTACTGTTTTTTGTAGAAAACAGAGCTTGGTGGATTACGAGAAAATACAGACAAAGTGCTTACTAAGTTACAATGAGATAGGTAGCTACAGACTATGTTGTAGGGGATTGGTAAAACTGTTTATGTATTCAAGAAACATAATAATATCTTCACGAAAAAAAATAGGTTTGGTTCTAATGTTGCGCTCAGGATATTATGAAGTGCCTCAAAATATTGAAAACCAATTCATTTTGAAACTGAAAAACATACATGATGAAATTAAAATTAAATATACATAAAAGAGAGCATGTGAAACAATACAAATCATATACTTACATGTAATATGTTAATGTGAATACGTGGACCGTATAACGAGATGTACGTATGAAAGGAACCTCCAAGTTGTATCATTTGTACCTCCTCTAACGGTTATGAATACAAAGCAACAGCTGTATTTTTTAAATTCATTTATCTTGTCAGCCGGAAGTCTGTTGGACGTCCCTATATACGGTAAGGTAACGGGACAATTTGGGACGGCCACGCTTGGAGGAACACTCCACAACAGAATAGGTACAGAAGAACGGCTCTATACAACGAGTGAAAATAAGCACACGAAGCCCACATGACGCGTACGAATGAATTCGAACTGTCGCGAGTGCGCTTACACTTAGGGGTGGGTCGTTAAGTGATTTTCCCGAAACGTAACGTAACTAGTGGCTTCGAAAGTGTGACCTGGTTTGAAAACTAGTGATTTTAGTAACTAGTTATTTTTGAAATTATATTCTGTGATTCAAAATGGTTATTCTATCGAAGTGTTACAGTTATTTGCGAAACGAAAATATAGATGATTACCTACGTAATACGTTATAAACTTATTTTTTTTTAAACGAATAAGTAGCTACTTATGCAGTTACATTGTTAACGCTAACACAATGACATAAACTTAATTTATTTAGGCTTAGGACAGTTATTTTGTAGGTAGTTAAATTTTCGATGCAGCATCGAAATTATAACTACTTACAAAATAACGTGTTTACAGTTTGACTCGAAACTAGCTATTCAGCCCCGTAGCCAGCTATTGTAACTAGTGACGTGAAATAACGCCTATAACTACTACTGTACGTAAAGGGTGGCTGTGATTGCGTCCTATTTATAAGCGATCGTCGCGCGAATACTCTATGTGAGCGTGTGATTATTTTACCCGGGGTGTGGGCGTGCGTTTTCGGTCTTTCTATGAAGTCGACTTTCTGGGCGTATATATTTTGTGGCTCCACGATGTTAATACAAGTTCACAGGTGAGTGCTGCTTGTTTTCCCTTGGTGTAACTTATTAGCAGGATATTGCTAGCGAAAATGGAGTCTTTCTTAATGCGATGTTAACAGGTGTAATTACAAGGAATTCTAGAGACAAAATTAATTGTTTTTTTATCAACAAAAAAAAGACGCAGTTCTTTAAAGGTATTAAATTAAACATTTCAAATTTGTGTACCTATAGTAAATTAGGGATCTTTATACATTTTTATCACGTTTGTCACTATTATTATGTTATACACAAAGAAGGATCTTTAAACCAGGTCAGGACGATGATAGTTTTTTTTTAAATAAACAGAAAAAAACGTTCGTTTTATGTGAGATAACTCTAATTATTTATCAACAATGTGTCATAATTATATAAACAGACACGGTAATACATAAATATTGAAATTGTCGTTTAAAATAACTTTAAGAGTCACTATCTATTGTAAAAAGCAAAATATTAAACTAAAACTTGTTAAAAGCAATAGCGTCTTTATACAGGGCCATCGCCCTTCGTACCTTCTGAAAATCCGTTAGTGCAATGAGTTTTCAAAACGTACATCTACATGAACAACTGTCGCATTTAATCTGTATTACCTATAAACCTATTTTTGCATTGAAATGTACCTAATAAGCAGAATAAAAAAAAAAAATAAAAAAAAATTGTACAGTTTTGCAATTTTGTAACATTCCAATTTTATGTTCTATAGCATGTATTTTCAATATTTTTTTCATTTACAAATAAAACTGATGCATAAAATAAGTGAAATCACTGATTGCCAAAGCTAAACTAAATGAAATCCATATACAGATCCGAATGATTGAAATATTTTTTTTGTAAAACAAGGAATGGCAGTATTTTGTTAAATAAATTCCCGTATTGTAGCCAAACTTTAATAAATCGAAACTGATGAAAATATTAAAGAGGTTTATGGTAAAGAAAATTGCTTTGATTAACATGAAGGAGTGAGAAAGTTTAAGGCCTAGATCTAGAAACATTACTTAGCTCTTGCTTCTTGCATTTATTCTATGACACCATAACTGCAAAATAGAGACGGGACCATGTCTAAGCCAAAGCATGTCTGAGTGACATTTATAGATTTCGGCCTAAGACCATTCGCAATACTTAAGACCACTGGATGAAATTGGCACAATTAATGGTTTTCAAGAAGTCGAAGTCGAAGTCGAGGTCGAAGTCGAAGTCGAAGTCGAAGTCAAAGTCAAAGTCATGAATGTTGTTTTTATCATTTATATACGTCGGCATTATGTTAGATGTTACTCATCATCGTAAGGCTCACTCGATTTCCTTTTTTTTCCTCTCACAATGCATAGTAAAACATTGTATGATACACGTGCGTAAGATGATTTCCGACTCGTGTCGACTTATACACTCGCTCGCTACGCTCGCTCGTGAATAAAATGCCACTCATTGGAAATCACAATACCTTCCGCACATAAAGCATAAATAACTATTATCTACTCCCATATCGTAATATTCGAATTATAAACTTCAAAACGAGCTTATATTGACATATTTTATAAACAAAATACCGAAATTTAAAAATAGAATCATAATAAAACACTTTTTCTCTAAAAATAGTACATTATGATACGAGTGTGCTGGTCATTACCCAAAAGGCGGCATTGGCGCGCGAACCATAGGCGAGCGCGATAATTTAGCCGAGTGGGTAATGATCAATGCACACGCATTTCATACGAAAATTTTCAACAAACTTGCGAGGAAAAAAGCAGACCAGTTGTAAGAACTTATGCTGGAATAACGTAACTATAGAGATGATAATTTAGATTTATAAAGTTCAACTGACCTTTGTTGCCAGGTACTGTCAATCGGAGCTTCTTTTAAAAACTGTTGTACGTCGGTTGGTGACAATACTTTAGATTCTCGTATTTTATAAAACAACAAAACAAAAACGATGCGATAGCGATGCGCGCGCAGTTGTAAATAAAGGCACAAGCAAAACCGCTGAATAGCCTATACCAAACCCGTAACATAGAACATAGAAGGCAAGAAGTCTCTTTGATGAGATTAAAAAAAGCAAAAATCTCTGCTCGGGTTAAAATAGAGAATGCTCATTTAATAGTATAGGATAGTTCATACTAGTTCCATGTATTCAAAGTCAATTTATTTATACAAATTCCATGCTGCAATGATAGCACTTATTAATTCCATACTGCCATATCGCGTTTCAAAATTTGTCAAACAACAATGGCCGCTAGAAATTGTCTATGGTTTAGTACAGTGATGTGGTAGTATGATCTTTTCGTTTTGGTACTTTCGATGTTACGATTTTTTTTGTAGGTAGTGTTTCATCAGTATTTTTTTTATTGAGTAACTTTCACATAAAAAACAAATCCATTGAAATATGTTCGAAGTTAAAACCGTGAAAAGGAACAAGATAGCACGGGTACTTACGTACGTTTGGTATGTCAAAGATTAAAAAAAAAAAAATACTTATGCTAACCAAATACCTACCTGACAAATAATACGAGACTAGCTTACAGATGGTGTAGCTCACAGACTACTAAGAGATATGGTGTAGCTCAGGAGTCACCAAATGTTATGATTCGTAACAAATTCAGTGTTAAAGCAGTATAATATTCTAAAACTTGAGGGGTCCCCATAATACATATAGATCTACGACATTATTTCATAAGGAAATAGGACCGCATCTTTAAACGCGGGCTAGCTTCAACAGCATCTTGAAAATCCTAGCCGAAAAACACTGGTTGTTGTCAGTATAATAATTATTAATACATTAAAATAGTTTTTTTTTTTTCAATAAAGGATTAATAAAATACACCT
The DNA here is from genome assembly GCA_916701695.1 of Agrochola macilenta. Classification (NCBI taxonomy): domain Eukaryota; kingdom Metazoa; phylum Arthropoda; class Insecta; order Lepidoptera; family Noctuidae; genus Agrochola; species Agrochola macilenta. Next base: position 14,126,406 of record OU753558.1, read on the forward strand.
TGAACAAATAGTCGATATGTATTATGTCAGTCACTAACTTATCAATGACAAGATAAATTTAGACCAGTTAAAAAGGATGTCGGTTGCCTATGGTCGGTTGTTTGACTTTTGTACAAATTCAAAATTTATTCCAGTTTTCGCTTTTATTGTTAATTAAATAAAAGTAAAAAATTACAGCACTAGTCCGATAGTATAAAGTAAAACGCACGCGTTTTTAATACACTTAATTATGACCCTAAAAACGGTTCAATAAGAGTTACTTTACGAGCAAGTGTGTTGAAAACTGCTATTATCTACTCTCATAGCGTAATATTCGAATTATAAACTTCAAAAAAGGTTTATATTGACGTACATTATAAACACAATACCGAAATTTAAAAATAGAATCTTATTATAACACTTTTTCTCTAACAAAATAATGTTTTTGTTTTTTCTAATACGATACAGGGCAAATCCAAGAAGTTAATATCACTAAGGAGTTTCCATCTATTTTTGCAATGGAATGTTAGCGGGTGACAGCAGCACCGCTCTAGCGCATGCGCGGTGGTGTGCTGGGTGCAGGCGCCATTCATACGTTTTGTTGAACTGAATTTCGCGGGATTTTTTTATTCTTGATCTTTAACTATGATCTTTTATTTGGTAGGTTCAATCCCAATGTATGAGAGTAGATAAAGTAGTGTATGAAACTGCACATAACTAGATATTAAAATACTCGTGTGATACTATTAAAAACCTCGCCTATGGCCCGGTTTTTAAACGCACCCTCGTATTTTAATACCCCTCTTTATGCAACAGTTTCATAAACTACTATTTTTTTTTATTACGATACAGGGCAAATCCAAGAAGTTAATATCACCAAGGAGTTTCCATAACTTTTGTAATGGAGCGTTAGCGGGGAACAGCAGCACCGCTCTAGCGCATGCGCGGTGATGTGCTGGGTGCAGGCGATATTCATACGTGAAGTTGTTCTGAATTTCGTGGGAATTTTTCATTTTTGATCTTTAACTTTGATCGTTTATTTAGTAGGTTCAATCCCAAAGTATGAGAGTAGATAAAGTAGAGTATGAAACTGCAAATAACTAGGTATTATAATACCCCCCATTATGCAACAGTTTCATAAACTACTATTATGTTAACACAAGAAATTTCACGCGGATGAAGTCGCGGGAGAAGCTAGTTGTTTACCTATACCAATAATATTATAAAGAGGTAAAGTTTACTCGTTTGGAAGTTTGTATGTAGGGGGTAATCTCCGGAACTGCCAGTCGGATTTGAAAAATTCTTTTTGCAATGGATAGCTCAATTCTTGAGGAAGATTAAAGGCTTGCGGACGAAGTCGCGGGTAGAAGCTAGTAACCTCATAAGGATGAAAATCACATCTACGTAAATGATACAAAAGCAATATTATAATTGTCTACTTGAATATCTTACGATACAAGTGGCATTATTTCAAAGATAAACCACGGGATTGGGAATTTATTGGACCGTAACGTAAAAAAAGTTCTGAAACCACGAACTGTCGGTAAACTTTGATTTATTCCTACATAAGGGATAACTTTGCATTGGTGGATTGTATGTAAACGTCGCCGCCCTTGAGTAATAGCTTTTATGTCTAAAAGAAAATACTAGACAGGATATAAACCAACCCGAGCTTATTAAAGGATATAAGTAAATCCCAACAATCGTTTTACGTGGTTTATTTACAAAATTCTACTTTTTTCATTTATGTAAGCAAAAATTCTTATTATTTCGGAACCCTCCGGGTGCCGCTGGGATTTGACCGGACTTGTTTTTTTTTTTATTGAACGTTAACGGGTTTAAAAAAAAAATGCATTTTCGAGATTTTTTCCCCGAAATCACTCAAACAACACGAGTTTATTGCATAGCAACAAAATTAAAGTGTTAACATTTTTCACATGATTTTTCCGCCCTGGCTTTCATTTTTCCACTGAAGCTTCAATTTAGCAGCCTTTGACAAGTCCAGCGGAATGAGACAATTATGTATTCGTTCCATGCGGAACTTATTATTTTTAAATAATGACCGCTCTGTAATGAATGAATCATTTAACTTTGTTTAATTAAAAACTCTTGAATTCTGACGCTTTTTAATAAGATTCGAAGCAGTTATGAAATGAATTAGTGGGTTAATATTATCATTTTTTTAACTGGACTAATTGAAAGAAAAATTGTGAAAGTGATTTGACTACTAAACGTTAATGTTACCCAGCGAAGTATAGTGTTTTATGGATCTCTCCTAAATGTTAGTTTTATTCTTATTAGCCTGTTGGCTGGATTCCAACTAATTAGTTCCAAACCATTAAACGAACAGCACTCCTACTCCGGAAGTATCGTTAAAAATGTAAAGCTGATTTATACACAACATATATTGAGTGTTGAGTCGAAAGCTGCTTGAGGCTATAATATAACTGAGTACTGTACTCCACCAAGTATACAAAGTTTATACCCCTTAACCAGCACGTTCGCCTTTTCCTTTAAAATTACTTCTTTGAACTCGTTGCCGAATATGAAATTGTGAAGCGTACGTGAAATCGTATTGGTATATTAATGGATTATTAAAATATCGAATTAGTAACGTGGGAATAATTTTAATTTGGTTTTGAGTGATCAATCACTGAAAGACATTTGTACATTTCTCAATTTACTTTTAAAAGACGTGCGATGCATGATATGTGTGTACTAGAAGTAATTTTGATATATTTATTTATTTATTTATTAGCCGCCTTATTTTTAGCCGCTATTCTTTTGTACAGTCGTAGAAATTTAAGTCCCACTAATAAATGTAAAGTTGCCATAACGAGCAACTTTTCAGTGACAGTAAAAAAGATTGCTCTTCTTACAAGCATTTGCGGCACTCGGGCGAGTATAATCTGTTTAAGATTTTGTTTCGTATTTTGTACTAGAAATTGAACTTGCACGGTGTTTTAAGCAATTGCTTCAGATTTTGGTCTGAAGTTCTAAACTAGCTTATTGAAGCACTAATATAAAAATGCTTTGCTATTGTTAAAGGCAACGTTGGAAATATGCGTCATTATTAAATTATTTTGTGTGTATATATATTTGTATAGAGTTTCCTATTATACTCGCCAAAGGCACGAAAAAGGGAGTGTGTAGAACTTTGTCAACGCCTAAAAACTATTAACTATAGTATTTCTCGAAAAAATAAAAAAGCTTTAAATGGTGGCTTTTCCTGCTATACCTAATCTTGGGGTGCATTATCTAGCACTGCATTATCTATTTTAAGTGTGAACATACTTACCACAGTCTCGTATGAGAGTGCAAACGTAACCCATTTACCGGTACCTAGTTATATCTACAAACGAAAAAGTTTCTGTCAAAATGCTCTACCAATGTACAAAGACGGAGATGCAGGTACATACCTTACCTGGGATATGCTTTTATCAACCCCTTTGCCGTGAGTCCAGTGTATCGTGTAATAAGAATCTGGAGCTTTAGAGCTCGTCGGGGCCATCTGTTTTCGATCCAGTATATTCTGTAGTATGTTGAAGTGTGGAGTGTGTTTCAAGCTTGTCTGCCACATCACGTCCACCGAGATTGACACGATGTTCTCGTTATGAATCGTCTAGTTTCACCCATACCAATTTATATTCACCATCTTTGGAATGCTAATTATTTTCACCTCACTTTTATCATTATTTTCTCCTTTATCACATTCTCTTCTCCTTTATCATACATACACGCATGTATAATAAATCGTAACAGAGTGGGGCCGTAATTTATGGATGCGTTTAATTTTTCTCCTGCGAGGGTTGGATTTTTGGTTTGGGGTCTGTTTGTGAAACGAAAACGTGCAAGCAATTTTATTGAATTATTGTGCTTTCCAAGCTGAGGGTCCGGGTATAATATTTAAGTATGAATACTACGAATATGTACATCTACTGGTAGGTATCTGAGGTGCACGTAATTATTTAGATTGTATCTGCACTATTTCAGTATCATTACAGAAAAAATAATCTGTTTCTTCCAAATCATTTAAATAATAGATTATTCAATCTATTGTTCAAATGATTGCACTTATTCACATACTATTATAACTCACTAGTGTAGTTTCGGCTTATATATCGTTTTCACACTTCGGTTCTGGAACCCCCGAGGCATAAATTCCTGGTAAACCCTTGAGGCGACACGAAAACACCCTTTTTAAATTACGAACTCTTTTTCAGGCCTTTTTTGATGATCGTAAAAATATCGAGTTGATAAATAGCAAAAAGAGTGTGATGAACGGCAGCGTAGTAAAACGCCAATGACGTTAAGCGCTGAGTGGCACGGCCCGTAGGTTATGTGCCGTTTAACCTACATAGAGAAAAATAAAAATATCTCATGGCTTTAGTATCCACTAAAGTCTACCCACTTTAAGTCATAATTATTGTTACGTTTCAAAGGGTTAGATAGGAGCTACAAAACGCTGCGTTCTTTAATATCTTTTATGCATACAATTTTTACCCCGATAAAAGTTTTTAATAACCAATTCGAATACCGTTAAAGATTCCAAAGAAATTGTCACACTTTTTGTCCTGAATCTGCAAAAAAATATGATTTTATTTTATACTCCGATTTAAAAAAGGGAAAAAGATAAATGTAATTTTTTAACGACGTCAAATGAAATCAACTATTCCTAGCTCCCACTTAAGTGTTTCCAATTCTCAGTGCGAAGCTTTCAGACGAGTCACATTCAGCCTCTGTTTTATATTCATGTAACAACAGCAAAACAATAAATTCGCATTTGTATGTTTGTAATTTGTCACGTACTGTTGTAGGTACTAAGTCGTTATAATTCTATTGTTGAGTTTACCTCGAGTTTGCGACAAAGTAAAAGCTATCATAAATCAGTCTAGAATTTCGGTTATGTTGAAATCGATAAGAGTGACATATAATTTGGAGGTACCGTCTACTACGGAGGGACAGAAAGGCTTTATTTTGCCGACCGTTATCTCAAAGTTGTTAAAGACAGATTTCGTTAATGAGTTTTTGTTAGCCTTTCCCAGATGTTGGTTATCAAAATCACTAGGCGTTATCTTTGGGGATTTAACAGAATACTGCTTATCTCGTTCTTTTGTTATGCGTACATTATTCAAAGAGTTTTTAATGACTTTGATTTGTAGTCGGTACCAACATGCTATTTATTATTTATAAATATAAGATGGTTCAAAAATTACATGTTCTTGGAATATAAATGGATTTCTAGTTACAATCGTTCATATAGGTTGTTAAGAATGTAGCGCAAGTAAAAAATTATTTTGTTTCTTGTTTCTTAAAAACCTTAAAGATAGCTTAGGTTATTTATAAACTTTAACGGAACTATAAAGAGGAAAAGGTCTTTGAATTTAAACCAAATTCCCTTTCTTGTGTTACGTGACAATTATCTTTATTCTAGACTTATCTAGCTTATTATTTTATTTTTATTTTATTTTATTGTATTTGGGTGGCTAACAGCTATCAATACAAAAGTAACAGTGAGGTAATTGACGACAAGCCATTTACAAGCCTCCACAGTTAGCAATAGACTATTGTTGTACAAATGTTCAAATTGAATACCAATTCAAAAACTATAACACTATGTATATAACACTAACACTAAGTATACTTTTAAAACTAACTATTAAATTAAGTAAGTACTGGATAGGCAAAGATGCATGCGCAACCGCTATTACAATACATCAGCAACATTAATATAGTGTTTAGATAAAATAGTAGAAATGGATGCTAAGCTGCTTGCAAACAAATCGATTGAGGGGTGTTTATTCTTAATAATTTCGTTAAATACTTTGACTGAGCGAATTATATAAGAATTAGTACGGTAAACTGTGCGAGCGTAAGGAGCATGAAGGAGATTTCTCAAACGAGAATGACGAGGTGGAACATTCAGAGACAGCTTAGAAAGAAGTTCAGGACATTCAATCCTTGATTGTGCTATTTTCACTAGGAACCGTAAGTCAGATATGTTTCTCCGAGCTACGAGCGGGAGTAAGTGGAATCGAGCGCATCGTTCATTGTAACTCAGATGATGGATTTTGAATTTGTAGCCTAAGTATCTCGTGAATTTCCGTTGTATTCGTTCCAATCTGTCTGAATGCACTGCATAATTTGGATTCCAAATCTGACTCCCATATTCGAGATGACTGCGGACATAGGCACAATACAAAATTTTCAATGTTTTCATTTTATTTAACGAACTGGCATTACGGATAATGAATCCCAGGGCTTTGGATGCTTTTTTGGCGATATGGTCGACATGACACTCGAAGGTGAGCTTACTATCAAGCAGGATACCAAGATCTCTGGTGACATGAGTTCGAGATAAAGGCTGATCTGCAATTGAGTAGTCAAATATGATTGATAGCTTCTTCCGGGTAAAGGTGATAACTAAGCATTTCGATATGTTAAGATCTAATTTATTTATTCTACAATAGCTTACTAGTCTAGATATGTCCGCCTGTAAAAGTCTAGCGTCATTTAAACTCTTAACTGATGTATAAATTTTCATGTCATCCGCAAACATTATATTACTTTAACTGACACACTGATTTATTAGTATTACTTGTTAAAATTTTAGGAATATCGTATACTTCTATACAATGTTTGTAAATATCTGAGCAATATGTATCACATAGTTAGTTTATCTGTCATTGCTTCATTTTTAATTATTTTTACTTATTGTTGTATAGTAATTTTATTCTAAGTGTATCGTCTTCACATGTAATTAATGTATACAAAATATTGTAAATATTTTAAAAGAGTAACGGTAGAGTTTCTTGCCCATTCTTCTCCATACGAAAACTACATTTTGGAAGGGGCGACTAGAATCAATTCTATTTTTTTGTAAATTTTGATGTTCTAAAGTGCCTTTTATGTGCCTAATTGAAATAAATTATTTGACTTTGACTTATGCAATAACAAGCCGTGTGGCCGGTGGTATTACCCCTCGGGAAAAAAACGTTTTTGTCACGATCATCAGAACGGGCATACAAACTATCATTCCCTATTTAACCCCTGACCCCTAAAGGGGCTAAATATGTTTTCAAAAACACTTCCTTGCTTTCGATATTTAAGGAAAGGTGGTACAAAATGTCACGCTTCGATACCTAGCGGTTTAGACGGTGCATTGTTTGTCTATTAAGTAGATTTAGTGAGACTGTTATTAAGTGAAAGTCTCTGTAATAACAAGAATATAGTAAGAACTCACACGACAGCATACAAAAGGCAGTGACACAAATAAAACGATAACAAAACAACTTCTATCAGATATGGTAAAACCTTCGGGCGGTTGTTTGATGAATAGAACATAAGTTCGAGAACCGATACTTGAATATAGCTGAAAGAGTTTTTAGGTCGCGAACATTCTTAAAGCTGAGGCCAACAGAAGCCTTTGCTCCTTCTCATTATGAGTCCATAATACCTCAGCTCAAATTCACTCCTTATCTCGCTCGCACGATACTGCTCGCGGACTGAGTGAGAACGGGACTGACTGGTGGGGAGAAGGCTCCAAAGCGCCAACAGTTTAGGTAATTTCATTTTGAGGAGAAAATAATCATAATTAAAAAAAAAAAAACGTAGTATCTGTTTTATAGTTAGTCCAGTTATTATGCAAAGATACATAATCTAAGGTTTATTGTTCGGTTTGGAGGTAACTTTGGTTTTTTTTTCTATAGAGAAAATTTTATGGAATCGTGTTTTCGTCAAATATAGTAAGTACTTAACATTAATCCTCAACTGTACCATATATTAATATCAAAATTAATGCTGCTGTATTTTCGATATAACAGAGGATCATGCTAAGCAATTTGAGGTATTATAGACTCTTAAACTTACTACGTCACGTCTGCAAATAACTTAGTACCAGTTTTACCATCACACAGAACTGTAATCCTTTAAGCATTTTAAAGTCATCGTCTTAAGGTGTTAGCTACAAGGTTTTACAGAAGTTCATAGCACTCGTTAAATCGCAAATATTTTATTTTCAGTATAAAAAGTAATCCCCATATATTCGCAATAAAAATCTTATCAACAAAATCAAACGATTCAGCGATGTAATTTTTATGGGGCTGTAAAGACAGCGGACCTTTTTCGCGAGTAAACACCTAAACTGTGAATCCAGTTTCGTTGGGTGGATTGCTTATATAAACCAGCACAGCAGCAATATAAGTACCAGCTTATACTCGTATATATATACGTACAGCCAAGAGTAGGGATTGCAATCCGGAAAACTGGATCCGGTAATCCGGCGTCATTAAACGTTTATCGGATTCGGTACCAATATTCCGGATCCGGTGATAGTAATTTTTTAGCAAATTAATCGCGCTGTTGAATGAGTTGGTACTTTAAATGCGTGGTGCGTGTACGTGCAAGTCGTTCGACGCTGAGCCACCACGCAGCGCCGCCAAGTCGGAGCACGTAACCACGTGCTCATTATAAGACAGCCAAAATCTTTTTTGAATCTTACGTAAGTGTTACGTATATACGCTCGTGATTGTAAATTATTAAGGACGGTTCTCTATCTACTGTGACTCATGTCACGTGATAATTTGAACCTTATTTGGTTAGATTAATGCTAACAATCATTTATTATTAGTACTGAGATCTTTGTATCAGGTTTAATACATTGGTTTTGGGAAAGACAGTTAGTCTGGCTCTGGATCTAGGTCCCCAATTTTCTCAAGGTCACCGGGACCCCGGTCGGGTCCGGTCCCTCACGTATTTGGTCGCGTAGTTGAAATTGTATTGAAGGACAAAACGGCTAGTAATCTCAACCTATAAGACTGCCCGTACCCAAATCACATGGGTATCTAGATAAGTTAGATTAATTACAATCTTAAGTGAGAGGCAAAAAGTAACGGTTTTATCTAAAGAAAATCTGACAATACAAGGCTTTAGTACAGTGGGCTCCAGAGAAACCTCACCCCCTAGCAATGTAAAAAACCATGCAAGGGGGTGAGGTTTCTCTGGAGCCCACTGTACAGACCCGCTTGTAATTACATCTTGTCTAGTTGGTGTATTGTTAGGGAATTTAAGTTGAAATATATTTTAAAGAAAATTCATGAATACTTTGCTACTATTCAACTTTATTGCCTCCACGTCTGATAAGATTGAATATTTCAGCAACTCAATTTCATGTCACAGCTGTTTTCGTTGAAATAGTTTTGTGTTCTACCTACCTTAGTTTATATTTAGGTTGCCAGTAGCAATTTAGTATAACGGCATAGTAGACTGTTGTTGTTGACTGTAGATTTGTTGACCATTTTCTATTTTGTTTGTTAAGTAACCGGTACTTGTTGAAAGGCCAACACGTATCTTCCCATGCGTATCTGTTAACACCTATTCGAAAATATTATAAAAGCCAATTATTTTTGAAAGAGTAACCGTGAAGTTTCTTGCCGGTTCTTCTCCATAGGAAACGACCAACCGTGCACCTAGCTTCTGACGTTTCATACGTGCCCATGTAAGTTTATGTGAAATAAAATATTTTGATATAGATTTTGGTTTTATAACTATACTGCTGTCAACTGTTATACTAGTAAACACCTACATATAATTACTTAGGTAAGTTTAAAGAAGTCGCAGGCAAAAGATGAAAATCTTGCACACACATAACATAGTGGTTCCGTATCCAGCAATTTACTAAAACAAGATAAGTTTAAACTTTACATTTACGGAACGTGAACAATCACTGAATTTAGATTTCCTCATTTGAATCGATCATTTCGGCAGACCAATGGAATTTGTTCATTGCTAACCTTTTATATTAGCATTCGGAACGGGACCGCGGTTTGAATCAGATTCCGTAATGACTAGGTAAACGATACCTCTTACGGTTTCTTAGACGTTTAAGTATTTAAGCTTTCTTTGTATTTTTAAGGAATTTTCCTACATGAAGATCCAACATAAAGTTAATTAGACGGCATGTTTTGACTTTTATTAATAATAATAATAATTCCTTTATTGTCAGGCAACTAAGGCCCATATATAAAATACACAAAATATTCTTACAAAATAATAAACTAATACAACTTCTCCTAATAAAGAGGTCATCTTTTGCTGTGTCTGAGAATGAGGCCGAGACAAACATTGTTGGCAAAAATCAAATCTTTCTTACAATCATAAAGATTCTGCCCTTACATGGTTGGAAAACAAAACCATTGTGAAATAGACTCGATCAAGTTGCAATGTCTGTTTAAGAATCCATACATAATTCAACCCTAGTTTAAAGGGAATAATAAATATTTAATTATAGCAAAGGAAATATACCATATTTTAAATTTTAGAGATAGTCGGAAAATGTACATGAATATCTAGAGCAACTTATTTTTAATTACTATGAAATATTCATGTGGCGGGAGAGCGTTAAAACACGAAATTACCATAAAACCTAATTGCGTGCACCTCGTTACGTTTTTACACTTGTTTCATCAAGTTGTAAATGTTGTTGCGAATGAAACCTACTTGATTTATGTTCAGACGGCGTTACCTCTGAATTTGTTCTGAAAATACAGACTTTTATTTTTTTAGGTCAGCCTAAGTGCTTGGCTCTGAATATCCTTTTTCAGGACTCAGTGATGAATCTCGCTCTATCTAATTTTGAACGTGACAGAGACAAATTTTTCAGTACATTTTATTTTTATACACCAAAATGTTTTAACATTAATCTTAATTTTTGCTTGTTGAATTATATTTAATGTTATTAAACACGATGAAAATGAACAAAGAGGCTGGGTGGAAAAGAGTTATTTTTGTTTCGAGTTTCCTTAAGCGGAATAAATAAACATTTATTTTTCGGGAAAGCCTTTATTATCTTAGAGAGTAAGTAGATTAACTGGATTTATTAGGAATGTGATGTTTGGGGAGCGAATTATAAATCTTGGCTATTAAAAACGTGAAGACAGCATCAGAATTAACTGCTTTTCTCCTCGTAAAGTTGAGGGAATAAATTCTCTCACACGACATTGTTAAGTCCTGCTTTGATCGTGTGTAACTATGAATTTATCTACGTGGAACCTCATTCTTACTTTGAAAAAACTAACTTATAAAACTTAGTGTATTGAAAAAAGTGATTTTGCGGTGAAGTGAAAGTGTATCGATATATTTTATTAATCGCATTCTGTATTGTGTCGCTATGGTATCAACATTAATGGTATGGATAAAGCAACAGTCTGCACCACCACTACTATGAAAACGAACGATACTCGGGCTCGTAAGCCAGTAGAGCCTATGGGTAATGTTCGTTTCTCCCGCCATCCTATCCGTTAGCATTGAGCTGCCGATATCCATAAATATTATCATGCCTGGCTGTAGGCAACTCGCTTCATGTAAATACAAATTTAAGTTTCTAAGTTACGAATAACGCGTAAAACGAAATGGCAACCTCGTGACACAGAAGCATAGTAACTATGCTTGCTTTGTATGCACTAGTTCGCGCGCTCGCCGGCCGACGCTTGCGGCCGCCGCGCGCCGCCGCGTCAGTTGAATGAGTACCCTCGAAATACCACTGCGGGCGGACGTATGTCAAATTGCTCGGGCGGTCCCGTCAAAATCGGTTTAGTTTATAGTTACGCTAGTTTTTATTGAGTTTGTGTACTGTTCAATATGTGCAAGTAATATACTCTATTACCGGTAACTTTTTGTATATGTTTTGTGTTGAAATCCCGCCCTATACCGAACACTGACAACAAAAAAAGAGAGTGTTTGAAGAGTTTTTTGATTATAAAACATATAATAAACTCTATAGGAAAACCGACCAATTGTGTGTCGAACCACGCACAATGAAGGGTTCCGTAGGTTGGATGAATTTATCACGAGAACAAACAACATTGTAGTTGAAAAAAATGTTCTCCCATACATTCCAACTGCAAATGTAAGTTTGTTTGCATAATATTGAGAGATTTAGCATGTTTTTTTAAGACCACAGACAACTTATATATTCAAAATTTTAGGCTCCAGTAGTTTCAGAGACAAGGCGGGGGGGAAAGGTCAATTTTCTTCTATTTTCTTAAATATCTTTAAATGAAATAATTTTAAAATGATTAAAAAATATATTTGAGATCCGCGCAATAACCCCTTTCATTTGATATGTCACACAGTAGAGTTTGCAAAACGTACAAAAAAAAACTTTTATGCCCCCAAAAGTAACCCCCATATTCAAATTCATTATTTACGTTACATGTCCGTATTTCGGTCACAGAAATACATATGTATACCAAATTTCAACTTAATCGGTCCATTAGATTCGGAGTAAATTGGCTGTGACAGACGCACAGATAGCCAGCCAGTCAGACACACGAGTGATCCCTTTTTTTTTTGTGGGTGGGAAATTATCAAATAACTTCTACCGCTCTGGGCGGAGTGGGACGGCGTGTCAGACTTTTACTGACTAAAACCCACCCGTGTTCCTTCCGTTGCCTGTGTGCCGGGGCCGCGATATCCCTTCGGACAAACTCGAAACCCTGGCATGGCACGAATGATCCCTGGGTTCCGTTTTTCCTTTTGAGGTAGGGCCACCCTTAAACGTATTTTCATAAAAACTACCCTTTGCGGCCTTTTTTATACTGAATCATGATATGAACTGGCATCTTAATAAGCATGAAATGTAAAGTACCTATATTGAATAAGAAGGGGGCAGTAATAAAGAATAAGAAAATAGTCAATTCTGTGGCCTTACGTACGAGAGACAATATCCGTACAAAGGCAAACGATAAAAGAAATTCGTCCCCGGAAAGCTCGGCCTTCAAATTCAAAAGGCCTATAGCCAACATTAAGCTGGGATTGAAACCAAGATTATGAGAAAAGTATGTGATATTTATTTCTGCTTCAATGTTATGAGAAATTTTTATCCACACATTTAAAAAAAAAATATTATATAGTTGGAATATTTTCTTTTAAGGATTCCGAAAGAAAATATCTGGACGAGTAGGTAGATACTTACCATAAATGTCGGGGATATACAAAAAAATAATACTATCAAAGTTGAGACAGCTTCAGATTCTGTCCCAGATTTGGTATCGTAAATATCAAGAGCACATAAAATCACTCCTGTTTGTCCCGCTATAGCTAAAATAAACAAACAATTCCGTTTTAGTTCAACAAAAACCAAAACTAACAAAATCCTTACCAAAAAACCACGTTTACACAAAAAACAAACCACTTTTCGACCCAACTAAATCAATAACAAGCTCTCTAAGTTGCCTGCAACCAAAACATTGGATAATGTAAATTAGTTTAGCGCCCCAAGCAGTATCGGGTTGCTATTCCGTCAGACGGCAGACCTCTAGTACTTACCTACCTCCACTTTTTACTCGAACCGCGCTCAAACTTTGTTTGCCGGGTAGGTAAATAGTTAATACATTCTACTTCTATTTTATAAGTATTTCTTAGCCAACGGTGTAGTCCCCTTGTAAACTCCACCGTTAGCTAAAAATACTTGAGCATTAAGAATGCTTGTTTGAATCTCTTTAGGTTTTAGAATGAATAAACTTAATCGATATGTTGTAACTTATTTAAATGTATTTATTTTGTTAGTTAGACGTGCCCAGTTGTATTAGTTATTATGCTGAATACATAATTTAAAAAAATCAGATTTGTCAGGTTAAAATATGATGGATTTATTTATCAATAACCATTCTCTATGCCGCTTTCGTGAAAGCTCCCTTCCTCCTTAATTAATGCAGGTTTTAATCACTTGATTAGTAGCTTAACATAAAATGGCGTTATGGGGGACTGTCTTATGTAATTTTGACGTTCGAAAAGTGCTGATTCTCAGCCTAGTTTGAATAAATGAATTTTTATATTTTTAACATTGTGACTATGCCCTGAAGGTGTAGACAAAGATGTATAGTTCACCCTAATTTTGCTATTCATATTTTAACTTCCACGTAGGGAACCATTATTACATGAGACTAAAACAAGGAAACCTATTGCGTGAAATGTGGATTATTTATTTATGTACACACAGTAAAATAGATACAGATCCGAGATATTTATTATGTTATAAACTACAACCAACATCTGTCTGTGTATGGTACTTATATGCTGGAATGGTACTTTTTGCTCGTGTTGAAGCCAACAAATCGATGTTCTCGCAATATCGACTGAGAACTAATTCTGTTATTGGCACATCGACGATGTATCCCAGTACTCTTTCTATTCATCTGGGAATTCCGTGTGTGCTGGCTACGGTTATTTTCTGATTAGTTATAGCTTAGGTAATAATTAAACCGTAAATCACGGCGTTTAAATAAGATGCGGTGAATTGTACCTGAAATCTAGTGTCAGTAGAAAATTTAATAACTTTAAACTTTTAAATTTTATTTTTATTGCATTACAAAGTTTTTTTTTTTCTTCAAATGCTGTGCTTTTGGTATTATCGTGTATATTTTTAGTAATGTGCATTTTATTTGAGCAGAATAAACGATTTTTCTTTGTTTGTTTCTGGATTATTCTAGACTGAATTGTAATCATCCTGTACTGTAAACTAGTTTCACATTAAGACTACCTTAGATCAAGCGTTACAGCGAAAAAACACTTTTGCCGCATAATTATTCATTCAAATCATTTATTCAAGTAACATAGACTCATAATAACAATATAGGCACGCATAACATTTACAAATAAGATTAAAATAAATAAAATAAAATTAAATAAAAATAAAAAATTACAATTACAATCTAAATTCATAAAAAAAAAATCGTATTTAAATTAAAAAAAAAAACAATTTAATTCCAATATAATTGTTCGTCAAAGAAAGAAGGAAAGAAAGCGACACGTAACACGCTTGGAAATATACATTTTATAACTCCAAGCGCGCCACGTGCCGCTTACAGCAGTGAGTTATAACGGCACAATCCAGCCTTCCCGCGAGCGCGGCCAGCATGCAGTTGGCGCTCCCTCGCACGCGCCGCACCAGCGAAGTGCTTCGCTTGCGCATTGTTGCGTAAAAACAATCAACGCGGGCTTCCGCAAACATCGCTGATGCGCTGCAATAGCGGGGGAGCCCCAACATCATCCTGAACGCGTTATTAAACTGGACACGAAGAGCACTGTACGATTTTTGCGTGTAGTCAGACCACAGACTGCAGGTGTACATTGCATAGCTACCTACTTGATCATGTGAAGCTTGATTCAATAATCTCCTTTGTAGTATCTTACAACCACTTCAAAGATAACACGTAAGCTTAAGAATTTCCTTATCATGTCTTGTTTACAGCAACGATTTCACAAATCGTTAAAATTTCACGTCACACGAGTAACGTGGAACGTGGCTCCTAAATTACAGAGATTAAGGGTTTGTTCCACCCCCTTGCGTGAGGTAACGATGCTGTACTTTTATATTACTCTTAAGTTCCAGCTTGTTAGCAATTTGTGTATGAAAGTTGGGTTGGATGCCTCCAAGTAAATAGGCAGGTGATTTAATGTGACGTTACGATTAGATTCATTTGTTATACTTTGTTAATGAGCTTTACGGTAGATTGATGAGCTTAAAAGCAAAAGTTGGATTTGGACTTTATCGAGTAACATGCATCATAATGTTGATGTGATTTTAACTTAGACGAAATGACTAAACATAAATATTAATAATATCGACATTGATCTCATCGGGTACTCTCCCAAAATGCTAGGACAGCTTATAAATACTCAGTGATAATCTGTGAAAATCTACGAATAATTATTCATAGGGGATAATGGATTTAACTCTTAAGAAAAATCTGGTCGTCTTGGAAAAACAGTCTTGCAATTCAATCCTGGGACACAATGCGAATTGCATTCGAGACTCCATTTTGTCTGCCTGCACACATCAATTGATTTTTAAAGTGAGAATAAATTGGCCAATCTTCGATAGCACTTTTTTCGATGGCGAACGTATCTATAATGCGATTTTTAAATGGAGCAATTTTGGCCACATTTTGGTGTCGAATCAGAAATATATTTTAGATAGCTGTTCAATAATAGTTTGAGTTTTAATAAATGGTTTATTATATCAGCAATCTAATTAGCGTTTTCGTAATACGTTAATATGATACAGAACATCACATCGGTATTCCCCGAAGGGTTAGGTATCACGTAAAAATGTAAGTTACATGAACTCAAACTCAAAGCATTTATTTCAATAAAACCATTTACAGGCACTATTGAATTGTCAAGGAGTCAGTCATTCAAATATGAAACTATAGTTGCCCATTTCAAAGCGTAGTAGGTACCTATAGAGAAGAACGGGCAAGAAACCCACGGATACTCTGTTAAATAAAAAAAATGTTACTAAATATTGGTTACATCATTCATGTTGAAATTATACATGTGAGAACAATGAATGTAGAAAGACGTGCACGTTAAAAGCGTCCGTAATAAAACGATAAAAACAAAGAACAATTCAAAAATTAAAATAAATTTAAATAAGCAATGGCAGCTAAGGGATGACCAGTCCCAACTGACGGCACCCGTTCACGAACATGACGCATGGAAAATTGTTTATTAGTCTTAAGGTCTAGATTGTAATTAATTATTAATGTTCTGTTTATTATAGAATATTAAACAAAAACGAACAAAAAAATAAATTACTTCCATTCAATACTTCGTAACCTTCGTAACGTATTTTCTACTTATTATTTTTCAAACAAGGTTTCAAAGTAAACGCCTCGCTTAATGTTTCTTCACTCGAAGACTTTAACAACGTGTGTGCAACGAGTTTATCTTCCTTAGTCACCTTGAAACCGTTCGTATCGCCATAGTATAAGATATAAACAATCGATACTGAACGGCGGGGTGAGAAAATCGAATACACACTTGACTGATCTTATTTTATTCATGAGAAGTACGAATTGGTACATATGTATATACCTGTGTACACCGCTAATCTATTAGAAAGGTTTGCAAAATTCTGTATATCGCATTTGGATCTACAATGTATGCGTCTCGTTCTCTTGGATGGGAAAATTGTGTCGTTTTTTTTTTTTTTTGTGTGGGAAATCATCAAATAACTTCTCCGTCCGGAGGGCGTATCAGACTCTTAACGACTAAAGCCCACCCGTGTTCCTTCGTTACCTGTACGTTGCCCAGGGGCCACGGTATCCCTTTCGGACTTTCCCACGACCCCAGCAGGCATCGGTCCTAGCGGACCCCTTCCGTTGGGCTGACATCTCTTTGAGGCGCGCGTGGAACACAACGCGCCGTCGACCCGGGCCTGGTCTTTATCGGACGGCGAGCTACCCATTGCTCACCGTCCGCAAGCCCGCGCCCACGGTGGCCGGGAATCGGCCTGCGGTTCCCGACGCCCAGGGCGTCTCCTGAGGCGGCTAATGCGTGAGGGCGCGAAATTTGCCTCTCCCTCACGCGTTCCGCCTCCTCCTTCGCGAGCATTACTACTTCTCAGAAGAAGGTGATGGCTTCCCACTCGCTCTCGCTCCGTACCATGGCCTGGACCAGGGCCGGACGCGAGAGATCATTGCCACGGATCGCCTCCACAAGGTCACGGCGGTGCCCCACCCAAGCCGGCCAGACCTCCATCGTATGCTCCACCGTATCCTCCGGGCGATCCACACAGTGGTGACACCCGGGCGTTTCCTCCCGCCTCATGCGTAACAGGAACCTTATGAAACAACCGTAGCCGGTGAGGACATGCGTCAGGCGGAAGGTGAGGACGCCGTGGCGCCTCTCTAGCCAATCCTCAAAGAGGGGACTTATCGTTCCAATTATGGCGTGCCCATTGCGAATGGTCTTAGGCCGAAATCTATAAATGTCACTCAGAGATGCTTTGGCTTAGACATGGTCCCGTCTATATCTTGCAGTTATGGTATGACAGTTGTGCGACAATGACTGGAATAACGCTTACCCAAAGTACTAGCTAAGTAGTGTTTCTAGATCTCGGCCTTACACTTTCTCACTCCGTGATATTAATCAAATATATAATCAAATATAATATTCTTTAACTCTAGCATCCCATAAACCTCTTTTATATTTTCATCAGTTTCGATTTATTAAAGTTTGCCTACAATACAAGAATTAATTTAACAACGACATATGCTATCACGGACGTTTTTCTTCAACTTTTTAAAGCACGCCTGTAAAGCTCCCAGTCCGCATGACTTTTTCCGACATATTCGACAATAATCGTCATATTTCAGCCAATTTATATAATATACACCAAAACCTTCCGCATGAATCACTCCGTCCATTGGTGGGAACCATATGAAAATCCGTTTGATCATTTTTGAGTTTATCGCGTTCAGACTGACAAATGCAGCGGGAGACTTTTTTAAATAATATGTAAGGATAAGGATATAAATGAAAATAGAATTGGAAATATTGCTACACCTTTTTCTAATTACAAATTTTTGGAGAAATAATGTTCAGAATGTATGCCTTTACCAGTTACTAACTTAATTAAGAGAAAACATGACATAAGTAAGTCTATAAAGCTCACCAGTTTCTCAATTTGGAAATCCTCTTACCTGCCGCTAATGAAGACCAGCTATCTAATTACGTAACACATTTTCGTAAACGATTACGACATTTTTTTTTCATTTTGACAGTTCAACATCATTCATTGCGTTATTTACGTTGTTCAGCAGATTTTTTTTTCGAACTTATGAAGCAATGGTTTAGCAATCTGTTTCAAAACTATTCAGATTCTGATTGATCGTGTATTACGCAATTAGTGTACAGAATACTAAAACTTGATTAGCATAAGTTTTGACTAGTTTACAATATTATAAGTACTCTAAGTAATAATATTTGTAAATGGTTACAAATGAGTATTCCAACTTAGTCTGTAGGTACAGATAAGTCAAGATTAAGGGATTTATGTGTTTATAACGTGGGTGTTTGACTGGTTGCCAACTTTCCATGTAAATAACGGTGTTTTATAAAACATAGTGAAACTACCCTACTCAGCAGTCGTGAACAAATAATGGGCGGTTGTAATTTTACTTTAGCAAAAAGTCAACATGAGCTCAATGTGGGCTGGGCATAGGTAATGACTCTGCGGAATTGCGTACGCGTGCTGTACATCTAACTAGTATATGTTGGAGTACCGGAGACTGATTAATTTTATTTTTTCTATTTTGTGCACACTATGTCTCAATAATTCTTTCAATAACAGTTTAGGGGTATGAGGAACAGGGTGTAAAGTTCACTCATCCACCATAGAAAAGGGAGGATCCTCCGACTAGACGGGTGTCGTGTCTGGCGGGCAACTGCTCAGTGGTTGAAGTCGGGAGCTTGTATATATGTCCATCGCACGGTAAACTCTAATTGCGCGATGCAGGATTTGTGTGACGTCAGGTCTTTGATGCGTAGTTCGCATGTGGCGATGTATATGCCGCCACAGCAGTTTAAAATTTTAGATACTTATTAAACGTATTAATTTGTTTATTTGCTTATCACAGACCGACGGTTCCTTTTGTTTTTCTAATGTAATTTGCTGTCTATGTTACACCTTTGTCAATTTGCCGTGTTATAGCAATTTCATACAATTGTCCAACAATAACAGTTGTGATTTGATTACTCGGACAGTATAAGTTGGTAAATCTACTAAACTATTGTGTAGGGTAAAAACATTCTAAATATTTTATGCACATTATCTGGCCAATTAGGTATATCATATGAAAATGACCTGCATGGATAAATAATATTACCAATGGAAATACATTACATTTCATGCGGTAAAAAGTTTTGATAATTAATTTGAATAATTCATGTTACTATCGTAAAATATCCTACAATACAGATAGTACTACCTACAATACAGATAGTATAATATATTATATTATTATACGAATATCTCTGAGGATAGTAAGCATAGATAAGAGAAACACGGTTCTGTACTTCAATTGCCCTGGGGCACGCTCGCAGCGGCTTTGTACTAACTGGAATTATTTTTTTATTTACTTACGAGAACACTTTTGAATTATATAACATTATAGTTTGTAATGCCTTGGGCAAAAATAGGGGCCGCAGAAATTACCGTGGTTGTTGCCAAGCGATTCTGATTGTGAAGAAAAACTGAATAACTCATCAACACAGAGCTGAAACTACTGAAATTATAATCATGGTAGTTAATTTTCTTACAGTTACAGAACTGTCTGCTTGCTTTATAAGAAACGTCTTTTCGAAAACAAAATTAGAATGAGATGAAAAGGAAAATATCTAAAGTTACTGGGGGTACAGTTATTATGAAAAATCTCATTCCTTTGGTCAACTTGAAACTTGGCTTGAACACAATGCGTATAAATTATGTATAACGCCTACATTCATCAATGGTCATTATGTCCTCAAGCTATTGTTCTATCTCATATGTTTGCCACAACTGATGAGCAGTTTCGGTCTTTTCGTTTTTCACAAATACATTGTTTTGATTGAAAACAAATTAACAGGTAGCTCCAGACAATAACCTATAAACCCACGCAAATAAATGAAGGTAGCTATAATCCTTTCAATTGTTTATTCATTAAACAACCGAACGTAGTTACAATATGGAGGTATATTTGTAGAGGGCGTGTCTCTAAATCTATACTAATAATAATATTATAAAGAGGTAAAATTTGTGAGTTTGTATGTAAGGGGTAATCTTCAGAAATTACTGATTTGATTCCAAAAATTATTTCACCAAGGGAAGCTACAGTATTGCCGGGTGTCATTATGATATGTATATTCAAGAAATTTCACTCCGAAGTATCGGGCAGAAGCTAGTTTTTCAATATTTTTAAATATTCCAGAATAGAAATAGACATCGTGGGCATTTAAATCTCCATTTAATTCAATTTTCTTATTGTTACAGGTAAAATTACTAAAGGATCACT
This sequence comes from Agrochola macilenta, assembly GCA_916701695.1. Lineage (NCBI taxonomy): Eukaryota > Metazoa > Arthropoda > Insecta > Lepidoptera > Noctuidae > Agrochola > Agrochola macilenta. The sequence continues at coordinate 14,147,222 of OU753558.1, forward strand.
TTGAACATAGTTTGGACAAAAGGACCAGACGGACGTGAGAAATCTCTAAATCATACGAAAGCATAGTGCGTATTTTTCTGTTCCTTTCTTCTTGTCTATTTATATGTGTGTACATAAACTGTTAAATAAATAAATGAATAAATAGTGGTAGGTTGGAGGTAATCTCCAAAATATATTTCTTGCCAGTAATTATTTACCGAGGAGTTTATGTGCCACACACGTATGGCAAAAATGCCTTTTATTACGTCGAGCCTTTGAATTATGGGCTCTATCTATATGACCCAGCTTCTGTTTACACTCGATTGTGCGACTGTATGTTTGTATTACTAACCAGATACTATAACTTATACTCTGCTCTTTTTATGGTAACTAATGTGACACCGGTATTTATTTACCTTTTTTTACATAGCTTACACCGCGAGTTGGTTAAAAATCACACTTAGTTCTTTAATACTTCATTTGTAAACCAAAGTTTTTCAACGCGATAATACCATTAGTTCGATATCTTGTTCCTGAACATTCAGTTAACACACCGAGGTTATTGCAAAACAATTGCGTTCGTTTGATCCCTTGCTGCATCGTTATTACTTACCCTATTCGTTATGCAATTAATATGTAAGATATTCAAGATATAATACACTTTAGAAACACGAATATTTGTAGTTTTCTCGATAGAAAAAAAAACCAAAGTAATCCCTAAAAAACAACATAAACACTTATATTACGGCGTAAATACTTTACGGAAGGTCATTTGTTTTTTAATAATAACAAAACTACATGTTTTCGATAACGTATACATTTTACATTTTCAAAATGTGTATTTGTCTTAATAATACGAAGTAAATACCAAAATTAGCGCACGAACTACTGATTTTTATCACGCTCTATCCCATCCATTAACAGTAAAAGCTCGGTGCGCCCTTAACGATGAATTTAGCTTAAATTGAAAACTTCGATAACTGAGTAACCACTGGCAGGCTATCTGAAGACTTCAGAAAATGGACACTTAGGAATCAATCAATCGTATAACCCACTTTGAAACGCTTGTCATATGGTTTGTCACTGGGTTTCCGCACATCGTTTTCGGGTGACCACTGAAAATCAGCGTTCCCCCACTTCATATTATAGCATTATGCTGAGTGGAAGCCGGCAGCTGCATTTCGTGACTGTGTGCTTCAGTCACGAAATGCAGCTGCCGGCTTTTGTATGATTATAGATCCGTTTTGTGTTTATTCCAATTAATTTACTTTTATGTGCACGTGTTTCTGTGATAAATAAACCTGTTTAACTTTCGTTCTTTCCTTCTATAATAATCATTTCATAAAATTAACAGAGTATTAGTAATAGGTACTTGCATGAAATGACATCTTCATATCAGAAACGTTTGTATAAACATTGGAATAATGTGGACGTACCGTAAACATTATGAATTGCGAACAACGCATTGTTTGAACAAAGTTAAATAAGGGGAATATAGTATTCGTAACATTTGCATTTATCTACTTTAACTATTGATTGAAAAGGGTACACATGCGGTATGCTCTGTTCATTTTATGATTATTTATATCTAAAATCTTTTATTAAGCTTAGAAAAGTTCTGGGATAGAGATAATCAAAAAACTATTTGAATAGAGATGTTGACTAGGGAAAAAAATATCTATTTAGTCCGTCAGTCACATAATAAAAAATATTAGACACGTATTTTTTGCTTTATCATATTAATAAAAAACTTTTTACAAAAAAAAAACAACTGACTTCCGAACAAAAACACTACAAAGTGAAAAATAACACGGAAGTCGGTGTCTTTGGTTTTGAATTTTCGTTTTTTGCCACCGACTTCCGAAATTAAAGTAATTTTTCACTTTGTAGTGTTTTTGTTCGGAAGTCGGTTGTTTTTTTTTTGGAAAAAGTTTTTATTATTCACTTTTTAGTTGTGGTACCTACCCCACACAAATTCGAATACCAGTATCTGCTATGTAAATAACAGTCAGCTAATAACTCAGTATCAAATATACCGCGGAGTAACGTCATGTTACATTTTAACTTAATGTATTGCCGTAATAATTTGATTGCGTAAAAAAAGAAAAAATACGTGTCCAATATTTTTTAATAATCTACGTGACGGACAAAACATTTTTTTTCAATATCCCTATTACATAGCACTTAGCTCTGAAATAATAATTTGGCTTTAGCATGTCTCATACATACAAATCATTGTAAGCAACGACCCAAGAATAGAGCCTCACCAGATTTCGCGGGAAACTCCATTTAAGAGAAAATCCCACACCCGAAATGGTACAGTTTAAAATTATCCGGGAAGCGGCTCCATTTGGACACGCTTTAACGCTTGAACTTCCAGCCTTTCGCTCCTCACACAGACGTAGATGTTTTGAAACACAGAGATATTGCAAATATTTTACATAATTCGCGATGAAAATGATTGCTATTTTGTGTAGAAACATAGGCAAGACTGAATTGATTCGGGATTGAAATATTACACGATACGTATTACGTTTGCATGTTAATAAATTAATATTTAGGTACGTAGACGTGTGAATATTGCACAGAAACATTGTATGGGATTAAGTTGCAAGAGAATTCCACATATCTATGTACCACGATACCACGACAGGTACTTGTAGAGGTTTACTACCTGCTACAGAGATAAAAGCTAGTGGTGTAGTATGTATGTCGGTAGGTAGGTATGTAAAGATCATAGCGGTTGTCATTCGGCTCATTGAGTAGCTTCTTAGTACACTTCAGTGATATAATTTCAAGGATTGTTTTAATTTTACGTAAACTGCTCAGATATGCAGCGGTATTAACGCGTGGCCTCGAAAGCGGTAGTTCGGCGCGACAAAGTAACATTGAGCCACTTGTCTCAAGCTCCGCCACTTTTGAATATGCATGATGAGCCTCGAGCCTAACGGGCGCCCATATAGACCTACTCGAGTGGAACCCGTTACTAACTCACGAATAACCGAAAATGAAACCAACAAGAACAAAGAGCAGTGTATTGCTCAAAGTGAAATTAATCCCTTAGTCCGATCTGTATGTGGCACCCGCATTTATCTATGATGAATATGTAACGGCCTCTGTGGAACGTTTCACATTCATCAATATAGGGTTCGTGTGTGTGTGTAACGATTAGTTGGCAACTGAAGTTGTTTATTTGTTCGCATAAACATAAGCCCGCGCTGAATATATATTAATTGGAACTTGGTTTATTTTTTCGTAGCTTATTGGCAGGCTGCAAAGACTCAGATTAGCTAGTTTTAGAGCGTACGGTTTACTCTGAAGCGATTATAAACAGTTTTGGCCGTTAAGAATTCAGGTCGCTTCAGTGTCGACCTTCAATTTGGAGGTACGAAGCGGGAAAGGGAAACTAGAGCAATTCTGCTCGTAAGAATTATACAGATAAACGTCTTCATTCTTCTTGATGACCTAAACTCAATTCAGTTGGAAATCTTCTTCTATATAAAAGTATCTCGGATTTATTCTCTTGCACTGGAATGTCTGGTGGTTTGTGCTTCTGGGACAAAAGCAATTTTCGTTAAGAGGCTATTTGGGGGCTTGCAACGGGAGTTTGGCGGTCTTCTCTCTATTTATTCGGTCAGACAATTTAGTAGTTTATACTTACGGGTATTTTAGCAAAATGAAAAACTCTATCAACAAAATTGTAACGTAATTAAGCAAATTGTTACTCGGTTTCTTTAGGGGCTAGTTTAGAGTATAAAAGTAGACGTTGAACACCGCAAACCTTGTAACAAAACAATGCAAAACAACAAAAGTTTTCCCTAATTAAATATAACTTCGCAACTGGCCCATTTGTTCTAATTAACAACTTTTAATTTTATCATCTAGAAAACAAACTTTCATTCTCGTTCTTGGGAAATTCAATAAAGTTCCGTGAAGCCAATCGCGCCGGGATTCCCGCGATGTAGTCAAAGCACGTTTTTTTTGTTTCAATAAGGATGCGCGTGTCATGTGGCACAATACCTCTGCTCGTGACGTGCTTCGCCAACTCTTGTATTGTTTCAATATTTCGTGTATTTCCACAAAACACTGCAGCTTCTCTTCATCTTTTCGAATGAAATCCTCTATTTCTTAAATGTGATTGGAAAAATATTTCTTTGTATCCCGACCATGTTGCCATTATCCCTCCAGAATAACGAAATGGTAAGAAAAGGGACGTACAAGTTGTTCAAGTCCTTTTCTGTGATGTAAGCTTTCTCCGCCGATTGTTTGACCGTCGACCGTCTTATTCCGCCACAAACGCGATTGAATAACAAAGAAACCACAAAACATTTTCACATTTAAAATATTCAATTGTTTGTGAAAAAGAGCAGTGTTTAATCGCGCGTTTTATACAACCATAGGAGGTTCAATATTATAATCTAATTTGTGCAATAATGTATTCTGTGCATCGAGTATGATTAATCATTTTGCCTGTATTATTATCGCTTCAAGAATTTTCGATAAAATAGGTTACCTGTATTTTAATTGTGACCTATCTATAATTAAATAAAGTGAATTATTTGTGTCTATCAAATACTAAATAATGCAGTGGCTAGAAGACCACGTGTAATAACATTATTCTAGCTTTTAGAATTCATACGGAAAGTTCTCGTATAAAGTGTATTTTCCTTATCATGAAAAGCTAGGTATTACATGCCTAGTGTTACAGTTATTTCAATAAATTTTATTGTAATCTCTGGCGACTTCACTCTACACATACATATATTTTTGCCAGTAATTATTTAAATAAGTAAATGGTGCCTATAGCCGAGTATAAAATATTTATACGGAATTATCATCAGTATTCAACGAGCCGGATAATCTCTTCTCCTTATTTCCATAATCACGCCGGGTGCGATATTCAACTCACTCGACTAAATAATCTTGACTCTTAATTCTGACTTAACAGATAGTGTGTATTAAGCCTGTTCTCTTATATCTCTTTACTATCTTAAACGCTTATTTAACTGAGTACTCTATCTAGTTGACAACTGGAAGCAGCTCCAAGGGATACTAGAATTCAGGTCAATTGTTGCAAAGTTATGTAGTTTCAGAGCTTTAGAAGATCTCTTGTCAACTTCTGTAATTGGTTTAGATTTTCAGCATATTTACTGGCCACAGAATCGATCAGGCGTTTGAAAAATAACGAGTTGTATTTACTACTAAGTAGCGATTCGCCGGCGCTTCGCACGGTTTTTACGACTTGACAAAACATTGAGATTTCTTTATTATACTTAATCTGAGTGTAATATTAATGTGTTATACATTTAAACCTTCCAGAATAAATGTCGAAAATGTTGGTGAAAACGGTATTAAAATCCGTTGCGGAGTTTACAACAACAACGCGGTCACACAGACAGACACGAAAATTGACTTAAAATTTATAATATGTTCAAACTCGGTGAATTTTGTACCACGTGAGACAAATAATTGAATTTTTCGAGTGAGTTTGGGTTTTTACTAATTTGGGCAAAAACTACCGAACGCCTGATACGATCCTTAAATACTCCTTTCGCTTTGTTTGCGTTCATACATCTGGTCATACAAGCACGCCGGTTACAAATAATATGCACCTGACCTTTCTGAAAAACATCACCAATAAGGTCACTATATGCGCTTCTAGCTCTCGGCGCGGCGTTTCCAATCACATCTGTCTTGTAAAATACTTTTTACTCGTCACCTGTGATTCATCCTCTCAACATGATCAAACCATCAAAGCATACTCTTTAAAATTTTTGTCACTACATCTTCTCTTAAACCGCACTGTTATCTTTTCACATCATTCCTGATCATTCATAATACCTAATAATAATACCTAATGGATCTTGACCGTACTTTCGGGATTGTCTTGGTAGCCGTGAAATACCTCTCCACTCCTCGTAAGCACCTCAGGAGATGTTGCTCCCTTGTCGCTACAACACTACGTGCTAGCGACGGTTTTCAGGGGCCCATTATTGAGTCTGCAAGTTACCCCCTGCAATTTTATCTATGTATTTTATATAAAAAATTGGTCAAGCAGGGGCCATAGTCTTTCCATAGTTCTAGATATCCAGTTCACTTAAATCACCCAAACCCATAATCCAATATCTTTGTTTCCATATCCTACAATAGTCCTACACCAACCGGGGGTTGTCCTTGGGTGCACTTGCATAGTGTGAACAGGGATAATCGTTGGTCGTTGCCTCATTTAATTAAAAACGTCTAACGGGCCTCTGCGACTTCGGCCCCTCGTACGCCTTCCAAAGGTCCGGGACTCCAGGGTCCCGAGAAATGTCAAGATAACTCAATCAATCAATCATTTATTCTCTCTTCACCAAGCTGACTTAAAGTTATTCTGTACAAAAGAAATGTCTCAGCTGTATTCCACCTTTGTGAGAGACTGGTGCCTGATATAGGTTTTTTAGAAAAAACCTGTGTTACAGGTCACCATTATGGTAACTAATTATTATACCATTACATTACCATGGTAACTAATTATTATAAACCTAATAAACTCACGTCAATGGTAAACAGAGTGAAATAACTACATGAACCGCAAGCTAGGATTACTGAGCGACAAGTTCTACAATTCACTAATCAATTTTCCCAACACGGAATACAGAATTATTTGTCATTTCGTACATCAAGCTCAACAATTCCATTTTGCATTTGTGTGCAAACAATGTTTGTATCACTTCCAAATATTTGAAATGTACCTACGGTCAACAAAAACATATTTAGGTAGCTAAACTATTCTTTTTTAACTCATGTTGAACGTCTGCTGAGTAATTAAATTATAACGCAAGATACAAATAGCAAGCACTGGCGGAGTTTATTGTGTTAAAAAGTTTTTTGGCACGCATTTACGATGAATATTGATCCTCTAGGCAAAAACTTTTTTTTTCTAAACACAATCTGTTTTGTTGACTGTACAATAATTTCCATGGATGTAATTTAATACATGTGGCAGGACGTCATAATTTGTTTTGTTCTATTGCAACCTTTTGGACGCTCGTAAAATATGACTCTGTTCTAATTGAAATATTTTTGCCGATGTATTCCTTTTTTTGAGATGGCATGTTTTTGACGTATGTTCGAACACTATGTCGGTTTTCCGGTGAAAATTTGAATCTCGGTCACGCTTTTTACTATTTCAACTGAAAGAAGCAATGAAATAGTAGTTTTCAAGTTTGATTGGATTCTTGTACAATTTTTTCGGCAGATTACTGCTAAAGCAAAGAAAATATTCTGTTACTTATTATGTCGAGTTTAATAAAGAAAGAAAAATAAATGACCCAGAAATAGAAAAAATTTGCCGACAGTACCTCAACAAGCTTTTAAGCCCACGTTATGATGAATTAGATGAATCATATAAAACAAAGCGTGTTAGCAATGTCAATGTTGTATTTTCTATGTTTTATATTAAAACGTACGTTTCCTATAAGTTTAGCAAACATATTTAAGAATACAGATGATGTCTTAGAACAACGTTGGCTACTAAATTCAAAACACAAATACCAATGCAGAACAATGTTGCACTCTGAAATCAAATTGAATCAGAAAAGTAAATCCATTTTATCAATAGTCTGAATAAAAATAAATAATAACAGTAGCTATTTGTTGAATACAGCAAACAAGAGTTCAGATATTATGCAGATAGGTCGAAGCAACTAAAAACAGATCAAATAAATTCGTTGGTGTAGTTTCGGACGCACCAACCGAAAGTAATCCGTTTATTTCGCTGACGTCGTTTTATTTTTTTTAATTTGTGCGTGGAACACGATTTTTGCTAGGTCTTTCCATAGATCAGGGCCATGTTGTCGAGTTACAGCCATTAAGGGAGGGTCTTAATGGAACGACACCCGAAACGAGAAGGTCCGTTGTCGTAAATTGACGTTCTGCCACAGACTTCCTATGTTCTCAATCTTGGGATAAACATTCGTACACATCGATATTCCGGTTTTGTTTTACCTAACAATGTACGAGCCATTAATTCAACCCAACAATATAAGAAGTAAAATGAATATTGATTTATTTCTGCAATCTTTTATAAAGCTTTTGTTCACGAAGACTTTGCCAGTAAAGTTCGATTTTATGGAAAGTATTTGCCGGTATATATAATATTAGGTTACAAAATTAATTAATTGGAAACCCGAGGAAAGTGAATTAAAATTTTCCATGGTTTTATAGAGATGTTGTGTAGTTCTAGAAACTAATAAACTGTTGTGTGTGAATATTTCTGAAAGGAATTCATTACATAAGATGACTGATTCGCTCTAATTAATATTAAGTTGTAGTAAGTTACAATACTAAGTTAAACATTAAGCTTTAATAACTTATATCAATATTAAGGACTTAAGTGGCAAGTCAAACTACATTTCATCTTTTCTTGAACTGCCTTAATTTTTTTTGTAACAAACTTGGACCTATCTGGAATGATATCAAGTTAAACTATTAAGCTTTAATAACTTATATCAATATTAAGGACTAAAGTGGCAAGTCAAACTACATTTCATCTTTTCTTGAACTGCCTTAATTTTTTTTGTAACAAACTTGGACCTATCTGGAATGGTATCAAGTTAAACTATTAAGCTTTAATAACTTATATCAATATTAAGGACTAAAGTGGCAAGTCAAACTACATTTCATCTTTTCTTGAACTGCCTTAATTTTTTTAGTAACAAACTTGGACCTATCTGGAATGGTATCAAGTTAAACTTCATTTGAGCTGTAATATTTGTCGTGGCACGGAATAACTTTGACAGTTTAGCATAGTTTCAAAGAAGATTCACGAGATTTAAAATTCAAATGAGTTCGTAATATCTAGATATATTGTATGGATGTTCCGCGATCTACGGACAAGTTTACTTTGTATTGAAAATGTTCTGCGTGGAGCATATCCGCCTGGAGCGTCACTCGCCCCTATTCGTCTTCTTTCTTAAATTATTTCACAAAAATGAACCTTAGGTACCACTGAAGATGATAAAAAAAATGTTTAAACACGGTTCTTTTTCACACAGCGATTAAGAAAATAATGGGGCAATACAATTATATAATCAGGGAAAGGGCGGAAGTGCCGTCCATTTCAAATCAACTGAAAACAATTCTCTGGAGACATTCCGACTTTCTCCTTTACTCCGGTGACCTGTTCCAAACTCTTGAAGCTTACAAAAGTTTTTAGTACAGATTGTCAGATACCGTGATACTTAATTTAGATAAATGTAACCGTTTTGTCCTTATGAAAACCTTTATTAAAACTTTACCGAACTTTATTTGAGTTGTTACTAACCCAATATATTAAGACGAAATTTCATCCCAAACTTCGCCTTAAATATTTAGTTAGCAATAGGGAAAATATCCATCACAATAAAGCCCTGAGTCAACTAGTATTAAATGTTATTTTCAAACGAAACTCGGGTGTATTATAATGTTAATCCGAGGGCTTCTTACCAGCGAACCTATTTCAATAAAATTATACGTTACTAGCGGGGAGGCTACACATTCAAAAACATTTGCATTGATATTGGGTCGAATGAACGTACCCTTTGTAGTGGGCAAGCGTGCTCATTGAAATCACACGGGCTTGCCGCAAGCGTCCAGGTGCCTTACAGGTATTCATCAATAGGCTACACGTCATTGTCCATATATGAAAGCTTTGTATGGTAACATGTGGTAATCTAATATTCTGTATATAATCTTGTTCTGAGTGAGTTCTTGTCCTTTTGTCACTTCATCAGATGCTTCCTTTGCTCGATGCACCTTTGTTTATGCAAGTGCAAGTTACAATAGGTGAGTGAGAGCCCGTTTATATATCGCAGCCATCTGGTTAAATTTGCCAGCTAATTTGACGCCTAGGCCATTCATTAAATAGCTGAAGGACAACTAGCCAAGTGATTGAGCGCAACGTTTAACCAGATGGCTGAATGTCGTGTAGTCATTTAGTTAAACTGGGTGAAATAGGTTTGGTTAGGTCAGAACTGTGACCAACCGCGCGCGAGCCGTGTGAGCGCTATTTCCGAGTTGCTCACAGATTTTTTTTCACCATTTGAGTCGCTTGGCTGAGTCTTGGTTAGTCATCTTCAAATAGCGGACCTTCAATACGCCAAGTTGTTAAACGTTGAATGATTCTAGTGTTCAATAAATAGTGAGAATGAGTAAGACGCAATTATCTTTTATTATATGTTATTTTATTTTTCGACGTAGTCACCTTTCAGATTTAAACACTTTGTATATCTTTTCTCTAATCCTAAAATTCCCTTTCTAAAAAAATCTTCTTCCTGATCCCTTAAAAAATCATTTACGGCGGCGACTACTCCGTCATCATCTTCGAATTTCTGGCCCCTGAGATGTTCCTTTAAGCGCGGAAATAGGTAGAAATTACTAGGAGCAAGGTCCGGTGAATATGGAGAATGTTCCATCAATTCGAAGCCAGCTTCTTGAATGGCAGCCATCGCAACTCTGGACTTGTGCGCAGGGGCGTTATCTTGGTGAAACAAAACAACTTTAGCGAGTTTGCCACCCCGTTTATGCGTATTTCCTCACGCAACTTTGTTACTTGTCCTGCGTACATAGTCCCCGTAATAGTGGCTCCATGATTAAGATATTCGATCATTACCACCCCTTGGCTGTCCCAGAAAAGAGAGCCCATGATCTTTCCGGCGGATAGAATCGCCTTAAATTTCTTTGGAGTTGGAGATGACGGTCGCTTCCAAGTCATGGACTGTTGTTTCGTTTCCGGGTCATAATGGTGAAGCCATGTTTCGTCCATAGTTATGAATCGAGCCAAAAATCGGTCAGGATCTTGTTGTAACAAATCCAAACAGCTTTGTGAAATTCTCAGTCGAGTTTGTTTCTGCGCGTCAGAAAGCATTCTGGGCACACAGCCACTTTTTTCATACCCAAATGGTCGTTTATAATATTATGGACACTTCCTATCGAAATCTTTACTTCTTCAGCTATAAAACGAACAGTAACACGACGATCCGCCAAGACAATATTTTCAACTTTTTTAATCATTTGTTCAGTCACTGCCGATATGGGGCGTCCCGTTCGTGGGTCGTCGTTAGTGGAAGTTCTTCGTCGCTTGAACTCAGCACACCAACGCGCAACCGTAGAATATGGAGGAGCATGAACCCCTAATGTTGCTCTCAAGTCTTGATTTACCTGCTCCGTAGTAAAATTTTTCAAGCAGAGACATTTTATTACCACGCGAACTTCAATTTTATCCATTTTTAAGAACACGTTCCGAAACGACGCAAACAATAGACTTCTACTTTTAAAAAACAAAAGAGAATTAATTGCTTTTTTTATTTTCATCTTAACTAATGTCTGAGAATGTATCGCATTCTCACTATTTATTGAACACCCCTCGAAGTTCAATTAACTATCGGCCTAGGTATCCAATTCGATGACGGCGTTTAAGGATCGGCCTAGGCTTTCAATTACCTGGCTAATTTAACCAGAAGGCTGCGACATATATGTACATAATATGAAAAATTGTACAGGTGCATTTGGAGTTTAACTATACAACGTTGTTATTTTTGATTTATATTAACAACATAAACAGTGTTAAAACATCGGGCAGTATCACACTTTATGCAGATGATACTTGTCTATTTTACTTTGGTGACAACTTAACTGATATTGTGAAAGAAGCTCAAAATGATTTGAATATTTTAAATAAATGGTTCCTGTCAAATTTATTAACTATCAATACAAAGAAAACCGCATACATGGTCTTTGCTGCAAAAAACAAAGAAATTCTCAATCAAATCCAATTAACAATAAACAACGAAAAAATTACAAAATCAAACAGTGAAAGATACTTAGGTCTCATTTTAGATACAAAGTTAACTTGGAGACCCCATATTGATCATATTAAGTGTAAAATATCTCCTTTGATAGGAGCGATACGCCGAATATCTATTTGCATTCCTAAAAAAGTTCGCGCAATGATCTACAACTCTCTTGTTAAACCCCATATTGAATATCTCATTGAGATATGGGGAACTGCAGCAAAATCAAACGTCCAAGAAATACAAGTTCTGCAAAATAAAGCAATAAAAACACTTTTTAACTATGACTACCTAACACCAACCACCAAAATTTACAATGATACAAAAATACTTAAAATTTGCCAATTATACATACTTAAAACATGCACTCTAATACATAAAATCATAACACAAGGTACGCATTCACAATTAAACTTTAAAAAGAAAACTTACACATACAACGCTAGACGACGAGACAAACTAGAATTAAGGCCACCCAGGACTAACTATGGAAGAAAAAATATACTGTACGAAGGAGCAAAACTATATAATCAACTACCTGATGATGTAACCAATAGTGACACCATGTATACATTTAAAAAAACCCTAGAAGAACACGTTAGAAAACAACACTAACATTACCGATTGTCACCTTTATCTCTTAATTCTCATAGTGTGAACACAGAGAATCGCACTTACTTTTATATTTTTATCTTACTTTTCTCAATATGTTAAGTGAACTGTAATGTTCTTTTTTTTTGAGAAATAAATGTCTTTAAACCGAACGTGTAACGTTAAATGCGCAAAACCTCAGACACTCGATGATTTTTAATTCAACTGACCTATTTCAGGGAGAAAAAAAATCATTAAAAAAATTTAAATGTTTTTATGTGCTGTTTTAGTTTTGCTGGCAATTCTGATCGTTTCTTGCGTCTACGACGACGCTCTACTCAAGGGAGGGGTCGTCTCCGGGCCGTTTTAGTGGGTTTGCGCATGTGATGACTTGACCTATTAATAAATAGATACGGCAAAGTTTTTAATGAAGATTTTTTGAAAATTGTGACCTCTATTAAAAAGTGGTTCAATTGATTCTGCTCGTTATTCTGATCAAACTATTTTCAGGTTTTGCGCATTTAACGTTACACGTTCTAGAGATAAAAATTTCATACGAATGCTAATAAATTGTTACTTTCCGACATTTTTGTTGTTATAAGGTTGTTTTAAATATTGCTTGTTTTCCTAGTTATTTACTTGTTAGAATCCGATAATTGTCTTTTTAATAATACGAAAGCTATCTACCACATTTTACTTTTTATACAACCGAAATTGATTTAACAAGGTACTTAAAACGTCTTTTAACGGTATTCTAAGTCAAGTACATAATAATTGTAATGGTTCGTCTTTTAAAACACTCGACTATATTTTTGTACGAGTGTCAATTTAACCGTGAATCAAAGTGTTCAAGAGTACTTCTGATAGATCTACAGTTACTTTATTTACTTTACTTTAACGGTTTTTGATTAATAAGTTTTAATTTATGCAATACTGCCTGTGAAAACACTGCAAATAAACGCATAAACATAAAAATAAAATTCAATTATAATACTTTCTTTGCCAAATCCTGAATGAAAACTTAATAATAATGTAAATCAAACGTAGCACGTTTGCTGTAAAAAGTCCATGTACGCAAAATTCCGCGCAAAAAGAAATAAACTAAAAACTGAAATAAATTGTAGCACGAAAAATACAGAGTGGCTCGCTAGTAATAAACATGTTTCCATCATTACAAATTGTCTGCCGAACTGCACCCGTTGGTGAAAATATGGGGAACACAATCTGACCCATCAAATGGTATTAAAGTGCCTACTTTGCATACAAAGCACATTTTTACAGCTGCGCTATTTTACAGCGTTATCATAGGCCCATGCGGTTATACCGACCGTTCCCTTGGCGAGAGTTGTAGTCACGACCGATGGACTAGTGAAGTTCTCTGTAACGACTACGATTTATTTGATGAACAATGTTTTTGTAGTGGCTGAACCCTCGGGAGCAAAGGGACTGCGTTCGCGTCTACCCACGTCCCGTTATAATAGGGGCAATATTGATTGTCACTTGTCCCATAGAAAACTTAGAGATTTGTCTCGAGAGACACGTCTATTCCTTTCCAAATTGTTAGTTGCCCGGGATAATGTCGTAATCATTTAGGAAAAACGTTTACTTAGGGTTTGTTTTTAGAAAGGGGAAAATTAAGCCTTTAGGCATTGAAATAAGCGATAACACGAATCTAAAGACCAAGATAACATTTATGAGACTGTGACACCGCCCTCCGAGATCATGGTAGGTACTTCGACAGCGATGAACAGAGTCTCCGAGGAAATCGAAGCGTCTTTTCTTAAATTGCTCTTGAGGCAATCCCCAAAAGATTCCAATGTTGTCATCAGCTCGGGTTTACGTTTCGTTTACACGGAGATATAGGATAATGCCGAGCCATAATTTAAACTCGGTTAATTTTATGATGAATTGTGAAATATTAAAAAATAACCTTTTATGTTTATTTATGTAGCGTATGAAACGGAATCAATCAAATTTATTTTTTACCATTGTCACTCAAAAAGGGCATTTTATTAATCGATAACAGTGAATAAAACTGTCTTTTACTCACAAGAGAATAAAAACATTTTGAATTTGGAACAAGCACGAACTATACAAACTATGTACAAAAATAAATGAACCGTACCTACTGAAAATACCTACTGGCTGGCTAGATGGAGCTATTCCTTAGAAGTTATATTTTTTTTTTTTTTTTTAAATATCCCGCCAACTTTAGTTAGGTTCTTTTCATAATGTCATCGCATTCCGGTCTCATGTTTTTCACTTTGCACGTTAATTAGTAGAATTGACCTTCGTGGTTGTATTAATTTTTAATTTTAATTTATATAAAAAATCGTGTTTTTTATGGATCATGTGGTCTGCAATAAAGATTTTTATTTATTTATTATTTAATGTCATTGGAAAATGAGACACTGAATACCACTGACTTCGAAATCATTTTGTTCTAAAGCAGTAATTATGGTATAAAATTTGTTACCGCCAAAAATGTGATACATATAAATAACATAACATCACGCCTTGTTTTCCCGAAGGGTTGGGCAGAGGTGTACCTTTAGTTCACCCACATTTCGCCAGTTATGTTTTTAAGTCCCATGTAACAGGGGGTGAGCTTATTGCCATCAACCGGGCACAATTCCAGACTCCGGGCTGCTATTGAGAAATTCCTGTTGGAAAAACCCAATAATACTTTGCCCGACCTGGGAGTCGAACCTAGGACCTCATGCTCAACTGTAGCGCTTGCGACCACTAGACCAACGAGGCAGTCATATACATACTATTACAACTACGACAGATAAATATAAACACTATCTACTATTTATTTTCTCGCAGTCAATGGTAAAAGTAGAGTACACAACTCGTGAAAATAATTTATCTTGGTCCTTGTATCCCTCGCTCCGCTCAGGATTCAAATCTAAAATCCCTCGCTCCGTTCAGGATTCAAATCTAAAATCCCTCGCTACGCTCGGGATTCTATCTTGAATCCTTCGCTGCTCTCGGGATCCAACTTAGTCCCTCGAATTACATTCCCTTTTTTTCACTTTTTGTATAATCTACTATTATGCCACAACTCTATAATATGCAATTAGCGTGCTTCTGAATTGTACAATGTAGATAGCGTTGAGGTAGTATTTTATATTACCTGAGTATACAAATATCTATAATATTAAACTCTGTTTACCAGCAACAGGTATTACGCTAAAAGCACGAATGAAATCACTACAGTTAATAGTTTCAGTTCCATCTATTTATGTCGCCAATACGTCAGGTCGTAAAGCTATTGCTTTATCGTCTAGCGAGTAATCCAATAATCAGTGTCTGAGGTTTCGTTCCACTGGCTGAAACGTATTCCTGATCTACTTTCCAGTTCATTGTTCCCACCATACATGATACGTTACAAATTGAATATCAACATTCTTTTTTGGGTTAAGTTATTTAGTTCGTACGTCATGAAATATTTTGTTTATGAGATTTATTATCCGGCCTACTAGTGATGGATGACTTTTACCTGACGGCATACAACAACTTTTAACTTCTTCGTATAGTTGTTTTTAGGCTATATACTAGAGCTTCTTTTTGATGTATAAGGTCGGTCGGAAGACTTATATGGGGTAACTAGGGTCCTACATAAGTGCCGGGCACTGGCCTTCCATTTAATCACGGTTCAGACTAATAGCTTAGTCGCTTAGATTGAAGATGCTGCTCTCAACTAAAGTACTCGTAGGTTTTAATTAATGAAACCAACTTTAGTTTCGTAAGCATAGCTTGCAATACATTCACGTTCGTTAGTGACATAAAAAGCATCGTATTCCGAGTAGTTTTAGGATGTAATATGCAAATGATAAGCTCAAGCGTTATGTCTCTGCTAGTGAGTAAATTAACGCAGTTTAAAGTAAAATTTCGCTCGTTTAATGGCGACTAGCACGTCTTTAATTTACTTTAAGTTTACAAACTGGAACTGCTGTTCATGTTCACTTTGCTTACACCACGTATATACACTGTCATAGAAGTTTTATCTGGACCTGACTTACATAACTCAGACAATCACAATGCTGTGTAAAAACGTGTAGAAATTCCTCTGTAAGTGCAAGGTAAGGTGAACTGAGAAATCTCTTGGTGTGAACTTATAAAACGTTCGACGACTCAAAATATATCGAGTGTGAAAATGTGTTTTCTTAGCGAAGTGATCTCTTCGGCTTTCGTCTCGAGTGTCATACTGATACCCGTTGTCGTAAGTAAAGGTGCAATTTGATATTATAGGCCATTTGCATGTTTAAAAAAACGTATAATTATGTCGTTGGATATAACTGATGCTGCCACAGCTGTCTTTGCTTAATTCCATTCGAAATAAGCGGCCCGCTGCTACACGTCCAATTACCGCGAGCCGCGCTGGGCGCTCGACGAAACCTCGAGGCTTATTTTAACATGAAAGTGCCGTCAGTTTAAACTATAAAGTCCCGTCAAATAGTCACCACTGCGAAATCAAAAGCCTGTAATAACGTATTTATAAAACCATTCTTTATTCAATTCCAACAAGTAGCTAACCTCATTTCAATGTTTTGTGAAATTAAATAGAACCTTATACAGTATGCATGAAAGTTATTATTCTGTAAAAAAGAGAATTTCAATTCATCTTCAAGAAACGTTATTATACGAGATAGCTGTGTAAGTCTGGACTCAATACTCGTAGACGGATATTTAATTAGATGAATGCCGAAGAGTTTTGAAATGCCTCGTGTAACGAATATAAAAAAATGGCAGTGTGGAAGCCGGACACAGTATTGAAATTTCAAAGTTGATGTTTTAAAATGTTTTCTAAACAAGGACACAGATAGAATATGTCCTATTTTTTCATCACAATATAATTCTAAAAGTGTCAACCCGCTTCTATCGATGAATATTCAAAGACCAACCTATTGGGATTGTGATGGACACACGTACCGATATTGTGCCTGCGTGATCGATAAATAACAAATACGGACTAGCATTTTGCCAGTTTGAAAAGTAACACTGAAATCTGCGTAGACAGTAGAACAAGAATCAAAATATTCCATTTTTCAATCCGTTACTCCTATCAGGTTGACGCAGCTATAAAGTTAGAGTTATGAAACATGTTGAGTATGAACAATATTTCATTCTGATTGCGAGTGTCTGCGTAGCAAATCTTGTAAAGTATGTTGTCCGTGCAACAGTAAACAATGCAAATTAGAGTGGGTACCTCTAGCCCTGAGATATATGGAACTGAAGAGGTTTTGAGGATTATTCGGCATTCACTAACAAGTCTTGTTTCTCCCTATTTAGTCTGTAACTTATTAGGACGTTTGGTATTTATCAGCTCGTTAATGTGACAAAGTTCTCCCCGTTGATTGCTTCAACGATTGATCTCAGTCAGCACTTCAGGGAGTCTTTCGAAAATTGAGAACCTTTGATTAATCAATGCGCCTCCCGAGGAAGTGGATTCGTGACTGCAAAGCCTCTATCTTTACTCCTTTCTGAGGCTGTTATAATCAGAGCTGTTGGTTACAATGTTTTATATCCGGATTACTGATAAAAAACACTAAGTATTAATAATAATTTTATCGACCACACAATATAAGGGTACTTAGGCAACTGCAAACTCTTTCCTATCCCACCTAGATAAGGACTTGTTAAGAAACTTCGTGTCGTGAATTGCATTAGTTGTATGAACTACTCGTACCTGTAACTTGTTAGTAATCACTTACTAAGTTAGGATTAAAACTAAGTCTAGCTGACTAAACCCGACGTGGCCTCATAATGTGACCGCAAGTAATTAGCAATTAATTAATCCGACAGCCTACTCGATCCTTAACTGAAACCACGTACAAATTGTAGGTTTGTAAGTACTTATATCAAAGGAAAATTCGATTAATGAATAAAAGCTTTTACAAATGGAGAAAATATAAGAGGGAAATTAGAATTTGTTCATTCAATTCAAATATTGAAGTAAGAGATGCTCTCGATCTTCTAGAGTGGGAAGATTTCTCTAAACAAATCTTTGCCATCTCGAGGCTTGCCGTTATTTTTACTAGAAGTTTTAATTAAGATGACGTGTTTCGCCACAACTGCATGTAAATCTCAAGAAATATATTTTCAAGATTTTCCTTAAGTTTAACCTTATTGATGAAATTACTGGTCTATTTAACTGTAGTCACAAATATATTTTTTTTTGAGATTAATAGATCATTATTAAAATAAAACCTAATGTTAAAGATAGTAGGTGTATCGGTGTCGCAGAGAGATTATTATTTGAGTGGGATTATAGGGGTTTTCAGGTAAAACTTATGACTATTTGCAAACCGTATGTTAAATTAGTGTTAGCATAATCAGCCTATAAACGTTCCCATTGCTGGGGCACATGCTTCCTCTCTGTGAGAGGGAATGAGCCGTAGCCGGGCCCAGTGTGGTTCGTAGATGTCACTTGTCTTCGAATTTTTGGTTCTAGGACATGCCGGTTTCCTAACCACGTTTTATTATATTGGTGATAAAATAAATTACACAAAGTAAAGTGCCTGCTCGGGTTTGGACCCACGAGCTTACAAGTCGTAAGTCGGAGCCGATACCACGACCACGTGGCGTGACCACGTGGGCCACGACTGCTCTCAAAATTTGGATTTTTATTAGATATTTGCTCACCGTACGTTAAATTCGGGTTGTTAGTACTTAGTCCATAGTTACTAGACAAGCTAAGTCACGATATGTCCGACATTTTCGGCAGGTCTTAACAGAGGTGTCCATTTTCGGACATCTTTGACATTTGTAAGCTCGAGACTTGACAGTTCAGTATTGCCAATTAAAATAATTGAGTCTCATTGATTGATCTATTTAGTCGTTTAGTTGTTGAACTTTTGATTGTTTTCGTATTGTACAATTATCAATAACACTCTTTTTATTGGCACATACAAAATGGTGGTGATATTCTGTGTATTAAATCAGATATCGCCTCTGAATGTAAAATATTTCAACCATACATATATCTATCTAAATGCTAAGACGTGGTGATAGTTCAGTACTACATAGTTTGCATACTCGTACATAGTTTCAATTAGTAACATCGCGAAGACGTCGTTTGACGAGGGTGTGTTTTGAATCCAAATCAACACTTCACACGGGCTTGACATTTAATCCTAGGGATTTAATTTTGTGCTAGCTTAATCAAATAATCATCTATCAGAAAATATATAGGGACATAATTAATTGAATAATTATAGTTTGTTTATGGTTTGAAATTATTTAAATAAATAGTTCGAGTTTAAGTTAAGATTAGATGTTGGCAGAATAGTTGACAGCGGCTCACTTACCAAAACGAAGAAAAAAAGTAAAGATTAAAGCGTTGTAAATGCTCTAGCCTCTACGCTAAATTACTTGCTTTAAGCGTATTGGAATATTATGATAAAATGTCTTTTCCATAAAATACGTTAAGTGAACGAACTTTACGGAATATTAAGTGAGATCCAGTCAGCTAAAGTATATCGCTTTTATTAATAGTTTATGGTCTCCAATATCCATAACTATGAAAACGTGACGTCGTCGACTATTTATGGGAAGATAAAACTAATTATGTTTATAGGCCCTTAGTGCAAGTAACGTAATAACCTTATTTGCTATTAACGAGTGCGTACTTATGTACTGTGTGTGCAGTATCGTAGCGGTTATTAAAATTACGAGTTACTGCTTCACTAAGTATATGCCAAAATAATTAATGAGTAGCGTTAACTTAACACGGTTTTTCGTGAAATAAATGGGTTATGTCACGTCAAGAACTCGCTAAATTCAAGCGGGAACTAAATTGAGCCCGACGGCGCACGACCGACGAAAGAGTGTGATAACGCCAAACATAAATTAATTAATGTGAACTAGCTATAAACAAGATTAAAGCTGCAGGTATTTAAATCGACCCACTGTAAATGGATAAGGGCTCTGTTACTGACTGCTTGTTATGGAATGCGAGGTAAAGTGTAATTAATGAAAAGTGGTAGACAGGTATACAAAAAAAATCTGCTGTTCCATACATTTTGACCGCGTAGGTAGATATTGCACTTTTCGATGAAACAGCAGATAATTTTTTTAATAACCGACGGATTTTTTTTGCGTAGGGCGGTTTAGAATTATGTACTGAATCCATGGTAACAGTTTTCGCGTATCCTGCCACTCATATTGTATTTTTTAGACAGATGATACTACTACTTATGACAGTCAGTACTTTTACAGTCAGTTCATTGAAATAGTCTAAATAGTTATATTATTACGTTTAGTAAATTTACTTACGTATCGTATCGTATCGTTACGTATATATTTGCATCTGGGCACCAACTAAGCGGTATCAACAACATTGATAATATACAGAGGCGCACATAGTACACAATCTTCACCCAAGCTCTCTCAAACATAATATTATAAACACCAATATGTTTCAGACTAGGGTGAAGATGTGACAGACCATTCAAACCAGATGTAGGTACCCGAATATCAGTATTATCCTAAACCTATTCAGTTAAATTGGTTGACGTTCGGAGCCCGCTCTTATCCCGGTCCTCTTGTATTTATAACAGGATATTCATATGATAACTAGGACCACCCATTTGACCGCAGCAAAACTCCCTAAACTCGTAGCCTCGTAGCCAGTTGCTACGAGATTATCCGTATTGGCGTAGCACTGCTACGGAAATGTTAATATTGATTAAGTCTAATTTGTAATTACAATGTTCTCGTTAAAGTCATTACCATACAAATAGATGTTCTCCTTTTGTTACAGATACGCAAATGAGCCGAGTACCAGGGATCGCGGAACAGAGAAATATAAAATTTAATTATGATTTACCGTCCATAATTCTATGCCATAAACAGTAACATTCATCGGGCAGTGTTATAACCTGTAAAGTTAAACTGTTGTAAATAAAAGTGCAGTAAATGTTGGGGTGGGTGACTGTGTGTGGAGGGACGGTAGTTTGAGGGTGGATGGTGTTGGTCGGGCGTGTGGTATGGCGTGGCGGTGCGGGGGGCGGGGGGGGCGTGGGCGGCGGTGAGGTCCGCGATGCGCGGGCGCCGATGGGCGGCGTGCGCGGCGTGGTATGCATGGTGCGCGTGCGCGGTGCTGGCGGCGTCGGGGGAGCTGCGTGTGCTGCAAGCGGACGCGCGCACCGCCTTCTACGTGGGCATCGCCGCGCCGCGCTCAGCCGCCGACGCGGTGCGGGCGTTCAACCGCTCGCTCGCCGACCTGTCTCACACATACCTGGCCGGCGATTACCCGCTCCACCTGCGCAACATCACGCTGCTGCCACTGTACATCGAGCTGCCAGAAGATGAAAAGTAAGTTTGCCTTCGTCATTTGTTTTGACATTTTTCATTTATCTTTATTGAGAAAAGCTTGGACTAAACTGTTTCTGAACCCGTTGCCTTGGTTATATCTTTCATCAAATCTCCAAGTATATTAATTAGCACTTCCCTAATTTCCATGCCAATTTATCTAAATTGAAAACAGCTGGTCTAAATCCACGCATCTTACCAAACAGCTGACACTTTCGAGATCCAGCGTTCAATATTCTACATCCCGAGTTGGCGGATTGTTCCAATCCCCCAGAACATGTCCGATAAATGGAAATAGGCTCGCTCGCCACCCATCATATTATAACGATTTACTAGAGTGTGGTAGTTCGAAACTTTGATCAGACCACTAGGGGATTAAGGCACGCATAAATGTAGGCTCTACCTCTACTGATTGAGCCTGCAATGATTCTGAAAGTTGCGATAAATTTAATAGGGCTTAGTAGAAGTACCAACGTTGACGCAGGTATAATTACATTATCAGTGTCAAACCAAATGGGGTGAGTGACGCTGTGAACCTTAGGGCGAGGGTTCAATCCCCAATTAATAATCAAAATGGATGAAAAAATGTATAATTCAATTTTCTTTTCAGGAATAGGTATTAATTGCCAGTTATAACTCGGTTTCCCGAGGCTGGACAAAAGCCCATTAAATTGTGATGGGTTCCGCCCTATCACGTGGGCCTATTAAATTATTGGTAGATATAGGATGGGGCTTTGTGCAATCTTTTTCTGCCATACCTTGGTATTATTTATGAAAATCACAGGCTGGCTGGTGCTTCTGTTATGAATTTGTCTAAGCAGGTATTTATTTATTTATTTGGTTCACCAACAATTTTATATATTTGCTTATACACTGGTATAAGCAAATGAAACAGAAGCAAACAATCTGAATAAAGTGTAACAATCACTTTTAGGTAAACTTTGCATCCACACAAAATGTTGTTGTAAGTTACAAAAAAAAAAAAAAATATATTACATTATAAAGTTGTACTGAATGGAACTTAATAAATTAATTAAACTAAATTAAAACAAAATCAAAGCAAACCAAAACAAATTACTAAAGTAGACAAAACTAGGTGATACAAAAACGAATTAATATGTAGCCTAAACCTAAACCTTCACCAGTGAGATAACGCAGGGTTAAGAAACTCATTGTTCGGGGAGATAGTTATAAAAGCTATTTTTAACTAGGTATTGTTAATTCCGTTGCGGTGTCAAACCTCATCGCAGCTATTGTGATAGGTTGACCAACCAACTTGTGTTGCCATAAAGAAACGTACTTTTGAATTTGGTTTAAGAATCTAGAGACAAGTAAAATATTTTCTATTAAATCTTTGCCTAAGCCTTTGATATACCTACTTTCTGTTATAGGTACAAAATAGAAACAAACTACAAAGGTACAATTTACAGGCTCCGTCCAAACAGAAGCCGTTACATTGAAGTCAATTGATCAAAAGGATTTTCCTGGATTGTGGCTCAATAAAATCTTGCGATAGCAAGAAGCAGCCGTCAATTTATCTCCGCAACATAAACCGACATGAGCCGTCAAACAAAACTATTCACAAGTTTCGCTTTCGAACAAGACGTGTATCGGGTTTGTTCGAGCGAGCACTTTATGGATATTGTTCGAGTTGTTTCGATTTGATCGGAACGCGTTGGAGCGCCGCGCCGGACCGCAATAGTTTCGCAGTCGGAATCCAACGGGATGAGGCTTTTACTCGGTATCAATATTAGCTTGGAAGTTACATTTTCCAACTGATAGGGGGGGCAAGGCAAATGACGGATGCCATTCATTGGGGTTACTGGAACGATTAGAGAATCTCATTCACTAATAATCTAGGTACACCAAAACTGGAGAGCTGATATTCTAATGAGACTTATTTACTATTATCTACGTCCAGTTTTTACCCAAAAAGAAAAAGGTAGACAAACTATTCTAAAAATATCAATGAAAACGAAATATTCAAAAAGATGCCATTTTGTCACCTTGCAGTTAATCAAACAGAGTGTTTGAATTTGTTTCAATTTGGTGTCTATACTCTCATTCTATTCTATTCTCTTCTATTGTGTAAAGTATTAGTTTTCTAACAATTCTCCCTTTAAAATCACCAGAACCAGGAAACTCTTAAGCGCAGGCCACACTGAGAACGAAGCGAAACGAAGCTATGTTCGTTTAGGTTCGCACATGAAGCTACCATGTGTTTGCATACTTCGGTTCACACTACGAACTATGAACCGAAGTATCAAAAGATGCGGTAGCTACATGACCTAAGGTATATTGAAATATTCTTTCTACTTTGGTTTGGATTATAGGTTTACCAGATGTCTATTAATTAATTGTATTAATAGTACACCAGGGTAGATCCTCTGTTGTCTCATTGCTGTTATATGGATAGTAAATCGAGTAAGTTGTTCTGCTATGTAATTGCTGGTAATGTTTGTTTTGCAAGCTTGTTTTCAGCGAATTTTGTGTGTAAAAAAGCAAGGAATGGTTGTTAAACCGTTAGTGTTTAGTGGAACCGCATGGAATCCACATACCTACTCGATTTTATTTACAACTGTGTTTGGTTAAACGAAGTAGTCACTTATTCATTTTGAAATTTAATGTATTTTATTTAAATTATAGTATTGAATTTTATGTATGTATTTGTTATTTGTTTATTGGGACTTGGTGCTTTATTGAATAAATTTATGAATTAAGCTTATTCCAATAAAAAATCTATTACCAAACAATTAAAGAAGATAATAGGTATATTATGCATATTTTGGTATAAATAGGTATAAAAAATGTGAACAATATCCAAAAGTGTCAAGATATAGAAAAAATGGCAAATCATTACACTCGGAGCACTTATTTAAGAAATGCTATTTATTAACTCACGAAGTTAATAAATAGCATTTCTTGAATAAATAAGATATATAATAACATAGATTTTTCATACCTATGCTATGTAGGGAATGCAGTGTTTCTAAAGCAAAATAAAGACAAGAAAAGAAACAATTACGACTCTAATTATAATTTCCTGTGCATTGTGGCTTAGTCTAGAGTCACATGTAGCCTTAAATACACTGGCTTTTCTGTAAACAATACAGCAAGTTTTTAAAAACTTTTACAGTAAAAGTTTTTTCTTAAAAAGAGTAACGATTTTCTTAAATTACCAATGGTGCTTTACAGAAATATTACTGAATAAAATCATAAGAAATTGAAAACAAATCCGAATGTGTGTAACTACAGGATAGTAAGTTTATTGTACAATAAAATAAACTGTAGTTAGTTAGTGTAGTGTTGGTTAGTGTGTGGTACATATCTAACTATGAACAATAAACTTATCGGTTAGAGAATAATGTACCTATACTTATTATTTCAGCATTACTCAAGTACAATTTGATAGTTGAGACGTAAATGCTCGCATTCCGTCCTTAGCGCACCTCCAATTAGAATTCGAGTGGAATGCAATGTGAAGCTCATGGTTATTCTAGGCGTTAATTATACTACGCGTTACGAGACACCGCGTTGCTTCAAATAACATGGGTTTATTGTAGGTTTTAATTGTATATGAACTGTTTTCGTAACAACATAACTTGGGCTACTTTAAAGGTTAATCAGACATAACTTAATAATTTCCTCTTATACGGGATTTATGTTAATTAGTTATAAAAGCCACTTCACAAGAAATCTTAGCGTCCCACAGCTATGATAACTCCACCGTCCATTTAGTAATAGTCGTAGGCACAATGGAATTGCTACGTAGTCGTGGTACGGTCTACGCATTTCGTAGCATGCTACGCTTCGTACCATCTACGGCCTACGCCAGTCGCCAAAAAATAAGTCCCTCAATGTTCTGAAAACCTTACTGCCGGGTTAATCTAAATCGACGTTATTTGTAACTAACTATATTTATAACTTATCTTGGCACGTTGGTTACAGCGCGAAAACTATAGGGAAATACCGCAGCGTATTACCATAAAGCAATATTTTATGATACGATGCTCCGATATTAAACCTTCGGTTCTACCCACGCTTTATCGTAATGACTTTATTGAGGATAAAATTTGATATACATGTAAATATAAATACATATATTATGGACACGTGCCCACATCAGAAAGTCTGGGAGCGTTTAACGTTCAAGCCTTAAAATCTTTTCTCTTTTCGTATAAACAAAATTGTATTAGCAGAAATAGAAACCGATTTCTTATTTTATAATTTAAAGCTTACAGCTTTTTGATGGCGATGTCAAAAACTATGCGTGACCTTTCGTTGTCTCCAATCATAGAAAAACGGAGGTAACTAATGTATTTAGGCCATGTCTGATCAGCAAAAGGAAGAATCGAATAAATGCAAACTAGGCATTTTAATGATAACTAATAAACTGAAATTTACATACCTTGGAAAGTTTTTTGAAATACTTAAGGAAAATAATATCTACTTAGTTCTCTTCGTATTCATGAAGTAGACTTCAATGTTAGTTTTTTATTAGGATTTCCTTTGCGATTCATGTAGATAAGGCTGTTGTTGTCTAAATTTTTTTGTTTTACAATTCATCAGAGGACCATTCTATTAGCGATAATGACGACTAGCAACTCAAAAATGTATCGGATTGACATAAGCTACCAAAAACCTTATGTCAAGCCTGTTGAAAGTCGTTGTAGAAATGCGAAACGATTTGAAAGCGATTGCCATTTGGCCCTCTGGAAGTTTTCAAACTCTGGCAAAACGTCTGACAATCTCCTCAAAATCGAAGTATTAGCGAACCAAGAAAGTCCTTCCTTGGGATCATACTTAGAACTAGTGCAAGTTGATGACGATTTCGGGGTCGCAGACAACTTTCCATCCCTGTTGAAGAACTTATCTATTTTTTGGCTGCTAAACGCACTAGTTAAAAAAAAAAGTATTTTATGAACATCCCTATCCTGTAGAAAAAATATGTAGTGACATATTTTTTCTACAGGATAGGGATGTTCATAAAATATTTTTTTTGACCGTCAGATAGGTTATTAAAAAATATTGGACGCGTATTTTTTCTTTTTTTACGTAATCAAAAGATTATATTATTTCACGTAACAGTTGGCATCCAATTGTTTGAAAACTAAAATGAAATGTAGTTCAGCTGTTGGCTTAGTCGGGTGTTATGTTTCAAACCTATTTCGGTTATACAATTATCTTATTTAATAACGGCTCCATGTTGTGTTTTTGTATTCATGTTTAGAACTAACCATTGTTTTTGATTTAATTAAAAATAAATACCATAAGACAAAATAGTATTTATAATTTTTTGATTTGGTAGCAAATTCTTGGAAAAAGGGCTGATAACTATTTTGTAATGTTAAATCAAAGGGAAGAATTCTTCGCTAGTAATGTTGTCCCCTATCTTCACATATTGCGTGCGGTTCAGTAAAAAGTCTTTAAATATTTTGTGGGCATCACCGCGCACCCCAATCGACTCCAGCTTGGCGAGAAGGATGGGAACGGAGACGGTATCAAATGCCTTAGAGAGGTCCAGGAAGATGACTAGGCATTTCTGTTTACTGTCAAGTTTGTCCACCACAAAATCCAGCAACGCAGTCACTGCATCCTCCGTAGATAAACCTTTTCTAAAACCAAATTGGTTTTTGGAGATTATTTGGTATCTGTCTTGAATAAGAATAATTATACCTAATATATATATGTGGAAAACTCAGAGTGAAAATTGTAATTAAGTAATTTTAAACCAGTGATAAACTGTTAAGGCATTAAATTGTTCCTTAATTTTAAAGTGATATACTAGCTACGAATAAACATAGATTTTTCAATGAGAATTACTGGTTAAGTCATAAATCCAGAATAAGCATGGGCTATTAATTATTTTATTCTGCAATGGTAGAATACGATTCTATTTTTGCTATAGTAATTTTATTTGTGACAAAAACTAAAACTGGGTCGCTCATTAAAAGTACAAAGTACGCTATAATTTATCATTTACGCATGACGTCATGCTTCGAAAGAAAGGAGAAAAAATAGAGCATTGGGACGCCTTTCATTAAAACACAAAATATAATTTTAGAACAGTATAATAAAATAAAGGTTACACTGCCATGTGATATGAATATTTTTTAATAGGAACTTGGTCTACGAAAACATGGGTAGCATAAAAACAATATATTAAATTAAGAAGAGATCGGGTTTATTTTTTGCGGCAAAACCACGACTTGTTATTGCGGTAAGTCCTAAAATACGGCCTCTAGGGCATTAAAAAAGAAAAAAATGTGTTCTCACAAAGTGAATTGGGGTCTAGTTAACTTGTTACTGTTTATTCAGTTCGGATAGCGAATATTTTCAGGTTTTCTGCGTCCGAATCAAACACTATATGGCAATGTTTTCCAAACTTCTTGTAAGCGATAAGGTATAGGCATTCCATGCCCGCTTTTTCTGCTGCTCTTTGTGCTTTTGCACTTGTGAATATTCCGCCTGTTGCACGGAAGCCCAAGTTCTTTGAAACATTTATTCTGAAAATAAAGTAATACGGGCTTTAGTTAAATTAACCCTACATTTTGTATAATGATACTTAACTAGGTTAATAGCAGTCTGGAACGCCAGCTCATAGTTATATCCAGTACAGTTGCCCTCAAACGGATTGCACTTCGTAGATATTGACATCGGAATGCAGTTGCGGTTGCTGCCCCTCCCACAGCCGGCACGATCGCACAGTTCGCAAATTGTTCGGCATGTATTTTTGATAACTTGCAACTTTGTCGCTTTGGCCTAGCAGTCGACAAAGTTTGGTAAAAGTATTCCATGTTATATTTTACGAAGAAGTTTTTACACAACCCTACCATTTTCTAATTTAGCTTAGATGCTCCACTAGGCGGGATATGAAGGCGTAGATTACCACGTAGACCTTAATGGAGTTACTAAGGTCCTTTAGAAATGTCGCCCTCGCCGCGGCTACCTGCCCTGAGTCGGGCCGTAATTACGGGTACAGTATATAGGCTGGCCAATGGGCAGTTTTGTGAGGATTAAGGTATATCATTTACCTGGCCCTGAGCAATTCCACCGCGATGCCCAGCCCTCGGTATTCGGGTGCGACAGACAAGCCTGCTCCCATGAGGTACGTGTTCACGTTGTATTTATCATAAATCGCTGTCACTTTCATGGCCTCCGCGAACATTCGCAGGGATAATAATCCCGCTTTAGACTTAGGCTGTAAAGTAATAGCATTTTACATTATGTATAATGTTGTTTGCAAGACGATAATGGCGACGCGTATTTACTGCGTATTTAAAAATAGAACGCAGCTATAAAAAAAGATTTCAATTCCGTGATAGAGCTCTACCTGGTTTTATAAAAAGTACATCCATTAGTTTCAAGATAGGACATCTGAATAATGTGATGAGCTGATGGGTGAAAACTAGGTCGCCTTTGAATAAGTAGGAACTAGCAAGAGAATGAATGCAAATGGATCAAGGGACACTGCATAACACTAAAGACAAAAAAATAAACAGCATTATTATGCTGTTTATTTTTTTGTAGTTAGTGTATGAAACTGATGCATAATGAGGGTATTAAAACACCGGCTCGGTTTTTAATAGTATGACACGAGTGGTTATTATCTAGTTATGTGCAGTTTCATACACTACTTTATCTAAGGTCTATTTAGAAACTTGATTTCAATTGATGTTATTTCCACTTATACTCGTACAAAACATCAGCTTTATGCAACAGTTTCATAAACTACTAATAAGTATAACATTATTTTCTTAGAGAAAAAGTGTTATAATATGATTCTGTTTTTCGGTATTGTGTTTATAAAGTATCTCAATATAAACTTATTTTGAAGTTAATAATTCGAACTTTACGATATGAGAGTATATAAAAAGTTATCCAGTTTCCGTAATAATGTGTATTTTGGAAGCCCTCGCATGGTAGTTTAAAATAGATATTTAGAAATATAGGTAGTTGTAAACTGTGAAATAATACGGAGGGCTGAAAAGAGGTTAGACAACCGTTATTACCGGCCTGTGTTCAACGAAGCGTCCCTTTTCCTGCGGCAAGCACATGTTCACAGCGACGAGTGTGCGACCCGAGCCGTCTCCTTCGGCGAGAAAGCATGCTACGCTCATTTTCTGCCTAATGATCGATGTCAGCAGCAGACGGTATTCTTGTACAGCATCTAAATCCTGCGCTGTGCCTGTCAGCAAGATAAGTGCAAGATTAATTACCCATAACCTATTAATATTTTCGCTTCAAAATTTACAAGCACGTCCTCCTAACTTTACATGACCCAATTCATCTTTGCGCTTTCGCTAAAATAAATATGAATTACAAGGTCCATTTCAATGCCACTGATATTCGTAATCGTGTTTATTAATCTAATTCGGTGAATCAAGATTTACTTAGTCGACATTATTAAGATTAAGTAACTTTTTCTTTGAAGGCGAAGTCGAACTTGGTAATCTACCAAATTGATCTGTTGTGAATTTAATAGGTAAGTTCTAAAGATTCATGACCCTATGCTGAAATCGTTTCAGTCTGTAGATTTTGACAAAGTTTTGTTGGTCGGTAATAGAATTAATTCAGGCGTTCTCATGGCAATAAACAAAGTTTAAAATTCAGAAGTCCGCCGATAAGAGAAGATAGGCGAGAAGGGTGCCTAATGACAGCCCATTTAAGGGTTTTCTCGGCCTCGAGATAATTGGGCGTCGGAACGGGTCATACTACTGCTAATGACTTAGGTATTTTCTTGCGTAAGAAAGTGTGTGCTAACACGAAACGTGATTTTCGTAATTGCAAAAAAAAAACCACTTATTTGCGCCGACAACAGATTAGTTAGATTGCAAACGTTGCGTCGATTTCCTTCTCGAATCGAATCACGTTGTGCTCACTCACCAGCAGATTTCCACCACACGTCTTCTCGGATGTAGTTGCCAAGCATAAACTCGACTGCAGTACTCCACATACTTTCTGGGATGTCTTCTATTTCGAATTTCAGCATTCTACCGTCTTCAACTATTCGTTCAAAATTACTCCACACGTTAGGATACCCAAGAGTAGACATTGCTTTATATCGCAAGAGCAAAGACTGGAGCCAGAGAAGCTTTTAAAGCTTTAAATTTAAAACGACTTCTGAGGCACTGAACGACTGGATTGAGACTGAAGTGTACTTACGATGCGGCCCTTTGGGTTACTATATCACGATGATGTTACAAGGTCTGACGCGTTATTTGATAACAATATAAACAGGGTGATTAAAATGGTTCAGTTTTATTTTTCGAATTAGTCATTGAATAATAATGTGCATTTGTAACCCTAAATCAAATTGTATTCCAAATTTGACAATCAGATTATCTAAAAATAATTTTAATCCTATTTTAGAGTCACCTTTCACATAAATTATTAGGGATGATGTTGTATTAGACAACAACAACATTAAATACCGTTTGAAACAGGCTGTATGTAGTAACTAATGCAAATAGGTCAATGCGGCGTTGTGATCCGTGTAAATGATACTCAGAGAACTAATTGTGGTCATAATTGAGTTGTAGGCACACTTAGCTATTCATACTTGCATCAAAAATTCACAGTAGGTACATATTGTACGCGGTGAATAACGTCAAGTACAATGCCGGCAAGTGCTGGCCTACAATGTTGTTGGTATTATTATGAAGTTGTTACTCGTACGTTACAGTCGCGAACTACCCTTCTTTGTTTGTTAAACTCACGGACGTTAAACTCCGTAGTTTGAGTTGGAATAGTTAAGTGACGAACTCTGCTATTTATTAATGTTAATGTCAGGTACAAGAACAGCGATTTAAACATCGTCACATGTTTTGAATACGTTCTCGTTTTATATAATGTGCTTCTATTAAGGCTATGTATTTCACAATAAGCGTGTACTTCATAATAATGATCCAAAATGTAATTTAACGTACTTTTTATCTCCAGCCTGTCTAGACATATAAAATTTTATGAAAAGTGTCTATCTTTACACAAAGGGTTTTACATTAATGTGATATTATTTCATTAATTTTTATGGGAATAAAGAACTCTTACACACATGTAGTGTGAATATGTATGTGTAGTTTTCACACTGCGCTCTACGCTTGACGTGGCAACACGTCGTGTCCGGGTTCGCAACAAGTCAATCGTCATCCTGAGGATACCTCGTTGAGAGGTGAAACACGTGTCGTTTTTTCAAGGGTTCTTTATGACTCTTTTAGAACAGTTAAGCGGATTAGGTTACTAAATATACGTAGTCTATTGTATTTTATAATGGATTTCCACAAAGTCACGCCTGAGTCTGTAGTGGTTAAAAGCAACGGTTTATCTTATGGAAAACACGAGGTATAATAATTTCAATCCTGTGTGTAATGTAAAATATGTGACACAAAATAAATTTGTGAGGACACCTCACCTGTCCTTAGAGCTATATTAAACTTAAGTTATGTCACCTGCCACCTGAGAAATGAATTACTGGCTTAACGTTGAGTTTCAGGCACCCAGTACGATGATTGACACAGGATTATGCACTCCTGCTTACAGCGCTCGGGATTTAGCGTGAAGCCATTGTTCATTGTTCATAATTATACAGCACAATATTTATAGGCACGTAGTCTTTTTAATAAAGTATAACAAATGGCTCTTGTTTAAAAATAGAACACAGTCAACTCGGTCTTAAAGTATTTTTTTCATAAATCATCCCCCTCTGACAAATGAGGTTTTATTCGATTTATCCAAGCCGTAACAGAAAAAAAGTTCTAATTTTTTTGGTAGGCGGGTTCAAAAAAGTGCTTCATGAAAGGTGACCCCTAGACTCGGCTCTGTTATTAAACTGTTGACATTTTTGTGATTCTTTTTCTAAAAAAAATAAAAGTTATGAGGTTTCTAAACTAACCTCTGAGAGTATTCACTAGTAAACTTTTTAGGTTTATCTATGGTTATTTAGGCTTTTGTATAACATGAGACAATTTAGATTAATATTAAGATAAAACGTAAAATATGATACAGTGTCTAAACAAATGTTCCATTCTACGTGAGTAAATATATTTTTATTCGAAACACGATTTTTTACCCTTCATAGCAGAAGCACGAACTCAAATATTTTTATTTGTATTAAAAGGCATTGATTCTTCTTTTTTAACGCCAAAGCTCTGAATTCTGTGAACTGTTGTGCCGAGGTATTCATACAATTTGGTATCGTTAAAATAATTTTATATTCATATTATTCGTGAACTGTTTTTATTTGTAAGCATTCCATTATTGGAACTTAAAAACATTAAAAACACGACTGCCCGGCCAAAAAACGAACTAAAAAGTAAAAAAAAACAAGTTGAACATATAAAATTATCATTGCTGTTCGTCCGGGGACCATTTTGTGGAACACTTTTTAATGTAAGAGGTGGCTGCAGTGACAATTTTATTTGTTCAACTTGTTTTTTTTAGGTTTTAGTTAGTTTTTTGGCAGGGCAGTCATGATTTTAAATTATTCATTTTTATTATATACATTTTAGTGACATGTTTTCATTCACATTGGAAAATGGAACCATACTGCCACTGTATTGATTAAAAAAAAATATAAGGAAGGATGTAAGGATTCTAACGATTCATACATCCAAATCAGTCTCATTTAAAATGTTTGGTGGAATAAAGAAACTCACATACATACATGAACCCTAAAACATTACACTCCTTTTTTAATATGAATGAAGAGTTTATCTGCACATTCAACTGACAATATTGTAATGAGAGAGAAAAGGGTTTTTAGCTCAATCGATTTTGAGTGGAGGTATTTTTAAGTCTGCCTTTATATTTTTGCTTTAGAGGAACAGTAATATGCTGGTTAACCGAAGAATCGTTTAGTCATTGACAAAATTACTTACATCAATCTAATTGTAAACTTTACATTACTTTTAGATTAGGAGCCTATTTATTTAATAAAGCCGACAGGCGACAGGTGACTGGCGACAATCTGACAATCCGACTTCATACATTTTCTTTTATAATAAACACGCATTTTTGTTATATTAAATAGGGTCCAAATTGCTTTAAACCAAAAACGCATATTAAAAATTCGGATCATCTCGATGAAAAGTTTAAGGCTTCAAACTTATAAACGAAAATAAGGGGTTTCGTCCAGGAAAAAAACGCGAAGAATCACTGCTTTTCTTGTTAACCTGCACCGTTATTTCCAGGTTCGGTGTTCGAGTGCTGGAGCGAACATGCTCGGCACTCGACGGGCGGCGGGTGGCAGCGCTCCTGGTCTGCGGCGGGGGCAGCGCGGCCGCAGCGGTGGTGACAGCGGCAGCCCGCGCAGGAGTCCCCGTGCTTCGCGCCTCGCCCACTCACGTACACCTCTCCTATGCCATTGCCAACGTGAGTACATTAAAAGAAAGAATTACTGTTACAATTGAACGCGAGCAGCACGTGCCACGTACGTGTCAGTATAAATAAATAATAATAAGTCAGTGTGATTAGTAGTGTGTGTACGTGTCAGTGTCATTATCCTACAACAATTATGACGCTGACAGTTTTTGAACGCGGTTTAGATGTGCTGAACATGTTCAGTTTCATTGGTGAAATTCACCCTGCGACTTCAATTCTTAGACCTAATATCACGAGCCCTTATGCATATCACTGAGCTCTATCCATGTCCAAGTAGCCAGGATGAGAAAATTGTCTCGTTTAGCTTACTTTACCCAAATAATCCGTCATAAAGTTAAATTTAAAGTAGCTTCTTCTTGCATTTTTAGTGTAGTGTGTTAATAGTGAATTAATAATAAATAGTAACAATGCTGTGCTATACATGTGACACAATCATGAACAAAGTGTTTTATCAATTTTATTATCAGACCCTAAGAAAGAAATTGACCTTGTGTAAAAGTGCAAATTGACATTATTCTTAGTTATAATATAATCTATCTCGTAAAATATTAAGTTAGAATCAAATTACTTATTAGTCTATTAGGCTAGATTGTAATCAATTACTAAGAACGTCAGTTCTTACTAATAAAGGAAAAAAAAAGAAAAGAAAAAAACTATAAGTGTGTGCGATACTATAGCATGATGAAAATATTCTGGTATTTTCTTCCCGTATTTTAACTTCAAACAGTACATTGATGTTTCCAACACGATCCATCACCTTTTTCACAACAGCTAGAAAAACTTACAATTGTATTTTTAATAAAGGGAAAGATAAAGGGACTGTTGGCTTCAGTAATTTGTTAACATTTTGCGCCCCCACAGCAACAAATTGCCCGGAGCTACTTCTGTAATTGCCTCTCTCCACGAGGGAATTAGTTATGAGTATTGTAAATACTACTGACCGAACAATATTCCACGGCTGGTATAGCCATTTAAATCCGCTGGGACGTATTTGGTGGTTTTATCAGTTTCCACTAAGCGAACTAAGTATACCGGCTAAGGTACTTATTAGGCTAGGCTTACTCATTATTACCGAATTTCAAATCCAAAAAGCTGATTTCACTGTACGTTCAGTATTTACACATTAGTGTTCTTAGTTTGAAACCTCATAAAGAAGAGGTTCACAAATCCAACAACTATCTAAGGTCTAATAATAATAATAATAATGGAAGAATAAGAATAATAAATAAGAATCTGTGGCCCGACTGTCAAGGCGACTGTCATGAATTTTTTTTCTCCGTCATATATTTTTAGTATTTTTACCGATTTCTTTGATTTTTAAACATTAAATATGACACAATGTTGTGCTTCGAGTATGTGTTCCTACCATCTCATTCCTAAAGAAACCAAAATTGGCAGCAAAACCGAAACACATACCAAGATGTAAGAATAAAAACTATAGACGGAGAACAGTGCAATGCTGACGCGAAGTCGGGCACGGCAACTACTACAAGACACACACCCAACATCTTCGGGTTCGTCGCTCAGCTCCGCCTCACAGTTGCCGGATCCTGCTCCAGACGAGAGTCCAGTGATACCGGCCGCTGCAGTTGCGTCGAGCTCGAGCGACGAATACTTCTCGCCGCCGACGACACCACCACCAGCACGTCGCGGAAGAGGCCGACCACCGGCCAGCTTAGGACTCCGAGGCCCACCGGCCTCTGATAGGGTCCCCGCTCCCGGTGGAAGTGTGCGGCGCATGAGATGGACACAAACTGTCAATGAAAATGTCATGCGCGCATACTTTGGGGCTACAGAGGGAGGAAGTAACTTGACTGCGTACCGTGGTCGGATGCTCTCTCTGTTTCAGGTGCTTGCATCACCCACGTTCATCGGTGATGAGACTGTATATCCCGCGGAAGTGTGGAGGTCGAGGCTTCTTAAATGCTAAGACCCTGCACAACCGTGAGGTATGCAGTCTCAGGGAATACTTCCTAGAAGCCGACGTGGGGATGCACCGAGATGTGGCCTCAGTGGACAAGGGCCTTACCCCGCTATCCTTGGCTAACGAGAACTGGCGCAAACCTATAGTATTAGATACTAATGACCGCAGGGAAGTATGGCAGAACAAAGAGCTTCACGGGCGCTTTTACCGGGCCTTACATGGGCCCGATGTAGACCTACTAGCGTCTGTATCCTGGCTGCGATTCGGTGATCTCTTTGGGGAAACCGAAGGTTTTGTCTTTGCGATTATGGATGAAGTTATGATGACGAACAACTACCGAAAATATATTGTGAAGGACAGCACGGTTGACATCTGTCGGGCATGCCACCGTCCGGGGGAATCAATCCGACACATTATTTCTGGCTGTTCTCGTCTGGCTAACGGAGACTACTTGCATAGGCACAACCTTGTGGCCAGGATTATCCACCAGCAACTTGCTCTGAAATACAGTCTTGTGGAATCGGAAGTACCATACTATAGGTATGTGCCCGACCCAGTTCTCGAAAATGACAATATCACGTTGTATTGGGATCGATCTATCATCACTGACAGGACTATTGTTGCCAATAAGCCAGACATAGTGGTGATAGATCGATTAGAGCGTCGCACAATGATTATTGATATAGCGGTCCCGCATGACGAGAACCTCGTGAAAGCCGAAAAAGATAAACAGATCAAGTATCTCGACCTGGCTCGCGAGGTTGTCGACATGTGGGAAGTGGATACAGCAGTCATTGTGCCGATAGTCGTGACGGCCAATGGCATAATAGCCAAGAGCCTCGACCAACACCTAAGGAGGCTCTCGTTAGGCAACTGGATCAAGGGCTTGATCCAGAAAGCGGTACTTCTAGACACGGCGCGTATCGTTAGGAGATTCCTCTCTCAGGAGCCCTGACCACCGGTAGCTTGGACCCTGTTCCCGATACCGGTGGGCTACTATTTTTTATATTTTTAAATGTTTTTGTTTTGCCTTTTGTTTTTTATAAAAATATTTAAAAATGTAAATTATATGTATTTAAATGAAATAAAGGAGATAATAATAATAATAATAATCATTTATTTGCTTTGAAAGTAGGTACATAAATAAAGGTGTTTACAAAATGTTGAGATCCCTGTACAATCTACCAATTAGGCATGCAAACATTGAACGTAAATTTTATTAACAAAATCGAATAAAAATCAAAAGACAAATTAATTAGATAATAATAAAGAAATACAATGTCAATAATTAAATCTAAAGAGTAGGGTCATTTAAAAAATCATTGATTGAATAATAACACTTATCAAGTAATAGGGCTGTCAGTTTCTTTTTAAATATTTGGATTGGGTGATTTTTTATAATATTCGGTATTTTGTTATAAATGGTAGGACCCATGCCGAAAACACTTTTCGCAAGTAAAGCTGTATTGTAATTACCATTTTGTAATAGGTTCCTATATTGGCTTCTAACAGGCCTTAATCTTGTTTCTGATACTGTTAGAAAGTAATTCTTATGTTTTCTCACAAAAATGGCCATTTCCAAAATATATAATGCGGGAAATGTTAATAATTTTAGGGACTTAAACATAGGTACACAACTGTCTGTCATTTTCAGGCCACACATTGCCCTTATACATCGTTTTTGGGACTTAAATACTTGTTCTCTCAAACTACAATTACCCCAGAATACAATTCCAAATCGCAGAATTGATGCCACTAAACCATGGTAAGCTACCAATGTCGTAGTTGTACTCACTTTTTTGCTTAAATTGAATAGCACATAAGCAGAAGTGCTTAGTTTTTTACACACTTCTTCGGCTTGGGGTTTCCATGTTAACTGACTGTCTATTAATATACCTAAAAATTTCGCCACTGTTACTTGGTCAATTTTTTGTCCGTCGTATCCTATAGTCATTTGTTGTACCCGTGAGCGTTGATAGAAATGCATTATGTTAGTTTTCGATAAATTTATGATTAAATTGTTAATGTCAAGCCAATTTACTATGTCCTTAAGTGTATTATTTATGTCAAATTCATATTTTTTTGCGTCAGTGCATTTTATTAATGCGGTGCTATCATCAGCAAACAAGATCATTGGATGCTGAATGTAACGTGGCAAGTCATTTATATAGAGCAAAAATAGAAGTGGGCCAAGCACACTGCCCTGTGGTACACCATATCTGATAATTCTGTATTCAGATAAATATTTCTTTTCACGCTTAGTCTTAACGCAAATTTTCGTTATTTCCGTGTATTGCTTGCGGTCACTAAGATACGATTTTATGAGGTTCTGGATGTTACCTCTAATACCATAGACATTTAGTTTATTAAGCAGGATTTCGTAATGAACACCATCAAAGGCTTTGGTCATATCAGTAAAAATTGCGCATGTATGTATTTTATTGTCTACGTTTTTCATTATAATATTTAATAGTTCGTATGTCGCCGTATTAATACCCTTGTTTTTCCTAAAACCCTTCTGTTCATCACATAAAATATTATATTTATTTAAAAACTTATCAACCGATTCATAAATTATCTTTTCTACGACTTTGGAGAAAACAGGAATTAGGGCTATTGGCCTATAGTTAGCTAAATCTTCGTTATTGTTCTTTTTAAAAAGCGGCTTGACGATAACTGTTTTTAAGGCATTTGGGAAAACACCTGAGCATATACATAAATTTATAATGTGACTTAGATATACAGAAATACAATCAGAAACATATTTTACAACTTTAGTAGCTATACCATCATACCCGACACTATTTTTATTTTTTAAAGAATGTATTGCTCTCATCTCTATTTAAATCCATGTTTCCAATTGATGCTATTTCCACTTAATCAAATATCAACTTTATGAAATTAAGTTGATTTAAGCATGACTAGTACTATTGAAAAGGTCATTTAAAAAAAATGAACTTGTTTGAAACTGAACCTTATGATTTTGTAGTAGTTTTAAGTAATTTTTCCAAAAAATCGTATTTTAATATATAGTATATTTTTTGGCAATTGTCCCACCACCGGCGATTAACGAGTAGCGAGTAGAGCTAGCAACTGAAAACGATTTGGCCAGCAGCGAGCAGCGAGTGTGTAGTTTCGATAGTTCTGTCGCTGGGCTACCAGCGAGTGTCCTAGTGCGACGGGCGATTACTCGCATCACTCGTTCAAGAAACGTACAATAGATATAATAAATAGGTCGGGACCTATGAAATCAGCGTTTTGTATGGAGAATTTTAAAGAAGTTGCATTTTTCATACTAACATTTTCTTAATTTATAACAACCATGAACACGAATATTTTCAAACTTTTATGCACGAATGTTTAAAAACTAATGAATATGCCACTTAAATTGAGCCACACAAATAAGTTTCGGCTAAGTTTAAACAAATAGTGGTCATTTCTGCTAACGAAATGTGGAGTCATTTTTAAGGTATTTTTTATGTTTATAAAACTATAAGTAATGAGGTTTTTTTACTATAGGTAGTTGTCTATGATGGTCAATATTCGATATAATACCAAGCAATTGATGAATATTTTAAATCATAGAAGTGACAAGGTTCTCTATTTGTCAGAAAAAAACGCCTATTTCATAGGTGGGGACCCAATACATTCCGTGTAGTTGGAATAACCATCAAACGGCCGCCATGGCCCACGCACAATGTTCCACCTGACGGACTAAGTGCGGAAACCAAACCCTATAACATATATATAAACATTCCGTGTAAACAAAAGAGATGCATATATTAATAGTTGATCACTGACTGTTCACACCGCCAAGCGAACATCACTGAGCAAGTATAGCTGAGCGAGTATTATCTTTGATGGGTCTTGTCGGTCAGCGACAAACTTTTGGAGCGACCTCGCCAGCAGCGGTGTGAACAGTCAGCGATCGACTATTAATATATACATCTCTTTTGTTTACACGGAATGTATATCTATTGTACGTTTCTTGAGCGAGAAAATAGCCGATAGTTAGTCTCATCCTCGCTAGCGGTGGGAAAACTGTCTTTAGTGTACAGTAAATAGTATGTTCGACTACTTTCTTCCTATACGTCCAATATATCTACCTACCTGTACTACTATGGACGTAAATTATGTGAAAATTGCATTTTCCTTTTCTATACTTCAAAAACCATAAAACAAAAGTTGTTGTTATAGACTTTCCCGACCAAAATATACTCCTATCTTTTAAACCGCGATGTCAGTGACGTGTGACAGTTGATGGCAAACGTGCCTCCATGCACAGCGCCTTCTTATTTAAACTGAGAAATGGAATCTACTACGTCAGTTTCAAGACTTTAAACTAAGGCGTCGTTGTTTGAGGAAAATGTTTCGTGAGTAAATAACGGTGGTGTAGAAACCCTTTTTATGAGTATTTGAAATTGTTTTAAATAAATTGTACATACTTATGAAAAAAAATATTCTGCGTCTCTTGATGTTTTTAAAACCAATCCTTCTGAAATCATAAATTATATAAAGCGTGAAATATAGGCGAAGAGAATATCGATGATAGTCGACCCCTATTATCAAAAGTTTACGATGCCATTACTACACTGGGTTTATATGGAATCACATAATAAATCCTTTCGCTCTATGAGAAACTCACGTTGGACTAAATTCAAGATAAATAACACGCGATAAAAACAAAAATATACGGTTGTATCATAAAAAAACACGACTTGTCGTGAGTGTCGTCGGCTAGTAGACTGACAACGGTTCTATTTATGCAGAGCTATTAATCGTCCTTGCTATGATAAAGTCGGGAATAGTAAACCAGCCAGTGAAATAATGCGTCTACGTGACGACCGCACCGACTGACGGTGCGCGCGACACGTTCCGACATTATTTATAGGATATGCTGATGACATTATTAGATATCTCTCTCCTTACCTTTTCTTTCAACTCCTAAGAAACGGCTGAGCTTCGCAAATGAACCTTAGTTTTCATCATAAATCTCTCTATCTCAATTTTGTTGGGACCACCTTTTGCGTGTAAGCGAACCGTTCTGCTACGTGCAAATACATTGCGTCTTGAAAACTTTTTAACATTTTAACCTGCGTTTTTGTACGACGCGTTTAGCGCAACAAAAGTTCTTTTGTCTTAACAAAAAATTATCTACGATTTGCTCGTAAACAAATGCAAAACCGCATATTACCGTTGTTGGCTTCAGGAAATATTGTTCATTCGCAATTGTGGGAGAATGTGACTTGCAAATTCAAAGTTGGTGTTTAAAATGCTCTGACAGCGTACGCAAATTAGTTCGCCACCGTCGTTTAAGCTGTGTGTGGACGTGGGTTTATGCAGAGTTCTCTGAAGTTGACGTTTCGAGCTTGCGGAATCCAGTTATTCTCACACGGAGCGAGGTCAGGAATGCCCATATCATCTTAGTGACTAACTTTTAATGTCACTTACAACATCTTAGTTCTAATACCAGGCAGTTATAATGGGATATTATCTTTAATTATTACGTAGGTATACAGTTACCTGAATCGGCTACCTAGGCATAATTAATTTGATTCAAATTAATACTGTGAAGTGGATGGTTGTCACAAGCAGGCTTCAGTTTTTATAGTGTATAATAAAGGTATATTCAATAGGCAAATTAATTAAAGAGACATAAGGAGCATATCAATTGCTTAAAATGTCAATGTAAAACGTGCACTAGATATTACATTAACAAACCATCTGCAACGTTCTAATCCCATACTAGATCGTATAATTATTTATTCTAACAAAGTAGAATAATTTGCTTACTTCAAAGAAAATTGTCTTGTAGGTACTCGTATTATTTAAACAGGTAGACTTACATCCATTCAGAATAAAAACAAACAAACCGTGAAGTAGTAAAACGCGGCAGTGTCTTAAAACACAAATAAAGATTGCGCGAGTTTGTCACATGTGGAGCAAATCAGATTTTTATGAGGTGCATAATATTCCTGATGTGCGAACATATATATTCTCCGTCGTTCTCTAGGAAAACTTTTTTGCCAGAGGTGAGATATTCCCCGCAATATCCCGCATTCGAGCCGCGAACGCAGGACGGGTGTCGCGGTAAATTATGGCCATTTATTACCCACTTTCGTGCCGATTACGACTCGACGTAGACTAATAACAACCTCAAAAAGCACGACATGATTAGGATATTACCACTCAAATACAAATTATAGAGATTATGGTGAGATTCTGACGACATGGAGTGTACACAATTAAGTATGATGAGGGTTGGGGTACGGACATATAAATTAACTGAATTATTATTGTAATGCAACATCTTGTGTGAACTTATGTAAGTTTGTTTTCTTGACAGGAATTGCTTCCACTAGAGATTCGACTAGAAATCACTGCTCGAGAAACTTTACACGCACTCAGGTAAAGTTGTTTCTAAGTTTGAACATACTCGTAACAAAGAATTTTCTGGAATATTATGAAAGTTTATAAGTTTTTCTTTAATTTCCAGAGCAACATTGCTGCACACCCACTGGCACTCCTTTACTTTGCTAGCAGAAGAAGATATTTACACCACACTATCTCTACGGAAAGACTTGTCTTCAATAATAACTGCTCCGCCTTTAGATCCGAAATGGCTATCTCTTCCAAAAAAGTTTTCTCGCCACGTTCTTTTCAGGTAATTGAATTTATTTCCAATGAGATTCTTTTATAAATTTTGTTGTGAACATTTTAAATTGTTATGGATTTGACGCTTGTAACTACTAGCTATCAAACAACAATAATACTTTATTGGTTGTGTCACGACGGCGTGAGCTACAATAGTACTCCAATTTATTTTGTGTGTGCAGGCGGCTAGCTGAGATATCAAGGCTGACCCGAGGCGTCGTTGTCTTGATATGTGATGTCAATTACGCTAAGCTCGTTATGGATGAGGCCAAGCGTCTTAACATGCTTGAAGGAAACTTTTTCTGGGTCTGGCTAGATGCTTCAAAAGATGTTGATATCTTTCACAAAATAAGTAACAGAACCCTTTATACCGAAGATAACGTTCAAGATTTTGAAAGCGTAAGTGATACTGATGAAGCACTAGTATACGAAAGCTTTGACCGCAGCAAACGAGGCGATGCTGACAATAATACAATAGAAGATCAAAAACACCCCGACACTTTAATGAAAACTGATAAAATAGTAAAAGAAAATTTTATCAGTGATGAATTTTATGTAAAAAATAGTTCTAAAAATTCAAAATTTCGTCGTTTAAATCGAAATATAAATATTTCAGAAGCACATAGTGTAAAGAACAAATTATTGTATTTAAATTTTAGTAAATCGTATGTTAGTAATCGCAATATTAGTTCGGGAAGTATGAGAAATTATAATGTAAATAACAAAGGCGTTGAAACTTCTAAAATCGAAAACAATTCAATTGCGAAGGGAATGCCCTTTCATAATAGAAATAATAGTAGACGTAATAGTTATAGGGAAATGAAAAATGAATCCTTTAATAAATATGTAAATAGCATAGATGTAGAACATGTAAATGTAGGTAAAAATGTAATGTTGGGACGAGATGATATAAATAGCAATGATGATATTAGAAGAATAAATGATAGAATAGATTTATCAAGTGATATTAGTGATTTCATAATGAATCCCAAGGTGCATGCGTCTTCGGTGCATAATTTTAAAGACAAAACTGAAAAAAGAAGTGACAAACATTTCAAGAACGATGAAATATTAGAGAAAGAAAGACAAAATATTAAAGATAACATAACTGTGATCTTCAAAAGCCTTCCTGTCGGACTATTGGCTCTGCATCCACAGCCAGTGAAAATAGGTGAGTCCAGATATCTACATTTTATTCATAATTTAACACCATTTTAAGACAGCTCTAAAATTAACTGAAAAAAAAAGAACTCAAAGTTTTATTTAAAAACATCTGTAAAATTCAGTAATTCTTTGAACCAACATGGTATTCAGTGTTCGTTTTCGAGCCAGATTTAACTTTAGATTGATACGATCAAAGTTTCGTGCTCCAAAAGCTATGGCGGACTCAATTGAATGGTCCTCTAGAATCTAGATTAACGTAGGTTTATACAAAGGACACTACATAATAGGCTTAACGTGAAAGCTTGACAATACGTGACGTTATTGGGATGCGATTGAGTCGCGTTCTTGTTGTGGACCACTGTGATTCGTGGACTGAGTCGAGCCTGAAAGTTCTGTCTGCCATCTTATACTTACACATTTTCAGCGAACGTTGACTCTAAAAGTTGAAGGATCAACTTTTAAAAACAGAGGTCAATGTTCGCTGAAAACGTTTCTGCTGTCTAATTTTGTCTTTTGTGATTTTTTAAATAAAATAACAACAAAAAATCTCAAGTACTTATAAAGTTTCTATGGCTGACAAGAGATCTTTTTTTTTTTTAATGCAACAACATACAAACGGTTTCCCAAAGCCAATGCTTTGGGAAACCGTTGTGTCCTGACAGCTTCATCTAATAGTTTTTAAACACATGTGTATTATTATGTCCAGATCAAGCGTTTATACGTGCAGCGGTGCGAATGACAGTCGGTGCACTTCGGCGTGTGCTACGTGCTTGCGACGCGTGGTCTGCTCAGGCGCAGTTTTTGAGTGATGCTACCGCCTCCTGTTGGGAAGAGCCGAGCGATGCTGCCGCTGACTTCTCTACGGAATTTGTAAGGTAATCTATCTACGTTGAAGTTTTTTTTAACTAAGACGTCGTTACGAAATCACTATTTTGGTACTTACTTCACTTACTTATGTAGCATAGGTTCAATGGCCTGAGTTACCCAGAGTAATACCCTGAATAATGCCGATGAGAATAATGCCAATTTATGTTGAAGCAGT
Organism: Agrochola macilenta; assembly: GCA_916701695.1. Classification (NCBI taxonomy): domain Eukaryota; kingdom Metazoa; phylum Arthropoda; class Insecta; order Lepidoptera; family Noctuidae; genus Agrochola; species Agrochola macilenta. Next base: position 14,192,088 of record OU753558.1, read on the forward strand.
TAGTTGTTTTGAGAATCAATTATATACTTCACAAATATTTTTTCGATTTATTGAATGTATGTACTACGTAGCAGTAGCGCTGTATCTATTAAAAGTGATCTTAATACTCTTTAATATTAAGTAGGTACTGTACATCGTCGTTTTAATTTTAATAATAAAACGAACTCCCGTGATCCAATTCTAAATAATGACTATTAAAAACTGATAATTTCATCGGCGGCGCCCAATAAAATAGATAATGGTGCCAAAATTATTCAGCAGAAATATCTTTTGTCAAGTGCTGAACTTTGCGCTAAGTTATAAAGCTGCTAATGACCTCGATTTAAGTTGAGAAAGAACCTTGAGGATATCGGGAGCAGCGGTGGCGGTGAGTGATTGCTGCTCATACCAGGACGAATACTTCCCATTGCCGGTGCTTATTAAAATATTCATTTAGATAACGTTTAACGCCCGAGGTTGTGAACCGCAAATGAATGGATGTCGATTCTTTTGTGCTCGCAATTATGACGCCGATAATGGAAGTTTACAATAGTGCCCTTGATGTCAGGATCTATGGTGATAACGAGACACTCCGTGTGGTTTAAGACAGTGAAAAGTAAATTGCTAACTATCCCAGAGCGCAGTGTAACTCCTTACAAAAATTTGTATAAGAGGTCAAAAGTCACTTGAAACAATCCTCCTGACGCGATGTCTTCAATAAGTTGTCTACAGTTAAAGTAGGTAATTGAATCGATACTATAATTGACACGCTAACGATGCAAACTGTTGTGTGCAAACTTAATGCCCAATCAATAAACATTAACTTAACCAACGACTTAATTAACCGTTAAACCTTAACAGAGAGCAAATTAGTACTGAACGTGAATGTAAATAAAATTAGAATTCATTGCTTGGGAACGTGGTTCAGGAAAACAATTAAGACGTTTTACAGTTATTAAGTATAGACATTCAAGCTACGAATGATAATAGGGTAGATGCGAAGGGTAACAAGCGCGGAACATCACCATAAAAGCAAATTGACTAGCGGGTATAAGAACGAGGCGAGATTACTTTTATAGTGTCTCTATCTTAAAGAGCAGCTCGTGGGTTTATATCGGTGGCCGCATTACGCTACATAAAGCCTTATCTACTAGACATCGTTGGTCACCCGCAGTAACCTACACCATTCGTTTCGTGTAACGTAATCCGATTCTTGGCATTGTTACATGAGTGTTCTATACTTCCGTCGTGTGAGTTTAGATCTTAAATCGTTTAGTCGCGACGTGAGTGGCTTGTTGGGAAGATTCAATTTCCTTGTTATTAGCATAAAGTTCTCTTTAACTTAGTTAAAAACAAAATTATGTTGTAGTTCAGGAAATACACCAAATACCACTGAATGTTTTTCTTAGTATGTTACTTACTACTTCCAGTAACTCTCTGACTTATTCGAATAAATCGTACCCTAGTATTTCAGGATTTTCCCAAAAATAGTAAGGTAACACCACGAAGGGCAACACAATCTTTATGATGCTTGGTATTTGTACGAGATTTTGTATCATGTAGGTTTTATACCTACGTAAACATTTTTATAAGAATCTAAATAAAAACTATATAGTAACCAAAACATATTTCATAATTTCTTTCATCAAGTTCATCAGAATTCAAATAAACAAAACAACAGTAACACTAATCAAAACATATTTTTAATTAAAAAAAGATAATAAAGCCTGGCTTTATGTAAAGCCCAGTTATATTTTTTTTTCAAAAGATTGGAGTTGACCGCATTCCACTTGATGCCAAACGGGAGCACTAGCTCCGCAATAGGTAGGATATGCTTGAAATACGCTCGGAAAAAATCTTGGCATATTCCAATCGTTTTACTTTTATTTTGTTTTAGCCGAGTTTACCGCCAGCTCCATTTACTTCTTTAATAAAGTTCTGATTAAAGAGCTCTAGAATCTATTCATCTCTTCGCAGAATTTATTTATTTAGAGATAGAAGGTCGCAATTACTCTTTGATTAAAGTTTATGAGTATTAAACAGAAAGTAACAAGACAATTAAATGCGGGGTTGATAGTAAACTGTTTAAGTTTATTTATTGCTCCGGTGTCCGGTCCGTCGCGTTGCGCCGCATTACTACCTGACAGTGACGAGGGTGTTACCACCACCAAATTGCGTAGACACCTCACGGAGTTTATGGGACCTTAGTCGTGTATCCCTACAACTACTCAGGTCCAGCACATTTTTGTATCCATCTCAATTAACATATCACCCAAACCATGTTTGACCTTTAGAACCCAAATATTCATGGAAAAAATGGGTATTCTATGGTGGTTAGTAACAGTTTCTAACATATTTCATTTTAATTCGGTTTTAGTTTGTGACTGCAAAATAACCTCAGGGGTCTCTGATAATTTAGATGGGAAGCAGGATGTCAGACGATACTTTATTACATAAACGTGGTTTCTTTGAGGAATTTTAATTAGCTTGCTTTATACTCGTATTTACCAGATAATTTAATCTTGTATCAAACAATAACAACTTCTCGGAAAACAGACAGGCTCAAAGAAACAATGAAATCAACCATTCATATATAATGCAAAATTCAGGACGAGACAGGTACGCATAAAAAATGTAATTCAGATTCACGCTACACGGTACACGTAGCGTGTGAAAAACGCGTAAAAACAAAACAGCAGCGCGTGACATGTCACGTTCCCGTCATATCAGTAGCCTTCATATTTCAATTCAAAAGAAAAATATAATATAAAACTGCAAACACGTTCGAAGTGTCGTAGTTCAGCACTTTCACAAACCAAACATGTCTCTTCGGGTCTAGGGAAGGCCACTCAGAAAATCAATGGGATAGTTACAATATTTTACTCATGCCTTCCCACTTCATTTATTAATGAACTTGGAACTTTGTGAGCTTCAAACTTTAGATTACGCTGTTCAGTTAGTTCTTGACTGTCACTTCATCGTCCAGTTTCAGTCAGTTTATTAATTTGAAATTACAGCCGCTACGAGTAAATGGTTACTTTTTAAAGTGTTTTGGAAAAGTTAACTTCCTGGTAACCGTGCAAGTCCTGAGATTTTGAGCATAATTATTATAATAATAAAAAAAAAAATGAATATGTGAGCTACTACCGATTCAAGGTACGTAATTATTTCTCGCACGAAGTAAATCTACAGGTTTCTTATTTGTATACGGCACAATACCGGTACCAAAGTATACCGCCACTTTAACCCAATTTTTTTAAAGAGAATAGAAGAAATTGGTGCTAATTTAGCTCTTACGTGATTCGAGTGCAAACCGAATGATATAAACTACCTAGAAAGGAGGTTAGGTACGTCGAATTTATTCTAGAATGAGGAGTTTGGTCGGTTTGTAGAACTGAGGTTTACCGGGAAACTTACGATACAAGATTAGATTTTCGCGTTCAATTTTCGTAATGTAATTAAAAAAGAAAGAAAAAGAGTCCAGAAGAAACTTGTTCGTCACTTAGCTTTTCGGTTTAAAGTTAGGAATCTGAGATCATAATGCAGACAAGCTGAATTATTTTAAAATCATTCCTCTCAGGTCTCGCCGTACAGTCTCTGATTTAACATTCCTGTTCAAGTTGCTTAATAATAGTATTGACTGTCCAGATCTTCTTAGCAAAATAAATCTTAATGTCCCGGCCAGAATGCCGCGTTATCCTCGCCCATTACTCAAGGCCCCACGATACCGGACAAATCTGGGTAAACATTCACCGGTTTCCAGGATGACCCAGCAGTACAATGCCTTATCATGTTCATTAGAAGACATAGATATCTTTTCTAATAATCTGGGTAAATATAAGTCACTAATCCGTTCGCAATTAAATGATAATTATGTAAGTGTTGAACTGCCTGTCTAGTAATGCATTGTTCGCTATTTCTATTTTTATTTTTATTTGTCTGTAAGTACAATTTTTTCTAATACGTATTCGTTGCTTTTTAATCTTTATTTTTATTCAATTTGAATTCAGATTGCCAAATTAATTAATTATAATATATTAACTTTCAGGGCTACTTCCATTTTTAATATACTGTTTGCTTGTTTTTATTACATGATGTGGTCTCCTATAATTGAGGGAGCACATATATTGTTGTTCTTGTCTTTATATTACAGCATGTAAGGTGTATTCTTTGTTGGAGATCCTAATAAAATAAAATAAAAAATTATTAAATTGCACCAATGCGAGGACTACGCGGGTCGCTAGTTAAAAGTTCAAAGGCTAGTTTTTAAAACACTGTTAACAATTTGATGCTGCCTGCATTTGAAACAAATAAAAAATCGGCCAACTGCTTGTCGGACCATGCACAATGAAGGGTTCCGTAGTTGGGATGAATTTATCGCAAGAACAAACTTAACTTTGTAGTTGAATAACATGTTCTCCCATACATTCTGTATTGGAGAACATGTTAATGCAACCGAATATTTAAGTTGGTCGATTATTACTCGTTAACTTGTAAAGCCTACTTAGATGTGATAGTTTTCCTTTTAATTTCGTTATTTATACTACTTCCGTGAATTTTTTCACATATCCAAAACTCTAACAAAAATTAAGACAGTTAATTGATTCAGGCGTGACTTTGCGGAAATCCATTATAAAATACAATAGACGACGTATATTTAGTAACCTAATCCGCTTAACCGTTCTTAAGGAGTCATAAAGAACCCTGTAAGAAATCGACACGTGTTTCATTTCTCAACGAGGCATCCTCAGGATGGCTATTGACTTGTTGCGAACCCGGACCCGACGTGTGAACACGTCAAGCGTCGAGAGCAGTGTGAGTCAATTCGCCCGCCAACCACACTTATATAGGATTACTGCCCCGCCCACCTCGGCTAGGATCGTTATCAGCGCGATAAGGGGCTGCGAACAAACGCAGTAAAGGTGACCTTGGTATTGTTGTATTTAATTCATTCAACAGTGTAACGTTCCTTGTATTATTTTTAGCAATTTCTAAACTCTCTAAAGATAAAGATAAAGATAAAGATATATTTATTTTGTAAAACATGAGTACAATATTTAGGTCTTATAATTATGTAAGTTAGGTAGCTACATGTTTTGCCATGTGTGGCGTACAAAATTAGTCGCACTAAGCAGACAATACAATAAAATAGAATTTAAATTATAATGGCAAAATTCAAATAATACAAAAAAAAAAAAAAATTAAAGCAACACAAAAAGAAAAAAAAAAAAAAAACAATGTCAATATGCAAACAATACTAGAAACATAATTAAATAATAATGTCATAGTCCAAACAAATACCAGAAATAAATTAAAATTACAATGTCATAAAAATTCAAAGAATTCCAAAAATAAAATTAAATCATGTCAAAATCGAAACAAGACCAGAAATCAAATTACATCATAATGCCAAAGATTCAGTTACATTACACCAATAGGAGACACACAAAAATAAAAACGCATAATCAGAGTTTTAAATAACAATGTCATTCAAAAATTCATCCACGCTGTAATAGCATTTGTCAATTAATAACCCCTGAAGGGAGTTTTTAAATTTATTTATAGGCATAGATTTAATAATGTCAGGTATTTTATTATAAATATTTGGAGCATTACCGAAGAAACTCTTTCTCAATAATGCAGTTTTGCATTTATACTGACATAATAAGTTTTCATATTGGGCACGGATTGGTGTTCTCTTAGCTGATGAAAATTTTCCAAATAAATGTTGATTCGCTCTTACAAATATTGCAGTTTCCAATATGTACAAAGATGGCAACGTTAATATTTTATATTTTTTAAAGTAAGGAACGCAGCTATCCGTCGTTCTCAGACCATACATCGATCGTATACATCTTTTCTGCATCCTGAATATGAGTTCCCTATTTGTTGATTGTCCCCAAAAAACAATACCATATCTCAGAATAGATGCGACCAATCCATGGTAAGCTGTTAATAAAGTGTCACTATTGACTTTCTTGGATAACTGAAATAACAAATACGCAGATTTACTCAGACGCTTGCAGATTTCCTCTGAGTGAGGTTTCCAGGTTAGTTTACTGTCTATGGTTATACCCAAGAATTTTGCATTTGTTACTTCTTCTACTGTACAGTTATTATAGGCAATGTTAATTGGTGGATTCTTACGGCGCTGATGGAAATGTATAACTTTAGTCTTACTTAGGTTAATCACAAGATTATTATTGTCAAGCCAATTTATAATGTCACTTAAAGAATTATATATGTCATTTTGATAATTATTAGGATTAGTACATTCCACAATAGCTGTGCTGTCATCTGCAAACAATACCATTTTATGATCTATGATTTTTGGGAGGTCATTAATATATATTATGAAAAGGGGTGGCCCCAGTACGCTACCTTGAGGTACACCATATTTTACATGTCTTGGTTCAGATATGTATTTTGTCTCTAATTTAGTGATAGGACAAATTCTAGTGATTTCAGTACATTGGGTTCGGTCACTCAAATATGATTCCAGAAGCTTCAGGATGTTTCCTCTTACGCCATACCCATGCAATTTTTGGAGTAAAATCTTGTGATCAACGAAATCAAATGCTTTTGTCATATCTGTTAGTAAAGCACACACAGGATTACCTTTATCTACTGATGCCATTACAGTAGATAGCAGGTCAAATAGAGCCATGTTAATATTTGTATTTTTCCTGAAGCCTTTCTGTTCATTACAAAAAAGATTGAATTTCTAGTCTGACATTTACACCTTTATCACATGTGTGTACAATTTTGAAAGTGTTCACACGTGTGTGTGTGTTTTAAATTTGCAGGTACAGCAGAACAGGCAAAACTTTACATCAAACTCACTAAAACACATCGTATTGCTGCTCAGAATGTTTGGTTTAATCAACAGTGTAAGCAATTGGGGGTAATTCCTTCTTACATCAATATTCGTTCCAATACATATAGTAGATCAGCTAGTATCGCTTTGAGTAGGGCAAAAAACATTTGGTTAAATGAGGAAATACGCTACTGGTTTTCAGTTAGGGATAGCTTAAAAAATCATCTTAAAATTTTGTACACAGAGCTAGTTTTCAAATTACACAACATTGAATTTGATATTTTAGACAATAAAGCGCGGGAGTTTGCATCTATCACAGCTCACGAAAAATATTTAATACAGGCTAGGAAGTTGGAAAGATTAGTTAGAGGAAACATTAGTCACAATAGTGAAGGCATTATTATTAATAGTGGTAGACAAAGGGATCAGCAAACATGTCCCCATACGTTTCATCCACGTGTTAAAAACCTTAGTAACATTCAATTTTCAAATGGAGAAACTTCTTTACTGGAGAAAGGACTTAAATTTTATATCCAGCCCATTTTGTCACAAAAACCTTTAGAGCTTTTGGCAGTAGATTCAGAAATGGCTATAGTTAGAGGTAAAAAAGATCAGACAGTAGCACACCAGGTATCAGTTCATATTAAACAGTCTCTTAATTCATCGAATTCGTTATCTTGTTCAACCGACATACGTATTTATAGATCATTGATAAGTAAAATTGATCAAAACAGTATAGTTGTTACTAAGGCCGATAAAGGAAATACAGTGGTTATCTTAGACAGAAACAGTTACGTCCAAAAGGTATATGACGTAATACAGGGTAGCGAGTTTGAACAACTAGGATCAGACCCCACTACAGTTTTCACTTCACAGCTAAAAAATGTAACCAAAAACACAATTTACATCGATCAAAAACCTTTAAAATATATTGTTCCAATGAACCCAAGGTCACCTATGTTATATGGTTTGCCTAAGATTCATAAAGATAATATTCCTATACGGCCAGTGGTTTCTTATATCGGTGCGCCAGCATATAATTTGTCAAAACATTTGAACTATTTACTAAACTCGAAATCTTTTAAACCAAAGTTTACTCTTAAAAATAGTTTACAGTTGGTAGAGAAGGTAAAGGATATCAATGTGCCTACTGGTGCAATGTTATTATCTTTGGATGTTGAAAGTTTATTTACAAACGTTCCATATAAGGAGTGTTTACAGATACTTGAAGATCTTTTTGAGAAACAGCGAATCACGCGTAGCATGGCGCTATCTATTTCTACGAAGAATATACATATCTGTTTCTATACAAAGTGACATTTCGTTTCTCCATTTTTGACATCGCACCGTAGAAATCTTTCTACAATCTGTCATTTTGTCTTACGTTTCTAACAATCTTTGTCTAGGTCCTTTTGTATGTAGACTATTGCAGAAGAAAGTTTTCTATCCCAAATTGTCAAAATCACACTGACAACTGACAGTAGTGAAGACATTTTGATTTTGTAATCGCCATGCTAAAGACAGTAGAAAACTTTCTACTTGACGGCCACAAAATATAAACGGATAACTACAAAATCATGATTATACAGAAGAACGTTTAGAATGCAAAATTGTGATAATAATTATAGAAGAACAATCTATCTAGTCTAATTTATCAAGCTATCTTCTCCTATTTTACATCATTTAGTTAATAGGGCATTACCAAGGAAAGGGGCCAATATTACTGTAATCTTTTTTGTTCCAAAACACGATACTTCGTCATTTTAAGAATAATTTTGTTGTAGTTGTTTTTATATACGTGACTTATCAGTAAAAATAGAGAATCAAACAGAAAAAAGTCCTATGACAAAACAAAGAATTCTGAGTCAAATTATGTCAAAGAGTGAATTTTGTAAAAAGTGCAGTTGACTCTTTCTGCTTTGCTGCCGTCGTACTGTCTACAAGGAACGTTATTTTTGTCAACTCTTCCGTCGACAAAACTGTGCTCATGCTACGCGTGCACAGGTGAGGTTAATGAATTGTTATCTTTGACCAAGATTTGTATGGCACAAAATTATTTTAGGTTTAATAATCAAGATTACAAACAAAAATAAGGTTTGGCCATGGGTTCTCCACTCAGTCCCCTTATGGCAGATATTTTCATGGACCATTTTGAAAATAAATACATTGTTGGGCAGTCTCAAATTTTATATTATTGCCGATATGTTGATGATATAATTGTGTGTTGGACCGGTAGCTACATTGCGCCAAATTGATGTTTTTGTTAATAAAATCAATAGTTTGCATCCAAAAATTAAGTTTAAATTAGAATTAGAAGTTGACGGATCCCTTAACTTTTCGGATTTAACAATTTCAAGAAAAAACAATAAACACGATTTTCAGATTTATAGAAAACCAACATATACAGATGTTACGATTCCAGCGTCATCTTGTCATCCGATTCAACATAAATTAGCAGCTTATCGTAGTTTTACTCATAGATTAATGACAGTACCTCTTTCTCAAGATAATTATAACAAAGAACTAAATATTATTTATCATATAGCTGAGAGTAACGGATACAATAAGAAAATGGTGGATGATTTGATTCAAACGAAACGTCGTAACATAGTTTGTTCCCTATTGTGCCCACTGCCTCCAGAAAGACCAAATGATTACATAGGTAGTTTGACATACTTAGGGTTAATAAGTGATAGGGTTTCTAAAACATTGTTTCAAAATGGAATTAGGGTAGCTTTTAAAACAAATAATTCACTAAAACAGATTTGTAACGGAAAAGATCGATTAGAAAACCATAAAAAATCAGGTGTTTACAAGTTACATTGCGATGATTGTAATGGTATATACATAGGTCAAACTGGTCATAATTTTCAAACAAGATATAAAGAACACATTGCAGCGTATAGGAATAGTTATCCAGAAAAATCGCATTTTGCTCAAGTCATTCGTTACATAATAATAACACTTTCAAAATATTACACACATGTGATAAGGGTTTCAAAATGTCAGTACTAGAGAGTTTAGAAATTGCTAAAAGTAATACAGGGAACGTTACACTGTTGAATGAATTAAATACAACAATACCAAGGTCACCTTTACTGCGTTTGTTCGCAGCCCCTTATCGCGCTGATAACGATCCTAGCCGAGGTGGGCGGGGCAGTAATCCTATATAAGTGGGGTTGGCGGGCGAATTGACTCACACTGCTCTCGACGCTTGACGTGTTCACACGTCGGGTCCGGGTTCGCAACAAGTCAATAGCCATCCTGAGGATGCCTCGTTGAGAGGTGAAACACGTGTCGATTTCTTACAGGGTTCTTTATGACTCCTTAAGAACGGTTAAGCGGATTAGGTTACTAAATATACGTCGTCTATTGTATTTAAAAAATTAACACTTTAAAGCTTAATATTTCGCGAACGGATCCCAGATTCCAAAAATGGTTGTCACAAGTTTGTGGGATACTCGTAGAAGTTTTCTTTTCATCTTGTTTTTTTACCACTTTGTTGGCGTGATTAATATGTATACCCATGCCAAATTACAGCTTTCTAGTACTCACCGTCTCTGAGCTAAGCCGAGGACAGACAGACAGACAGACAGACATGGACATGGCGAAACTATAAGGTAGGATTATAGTTTCGCCATGTCCATGTCTGTCTGAAGTTTACTACGGAACCCTAAAAATGAACAAGCTATTTTAAAGCACAGTTTATTAAATCAGTGCTAGTGAGCTAGGTTGAAAACGTATCTTTTCAACCCACTTACGCACATATTGACCATAAATATTAATAATAGCCATGAAACAATTTAGGAGAATATTGCTTAATTTGAATATTTTAGTGGTGATATTACCTAAAATTGATTTGCACCCTTGTTTTTGTTACGGGGATAAGCTTAACTCACTGAACCCACTCACCTTTCTAATATAAACTATCAGCACGCCCCGTTTGTTATTCGTAAGGAAGACGTTAGGATTACTTTATCTTTAAGGGTCAGATCCCAACACCCTTATTACTCACAAACGATGTGAGTGTGCAATGATACCTTATTCGTTTCCTTTTTAGTAATATATTACCTATAACTAAGTAAAGATAATGATATCACTGAAGATTGTATTTACGGCCTCTTACTGATGAATAGTTTTTAAAACACGATAACGTAACTGAAAAGTCTCCGTTTTCCATTGATATTTATAATTAATTTAGAACCCAGCCTTTCTTTCTAAGGAAGCAGGCTAATAAGAGCTTTCATATCTAAATCAAAACACATGTATTGACAATATAGAGAACCTTAAATCAGGTCATGTATCTAGGTGAGACATTCAAGGACCCCCGCTCTTGACCCCCTAACAGTAGTGTAGGAAGGCACACGCTCCGAGGAACGTTATTCAATAAAATACGTGATCGGCATCCGAGCTTAACCCTATTCAGCGATTGCTGTAATGTATCCTGAAGAAGCGCGTAAATGCTTGGGATCCACCAAATGATAAATGAAGCTTGTATCGAATCAATTCTCTTCTTTTTGTAAATCATGAGCTCGCTATGATACTGATGAGACTTTTTGTTCGGAATATCACCGCCATTTTGAGCGTTTATTATTTTGTTCATTTTGATACACCCGTTTGTGAAAGTTTTATTTGGACTGCCTTTTTGAGGTATAAGGATAAAGTTCTAGGCATTTGTTAGCTTAGACAACATTGTTTTCATATTTACCTTACATGTACCTATGTATGTTTATTACGTATTTACATTAATAAAATTTCGTATATTAAATACATAAATTACAACTCTTTTCTGATTTACTTTAGAACTAATAAACCAGACCGAAAGTAAGTATTTTATTTAAAACTCTCCAGCGAACGTTTCAAAGTACTTTTAAAACTTCTCCATCGTTAGTGTTGTTTTCTGGCCTGGCAGTATCTAATAAAAAATTGATGTTTAAGCCAGAAGTTTTTACTTTCTTACTCCATGTGAAATCACCGCGTTACTTTAGAACTATAGAAAATAAAGGACAGCTACTGAGATAGTTTGCTCCCTGACTACGACAAGTGACTAATAGCTTTGCCAGCCTTCACTGGCGCTTAAATTAGTTCGTACTTTCTTACAATTTGAAACTAAATAGCTCGCATTCCGTCTACCTAAGTAGTAGGTAATATAAAAATCCCTGAACTCATAAAACATTCCTTTTCTGTTGGGAACTTTGGATTTAAAGAAAGTAATTTGCCTTGATGTTTGTAATACAATGTTATTAAAGTACGAGTATTTTGATGAAAATGGAAACTGTTCGGAACACCAATTCGTTTAATTAAATCCTTCAAATACGGAGTTAACCAAATAATTAGACTGCGCACAACCGTTTTATTAATTAGTGTTGTCGAACAGCGCAGTCATTAAGGTTAATCCGTCTACTTTGCGGCAATACATCGCTGCCTGCTCGATTGATTGTTTTTAATGGCAATAACTTAACATTGAAACAACATTGAACTGTCTTTTAACATTTCCTTCCTTATAAGTCTACATATTTCGAAAATTTAATCTCACTTTTCCATTTTTCTAACCAGCTATCTAAAATTAACACGATTGAATTAGAGATACACAGTAAGTACGAGTATATCGTAATATTTTTTGGGTAAAATCCAACTCGATCACATTATCATAAATCGGTCGGAACTGCACGGTAGCAAGTTTTGGCAGACAGCCAGGCTGTGCAGGCTGACTCGACGAAATGATCGCCATCTATTGACATGACTTGACGCAGATAGTTCCCTTTTTAGTTCATTCAGAAATTAGGGCAGCTAAATAGGTCAGGTCACTGGTGTATGTATAGTTTTACGCACTCTCGGCTTAGCGGCCATTACAATGGTTCCTTGCCCGCAATCGTTTTCCTTTTTATTACACATGTCTTCACAACTTAACCTTCTCTTGTAGACTTCCATTATTCCCTTCACGTGCCGACATTTTCTGAAGAGTGCCCACGGGCGCTCATTTATTCGACTCGATAAAAGTTAACTATGCAAACCATGTGCTTACCAACAAAAGTCGGAAAAAGGCTATGGAGATCAGCTTCCAATACTTTCACAATGTTGAATGAGGAAAGTATTAGTTTATAAATAATGCCTTTAATTTTAACTTTTTCCGAAACAAAGTTCTTGGCTTGTTCCTGAAAATCTCTTTGGTTTTACGCACAAGGAATAATAATGGTTTGTAGACATCTGCTGCTTTGGGTTTGGGAATCTCGTGTTTTGAGCCGGCTACCTGGGGAGACGTCGGCGGGACGTTTACCCTGAGTCTAAATCCCGGATTAGAGACGAGTGAAACTTTCAACAGCCTTTGGCGGCGACCGTTTAATGTTGATAATATGTTAGACAAAACATGTGGCCTTTTCAGCGATAAAATTGCTACATTATTACGACAAAATTTATTTTGATTGACAATTTACCCTTTTTAATATCATGTAAGTATGCATGTAAAATTCTGTCGGGAAATTGTGATGTGTCAGAGAAGCGTAAAAATGAGTGACACCGATTACAAGCCATGGCAAGTATGAGCGACTTGTCGCTTATTTCACAGGAGAGAGATTTATTTTTCTACACAAACATGTTTTTATTTATTTCTGCCATAATTTTCATCGCCATATTAACCATCAATTAACTTTCCAAAATAAATTGAGAAAAACCGTATTCGATAGCTTCTCATAAACTAACGTAACTGAAAAATCCGTACCGCAGTAACTAAAAATACTAGGTAGTACTATCAAAAGGTGTTCCTGAGAAAAATTATGTTTTAAAATAGAACATTTAAATATTGAAACAGCCCGTGTCGGTCGTGTGGGTAGTGTTATTTTATCATTTTGTGCGGGCCGGGCTCGGGTCGAATGCGGGTATCGGCGGGCCGACGCGGATATTGCATGTTCACACCCATTTCCTTGACTGAGGGCAGAAAACCGCACAATTTTGTTACTTAACTAGTTCAGTATATATGTATAAAAGATATTTCCAAGCTCGCGTGGAAGCTCTGGGAATTAAAGGAAAATATTGTGTCAACCGTTTGTGACTGATGGTTTAAGAATTCGCCGGTGATCTATCTTTTCTAAACCCACACATTTATACCGAGAAGGTACCTACTATTATTATTAATCATTTTGTATCTGTGCAAAAAAATAAATAGTGGAGTGCCTGGAGCGTTAAAAATATAAAAACCTCGGATTTCTGTTACAGCGAATGAAATTTAAAAATACAAAATGTATAAGTTTACCTATTAAAAATTGTTTTTTTTTTTCAAAACAACGCCTTTTTTGATCGTTTGTGTTGGAACTTCTTTGAAAGAATCTTAAACTGCTCAAAAACGAAAAGAGATATCGAAAAAAATTAAAAAATGATCCTGGAAAATTTAAAATGCTTCAGAATAATACCATTCTGATTTCGATAGGATTAACATTGAAAATGCTTTTTCGTTCGCTTCAGTAGAAAACGTGCGACCGGGGGCTAGCGTCCTCAATTATTAACATAGTTTTTTTTTTTTAATGGTAAACATTGCAATTTATAATATACAAATCATTTTTTTTAATTCATTCCGTGTAACAAAAACCCGAGCTCAAAACCCCCAGGCGCTCTACCAAAAGTCCATTTGTGAAATGAATTTTATATAAATAGTTCCAATTAAAAATATAGAATTGTAAAAGTCATCCAATTTATAAAGCACCCGTATATTATTCCCATCAATGTTTCTGATATGCAATTAATAATTCCTGTAAACTTAACAATAACAGGAAGTTGGATACTCCTAGTTTTAATAAAACCTCTCATATTCTATTTATTTTGAAATGTGCCATATCCAGCGCTTATTACTTTATTATTTTATCTTTGGAAAAATATTTATTCTACTGAAATTGGTCGTCTGATATTAAATCTATTATTACCTTTATCCGAGTTGTTTTGACTTCGATTCATGGCGGTTTCGAAGTATTTTGTAACGTGATGCCACCGTTTTATAAATAAGCCGTTAATTCTTGTCAATTCTTCGGATCACGTAAATAAATCCTTCATGTTCCTGGCAATTTACTGCGTGTATTATTTGAATACTATGAGAATAAAGGTGCACCGGGAAATCGTACTAACATCCAATGTAGTATGTTAGTATGATATGATCAGTATAATTAGGTATTGTTACATTTCTAGATACGTACCTACAACACTTTTGTTTGAAACAATCGGTAGAGTGACATTCTATTTCTTCATGAGGAATTTTATCTAAACTTTTAAGTGATATAATACAGTTACAATAATAAAAGGTCTGTATATTAAATTTTTACTCTAGCTTCATTTGACCTGTCTCCACGAGCATCGTAAAATAAGTCTTTAGTGCGCAGTTCAATACGTAGGCGTTATTTTTTTTGAGTTTTATGTGTTTTACGTTATTGGTCATTAATTTATATTGTTCACAGAGAGACGCGGATATCTGCAGCGGCAGCGCTTGCCGGAAGCACGGAGCAATCTGAGCGATCGCTAACTGCTTCATTTGCTCTCTTAAACTTAGTACCATCAGGAGTCGAAGGGGAAAATATGTGGAGACAAGTTGGACGTGTGCTCGGCCGTAGCGTAAGACTCCATACAATCGTCTGGCCAGGAGGTAGACTAGTAGCTCACGGACAATCTGACGGTGCTCGCACAATATTCCGCATCGTTACGGCACTAGCTCCCCCTTTTGTCATGGAAGGCGAGCTCGACGAGGATGGCCAATGTCTCCGGGGCCTTCTATGTCACCGACCACAAACTTCCGACCGAGATAATCTAACCCTCGCGTTCAATGAATTGGAAAGGGAAAGCGATCAAGATGATTTTTTCTTCCCCACGTCTAAACCCGTATTCACTAAAATGGAAACGCATTGTTGTTACGGACTTGCGATGGATCTTCTGGAAAACATAGCTCAAGAACTAGAATTCGATTTTCATTTATATATCGTAGAGGACGGATTATACGGATCCAGAAAACTTATCAAACCGTTTCACCGAATATTTGAATATAAAACGGTAGCGAGCGAATATGCCCCGATAAATTACCAGAGTTATCGTTCACAATACCGTAATGGTTACAAATCAGTGGAGGAAGATGCAGAAGAAACGCCATACCTTTTTGATATTGAGCCAGATGAAAGCGTTGAAAAATGGAATGGTATTATTGGGGATTTAGTGTCCGGAGCCGCTCATATGTCATTTGCAGCTCTGAGTGTTTCCGCAGCTAGGGCAGAAGTCATAGACTACAGTCAACCTTTCTTTTTCAGTGGAGTGTCAATACTGGCAGCCCCCAATCAAAGACCAGACATACCACTGCTTGCATTCCTTCTTCCATTTTCACCAGAGCTGTGGATCGCAATATTTACATCACTAAATGTAACTGCTATAGCTGTGGCCATATACGAATGGCTCTCACCTTTCGGCTTAAACCCTTGGGGACGACAAAGATCAAAGAACTTTAGTATTTCCAGTGCTCTGTGGGTTATGTGGGGACTTTTATGTGGACATTTGGTAGCATTCAAAGCCCCTAAGAGTTGGCCTAACAAGTTTCTGATAAACGTTTGGGGTGGATTCTCTGTGATATTCGTTGCGAGTTACACTGCCAATATAGCCGCTCTAATTGCGGGTTTGTTTTTTCACAATGCGGTTGATGATTACCAAGGTCGAAGTAATGTAAGTAAATTAACGTGAGTGTAGTATAAGTTGGGTGGTCTCAAGAGTTTCTTATATAGTACTAATTATTTTGTAGTGGCTGTCTCTGCGAGTGGGGACGGCCAGGTCGTCGGTGTCTGAGTACTTCGTTCAAAGGAATAATCCGCAGCTGGCGCAACAAATGCGTCGTTACGCTCTTCAAGATGTTGAAGAAGGCATTCAGCGACTCAGGTAAGATATTATACGAACCTTTTCTATAGACACAGGCTGGTATAATAAAGTTCGTGCGTCTGGCTTCTAAATTATAATTTAACTCAAGTCAAGTTATAAGTTCAGACATAAGATACGCATATAAAATTGCTGAGTTGCTACTTTAAACTTATTACGGTGAAGTTTCAAACTTAGTAGGTATTTAAAGTTGCTGGATACTATGAAAGTTATCTTTAGGTAGATTTTAGCAGAAAGCCAGCCTAGTGATATTAAATAACTGAAATGTCTAAAATTATTTCATCGACTCTGCTTGCCCGTGTACAGCAGTGATGGACGTTTTGTACTACTGTACACGGGCAAGCGCTATAATGAACGGATAATGGGGAGAATCCGCAATTATCACGTTTGACGTACGAATCGGTGATTGCAGCTTGTTCATATTAGCAGACCTCTGGAGGTTATCTTTTAGTCGTCCACGATTAAGTAAAAATCGGGTTCATATTGTAGTTATAATTAAAAATATTAAACCATACAGGGTCAAATAAAATTAGCTAGCGACACTCCGCAGACGTGATGGGTATCGATAAACATGGCTAAACAAAAAAATACGTTTTTTTGGGGTCAACGACCGCTCTGGTTGTCTAGTTACTTGAAGTATGAGTTGAGAAAATCAGATTTTTAATTTAGCCCTATAAAATATGTAAAAAAAATCCTGTCCGATCCGAAAGGGGCATATAGGTACTGCAATACCATTACCAAAAAGTTATTAAAAAAACTTATTGTTATTGATTTTTGCTATTTTTAATCAAAGTTTATTTAGTTCACTGAGATGTAGAAGTATTGTTTCGTTAAAACAATAAAGTGTTGGTGATTAAAGTTTCCTAAATGGCTAAAGCTATACGTTCCTGTGTTGTGTCGTGTACCTACGTAAAGCTAAGTAGGTACGTATTGCAGAACGCGTGATGGTTCAGTGAGTACACGTGCCACCCGCCAACCGAGAAGTGAAGTCAAGAATCGGTAGCGCGCACCCCACCAACTCCATCGAGCGCCACCAGATGGCGCTGGCGTACTGGATACGACTCGATTGCGACATTTAGATTCTCAATATCGCACGCGGTCAATGAGATTGTCGATGCTCAACTGTGCCAGGCCGCAAACATCAAATAATCTGAAATGCATATGATACAAGCCTCATCAGTTAAGGATTCATAATTTATTCAATTGTAATCCCTTCAGATGTAATTAGCTCAATAAATCGCTTTAACTTAAATCGAAACATTAATTTTAATGAAAGGAATCCGATTATCGATAGCGAACTTGGTAATTTGATTCAAAAAACGCTTTGAATTTTATTATCTCGTAAAATTTTCAAGCCCGCAGGACTCCGATCGCCACTTAATACCTTTTAGTACATTTGTTTTATAGTCAGATTCAGTACCCGCTTTCGTATTTCACCAATTAAGCTATAAACTGTCACCAGTCAAAACAAAGGGCCACCTTTTAAGACCGGAAAAGCCCCCAACTTTGTCAACTAAAAGCAGTGAGTGGTTGCAGTATGTCACGTGAGGTACTTTGTTGTTAGATATTTTGTACCTTATTCAGACGTCGGATTAAGTTAACATTACTCTGTAAAGTATCTGTTTTTATTGTACTTTTTTATGACTGTGACAGGCATTATATTTATTATTCCACTCCAAGTTTTAGGGATCCGTTCGCTTACAGGTTAACGCTTTGCGTTCATGAGACGGGCGTTTGTTTACTTTGTAAATATTCCCGTGAAAACGTTATGAGCAGTGTCGGTTTCCAAATCATTTACCTATAAAAATCTAACACCATTTCTCTTTTTTTTGTTGCAGAAATGGTACTTTAGATCTTTTAATAGCTGACTCTCCCGTCTTAGACTATTACCGAGCCACTGACCATGGATGCAAGCTGCAGCGTATTGGTGACCATCCTCTCGCTGAAGATGCGTATGCTATTGGCATGTCAAAAGGATTTCCTTTGAAGGTAGGAACAGTGACATACCAAATCATAATTTTCAGCACTACGTAGATAAATTATTACACGAAGTTAATGTGCCCTAAATTAGGCGGAGTGTGACTAAGCAACCTCTCTGAAGAAATGTAGCGTAGATTTACATGAATTGGAGGACTTTAGGAGCCCTGAGTGGTGGGGGCAACTCCGGATCTTTGCACGAAAGATTGATGGATGACGCACGCGAACTCCTAATGGTGTGATCGATAGTCGGGTGTCATGTAGCTCCAGCTCAACCGATTATACGTCATTTTATCTTGACGTTGTTCAATATACCCCTGAGGATTATCTGAATCAGTGACATAAATCAACGGATCTGAAAGCGAGTTTTTGTTTCGAATCATGACACGCTTTGAGGTTTTCCCTTTATTTTTGACGCTTTGTTATAAAAAAAAAAACGACGCAGATGTGACGCTATTGTTTTCTTTTTTTTGTAATCGTTCGGGCGTGGTCCGATTGTTCCGACATTTACAAATATGTCCACTTGTATAACATTTGCATTTTGCAACACCCGTGCTCGATTTAAAAAATCACTTTTGTTCTTTTTGTTTCAGGACAGCATATCGGCTGTGATAGCTAAGTATTCATCCAACGGTTACATGGATATTCTAACAGAGAAGTGGTACGGCGGCTTGCCTTGTTTCAAACTCAGCCCAGACTATGGAATCCAACCAAAGCCACTCGGTAAGCTTTGCTCTAAAGAGATAGTTTCACCTGTTTCCAAGAACTTTTCAGCTATGCAGACAGAAACCATTATATTTGAATGTGCCTAATTAGAGAAACAAGCTTTGTTTGTTTCGGGTTCATGAATATTTACGTGTCACTTTGTAAAATTGTTTCTGTAAAAGATGTTACGAGAATCTTGTTAGTGACGCGATTTGGGCAGGGTGGTGTGTACTACTATTTTAATGTGTATTCGTAACATTTACGTAGTCGGATGGCTCGTCTCTGGCGGAAATTTCATTAGAATTTATCGCCACCCCCACGTTAATCCGACCCCTCACCGTCGCGCACTGAAGGGAGAGGTAGGCCACCAGGCGACCTAAAAGATTAAACATAGGATTTATCGTTTGAAAAAATTGAGCTGACACCGACAGTGTGTTTATCTCTTATTTGGGATAAACTCTCGAAGGCGCGATTAAGAATAAAGTGACACGAGGGAATTGGGTTATGTTATGAATTTTTTTACCGTGCTTTTTTATAGCAACGTAACTGTTCCGTGATCTTAAAAAATGATTTTATGTTCTACCCTATTACTTGTACGCACTATAAACATTGTAAATTATCTTTATTTGGCATACAATAATAGAACATTATCAGCATTAGGTAAGCTCCATTGTGCGAGCCAAGTGATCTGCTATCGCGGATTATATCTCAGAAAGCTATAAAACTTCGCGGTTAGCTATGGTTATTCGCTACGAAGCCTTAGGTACTCAAGTTTTCCTATCTATATTTGATATTGTTAAAGTTTCTACACAAAATTTAACGTAATATCTACGAATTCTACTTAGAATTTTCAACAAATACCTAAGAGTGATAAAATGTCTAAAATCCTACAGGAAACTTTCTTAAATAATATTTTACGTACATGGGAAACTTGATCGTAAATAATTGAGTAAATGTAACATATGTTTGACGCAGTTGTTTCGTTGTTATTCACTTGGCTTGAGATTTTTGAGATAAATAGCTTGTCCTTGTCTCAAGTTTCAGTACAAAAAATGTCTGAATGTTGATGTAACCGGTACAGACCGTGCTAAGACGTACTTATTTACAAAGTAGATTTATATGTAAGCGTTTCTATACCTAGATTGCAAAATAACGCTTTATTTTATATAAATATACTCCATTTTGTCAATATAAAGGATCGATCAATTTAACAAGCCCCCTTGGACATGGTACAAATTGCCAATCTGATAGATTACGTAATGGAACCCATATATCGTGGCAAGAACGAAATCAACTTAATATCGAAAATAGATCAATTCTTTGATACAGATCTGGAAGGAAAAATTGAGAAAATAAATCTCGTACTGAATTTTGATAAAATCTTTTAATGTTTAAATAGGATCTGATAATTTGTTTGCTTAATTGACTGTGTAATTTTTCGTTGTACCTTTTTTATTTATTATTTTAATTATTACTTATTTAATTATCCATTGGTTAACACCGGGTGGCGCTCTCTGTAAACAATAGTTCAGTGGTTTTAAGAACGTTACAGTCTAACTGAAGGTACCTACCTACCTACTCAAATATCTTGAAATAATGGCTACACAGATAAAACTTTTCATAACAGAAGCACGACAGGCGTTCAAGAGTTTGAGAGGGATTAAAAAAGTATTAAAAAGTGTCAAATTAAAATCTTTTTAAATTAATTAAATAACCATAGGTACTTGTAAATTAGGAAGTAATATTTAATTTATGGAGTACATTAAATACCTCTGAATACGAACATTTTCCAGAAGATCACTTTGAAAACGTTCGACCTTGATGAAATTAATATGAAAGTAACAGAGAGTAATTAAGTAGCCCGGAGCATTCCACTGATAAAATGTCTGCTTTAAATTATAATGCCGAGCAAAACTTTTGCTGTTTTCGTGCTTAATTAAATAAGAAACAGTTTTTAGGGTTTCAAAGAACAAACAATCATAATAAAATTAATGTTTGATTTTTATCGTTGACATTTTCTCTATTTTGATGATTATTTATTTATTTTGTTTTACTTCAGTTATAAAATCAAATATACCAATAAATTTCCTTAGCAGAACTTTATGAGCTTCGTGGTACTTATTTACTTTGAAAATAACTTAAAATTATCGTTTGAATTCGAAAGGTGAAAGAAAGAGTCCTGGCACGACCACCGCGGTTAACTTATACGATTTACTATTAATTTATGAAGTTGAAATTATTGTGGTTTATTTACTATGAAAATTGGTCAGTGAAACTGAATCTGACAGTTTTTAAATATTTGCGGCACTGATAATTTCATAGGCAGAGTGATTAGTAGGTTTAAAGTGCCTTATACATATAAAAAACCTCCCTGTAGATATAGATATCATTGTGACCCGTCATATTATGATCACAGTAATAAAATTGATTGATTTTTAATTACCGATCCAGGTATTTTCATAATATGTATAACATAATTTTTAGAAAAATTTCTTCGGACCCACGGCGGTATTGTTATTATATTAAGAACGTTTATTAAAAATAATAAATAATGTTTGTCCAAAGGTGTGGCAGCTGTCGCTGGGGTATTCATTCTACTGGGGGTTGGAATGATCGTGGGCTGTCTCATATTGATCCTAGAGCATTTGTTTTATAAATACACCCTGCCCGTTCTCCGACACAAACCCAAAGGAACGGTATGGAGAAGTAGAAATATTATGTTTTTTAGTCAGGTGAGTTATTATTTTTTTAAATATTTTTTTTGTTATATAAATATGTGGTTTAGCTATTCTCATCAAGGTGTAATTGGAATAACTCAATTTACAGTTAATACGTCAATATTTTTTTATACACTGAACGAGCAAGTTATTATTTATTTTCACAATATTGTCAATTGTAGGTATGTATTTGTAATTTCGGTGTCCTTCAAAATTATTTTTGGTAAGAAATAACTAGGTAATTCCTTATTAAAAATGAATGAAATCGATTATATTCTCGATTCTCGGTTGGGGGTATTTCAATTACACCTTGTTTGGTTTGAGATGGTCTCTACCTCGAGTAAACTACTTCGAAAGGGTTTTTCGAGAATATCGCAAATGTATTCGAATTTTCTTTTTGTTTACTCAAGTCGCTTTTCTGAAAATATCTCAAAACTCCGAAAATGCAACGTTGCACAAGAGAAAACCTAGTTTTATTTCAGGAAGATCTTGTTTATTCCATCTATGTATATAACGAACATAAAATCTTATTTTTATAATGCTTCTAAAAGAGCCGTCAAAACTGGCTTTTTGTTGCTTATTATATAAGGTAAGATTTTAATAACCGCATAAAAAAAGTAACAAAGCACAGAGTCGCGACCGGGGAGCATGTTTATACTTAATTAATCAAGAAGTTTGTCTGACATTATAACTAACCAGGATGCTGTATCCCGGATAATTATATAGAAATTAAATAAGAAAATGGCATCAATGTAATACTGCTTCAAATATAAATCGAATAACTGTTTGACTTACCTAAGTACTTACCTACAAAATAAATCTCAATTACTTATTACGAAACAAACAACTAAAACTGTTTCTTACATGAGGCTCATTTTATTCCAAGAACTTACTGTAATAATGTTACTAGCTGTGTAAAATAAATAAGTAGGTAACCCTGTTCTGTGAAACTTGATCACAAACAACGCCAGTACGTTTTAGGCACCTCGTTTTTAAGTACGTAATATGGTCTTTAACGTTGCTGTTAATGTTACAACCTAAAGTTAATCCTCTTAACTAAACTGTAGGTAATGTAGAGCTGTGTAAGTCAAAGGCTATCGTATCATCGTAAGTTCGCCGGCGGCGTTAGCCACACTTTGAGGGTACTTTGCTTGCCCTACTCAACCGTGAAGCCATCATGGCTTCTTCTAGGATTACGTCGACCGCGCCACTGATCAAAACAGCTATTAACACTAAACGAGCGCTTCTCGTTGCCGCATTGTCTTACTAAGTCGCGTCTTCTTACACCTATTGTTGTCTATGTCCCTTTGTCTTTTTTCAAACTCATGCGATGTATGTCGATCGTTTTTTACAGAAACTGTACAGATTTATAAACTGCGTGGAACTGGTTTCACCTCATCATGCGGCTCGAGAACTGGTCAATACTATCCGTCAAGGACATTTTACTTCGCTTTTCCAGAAAAGTGTCAAAAGGGTAATTGCTTTTTAACTTCTACACTATGAAATTATAATTTAAGTTGGTCAGATTACGATAGGAATGAACGTTTGTTTCAGAAGGAACACGAACAGCGTAGACGTCGAAAAAGTAAAGCACAACTCTATGAAATGATTCAGGCGATTAGAAGGTAAGAATTATCTTAAATCTTTTTCTTAAGAGGAAATATTCTTTATTATCACTTAACAAAACTGTTGTTCCATCAGAGTCCAGCAGCGTGATCACTCATTAGGTTCCATAAAAGAACAAGAACCAGTAGAAACAGAAACTGAAGCATCGGAAGAAGTTACAGAGTGTAAATTTTTATCTCCGTCCCCCGACGTGTCCAATCGTTCGCCGCGACCAGGACCAGGTCGATCACCTAGACAGCTACGGTCACCGAGAGGCCGAAGAAAAAGATGTAGTCTAGCAGGTCTCAACGTAAGAAGATTTAGCACTGACTCGGTCCTTAACTCAGACTCAGTCTCAAATATCTATGAACGCACAAGTCATAATATAGGAAGAAGACTCAGTCGAGATGTCCTGAACAGTTCTCCTCCCGATATCAACACTCGTCTTCGAACACCCTCGCCGATGGTCCGGCGAGCGGAAGGATCTTCCACTCGATCTTATCAAGATGTTTCAGATAGATCTGATAACTATCTTAGTACAGACTGCCCCACCTCACGAGCCAGCGTCGAGATTTTAGTTTCTCAAGACGATTCAGACTTACCACCAGCACCACCATACCCGAGGGTAGCTCCAGTGGGAGGAAGATCAGAATTGTCATTATTATCAGAAGAGGAACTAATAAGATTATGGCGCAGCTCGGAACGAGAGATGAGGGAAGCATTGTTAGGAGCACTTCAAGAAAAGAGGGCTAATTTAGATCCTAAACAAGATCCGGGATGAACGGAAGGCTATAATCCGCATTTGAAAAGGAATAGGTCTGTTCAGAATCACTTTTCATCTCTCATTGCCGCTCGGCGAGGGAGCGATAAGGAGTATCGACCAGAATATGCCCGTAGTGGTTGAGTTAGTGCCTTTTTTACATTGTTTGATGCGGACACGTCTCACAGGCGTTAGTTAGTGAATCGGTGTTCATTTCAGTGTCTTGATATTATGATTACATTTGAAAGGCTGCCTTACTTTACATTTAATTGCTTCTTCAATATTGGATCTGCGTCAAACAATTTAAATAATGGTACTCGGTAAGTAAGTTAAGTATGGAGATGTTGACGTCCAGTAAATTGATATAAGCTTTTTATTAGGCGTAAAATTTATGTATGAGTAAATCTGTAGAATTGATATTAATGATCGTAAATGTTATATATATGTGGAAGAATATTAATTAGCTATGACCAGATAATTTAAAGTGCTTTAACCTATAGTCTAGATCGTGATAGATATTTCGTTCGATGACTTTACGTATTTAGTAAAATGTTAGAGTTATAAATTAAAGCATTTCAAATATCAAAGTGTTTCGTCATAACGGAATTTTGTTTAGTCATTGAAAATGTAATTTCTGGGTGTTGAATGGAATCACAATATTAGAATTGCGAATAAAACCAATTAGTATATAAATTAATGTTCCTAATTTTACTGTAGCTAACTTATTAAAATGAAGACAATGATGGAATTCAAAGCAAATGAGACTTTATTACTGTATTAAGTAAAAAGAAATACTTTTATGACGCAAATAGGATCGCGTCTGACAAATAAAAGCAAATTAATGTGGTAAGGGGAAGACAAGAAATCAGTAATGGATGTTATAGGATAGTATGGTCTGAAAGTAAGTACTACGGTATGATACGAATAGAATCGCGATTGCTGATCGGGATTCCTCTGTTCATATAGTTTGATGAGTTTATAAAAGATAAGAATAAGCTTATTCACCTTCTTTTATGTCATATCCCGCTCAAATTTTATATATCCCCGATCCTGATATCAATTTATGAAATGTCTTTCATTTATCGGTGTAATTCGATTGGATCGGAATTTCGGCGGATCCATCTTTTAGCGGCAACGTAATGCATTAGCGCAGTTTGATAAATGATTATCGAATACCAACATCGTCTCTTTAGAGCCGTTACTTTACGAACAAGCTGTAAAGCGATTGGGGAGAATAAGTGGAGCGAACGATGTGGGTAACCATTATCGTGGCCATGTGGGGCTTTGCGGTTTCCTTGTACCCTGTTTAAATACTATCTAATTTGTTTAAAGCATCCCCTTACGTAATCAATGTTAACTATACCTTAGTCTCTAAATTAATTACTAATGAAACTATGTTTTATAGTTAGGATTTTAATCAAATGAATGAAATACTGCCAACATCGTATTAGGTGTTAATATTAGAGTTCACTTCTTCCTAGAGTTGCACCCTCGTAGCCTTTAGTTTAGAATTTTCTCTCTCTATTATACCCACACATATTCGTATGTGTGTTATATTTATCCTGTCCTTTGTCTTATATCTTTAATTAATACTCCCTACTTGGTAAGTCTAACAAATTAAACTGAGAAGAATAAGCAATATTTTCCGAATAGATTTTTATACCTCCTTACTCTAGGGTAATGTTGATTCTCTGATTTGTGTTTCAGTTGTGTTTATATAATTTATTCCTGAAGTATACAAATACCCGAAGCTGGGTAGCCACTGAATGGATCACCCACCCCAAATTATCCAGAATTTACAAGTCTTGATAAAATCCCACCCATATTTCAAGCACATTTTCTACGGCGTGAATATTTTTACGTTCAACGCGTCGCGTAAAACAATTTGACCAGCTATTTAAACACGCGGTATTTTGTGAAATACTGCTATTTATCCATCCCTGTTAAATTATGTTAACAACCACATTATGACACAAACAGCTGTAATTACCTCATACCCATTGATTATAATTTGCTTGCAAATTAACAACATACATTACAAAACAACTTTGAATCGGATGTTTATTAAATTATCATACTTACATACTCATAATAATTATGGTCATTCACGGCCATGACATTAGCCCCTTATTACACTGCCAAAGATACTCCACAAATCACTTAAGGCTTTTCTAACTTTAGGCCAATTCCTTTTAGTATTTGTCCTTAAATTTTATCTCACTTTCATTCTACTTTCCTAACGTTCGGCAAAACAACGAATCTTTCATTTGCAGATTATCACCTATTCCAATTTCGGACCAACATAATTCTTTGAAATAAATTAATGGATTAAATCTATTGGATGTGAGTCATCTAGTGATATATGAAGTCTTATGCATTTCTCTCTCTAAATAGTAGGTAATGTGTAAAGTAAAAGTAACAATATAATACTGTTTTTAAGTAGTAGGTATGATAATATTTTGTAAAAAGTCGAAGGGGCATGCTCTATCAAATTCTTTAATTAGGTACAAGAAAAATTTATATACGCAAATGAATAGTCATAGCGGGTATTTAAGTTGGTTCAACTTGTATTATTTTCGTAGTCGATTATGTCCTTTATTTTAATGATATTATGTATTTTTATTGATTGAATTGCGGACAAATAAAAGATGACAGAGGACCTTAGTCTTATGCAGGCCACACACGTAACAATATACTTGCAGCTACAAGTTTAGACTTGCACAAGTCTATGTGACACCAAATGGCGCGGATACTTGTGCTAATTCATCGCACACACGTTAATGTATACTTGTGCAAGTCCAATTTTATGCAAGTATATCGTAACGTGTGTGGCTACCATTATGGCGACAACGTATTAGCTGTCAAAGTCAATATTTATTTGTCGTGTTTAATACAATATTAGGCACAAAATCATTAGTTGAGATCGTTAAACATAATTAGATAGAGACACATTAATTACTTTGTTTTTTTAATGCTTATTCTTATAAGGTTTTATCGTTTAGGCTTAGAGATAAGGTGGTGATTGACTTATGTATTTTGCATAAATACGTGTCGTATAGAAGAAGATGTATGCGTAGTTATTTGGAAATATCAATTTTTCCTTATAATGAACCGTTAAAAGATGTTATTTTTTCCAAGAATTTATTTCCTTGATTTTTTAATTTTTAATATTGTGAGTATTTTGGCTTTCCGGCTAACATCAAAACATTACCTATCAAGTAAGATGTCCTCTGGTTGACCCAAAACTGTCCTAAAAATTATGAAACGTAGTTGAGAAAGTCACTACGAGATGCCTAACATCTTGAAATCATCGGTATGACAATCACAAAATCAAATACTAACACCATACTATGTAAAACTACATTCTCACAAATAAATAAAATTCTAAATTCTAAAATTCTAAATTCTAAATCTGACGTCTGAGTCATACCTGACATCACACAACTCAACGTCGTTGGATTGTATCAGCTGTCTGATATCAAACGTATTGATGTCAGATTACATTGACGCGCATCAGCGACTTTGATGCGCGTATGTCTATGTCAGAATTCACTTGCACTACGCTTGCACTGCACTAGTTAGAAAAGAATATTTAACCTCAGAAAAAGATACTGCGATGTTATGATAATAGGTACATTTTTAACAAAATCTTGTTCCAATGTTTGTATGTTTTGTTCCATACTTTTAAAGTTTTGGAGTGGCAGAAATAAGCAGTGGCATTTTGGAGTAATTTTGTCAGTACAATACATACCGTATTGAGAGAAATAAGCAATAATACCTACTCGGCGTATCTCGGGATAAGCTAAATTGTCTCGGATGCCTCTACCAATTTAAACAAAACAAAGCAAAAGAAATGGAAAAAGTAACAACTCCATTTTCCTCCTTCGCAAAACGGGAGACAAAATGAATGATAATATTTATCATAAATATCACCACTATTATTATTTGAAATTACTGCAATACCCAACAAGAAATGTTTTACAGTCTGCTCTCGGGAATTCAGTTATTCCATTTATAAAATCGAGTCCCGAGACGAAATAATTTCACAATCCGAGTATCAACTGTAGGGAGGTATCCGGGTGATTTTCAATTTAAACCCGTAAAAAATCCCGGCTAAACGACCAGAAAGCTTCTTGAAACGAACAAAATTAAATAACTTAAGTCAGTCACCACCTTCATTTTATTTGTTGTAATTTTAAAGAAGAGACGCCAATTTAATACTAGACATTAAATTGAATAATTATCCAATATTTTATCTGTATATTATTGTAAATATATGAATGACTTAATAGGTATTGCAATTAAAATGAATGTGTACCTACTTTGGCCAGATATTCGTTAATAGGACAGTGATGACAAAATATATTTAAAAAACTGTAAGAAAGTTATTGAAACACTTTTGCTCATGTCTAATCTATTCATGTGTGATTATAATCAACTGTTAGGAATTGATAATTAAACTGTAGTAAGAACATAAATTGTGTAGGTTTGAGCGAGTTTACAGACATTCTTAAAGTATGTTGGTAGAGTATAAGAAAAAGATTGCTGTCCTATTAATACATAAAATGATGGTTATATACTTAGTTGAGAAAAATAAAATATTTGTGCCAACATTGTTTGTTTTATTTGAATACCAACGACGAGTTTTTATCCTTCTAATTTTCTAATTAGAAGGATAAAAACTCGTCGTTGGTACCGGAGTCGATAGAAAAACCACGAAAACAGTTCGTGACGTAGCTATCGGTGAAACACATCTGTCACCTTTGTATCTGTGATTATGCGAGAAAGATCTATTTCAACATGATTTTAATCTGAATATCTACAGGGGGTTGTCGTAGTCAACCTACTCGATATTATGTATATTAGTCGCATTTACGATACTCCAGGGGAAAGGAAACGTCAATAGACAACATTATTAACAAGGACTAGATATACTACCTAGACAATACAGCGTGCAGAAGTAACACAATTTACGTAACGTATTTGTACGTGTAACATAATTTATATGCAACCTAGAATCGATTTAATTTATTAGCATACTAATTATAATAAATGTATTTAATTATATATATTACTATATATACTACTACTACTACTTACTATTATTATTATATTTTACATTGATAGCGATAATAAAAATACAATGATTTGCATTGTGTTCTATATTACTTTGTTATCCACTATGCAAGAGCTAGATTACTTTCTGAATATATACCTAAAAGATTGGAAAACTATTGATTCATGCATCTGAATGGGTTTCAAATATTGAAAGGCATGTTATTTAATTTAACCTCTAATAATTCCATTTCGCGCTCCTAAAAATATTATTGAACACTATGATTGCGCCTCTTTTTGTGAACCTCAAGTGAATGTACCGAACTAACCTAACCACCAATTTATTCACTAACTAACCTGACCAAACGGGTTAGGTTAGGTTAGTTAGTGAATAAATAAATAAATATTTCCCATATTGAAGCCACCTGTATCATCGATGAAATACAAAAATGAATAAATGTATTACTAATAAAAATGTCGCAACCAGTATTGCAAAGCAACGCTGTATTAATAATTTAAGTTTAATCTTCTCTAAGCCTTAGTCGACTTCTGAACATAAGTGGCGACAAATGCAAGATAAGAAATAAATAAATATCATTATGAAAATCCTCTTGGTTATAGTAGCATTATGTTCTATACAAATTGTGACATCGGCTTTTTGCTATTGGAACACTGGCTGCCCATATAAATATTTCTCGAATAAAACGCCGTATAACTTGGTTAGGGGTGATATAAGGGATTCTTTAGCCAAGCTAACTGGTAAGTGAAAATCTTTTAATTTTTAACATTTTAAGTTTGTAAGCCTGACAACCAGTCCCACCAAGGAGAATCGTGGTACCTATTAGGTACCTAACTGGGTTGTAGACTAACATGGAGCGACTGCCAACGAAGTTAGGTTGTCACTCCATGTAAAAAAATACTGGTATTCAGTCTACTCCTGGTTGGGAAACCGCTAAGCAGATGATGATAGTATCAAAGAAAATAGTAGCACCCTATCACTTGTAAAACGAGGCCGGCTTCAACTAATAGGTAAGTACGTAATGGTTCTCATCTATTAACTAATTAGCTAAATAACTTTGAACTTTAAAATACAAAAATATCGTGCGAGGTTCTCGTAAACAGAACAAACTATAGGTAAGTAACTACAAAAAACTTGATTTGGTTACAACAAAAAATTCTATAAAACTCTCTATTATAACTTGTATTCTCGATGATGCGTTGGACCTGATGCACGCTAGAGTGCTGAGTTAGAAAACCAAACTGCTCGTTGGGAATGAGGCCCTTGGTCTCGGCATAGTTTCTGAAACGCTTATAAATAAGCCTCGAGGACCTTGAGCAGACCAATGGGGCGGTAACTGGTGGGCTCAGATTTGGGTTTGCCTGGCTTGGGGATACCGATGACGTTTTCTTCTTTCCACGCTCGTGGGAAGATATTGTTGCTTAGGGCACCATTGAAGATGGTAGCCAATAGCATTATCAGGTGGGCAGAGAAAAGTTTGAT
Source organism: Agrochola macilenta (assembly GCA_916701695.1). Taxonomy (NCBI): domain Eukaryota; kingdom Metazoa; phylum Arthropoda; class Insecta; order Lepidoptera; family Noctuidae; genus Agrochola; species Agrochola macilenta. The sequence continues at coordinate 14,223,092 of OU753558.1, forward strand.
CACCCTATTGGTGAGTCCATCTGAGCCGAGGGCTTTGCGGGCTTTAAGACCTTTGATGATATCGTGCTTTTCGTCTCGGCTCTAGCTCACTTAGCATCTTGTCCCAGCCCGCGTTACGCTGCTCCGTTACACGTTTCCTCACAGATCTCTGTAAGTAGTGCTTATGGGCTTTGTTCGCGTCGCAGGGAAAGTTATTCTATGCATAGCCGCGTTCTTCTCAGTCAATAGACCATGCACGTCGTCAGGTAGTTTCCAGCGACGGTCGTCCGTCACTGGGAATTCCTTTAAACCATCGTTTACGACAGATTATACGTGATCCGTGAGAGAGTTGATCGCGGCTGTCGTCTCAGCGATAGAGTCAAACAGATCGGATCAATTAGATTACAGCTGAGTGCTTACTTTAATCCAATCCGTTACCTTTTTGGTGAGAGGAGGTTGGTTGGGGTCGAAGAGACCTATGCGCTGGGCCAGCCTTAAGACTACTGGGCGGTGTTTAGAGTTGAGAGATGGCTAGGGCTGGGAAAGCCTGCTGGTGGTAAAGGTGACTCCACGGACTAGGCCTGGGTGGGTGGCCTTTTTGCCCACATAGCACGCAGCTAGGTGGGCAGGCCAGCATCCTTGGGACGGTTGCAATCAGTGGTGCCATGCTCGCCCAAGCGCTTTACAAGTGCTTGTTTTTGCGAGTGACCGTAAAGTTGACAATTATGAAATTTTTGCCTATGCCGCTCTTTCTGGGTTTCTCCATTTTGAGGCCCGTGAGGTGAAAGATGGATCTAACCTTAAAAATAGGGATATAACCCTCAACTGGGGGACAGATGACTAACACCATGTCGTATGACTCACCGCCTCTAGCGCGGTGCATGCGGTGGATTTCTTCTACTGGGACATTTTGCAACTGAAGGTCGGCTAATATCTCGGAGGTTAGGATTTTGCATGGGATCCTTTTGATCACTACGCGAGTCTGTTTTTCCTCTGGGAGGGAGAAGGTGTGGAATGACACACCTCTCGTTCGGAGAAGACTAGTAAAGTCCCTATAGTCGCGGGACGTGGGGCGGAAACTTGTATACCCTGTTGGGTATTGCGGGCATTGGTTTAAGCAATCTTTGGCTCGAGACACCATTTGGATACACCCAGCCACTTCTTGTCCTGAATGAACACAGGAGGTGGAGGGGCGACCTTCATAGGGCCAGACGTAGATGGGGTGGGGGCATCCTGAGAGGAGGATGACGCAATCGGGCGGGGGGTAGTGGAGGGGGAAGCTACGGGGGCACAAGTTGTGGAGGCAGTTACAGGGGTAGAAGTTGCAGGGACAAGGGAGGGGGAAGACAATTCAGAGTCCACCACTACGACCTTGTTGGCCCGGGTGGACCTCTGTTTCCTGTTTTTCCTCTTCTTCTCTTTTCCTTGACTAAGATAAATCCGTCGTTCTCAGAGTGGGCGGAAAACTTTGCCTCCATATCTGAACAATAAGGATAAGGGGTCGTGGCGCGTTTTGAGGAAACGGCCGGCTCATCGGTGTCCATGGACACCAACGGATTAAGAGGGCTCTTTAATGAGGGAGAACATGATAAAACATCGCTGAAATCAGCGACTGTAGAGAGAGCCGTTGTAGAGCAGCGAGCTCCGGGCCAACCTCCTTCGCTAAATCCGGTACCTTTACGAGGATTTTCTCTAATAAAAGGAGGGTTCGCGTAAGGCGGTCGTCCTCATGATCGGAGTTTTAATTAAAATAGGGAGGGAATGGTTCCTATTTCTCCTTAAATTCAATGCCTATCTCCCTGGGCGGATTGGCCTGGGATGAGTAAACCCTCCGTATCGGGTATAGACAGGGACGTTGAGTACCTAATGGTGAGCCCTAAGCTTGCTTTGGCCCTTTGCCTATCTTCGTGAGCAACGGGGTCCTTACCAGTCTAGTGCGAAGGGTCCACCCGACCGACACTAGGTGTGTAGCTGTGAAAGCAAAACTGTCACCAATGCCGACTAGGAGACCCCCCAAGGCCGAACACTGGGACTCGATTAAACTGACTGCCTAACCCTGATGGAGCTCGGCGGGTGTGATTGGTTCAACACCCCCTCGGTTTCGTTGGCACCGTATGGTATACACCGAAGATCACGAAAATGGTATATGCCCAGAAGGGGCCAAAAAACACGACGATACGTTAATGAGACTAATTCCGTTTCCGAAATTTACAATTAATTGTGTCTTGAAAAAGACAAACAATAAATAAGTTGATGCTAGTCGAAACGACTATAGAACTCGTCGCAAGGCGCGGCGATATGATGACTCCGGAACCACTGCAGGACCTCCAGGTGTGGACTCTCAGATGAGGAGAGGGATCTAAGGTGTATGGAGGCCGAGAGTTTAGTTTCCTCGGTTTCCATAATCTATTCTGACTTTATATGCATGTTATATTATTACCGACTTCAAAAAAAGGTAGAACTTTATAGAGTATGAAGTGAACAAATGAGATTAATTAAAAAAAAAAATGTAGCAACACAACCTACCTACACTTTTATCACCCTGTTACATTTTTGGTACCTACAAACCCAAAGCAACGTGACATTTTTGGTTAGCTGTCGCATGACTGTTATAATAATTATAAACAAACTAATTCAATTGTGCCTAAAACAGTTATTTCCAACATCGTATCTATGTATTAAGGCAACGATAACCGACTTTTAATGATATTATACTGAAGATCACGACTAAATGAGTAGTGTTAATGATTTGGAAAAGTGTCCGTCTGGATTGAGGAGCCATGTCTCATATTTGAACGAGGGTACTACCAATATTTATTAGTAAATTAGCTGATTTTGTAGGCCGGATCCTGGAATTTGTAGTAAAACCCTTAAAAAGTTATAAGACATTAAAGGTGGCTCCTCAATCCAGACGTCTGAATTGAGGAGCCACCTTAGAACTCGAAAACTAGCCAACGGATATTTTTTAAAATTTTGTAGGATTTAGTAGTACTTATGCGTAGCCTGTACAAAAAAAATGGGTTTTGTAGGGCTGAATTTGAGATAGCTACAATGCTTTGATTTTTCATAAAAATTCATAAATTTCACCGCGCTGTTTCTCGGAAAGTAATGAACCAATTACAACAGATTTTTAGTATTATTTAGTAGCAAATGTGATTTATTTTTTCAGCCAAAATTAAATGGAAAAACTATATAATTTCGCTGATACAACACATTTAATGTGGCTCCTCGTATAAGTACGTAGCTACTAAACTATAGTTGATCAAATCGGATAACAATAGCACCAATATTTAGTAGAAATTTCTACTAAATATTGGCATAATCCAACATCCTACACATTCAGTATTTCCAAAGAAATTAATAAAAAAACATTCCTTAACAATTTAGTGTATAATTACAATAAATGCATTTATTATAATTAGCATAAACATTGATAACGATGATAAAAAATACAATAATTTGCATTGTATTTTACCTATTCCTTTATTATCTACCATGCAAGAGATTTCTTTCTGATTAGACCTAAAAGATTGGAAAATAATCGATTCATGGTTCTGCATGGGTTGAAAATATTGAAGGGAATGTATTTAATCGACCCTCTAACAATTCCCATTTAGCGCTAATATATAATGGTTGTGCTTCTTTTTGTGAATCTCAAATAATTTCTATTTTAGGGTCCTTAATACTAAATAGTCAAGTAATTGCGACCAACGTGGATATAGCACTCCCCCGGCCTTTGGCGCAGTACCGCTCTTTTCGCTCGCTAGGCTTGCACGCTTTTGGTCACAGTTCTAACATGACCTAACCCATTTGGTCGTGGTGCCCTGGCTGAGTCACTGCGACCATCTGTGAGAAATGGCCAGAAAGTTAAAAATAGGCTCACTTATTATTATTATTACGTATGTAGTTGTGTAAACTATGTTATTTATAATTAATTGTTGTCTTTTCAATATTTTGTATTATTATTTCTCCCCTAAATCGAAGCACTTGCCATCTTATCTCTTCACCACCCTTGGTGACTGGTAGAGAATGCCTAAGACATTAAGGCATTAAGTCCGCTCTTTCTGTGCGAGAAGTTTAAATAAATAATTTAAAAAAGTGTGTAGCTTAAGAAGCACAATAAGTTTTTAGAGGTCAATTAATTTTAAAAAGTGGCCGTGATTCGAAGTTTAAAATTTGTTTGCCGCGCATTTTTATATTCCCTATATTGAAGCCACCTGTATCATCGATGCAATAAAAAAAATGAATGAATGCATTACAAATAAAAATGTCGCAACCGGTATTGCAAAGCAACGCTGTATTAAACATTTCAGTTTAGTCGTCTCTAAGCCTTAGTCGACTTCTGAACACAAGTGGCGACAAATGCGATTTAGAAATAAATAAATATCATTATGAAAATCCTCTTGGTGATAGTAGCATTATGTTCTATACAAATTGTGACATCGACTTTTTGTTATTGGAACACTGGCTGCCCATATAAATATTTCTCGAATAAAACACCTTATAATTTGGTAAGGGGTGATATAAGGGATTCTCTAGTCAAGCTAACTGGTAAGTGAAAAAAAGTTAATTTCTTTATATTTTTTAAGTTTGTAAGTCTGACAGGCAGTCCCACCAAGGGGTATCGTGTTACCTAGTAGCTACCTAACTGGTTTGTGGACTAACATGGAGCTACTGCCAATCAAGATAGGCCGTCGTTCCATGTATAAAAATACTGGTATTCAAAGACGTCTGGTTAGACTGGACCCATCATAGTTGTGAAACTGCTAGGCAGTTGATGATAGTATCAAAGAAAATAGCCGCACGGTATCACCTCTAAAACGAGGCCGGCTTCACCTAATAGGTAAGTACCTAATAGTCCTCATCTATTTATGAATTAGCTAAATAACCTTGAACTTTAAAAAGACACGAGTATACGTGCGATGTTCTCGTAAACAGAACAAAGTATAGGCAGGTGACTAACAAAAAAAAAACTTGATTACAACAAAAAATCCAAAATAAAAATATACAGATATTAATGTTATTTTTATTTGCAATATACGAGTATTATCATTATTAAGTTAAAACCTATCAATCAGACTGTGATTAACAAAACTTAACAAAAATCACTACTAACAAGTACTTAGCTACTTATTTTATTCACATAATAATTATATTATTTGTGTGAAAAAAAAAACAATTGCCAAGTACGCGTCTGATTTGCACTCTACCTACCTCAATAAGTTAATAATTAAACATCATGAATAAAGACAAAAAGGAAAAGTAGTATTTACGGAGCGCAGCAGGTGGCGTTTTATAGTTTCTGCCGACCCCTATAGGAAGAAGGCATGAGTTTATGTATGTATGTATGAATAAAAACATTTTTTTAAAGTAGTTGAATGGGTTTAGTCTCGTAGTAACACTGTCCGTATAAAAACGATATCAAATAGTATTTTGTCGTTTTGGGTAACCTAGGTCAAAGGCCACTGACCCCAATTAATTTGAAGAAGATTATACGATGTATCGTACAATCATTTGACCAATTTAAAATATACGTAGGTAGGTACTAACTATAAAGAGTATCGAAGTGAAAAAAAAAGTAATTAAAAAAATATTAACCGACTTCGAAAGAAATTAACTCAAAATTATGAAACAATATTTTGATATCTAGACGAAATTAACCAACAAAACGAAATCAAAAGTAGGTACGAAACAAATAAGGGGCCTACAATTTTTTTCGAGGTCGGTGCCAGCACTTAAGAAAAGCACCTACTTATCTATCTATGGAGAAACTCACTTGACATATATCGACGCTAGGCGAAAACTCAGGGTCTCTGGCATATATCTGCGTCTTAATTTGATTTTAAATCCCAATCATCAATTTTTCCCAGGTTGTGAACCAGTCAGCATTTGGGGACTAGTTAGACATGGCCAAAGGAATCCTGGTACAGAGTTTGGAAAGCACATGAAAGCAGCCGTAGTCATAAAAGATTACGTCGTAACTAGCTACGAGAAAGGCAACTGCTCGCTTTGCGCTCAAGATGTCGAAAATTTGCGTAAATGGCAAGCTAACAAAGAGATATTCGATAAACCTTTCCAACTTACCAAAGAGGGTTTTCAGGAGTCTGAAGGTATTGGACGAAGACTGAAACAAGCTTTCCCAAAATTATTGGCAAAACTCGACAAAAATGATTATGAGTTCCGCCCAGCGCCTGGTGCTTGGATGGCTGACAGCGCCGAGGCCTTCGTTGATGGTCTCTATGATAGGCAACTGACTGTACAACCACCCAGGACTGATTTTGACATATTATCTGTGAGTATTATTTTTACATTTTAAAACATTAATACCTTATTAATACCTACCTTCATATTTGACTCCACTGATGATTGAAAATGGGTTCCAACCCATTTTCAATTATAAGTGATTTTGCCAATTGCAGACGAAACCGATAGTGATCCGTACTAGCGCTCCTGAGGAGCTACTACTCGTATTACAACAATTTGATCATTATATTTTTTTATTTTTCAGCCCTATGACACGTGCAATTTATATATCGATGTGAAGAAAGACCCAAAAACTTATGCGGAATCGGTTAAATTTCTGAGCTCCTCCGAATATCTTGTTGTAAGATTTGTAATATTTTTTTTGTTAAACTTTCATATTTCTGTAGAAGTGTAATTTAATTATTATTTTCGTGTTTGTTTTCAGTCAAAAGACAGGATCCAAAGACGTCTCGGTATCGATTACCCTCTAACAGATATAAATGTTACGGCTTTGTACGACTTGTGTCGTTACACTTCATCGGGGCTTACTGGTAAACTCAGTCCATGGTGCGCGCTGTTTACGACTGAAGATTTGAGAGTTATGGAGTATATAGCTGACTTGAGGCATTACTACAGAAGTGGTTACGGAACACCCATAAATGAGCTATTTGGCCAGATTTCTTTGACCGACTTACTTAAAAGTTTTCAGGATGTAAAAAGTGGCAAAGGAAAAAAGATTACAACGTATTTTACTCATGCTACCATGATGGACATGGTGTATACTGCCCTGAAACTATTCAAAGACGATGCCCCCTTAACTGGCTCACGGAGAAACCCCAATCGGAAATGGAGAAGTAGCAAACTAGCAGTATTTTCCGCCAATCTAATGGTAGTCCTAAACAAGTTAGTATCAGTTGAAGTTTTATTTCTCTATCACGCTCGCAGTTCTGTAACGGAAAGAGGAAAATTTTACTTTATTTTAAGATGTCTCATAGTCGTTCGGTCGTTTAGAAAGTTTTTAGTTTAGTTTACATTATCTTATAAAGGCGTATGCAAAATTGTTGGTCCTTAACACACTCACTATTTTATCGTACGATGTTTAATGTAATGGATGGCAATGCTTCCTGGGCACGTTTCCGGATGACAGCGATGCGGACGAGTACTTTTTTTTTTTTTTTTTTTTTTTAAATGTACAGAGGCGGACTTAATGCCATAGGCATTTTCTACCAGTCAACCTTTGAGTGATGCAGAGATAAACAGTGGTAGGTGCAATATCGAAAATTATATTTAAAAAAAAAAAATATTTAAATAAAGGCTATACGAGTACATATACCTATTAGCCTATATATATAATACAATATAAGTAAATACAAGAACAGATAAATACATATAAATACACGAATATACTAAAACAAATAAGACAAACAATGGGAAAACATTACCGTTTTAGTACTTCGACGTGTCCTTTTGTTTATGCAGTTATTTGTAAAGTTTAGACATTTTATTTTAGCACCTAGTTTTAATAGTTACTTTTGTTAAATATTGTAAAAATTTCGTTTTGAATCCTAAATATAAAATATATGTAATAGATATTATTATTTTTTACGTAATAACTACTGAAGTGTGTTAAGTTAACACGACTGACGGTCAGTTTAGTTTCACGCTGATCTTAGTAACAATTAGGAGGGGAAGGGGGGGGGGGGGGAATTTTGAACAGTAAACTTAGTTTTAACTACATTAATGACATAAATCAGAAAATCGTAAGTCCTTAGGTACAAATAGGTAATTACATGTATTGTAACTTATGTGGGATCCACTTAGTCAATATCCTTGTTTTAAATTTTCTTTTTTAATGCTGTTACAGGTGTAAAAAGGGAGCTGACGACTATAATGTTGTTTTTTACTTGAACGAAGAACCATTACAGTCAATATGCAGAGAAGGAGTATGTTCTTGGAAAGAATTTGAAGATAAGCTGTCCCCGTTCCTGAATACAAATACCGATTTTTGTGGATAGTTATAATTATTTGAACAAATACGGTATTTTAAAATAATGCATAAACAGATAGATAATTTTATACATTCCCAAAATTATTTATATTAATAGTAAGACTTAAGCCTGTTTTATATCCTATTTAAGAACAATAATATGTTTATAGTTAAGCATATCAATAAATAATATTTTATAATAAGGTGAATTAATTATTTTTATGAATTAAATCGTAATTAAAATATTTTTGATTACACAATTAATGTTAATGAATCCATTAATAAGCGTACTGTTTTTCTATTCTGGTTTAATACCATGTAGACATGTTGTCTTTAATATCATATAGGTATAATTAATTTTAACCTTCCTTAAGCGTCGGGTCACACCGGAATGGCAGCGGCCGGCAGCGATGCGACGAGCACTTTCAGTGTGAAATCATTTTAAACTTTATCTACATACTTAAAAGACCAGTATCGCTTGGAAAGCTTGAAAGGTCTCGAAAGGCCCGCGGTGCCGCGAGCGGCCGCGCGCAACGCGCATCTTGGCGGTGGTTCTGCCTGCGGCTGCCAGCGGCGACGCGAGGCCGCTCGCGGCGCCGTGGGCGGCCGCATGTATGTAATGTAGAAACAAAACTAGTCAAGAGGAGACTAGGCCCGTGGAATCTGGAGGTCGCGCGAGGCCGCCGGCGGCGATGCCGGAGGCCGCTAGCGGACGCCGGCAGCCGCTGCCGGCCGCTGCCAGCCGCTGCCATTCCGGTGTGACTCGGCACTAAGAGAGTGAATTCTGAAAGTTGTCAACTTTGGAAATCAATCAATGAACTTAGCGCAGTCCACAGCTGGACATATATAAATATTTAGGTGGGAATATTTATAAAACTACTAGCTTTTGTCCGCGGCTTTCCTCACGTGGAGGTTTGCAAATACCCGACATAAAAGCATCTTTTGTCCTAAGCCGGTCATGGTTTATCCGTGTGCCAAATTTCATCTAAATCGCTTCCGCCATTTAGGCGTGACAGACAGAGTTATTATCGCGTTGATAATACTGGGGAACAGTCCTTTTACGGCATGGTACAGTCAGCATCAAAAGTTGATGACCACATTTAGATTTTCAAAATCGCTGTACATAGAAGTCAATTTTTTATAAGTTCAGTATGCTGAATACGGGAAAACCTGATGATTTGTCAAGTTGACTCTCTCTCTTTGTTTATGAGATAAAGACTTATAACTATAGTTGATTCCAGTTTGTCTTTTTCAGTAAAGTAAGGAAGAATTTATTTCTCTCTGGTCTGATATGATGGCCAAATTTAAGCCCTTTACCTTTACTTTCCTTGCCTCCAGTACCGCAGAGATTACACACAAGACAATATTGTGCGCCCAATATTTATTCTTCTGTGCAAGATTTATCCCAAAGTACGCTTGGTACAGTCAGCATCAAAAGTTGATGACCACATTTAGATTTTCAAAATCGCTGTACACCGTATTCACTATTAGCACTTTACTATACAGCGATTTTGAAAATCTAAATGTGGTCATCGACTTTTGATGCTGACTGTTGTTTCACGAACTCGGTGATCATTTCATTTGTTTTATTTGACAAATAAAACAAAAACTGTTTGAGTCGTAAACAAAAGACTTACGCACGAACTTATATTTTTCAATGAAAAACTGATAATTACACTTAAAATAGGAACAAACTGACAACCTTTACCTCTAATATCTATACAGACAAGCGTTACTACTATGTCAATTTAAAACAAAATTTAGTTGGTGATAACCAAATTAGAATATAAAACCGCGTCCCCACTAGGGCCGCGTGGACCGCGAGGCCGAGCCGCGCGGCCTGAGCCTCACGGGCCGCGCGGCCCTAGTGGGGACGCGGTTTTATATAACAGAAATTCAAATAAAGCAATGACAGGCACTTTTGAATTATCAAGCGGTCAGAAAGATGAAGCTAGTTGCCCATTCCAAAGCGTAGCGCCTGTTTACGAACTTGGTGCATGGATAGAGAGCTAAAGTATCCAACACACGCACCACCATCAGCGAGACAGAATGAGCATGACATACGTAGGTATTATGTTGTCATGCTTATTCTATGTCTTGCTGATAGTGGCACGATCACATTGACTTGGATGTGCCCTTGCCGCTGAGAGTCTCAGGTGCAAGGGCACATTCAAGTCATTGAAAGACGTACCCAGTAAATGGTAGCTTTATAGTAGGTACAGCGTACTCACACTGTGTTAAGCAAATTAACAATACTAAGAGATTGAATTTATACAATGCAAATATAGATTTTATCACAGGTATTCAAAAATAACTAGTTTATTATTCGTAAACAGGGACTAAAATAGCTTTTAAATCCCTAGGGACTTAAAGTGATTTGAATTTGGAATGATGATATTGTTAGTAAAAGTTCCAATCACCAAAGAGATCAACCACGAACATTGTATGTACAACTAAGAGAAAGAAGAAGTGAGAAAGTGTGAATTTGGTCAAAACGACAATCCAAGATGGGGGCTGCGAAAATGTTCATATTTATCCTCATGGGTATCGTTTTCACGATTTTTAATGGTGCTAAAGCCGATAGTGAGGTCAAAATAGAAATCCAAGATGGCGGCTGTAAAAGTTTTGATTTTTTTCATCATGGGTATCGTTTTCATTGTTTTCGAAGGTGCTAAAGCCGATAGTAAGGTTTGTTTTAAATTATATATTTATAATTTACATGAGAAGGAAGGAGGAGCTCGTGGCTAAGTAACAACAGCCGCACTGATCGGTCCATCAGGTTAAGCTACGCTTGCCGGGGTGGTCAGTGGATGGGTGACCATCTTTACATACCGAGAATCCTCCGTGCCTCGGAAAGCACGTTAAGCCGTTGGTCCCGGCTGTCATTCGTAGATCTTTGACAGTCGTTACGAGTCGTCAGAAGCCCGAAAGTCTGACACCAGTCTCACCAATTGGTATCGTATTACCCAGTTACTGGGTTGTGGAGGTCAGATAGGCAGTCGCTCCATGTAAAATACTGGTATTTCAGCTGCATCCGGTTAGACTGGAAGCCGACCCCAACATAGTTGGGAAAAGGCTAGGCAGATTGATTGACATGAGAAGGAACTTCGTTCCTGACTGGGGTCGGAACGAACACGTTTTTTTTTCTCATAGAGGGTGATAAAAAGTAGAGTGTTCACCTGGGGATCAACACTATTTAAGCACGAGTTACGTACTTTGTATCCTTCGCTCCACTCTGGATTTAAAGAAACACTCGCGCCTTAAAAATAATTGTTTGCTCCCTAGGCAAACAATCTATTATTTTGAAATCTTCAGCAGCTCTCCAACAGTATTTTCAAATGCTAATTAATTAGTTTATGCGCCCTTGTGGAGCAGGACCAGCGTTGTGCCAAGCATTTTTGTCAGCGATGTAATCCCTTGCTTGGCTGCACAGTGTGCGTTTTAAAAACAAGATTTAAATTTCGTTTCATTCAGTTGAAGTATGTGGAGAGGTATTTTACTGCAACATTTTAAACAGTACCCCCTGAAAGATGCCTTCATTTTAGCCAGCCTGAAACCTGGTTTAACCAGGTTTCAGGCTGGCTAAAATAATCCCTATTTCTAAAGTCTAAAGTCCCTATTTCTACGTAATTATATCTTTCTCTTTTACTAAAAAGAGCCTCGCGCACCGAGGGTTTTTTTCACAGCTTAAAGGCAATTAGACCTAAGTATTTGATATTCATTTCAACTTGATACCTCTACGCGTTCATGATAAAAAGGGTAATAAGTTTATAATTATTAAAAAATATATAATTTTGTGATGTAAAAAAAAAGTTAAGGTTTTCTAAAAAAAATCTTTATGTGTGCTACAAAACGTTGATTCATGCCAAGTTTCAAAATTCTAGGTCGACTGGAAGTATCCTTTAGGTTTTGATTTGACCTTGCGAGTAGTTGCGAGTTTCAAAATGTGCGGCTTAAATTGCTGTTTCTTTTGATTGCGTTGACATAAAAGTTTGATTTTATTACTGCTTTAAGGTATTATAGATCTAAGTATTTGATATGAATTTCAATTTAATATCTTTACGTGTTCATGAGGAAAGGGGTAGTAAGTAATAGCGCGGGCGGGCGATGCGATGCAACACGGTGTGTTGGGGGCCGAAATTTCACGCAGACGAAGTCGCGGACAGAAGTTAGTGAATTGATAAACCACCGATAAAAGCGCCTCAGAAGTTAGAATCCGGACATTAAGACGATAAGTGTCTGGAGAGTGTAATGTGTATTCTGTAGAATTATTTATCTGCCTACCGGTTGTAAAAAATAAATCTTAAATTTTCGAAAATTCAGAATGAAAGTTTTAATTTTTATACCAGTGCTCGTTAGCTTTGTCATTAAAAATGTTACGCCCATGGAATGCTTTTGGAGTACTGAATACAAGTACAAGTACTTTTCAAGTAAAACTTCGTAAGTGTTAGAGGTGAAATAAGGGACTCGATCGTAAAACCGAAAGGTAAGTTGGATAAGTCCCAAGAATACTCCTACAGCAAATTTAGCTAATGATACTTTGATTTCATAATTTTTCCCATAGTAAAGCAGAATACTGTATGACTATCTCTTGCGCTACTTCTGAGCATGAGACCACATAAAGTGTTATTGGGTTTTTCAATTAGGAATTTCTCAGTAGTAGCCCAGAGTTTAGATTTGTGCCCGGTTGATGGCAATAGGTTCACCCCCTATTACATAGGACTTATTTAACTGGAGTAATGTGGGTGCACTATAGGTGCACCTCTGCCTTACCCTTCGGGATATATGGGCGTGATGTTATGTTATTATGTCTTTGCAGTGTGTGTAATGTTTTTATGAGGCTCCTTTTGGCTAATCACTTCCCCTTATAAAATATATTCAGACTTCTAAATTACAATTATCATTATTTTTTTATTAGGCTGCGAGCCAATCAGTGTTTGGACCATAATGAGACACGGAAAAAAGAATCCTGGACCAAAATTTTTAAAAGAAATAAAGGTGGTTCTTAATTTTAAAGAACATATTATATCGAGCTACGACCACGGGAACAGCTCGCTATGCGCTCAAGATGTAGATAACTTAAGAGAATGGAAAATTGATAGCAGTTTTATTAATGAGCCGAATCAGATTATGAACGAAGGATATCAAGAAATGGTTAGTTTTGGCAGCAGGTTGAAAGAGGCTCTACCAGAGATATTTAATGATCTTCATGATGAAGAGTATTCTTTTCGTCCAACGTTTGGTCCTCGTGGTGAAGTCTCGACAAAAGCTTTAATTGAAGGACTTGGATATAAAGACTTGTTTATAGAGAAAGCTGAAACAAACGTCAGCACCGCGAAAGTAAGTACCTACCAGCTTTATTTCAAGTTTCTACTTTGTTATGTATCTACAGTAGGCCGTACGTCAGTGGTAAATGTTTGATCTTGAGGTGACATAGTGTAGTACGAAGTTTCAATTGAATAATAGGTCAGCTTGTACTGGTTTTGTTAACACAGACATGCGGCCTATCGCACATACTTTGTCATAATAAATGATGATTACAGTCGACCACACATCGGTGGTGACACTTTGACCTTGAACTGACCTAGCGTAGTACGTTTAGGGTTTCAAAAGAATAAGACGCTATGGAATAAGAGGGCTTGTTAGCTCTGACGTGCAGCCTTCTGTACAATAGATGCACTACTGGTTCACCAGCGAGGCACTGAGTAATGTATTAAATTATGAAATTAATAAAACCAAATTTGCCGTGTTAACACAATTATTTATTTACTAGCTATTTCCCGCGGCTTCGCCTGCGTGGACCTTAATTCTTTTTGTTAAATAAAAGTAGCCTAAGTTACCCCTTATAACATCTATCTGCCAGTGAAAGTACCGTCACTAGCATATAAATCGGTCCAGCTGTTTCGGAGATTATCCGTAACAAACAGACAGAAAAAAAAAAAAAATTGTTTGTTTTAAGTACCGTAAACCGGGGTTACTTTGAATCGCGGGATGACTTTGATCAAAACTTCCATTTCATATAAAATCGCGAATTGCGTTAAACGAAACGCAATTAGATAGTTTTTTTTTCGATGTTAGCAACACTGAAGAACTGTCAAATCCTTTTCTGAGGACACGCGGAGACTTCGTCAACGATTTTAATTAAAAAAGGTAAATATATTGTTCTTTTCTATTAATAGCTAAATAATTGTTCTGCAAAACTTCATGTGTACTCAATCGCTTGATGGTGTAATGAAATTTCTAGATAAATTCCATTATGTGGCCTATTATCGATTATCCAATGCTTTGATCATTGTTTTCCTAACCTCAAAATAAATGCAGTGACTTGAGTTTGTTTAATGCGGGGTGTCATTGATAGGGTATATGGTGTGAGATTGATCAAGTGATCAAATTAACCCCAGAGAGTATACTCTTTTTTTCATATGCATTTTTTACAAGTCTTTAAATAACTTGCAATGTTCTTTTGCTGCATGAATAAATATTTTGTTTTCCAGGAAGATGCCGCGAATTTATGAAAGGAAACTTGGGTCCCGTGAGTACAAAAATTATTCAGAAAGACGAATCGAAGAAGCGCTTCGTCAAATAGTGGAAGGTAGTTTAAGCATTAGAGGTGCATCTGAGAGACATAATATACCCTATGGGACTCTGTATAATAAATACAAAGGGATGCATGTCAAAAAACCGGGAGCACAGACAGTTTTCTCCGAGACCGAAGAACAGATTCTGTTGAAATCGGCCGCAAAATGTTCCGACTGGGGATATCCCATTACATTACTTGATCTCAGATTTTTTGCAAAAGCATATTTGGATAAGCAAGGGCGGGTGGTCCCCAAGTTCGAAAACAATCTTCCCGGAGTAGAGTGGGCTTATTCCCTTCTCCGACGTCATAAGAACGAGTACTCTCAACGAGTGGCGTCCAATATTAAAAAAGCAAGGGCCAAAGTGTCGCCTGAAAGTTTGAATGCATATTTTAACAATTTAACACCTCTTGTTGAAGGACTGCCCCCATCAAACATTTTCAACTACGATGAGACAAACATGAGCGACGATCCAGGCAAAAAACAAGGTATTTACAGGCGTGGGGTAAAATACCCGGAGAAAATTATGAATTATTCTAAAAGTGCCACATCGGTGATGGTGTGTGGATCTGCGGACGGTGTCCTCTTACCACCTTACGTTATTTATAAAAGCATCCACCTGTACGACACGTGGAAGGAGGGGGGACCACAAGGCGCACCATGTTGTCAGAAGATCTGTTGCTCCCAAGGCTCCCGGTTTAATAGGACCAACAGTGGTTGGATAGACAGCATTACTTTTCGAGATTGGTTTCGTAGTGCTTTTTTACCTCACGCCAAAGGTTTGTCAGGGAAAAAAATATTAATTGGTGATAACCTTTCATCGCACATTGATGTAGATGTGCTCATTGAATGCGAGCGAAATGACATTGCTTTTGTTTGCCTGGTGCCTCATTCCACGCACCTGTCCCAGCCTTTAGATGTTGGTTTTTTTAGGCCAATGAAAGGTGCTTGGAGAAATGTGCTTACTAACTGGAAACTACAAAATCCTCGTTTATCGACTGTTCCAAAAGATACTTTCCCGCGCTTGCTGCAAAAATCATTGGAAAAGATAGTTGCAGTGCAAGCAAAGCCTAGTGCACCTTTTGCAGAAATTACTAAAGGAGTTAAAAGGAATTTAATGAGCGCCTTCAAAAGCACTGGCATTTATCCCCTTTCAAGAGAAGCAGTTCTAAAAAGGCTGCCTGTAGATGAGAACGCCGACCCAACCAATGTAGTTGAGAGCTGTTTAACGAATTACTTGAAGGAGCAAAGATTTGGCGATCAGTCGATTGCTCCAAGAAGGAGGACACGATTAAATGTTGAGCCAGGTGCCAGCGTATCGACTGCCAACCCAGTAAATGAAGCAGTAGAGAGTGAGGAGAACGTTTCTGTTGCTTCCAATTGGGAATCAGAAAATATTGGCGCTGACACGATCAGTGTTGACGATCCAACTAATGAAAATCGCGAAATGGTCCCTGCAGAAGAAGAAAGCAGTGAATCCAGAAATTATGCTTCTGAGGCATATGCTGATTTAGAAATAGGGAGATTTGTCTTGGCGAAGTTCTGGTCACAACGAGGCAAGAAAACTTATAAATATGTTTGTCGCATTATCGATCTTGACCCACTGGTAGTCGAAGGTTTCAAATCTCTGGGAAATAAAAAAGAATTCAAATTGGTTCGCGATGATATTTCTGAAATTGAGGCAAGTGATATATTAGCCTACCTGCCAAAACCAAAGCCTTTTGCGAGTCAGGATAATGATGTTGAATGTGTCAAATTTTTTTTTGATATAGATATTGCAGAACTTTTTTAAATTTTAATTGATTTGTGTTTTTTTTTTTTAATATGAAAGACTGATTACCTATCTCTTTGTAAGGTCCTATTTAATTTTTGTGAATAGATTTTTATATTTTTTAAATATCGAAGACTGATTACCTCTACGCTTTGTAAGCTAAAATGTTGTAAGCATCATTTTGATTATAGAAATGCTAATTATTTGATGACTTTTACTAGATCAAAGTTACCCCATACGACAAAAACGTCAATATTTATTTTTCCCGTTGGCAGATTTTGATTTTTTAAATTGAATTGGCATTGTTATTGGGGTTACTTTTTAATCACGCAATAAAATCGGGGGTATCAAAGTAACCCTATCCTACGTTTAACTTTGATCAGCCAGTTTTTATTTTTTTTCTCAATTTTAAGCCATATTTTTTCACTTACGATTACAGGAATCGAGAGTAATAAAAAAACCGATTATTAGGCATTTTTTGTATTTTTTTTATACCCACTAATTTAAAAGATATGGACTTTCAAAGTTCAATATTGGTCAAAGTAGCCCCGGTTTACGGTACCGGATATACTTTCATATGCATTTAGTAAAAATCTGTTATTTTGACATTACATACAGACACTTCAATTTAATTGATTTGTACCTACAGATTTATTTATTTTACTTTAACATAAAACGACAATCTGCCAATAACGTTAGCTAAAGATAAACTATAATAATTGTAAAAAAATTGAAAGAAAGAAAGAAAGAAAATACATTTATTTAGTACAGACTAAAAGGCACACAACATATTGTACTACAAATAAAAACCAAATCAAAAAAGAAAGAAAACAAATAAAAAGTGTAAATTGCATTCTAAGATATTTGCAGGAAAAGTGTGCTTGCGGCTGTGCCAAATAGGCCTAGTTCAGCAAAAATGCCAGACAAATAGTGCCTGACGCTGGATTTCAACTAGACCTGAAGAAGCGTGAGGTGACGGATGTAAATCAGTTTCATACTGCAATGTGTATATGTATACTTAAATATAATAAGTTTGTGTAAGATAATAATAATGAATATTTCAATAGTTATTATTATTCTTATATATATTATTTATTATTAATTTATTTTATTTTATTATTATATATTATTATTTCAGTAGTAAATTGCAACACAACAAAACAGAAACCAAACTGACAAATAAATGAGACTTGCACACACTCTGACCTCTAATTCCAATAATTATCTGGCCTACTGCCTGTTATCGGCTTAAACAATTCGGTGACTGAATTCAATAGTGGCACAAGTCGAATTTGTGGCAATTTGAGTTAGTAATGAATTCTTGTTCCAATTAGGTACTTTATTTTTTGCACTAAAGACCCAACTCGTTAGTTCATAAACTACCGGTTGGAGGCGTAAGTGTCATTAGTGAACAAACGATAACGCTGCGTCAGACTTTAGAGTTGTGCCAGTTTTGCACAAATATCACGGAGTTTTCTATTAGTTGTGCCGGTGTAATTGATAATCATGATGCCAAACAATAGTAGATTATACAACAAGTGAAAAAAAGGGAATTAAATTCAAGGGACTAAGTTGGATCTCGAGAGCAGTGAAGGATTCTAGATTTGATTCCTGAGCGAGGGATACAAGTACCGAGTTTTTTTTTTCCACGAATTGTGTACTCTACTTTTTACCATTGACTGCGAGAAAACAAATAGTAGTATTGTATTTATATTTATCTGTCGTAGCTGTAGTATTTATATGACTGTCTCATTGGTGCATTGGTTACAAGCGCTACTGCTGAGCATGAGATCCTGGGTTCGATTCCCAGGTCGGGCAAAGTATTATTGGGTTTGTCCAACAAGATTTTCTCAGTATCAGCCTGGAGACTGGAATTGTGCCCGGTTGATGGCAATAGGCTTGCCCCCTATTACATGGGACTTAAAAACATAACTGGTGACATGTGGGTGTACTACAGGTACACCTCTGCCCAACCCTTCCGGGAAACAAGGCGTGATGTTATGTTATTTATATTTATCACATTTTTGGCGGCAACAAATTATCTACTATAATTGCTGCTTCAGAACAAAATTATTTCCGAGTCAGTGCTTAATCTGTGGTCAGTGTCTCATTTTCGTTACTGCAAGAACTCCGTTTTATTATAATTATAATAAAAATTAAACCGCACCCGTAAAACCCGCTCTGAACGCCCTCTAGAAGCTGTTTTTATTCCGTCATACTCGATGGCAAAATGCTACAGGCATGGAACAGAGGTATGGTGATACTTTTCTTAAGAAAGGCAACAATGGGCATTGTCAC
The DNA here is from genome assembly GCA_916701695.1 of Agrochola macilenta. Taxonomy (NCBI): domain Eukaryota; kingdom Metazoa; phylum Arthropoda; class Insecta; order Lepidoptera; family Noctuidae; genus Agrochola; species Agrochola macilenta. The sequence goes on from OU753558.1 coordinate 14,241,948, forward strand.
CCTTAAGAATTATAGGCCCATCTCACTTCTGAGCCATGTCTACAAGCAGTTTTCAAGAGTCATCACGAACCGTCTCGCGCGTAGGTTTGACGATTTCCAACCTCCCGAACAAGATGGATTCCGTAAGGCTTTAGCACCGTATACCACATACATACGCTGCCGCAGGTTATACGGAAGACCTAAGAGTATAATCTGCTTCTCTTCATAGCGTTTGTGGACTACGAGAAAGCCATCGATTCGATTGAGACATGGGATGTAATGCTGCCTTTTCAACGGTGCCTGATCGACTACCGGTACATCGAGATTCTGTCTGTATGAAAACGCCGCTATGTCAGTACGACTCTAGGACTCTAGGAGACCTCGAAACCTATCCTTCTGCAGTGAGGTGTGAGACAGGAAGTCTTTTCGATGCTGTTCACCGCTGCACTGGAGGATGTCTTCAAGGTTCTGGACTGGAAAGAGCTAGGCGTCAACATCAATGGCGAGTACATCACTAACCTTCAGTTTGCCGACTACATAGTTGTCATGGGTGAGACTATGGAGGACCTCAGTACAATGCTCGATGACCTCAGTAGACCTACCAAAAGAATGGGTCTTAAAATGAACATAGACAAGGCAAAGGCCATGTCAAATGCCCATGTAACACCCACTCTCATAAAGATCCTACGCAATATCTTCTCATCCTACATAACGCAGTGTCTCAAGACGAAAGTCTTTGAACAGTACGTGTGGCCAGTGATGGTGGCACTGAAACGTAGTTGCTCACAATGGGCCTTATTCGAAGGCTAAAAGTCACCCAAAGGGTAATGGAGAGGGCTATGCCTGGAGTTTCTCTACGTGATTGAATCAGAAATCAAGAGATCCGCAGGACGAACAAGTTACCGACATAGCCCGAAGCATTGCCAAACTTAAGTGGCAATGGGTAGGGCACATTGCTCGCAGAACAGATGGCCGATGGGACTGAAAGATTCTGGAGTGGAAACCGCGTACCGGAAGACGTAGCGTTGGAATTCCTCTCACAAGGCGGATCAATGACCTTATGCAGGTCGCAGGAATCTGCTGGATGCTCGAAGCACAGAACCGGTCGAAGTGGCGGTGCTTAGGGGAGGGCTATATCCAGCAGTGGACGTTTTTCGGCTAGAATGATGATGATGATTCTCAATACGTTTGCTAGTAAATCACATACATAGGTATGCTAATAAATATTAAGTTATAAAACATTTGCTAGTTTTATTTATGATTTAACAATTCCATTGATGAGCACTTCCAGTTTTTTTAAAGTTTTTTGTGAAATTGTATTATTATTTTCTTAACTTTTATATGAAAAATTCTGGCATTAAAAAAAAAACTATTGGAATACTGGCACAACTCGGAGTCGCCATCTTCTGAGCCTCATATTAATCAAAATAAAATTATTACTGCCGGCAACTGAAGCTATAACGTAGATGTATAAAAACCAAACATGAACTATACGTATAGGGTTACAGGGTAAGTCGTACTGAATATTAAAGGATGTTATTATTCGGGTCATTTCTGATGAATTTGATTCTGAAATAAAATGTCCGAAACTTAACAGTTATGGAGATATTACATTTTAAAGATTATTTAAAAAAAAAATTTTTTGGCTTTTAGTCGTTTTTATTACTGGACATGTCTTCTAACTAGATACATAAAAAAATGACTCTAGGAGCTCGAATCCCAAAGAAAACGACTAAAAGCCAAAAGTAAAGGATTTTTAAAAATAATCTTTAAAATTTAATATCAGATGTATCTATCACATAATTAATTTATCTGTCATTGCTTAATTTTTTTTTTAATTCTGTTACGCTATAGTAATCTTAATCCAGTTGAATCGTATTCCCATAGAATAATCTAATATTAGTTCTTGAAATAAAGAATTTATAATATTATCTAATTAATTTAAGTATTTATAATCTTGTAAAACATTTTAAAAGAGTAACGGTGGAGTTTCTCGCCCATACAAAAATTATATACCACGCATTCCTGAGAAAATAGGTCTGAACAGACTGACAAACAGGCACACGGATAACGAAGTTATCCTATAAGGGTTCCGTTTTTTCCTTTTGAGGGTTTAGTTTACTACTGCTTGCGTTGTAATTTTAATCATTTAATAATTAAAATTCAAAATATTTTATTTCACATAAAGCAACATGGGTTTTTATGAAACGTCAGAACTAGGTGCACGAAAAGCCGGCGAGTGTTGCCGGCTTTTCGTGCACCTAGTTCTGCCGTTTACTCTTTAAAAAATAATTGCATTTACAATGTTTTCAAATTACAGTGTTAATAGGTATGGGAGGACTACTTTCTAATGTTTTATTCTCTCATTTATGTAGCCAATGTCTAGGAAAATTCGTTTGCTCCGTATTTTCACCCTAGTGCACGGTAATACTCCAATGATATTTATGTTTGCAACATCTCGAATATAAAATAATGTTTATTGTGTACTTCTATAAAAAAAAAAAAATAGTTACTGAAGTAAGTAGGTAGGGTAGGTACCCACAACTTATACCCAATGAATGGAAAACTTTTTTGCAGCCCTACGGAACATGCCGAAAATATATAAAAGAAGTTCATGGCAATCCAGATACTTACAATACGTCATTTCAATATATGGAAACTCCAGAATACCTAAATGTAAGAACTTATTTCCATACTTCTTTGTATTGTTTGAATTACCTACCTATAGCATGTCCACTCTAAAATGACGCGCCCGACTGCCGCATTACCACATTACCGAGTGCGTAAAATGCGTCAGTGGGGCGCGTCATTTCAGAGTGGACACGGCCCACGGCGGTGGTGGCCCTACTTAAGATTCCTTTATACTTTTTGTTTAGATGAAAGAGAGGATTGAAAAGAAGTTAGGCCTCAGTTTTTCTTTGACGAACAAAAACATAATAGCAATCTACGATTTGTGTCGATACACTTCGGATGGCATCACTAATAAGTTCAGTCCCTGGTGCGCCGTGTTCTCTAAAGAGGACCTGAAGATAATCGAATACGTTGGAGATTTAGAACAATACTGTAGAAGCGGTTATGGAGCATCAAAGTATACCCGCACATTCGGCCAGATAACATTGTCAGATTTATTCAAAAAATTTGAACAAGCCAAAAATAGGCAAGGCAAGAAAATTATCGTATACTTCACGCATTCTACGATGATGGACATGATAGCGGTTGGTCTCAATCTTTATAAGGACGCGAGCCCACTTACCGGGGCTCATAGAGACTTGAATAGAAAATGGAGAACTACATTTATATCTACTTTTGGCGTGAATTTGCTTGCAGTTCTAAACAGGTTTGTAATATAAACTATCACCCGACCTGACCGATTAAGTTGAAATTTGGTACAAACATGAATTACTGTGACCCAAACATGGACGTGTAACGTAATTTAATTAATTTTGAATATGGGGGCCTCCTTCGGCCTTTCCTTGTGCGTGGTCCGACACGTACTTGGCTGGTTTTTTATTAACATACAGCCGATTTATAATACCAAATCGACATGACATGACATGATATCAATATACCTAAAGCAAAGCTTAAATTGCAATGTTTTCTTCTGTCCATTTCAGATGCAGAATATCTGATGAAAATGAATACGACCACCACATCTCGTTCTATCGGAATGAGAGACTGTTATTAGAACTGTGCAAGGGAGGTGTCTGTTCGTGGCAAGAGTTTGAGGACACATTCAAACCGTTCTTGAATGTAACTAAAGATATCTGTGAATTTGATCAGTAATGTAAAAAAAAAAAAAAAAGTACTTCACGAGGCTTTCGGCTACTTTTGTAAGTGTGTATTTTATGTGTTTTTGCCTTATTATGTGCGTTTTGTTTGTGCAGAATAAACAATTTTTCTTTCTTTCTTTTTTTTTTTTTACTTTACAACTTTTTTTAACTCTTCTAAATGTATTTTTATGTGCAAGCCTACTTAATAAAAGAGACCTGACAGCCCTGATCCATCAGAGCTCTTAAAACAAGAGCAGTCCCAGTTATTGACTCAACGTTAACCAAGACTCTGGCTAACAGACCTTGGTAGTCAGCATCTGCAGAACAACAAATGGTTTTGGTAATCTCCCTTTGATTGGAAGAAGTAGCTGCATTAGCAGCCGCAACATCCCTGTCTGCTGAACTTTCAACATTTTCAGCAGAATTGGCAGTTGTTTTTGGGTAAATCAGTGTGTGGTGTTTCTTTTTGCAGAAGTTGACGTCAAGAATATACAGAATAGTTGTTTCCAAGACAGTTATAACAGAGCTTACTGACTCGGGCAAATCTCGTTTGTCAAAGTCTTTCTTTGAGAATTGTTTGCAATGACACAATTATGATCTCCAGTACACAATTTTGAAAAGCGACATGAAAGGATTATTTTGGCATGATTATCACTAGTGCTATTCTGTTTATAGGAACTAAATACTCTTAGGTGCTATAGCCTTTTTTTTTTTAATGCACACTAGGTTTAGAAACCTGACTCCATAAAAGTTTTGAACTCATCAAACATAGGTAAATCCTCATTAGGACTAGAACTAATTCTTAGTTCCCACAATTTACGGGACTCGGCTTACTATCTAACTTTTCGGAGCCTAAGTATACAAAAATTGCATCCCAGGAGTTGACATCAATCAAGACGGCGTAAACCGTGCAAAAAAAAAACAATATCTAAAACGTTTGTTGATGATTCCTTAGTAATCGGCGATTGATTGTCAAACCGTTTGAGCATACAGTTAGCTAAAAATCGTTTGTTTATAATCAACCAACACTCATTACAATTATATGCAGTCACATGGATATGTCGAAGCAATATTATGCTTCGTCTGAGAGGTGTGAATCTTTAAATAGTGGAGTTTTTTAACGTCATGCAGTGCATCATTTTTATGGATTAGTGACGTAAATAAATCACGGAACGTAACCCAAGCCTGGAGAACATAGGCAAACAAAGGTGAATGCTCGAAAAAAACCCATGGCGAACAGATACAGGAGATATCATTCTGTAAATATTTCACTATATGATTCGATAGCTAAAAGTGCTAAATTGGTATTTGTTATTCATCAAGAGTGATTTTTTTCTTTGAAATATCTTCGATTTGGGTATACCCGGTGACATAAATACATGCATACTCAAGTTCATAATCGCATAGGAGAAGGCAGAGACGGGAGATTGTCAAAATCAATTATCCGCATCCAATTATCCGCAGCCAATTATCCGCAGCCAATTATCCGCAGCCAATTATCCGCAGCCAATTTTTCGCCGCTTAAAGCCGCGAAAAGTGAGCTGTTGATATTGATTATAAAATATCTCTCTGTGTTGTACTAAAATATTGATTATGAATTGCAATTATTAATATCGTGGCAATGAATATTTAGTTTTAGGTGTAAAAGAAGTACATAGAAATTTTCCGAATACATTTTTACACTTAAAACTGTTACAACATCTAATCCGGTGTCACTAATGATCAATATTTTTGTACAACGCAACTTTCTGAATACGCACCCTTAAGGCTGCCTGTCCACTGGACAGGGATTTGCGAACTAGTTTAAAAATTAATACAAAACTGGGAAGCGGAGCGGGGAAACGGAGCGGAGAAGCGAAGAGAGGAAGCGGAGCGGAGAAGCGGAGCGGGGAATCGGAGCGGGGAAGCGGAGAGGAGATGCGGAAAAATACGTGAACTCGGTCTAGCTCCGCAAAGCCCGCAACACCGTTCCGCTGCCTTGCTCCGCACAGTCCGTAACTCCGTTCCGGTACCTCGCTCCGCATTAATGGACAGACACTGTCCGCAACTCCGCTCCACTCCGCTACCAGTCTCCTCTCCGCTGCCTCGCTCCGCTTCAATGGACAGGCAGCCTAAGTGTACTGTATCAGTTTCCTTAAACCTCTTTGAAATTGAACTTGAAATTGGATCAAAAGATGTAAAAAAAAAAAAACTTTTGGGGTAGGTACCCTACACAATTTGGAATACATACACGCTATGTAAATGACAGTGACAGGAAGTTATCATCATCATCAATATTAGTAATAAGTGGGAAATATACGTATTATTGAAGCTTACTCAAAAACGCCGATAATGAGCGAGTGTTGATAATACCTATTACGAGTATGTACGTATACCTAGCAGAAGAATCAGACAGAATAGAATCCGCTCAGATTAGCAACGCCAAACTTCAAAAAAGTAAGCAGAAGTGTGTTTTGTTTTTATTTTGCACTTTTTACTTAAAAAAAGGTGCACGAATTTTAAGCACTTTTTAAAATATTATTTCACCTTAATTGGCTGTTTAAGACAGCAAAATGGGAGTTATTTGAGATACGATTAAATAAATGCCGTTTTATTATTATTTTATAGATTGATAAATATAATTATAAGGAAAATAAATACCTAGCAATTATTATTCAAAAACAATTAATCACATGAAAATATGCACCTTTTATTACATATTTAGGAGCAATAATTATTAATTATAATAAACATTACAATAACGTAAACGACACTACGAGGGCCATCGTTGCGAAGGGCTGCCCGCAAGGCGGCGTCCTCTCGCCGCTCCTTTGGAACCTTGTAGTAGACAGCCTCATCAAAACACTCAACGACAAAGGTTACTACACGGTAGGTTACGCCGATGACATAACCATTATAATAAACGGCACCCACGAAAACACTCTATGCAACCTCATGCGTCAAGCTCTAAAAATAGTAGAGGAATGGTGCAACAGGCACCAACTCTCAGTGAACCCTACAAAGACTGAACTGATTCTCTTCACAAAAAAGAGGAAACTGACAACACTACAGCTACCAAGATTCTTTGGAACAACCCTGAGCCTATCAACTGAAACTAAATACCTTGGCATCTTTTTAGACAAACAGCTGAACTGGGCAAAACACACCAACTATATTATTACAAAAGCCTGCTTGGCAGGAACTGGGGAATTAGCCCCAGGGTCACCTACTGGCTATACACCACAATCATCCGACCAATTATCACATACGGCTCACTGGTCTGGTGGCCAAGGACAGACCTGAGCACAGCCCAAAGGAATCTCGAAAAACTCCAGCGGTTTGCTTGCGTTGCAATCACTGGCAGTATGAGAACTACACCCACCGCCGCCCTGCAGGCAATGCTTGGACTGCCTCCTCTGCACCTCATCGTGCGAGAGGAGGCGACCCTGGCCGCCTTTAGGCTCCATGTATCAGGAACACTAAGCAAAGACTCCAGAGTTAAGCACACACGTATAAAGGAAGATGCGATCAAACGACGACCAATTATGGCATCACCCTGCGATAAAGCCCCGAAAACACTCCACTTTCATAGGCACTACAACATAATACTTACAGAAGAACCTTGTGACTACTCAGGCTCGGAAGAGATGAGAGTATACACAGACGGATCTAAGACCGACTCCGGGACTGGAGTTGGAGTTTTCTCACACGACTTCAACATAAAGATATCCAGCCCGCTGGGTATGTTCAACACCGTCTATCAGGCGGAGTTTGTGGGCATCATACAGGCGGTCCACGCCCTGAAAGCCAGGAGAGTTACGGACACACACATACGCATACTCTCCGACAGCGCCTCAGTTCTTCAATCCTTACAGAAAACACATATTACCTCAAAGTTGACACTAGAATGTCACAATGCACTCGAACAAATAACGGTATCTAGCCGCAACACGGTGACACTGCAATGGATAAAAGGACACAGCGGTTCGCTAGGGAACGACGCTGCTGACGAACTTGCTAGACGAGGATCCAGCACGGCGGTCTGTGGACCCGAGCCTATCGTACCCATCCCCTTCAACCAGATACGCAGATGGCTGCAGGAGTTCACCCATACTCAAGCGGAGCACTGGTGGACCTCGACACCGGGTTGCAGGCAATCCAAGGAAGCCATGCCATCCGTGGATACCGGGCTAACCCGGCGTTTACTACGCCTGGATAGGAACGGCCTGCGCCTAGTGACGGGGACCATCACGGGCCACTGCTCGCTGAACAAACACTTTCACACAATAGGCATAACGGACAGTCCTCTGTGCAGGGCGTGCATGGAGGCTGAGGAAACCGTCGCGCACGTGCTTTTTGAATGCACAGGCGTCACCCAGATTAGAACACAGACCCTCGGGACACCCAGATCTTTCACAGATGTTCTGAACAGACCAGGAGATTTAATTAACTTCTGGAGGGAGGTGGGCTGGTTGGAATAACCACCAATGGCCGCTATGGCCCACGCACAATGGTCCACTGAAGGACTAAGTGCGGAAACCAAACCCCATAACATAGAACATAGAACATTACAATAACATTTAATGGTGAATTAATGAATGACGATAAATTAGCCATTCATCTCGTAACATTGCGCCTTAGTTTGTTTTTAGAAAACCAGTATTGCTGTTTTAATTAATTAATTGATAAGAATACTGGTTTTAAATCTTCGGTCGAACGATCGTGAATGTTAGTAAGAAATTGTAAACTTAGAAGAAGATAAAACTTATACTCTGTCATAAACTTTAGAAGAAGATAAAACTTAAGAAAAAAAAACCTTCCTAATAATATCATTCATGGATCTTTGACAGTCGTTACGGGTCGTCAAAAGCCCGAAAGTCTGTCCAACCAGTAATATCGTATTACCCAATATCAGGATTGTGGAGGTCAGATAGGCAGTCGCTCCATGTAAAATATTGTACATATGTATTCAGCATCCGGTTACTGGAAGCCGACCTCAAAACAGTTGGGAAATAGCTAGGCAGATCAGATGATGATGATAATGATCGTTTAATGTGGCACATCGAATTTTATATAGATACCTACTATCACACAGGTATGGCAAAAACAAGGCTCTACAACACTAACATAAAAAAAACCGAATTCCTGTCGATTTCAAAACCTTTTTTCATTGCATGCACTAAACGATAATCGTAGGTGTTGTAAAGTTATTTTAATGAATAATTTCCTGGAAATCAATAATTTTGTTATAAGAGAAAACGTACTAGGTACTTAATTTTGACAAGCGCGGGGTCGCGCGTCTCTCGCTTTTGTTCTACAAAATGCAGGTCTGGCATAACTTCCCCTTAACGTCCGGCGTGTTGCAGCTCCTCGGGTACCTACTTTATTTTTTAATTAAACTTATTCAATCAAAAAGTGATTCTTTAACTTTTATTGGTATGGAGCCACAAATTTAATCTTTTATGTATTAGGACGGTTCAGACGAGCACGAATTGAGATTTTTTGTTATTTCTATTCAAATAAATATTTAAAAACCTGTCCGTTTTTTGTTCCGTCAGTAAAGTTTATGATATTTAAATATTTTTCCTCTCACAGTACAACACATATAGCAGCTAAACTCAGAATTGGCATCAATTGAGATAGACACAATGTTGGTTACTTCTTGTTGATGACTCATGCTGATAAACAATAGTTAAACATTCTTATTTATGCAATGTTAAATAAAAATAATAAAGTACTTAATAAACTAGAATATGCTGTAACTTAATAACTAGCTGAATTATTGCAGACAAGTCCAAACATCTACTTATTAATATATACAAAATATTACATTCTGGCTTATTAAGACGATAAGTGTCATAGATGAGTGTAGTGTGTGTTCAGTAGTGTCATTTATGTGCCTACCTGGTGCAATAAATCGTAAATCTTGAATCTTGTCCGTAAATAAATTAAAATGAAGGTTTTAGTATTAATACCTGTGCTCGTTAGCTTTGTCATTAAAAATGTTACGCCCATAGAATGCTTTTGGAGTACTGAATGCAAGTACAAATATTTTTCAAGTAAAACTTCTTACGAAAGTGTTAGAGGCGACATAAGGGACTCGATCGTAAAACTGGAAGGTGAGTTGGATAATGCCCAAGAATACTCCTACAATAAATTAAGCTAATTACTCTTTCATTTGTTAATTTTTCCCATATTAAAGCAGGAGATTGTTTGACTATCTCTTGCGCTACTTCTGAGCATGAGACCCCGGGCTCGATTCCCAGGTCGGGCAAAGCGTTATTGGGTTTTTCAATTAGGAATTTCTCAGTAGTAGCCCTGAGTTTAGATTTGTATCCGATTGATGGCAATAGGTTCGCCCCCTATTACATAGGACTTAAACATAACTGGCGTAATGTGGGTGTACTATAGGTGCACCTCTGCCTTACCCTTCGGGGAATATGAGCGTGATATTATATTCTTATGTCTTTGCAGTGTGTGTAATGTTTTTATGAGGGGAAGTGATTATCCAAAAGGATTTGGCTAATAACTTCCCCTTAAAAAATATATTCAGACTTCAAAATTACAATTATCATAATTTTTTACTAGGATGCGAGCCAATCAGTGTTTGGACCATAATGAGACACGGAAAAAAGAATCCTGGAACAAAGTTCTTAAAAGAAATAGAGGTGGTTCTTAATTTTAAAGAACATATTATATCCAGCTACGACCACGGGAACAGCTCGCTATGCGCTCAAGATGTAGATAACTTAAGAGAATGGAAAATTGATAGCAGTTTTATTAATGAGCCGAATAAAATTATGAATGAAGGTTATCAGGAAATGGTTAGTATTGGCAGCAGGTTGAAAGAGGCTCTTCCTGGTATATTTAATGACCTTCATGATGAAGAGTATTCTTTCCGTCCAACGTTTAGTCCACGTAGCGAAGTCTCGACAGAAGCTTTTATTGAAGGACTTGGATCTGAGAGAGACTTGTTTATAGAGAAAGCTGAAACAAACGACAGCATCGCGAGTGTAAGTACCAGCTTTATTTCATGATTGTACGAGTACATTGTTATGTATCTACCAAGAAGTGGAGGCACCGATTTTGTAAATCCAGCCCTGCGGATTGTTACAACTAACGTGCTGTCTTCAGTACAATAGATGCACGACTAGTTCACCAGCGAGGCACTGGATATCGTTTTAAATTACATAATACTCCCACTTTTAGCTGTAGTTAACTGTAATTGAGTGTGCATTACAGGATAATGTACATTATACAAGTTTTTATTATTGTAACAGATAATTGTAATGCATCGTTGATAAATAAATTTGAAAGTTAATAAAATCAAAGTTGCTATGTGCACAATTATTTATTGATTTTACTTTAACACAAAACGGAATTCTGCCAATTACTTTAGCTAAAGATAAACTATTATTAGATAATAGTACATTATGATACGAGTGTGCTGTATTGGTCACCCAAAAGGCGGATTGGCGCGCGAGCCATAGGCGAGCGCGATAATTTAGCCGAGTGGGTAATGATCAATGCACACGCGTTTCAAACGACGTTTTTCAACAAACTTGCGAGGAAAAAAGCAGACTTGTTGTAAGAACTTATGCTGGAATAACGTAACTATAGACATGATAATTTAGATTTATAAAGTTCAACTGACCTTTGTTGCCAGGTACTGTCAATCGGAGCTTCTTTTAAAAACTGCTGTACGTCGGTTGGTGACAATACTTTAGATTTTCCTATTTTTTATAACAACAAAACAAAAACGATAACAAATATTTACGGAAAATGGCGTGCTTTTTTTTTTTTCTGCTAGTGATGCGCGCGCAGTTGTAAATAAAGGCACAGGCAAAACCGCTGAACACCCTATATGAAAATATAATAAACACAAAATAATAATTTGAATACGCAATTAAGATTTTTATGTAGTGAAAAATATATAATTTGATGAAATATTATGTACTCGTAAATGTATCATATTTGTCAAACAACAATGGCCGCTAGAAATTGTCTATGGTTTTAGTGATATGGTAGTATGATCTTTTCGTTTTCGTACTTTCGATGTTACGATTTTTTTTGTAGGTAGTGTTTCATCAGTATTTTTTATATTGAGTAACTTTCACATAAAAAACAAATTCATTGAAATATGTTCGAAGTTAAAACCGTGAAAACGTACAAGATAGCACGGGTACTTACATACGTTTGGTATGTAAAAGATAAATAAATTCAGTGTTAAAGCAGTATAATATTCTATAACTTGAGGGGTCTCCATAATACATATAGACCTACAACATTATTTAATAACGAAATAGGACCGCATCTTTAAACGTGGGCTAGCTCCAACAGCATCTTGAAAATCCTAGCCCAAAACACGATTGTTGTCAGTATAATAAATAAAAATACATTAAAATTGTTTTTTTTTTTCAATAATGGATTAATAAAATACTCCTTGAACAAATATTCGATATTTATTACGTCAATCACTAACTTTCCAATGACAAGATAAATTTAGACCAGTTAAAAAGGATGTCGGTTGCCTATGGTCGGTTGTTAGACTTTTGTAAAAAATTAAAATTTATTCCAGTTTTCGCTTTTATTGTTAATTAAAATTAACATTAAAAATAAATTAAAAGATAAGAAACACGCATTTTTTTTTTTTTTTTGGTTGGGAAATTATCAAATGACTCCTTCCGCTCTGGGCGGAGCGAGAGGGAGTGTCAGACTTTTACTGACTAAAACTCACCCGTGTTCCTTCCGTTGCCTGTGTGCCGGGGCCGCGATAACTCTTTCGGACAAACTCGCAACCCTGGCAGGCATTGGCCCTTACGGACCCCGTCAGTTGGTGCTGACATCTCTTTGAGGCGCGCGTGGAACACAACGCGCCGTCGACCCGGGCCTGGTCCCAATCGGACGGCGAGCTACCCATTGCCCACCGTCCGCAAGCCCGCGCCTACGGTGGCCGGAAGTCGGCTCGCGACTCCTGACGCCCGGGGCGTCTCCTTCGGCGACTAGGGGCGCGAGGGCGCGCATCTTGCATTTCCCTCGCGCGCTCCGCCTCCTCCTTCGCGAGCATTACTGCTTCGCAGAAGGAAGTGACGGCTTCCCATGCACTCTCGCTCCGGACCATGGCCTGAACCAGGGCCGGACGCGAGAGATCGCTGCTGCCGATCGCCTCCGTGAGGACACGGCGGTGCCCCGCCCAAGCCGGGCAGACCTCCACCGTATGCTCCACCGTGTCCTCCGGGTGATCCACACAATGGTAACACCCGGGCGTTTCCTCCCGTTTTATCCTGAACAGGAACCTCCCGAAACAACCGTGTCCGGTGAGGACCTGCGTCAGGCGGAAGGTGAGGACGCCGTGGCGCCTCTCTAGCCACTCCTCAAAGAGGGGACTTATCGCCACAATTGTGGCGTGCCCAGCGCTGGGTTGCGACAATCGCACTCTCCATGCCGCCATGAGATCCCGCCGGAGCTCTGTCCGCTGTGCTGTGATTTCTCGCGACAGCGGAGTTACGCCCCGGCGTTTCGCCTCCTCGCGCAACTCCCACATGTGCGCGGGGACTTTTGCCTCCAGATCCCATGGCGGTAGTCCGGCAAGGAGGCTCGCTGCCTCACGGGAGACCGTGCGGTATCCTCTGACCAGAAGAAACACGCATAGGATGTTAAAGTGGGTGTGATAATACGTGTATCCTAATTAGTGCGTATTTAATCAGTGACACGTAGATATTGCGTTCAATTCCCAGGCAAGCCCAATGTTATTGTTTTTAACGAATCGCAACCAAATCCGTATTAGTTATCTGTGGCATTACAGCACTAGTCCGATAATATAAAGCACGCGTTTTTAATACACTGAATTATGACCCTAAAAACGGTTCAATAAGAGCTACTTTACGAGCAAGTGTGTTGAAAAATATTATAAAAACATATCACACACTCTGACATATAACTCCACATAATATCTTGCCCACTGTCCGTTAACGGGAGTATATGAAGATTTGAATGACGTTGTTTCGCCGCACGCTGTTTCGAAAAAAATTGTGAATGGTGCGCCAGTTCGAAAACCGCTATATCGAATGACGTTATTGCGAACATGCTTATGCAAAAAACTTTTGAATGGTACGCTATGTTGGAGTCGGCTTTCAGTCTAACCGGATGTTGCTGAATACCAGTATTTTACATGGAGCGACTGCCTATCTGACCTACACAACCCAGTAACTGGGTAATACGATACGCCTTGGTAAGATTAGTTGTCAGCTGAATTTTGGGCTTCTGACAACCGTTAACAATTGTCAAAGATCCACCAGTGACAAAAGGGACCAAAGGCATAACGTGATTTCCGAGGCACGGATCAGTCTCGGTATGTAAATACCCATCTTCGGACCAACCCCGCCAAGCGTAGCTTAACCTGATGGATCGACCCGTGCGGCTGTTATTACTTAGCCACGAGCTCCTCCTACGCTACGATAATAAAACTGTATACTTATTATTATACAATTTTTTTTTCTTAAGAACATGACAATGTTTTTTTATTTTTGGCACCTACAACTTTGATTTATTGATTAAATAGTTAACTCTAAAGAGTACTTCTCACAGCAGTCTTCATACCTAACATTATCATAATACAAACCAAAAATAGAAAAACTTATTCAATTGAAGCATATTCCTCCACCACTTTGTCGTTTTCAAGACGGCCAGCTTGGTCACGAGCTACTTGCTACTACTCACCCTTGAAGCTAGTAACGCCTACGTATTTGTTATTAATTTCTACTTGATACCTTTACGCGTTCCTGAGAAAATGGGTCTTGACAGACTGACAGACAGACAGACAACGAAGTGATCCTATAAGGGTTCCGTTTTTCCTTTTGTAGTACGGAACCCTAAAAAAAACTGTGTGATAAATTAATCAAAATTCAAAATATTTTATATCACATAAACCTCAAGGCGCTTATGAAATCGTCAGAAACTAGGTGCACGGTTTCAATTGGTCGTTTCCTATGGAGAAGAGCCAGCAAGAAACTCCACGGTTACTCTTTTAAAAATTATTGGCTTTTTCAATATTTTCAAATTACAGTGCTAATAGGTATGGGAGGACTACTTCCTAAAGTCTAAATCTCTAAAACCTAAGTAGTCGATGACTAGGTGCACGAATTATCGTGCACTAAACATAAATATGTTTGCAAGATCTCAAATGTATAAAATAATGTAAAATTTGTACTTCTACTAAAAAAAAAATTACTGAAGTAAGTAGATACCCACAACCTACAGCTAATGAATTGAAAACTTTTTTGCAGCCCTACGGAGCATGCCGAACATATCTACAAGAAGTTCATAGGAATCCGGATACTTATAATATGTCACTTCAATATATGGAAACTCCAGAATACCTAAATGTAAGAACTTATGTTTATTTCCACACATCTTTAAATTGTTTGAATTACCTACCTATAGCTTATCCACTCTGAAATGATGCGCCCCACTACCGCATTACCAAATTTCAGAGTGGTTGTCCACTCTGAAATTTGGTAATGCGGTAGTGGGGCGCATCATTTCGCTCCCTACATAAGATTCCTTTATACTTTTTGTTTAGATGAAAGAGAGGATTGAAAATAAGTTAGGCCTCAGTTTTTCTTTGACGAATAAAAACATAATAGCAATCTACGATTTGTGTCGATACACTTCGGATGGGATCACTAATAAGTTCAGTCCCTGGTGCGCCGTGTTCTCTCAAGAAGACCTGAAGATAATCGAATACGTTGGAGATTTAGAACATTACTATAGAAGCGGTTATGGAGCATCAAAGTATAGCAGCACATTCGGCCAGATAACGTTGGCAGATTTATTCATAAAATTAGAACAAGCCAGGGATATGCAAGGCAAGAAAGCTACCGTATACTTCACCCATTCTTCGATGATGGACATGATAGCGGTTGGTCTCAATCTTTATAAGGACGCAAACCCACTTACCGGGGCTCATAGAGACTTGAATAGAAAATGGAGGTCTACATTTATATCTACTTTTGGCGTGAATTTGCTTGCAGTTCTGAACAGGTTTGTAATATTGAAATAATATGGTATCATATATTTTTATTATCTTAGCAAGAAATTAGCGCCGGCGCCGCTGGTAATGTTTTTTATTTATTTAGAAATATTTTTAGGGTTTAGTACGTTCGAATGAAAAAAACGGAACCCTTATAGGATCACTTGTGTGTCTGTCTGTCTGTCAGTCTGTCACAGCCAATTTGCTTCGAATCTAATGGACCGATTAAGTTGAAATTTGGTACAAATATGAATTTCAGTGACCCAAACACGGACGTGTAACGTAAATAAATTAATTTTGAATATATATATTATAATTTTTAATATAAAATTTAAAAAAAGTTTTACAAATTGTATCGTGTGCCATATGACAGGGTGATTTCATACAAATGAAAGGGCTTACGCGTGAAGGTCAATTTTTTTTTTTGTATTTATAATTAAATAATAAATAGCTTTAAAATTATTTTAGAAAATAAATAAAAATTGACCATTGGGACCCCCGATCCCTATTTATTCTATCTCCGAAACTATTGAACCTAAAATCTTGAAAAAATACAGAAAATTGTGTTATAATTAATCTATTATAAGTATATAATTACAGGAAAACCTATACGAAGTCTTAAAATAACATGTTAAATCTTACAATATTATGCGTACAAACTTAAATTTGCAGTTGAAATGTATGGGAGAACAAGTTTTTTTATCTACAATGTTAAGTCTGTCTTTGGGATAAATCCATTCCAACTACGGAACCCTTCACGATTTACATTGCCAAATCGACATGATATCAATATACCTAAAGGAAAGCTTATATTGCAATATTTCCTTCTATCCATTTCAGATGCAGAACATCTGATGAAAATGTATACGACCACCAAATCTCGTTCTATCGGAATGAGAGACCGTTATTAGAACTGTGCAAGGAAGGAGTCTGTTCGTGGCAAGAGTTCGAGGACATATTCAAACCGTTCTTGAATGCAAATAAAGATGTGTGTGACCTGTGAATTTGGAAAAAAGAAAAAACTTGTACTTTACATCTTTTTAAAACTTTTCTAAATGTAATGATTCTTTATTTTTACTTCAACAAGTATTTAAATTTACATGTTCCTCTGTACATTGTTAATTGTATGCCTTTGTATAATAATTATGACAATGTGTTTTCACGATCTACTGGTTTTATATTTATCAATCTTCTCTCCATGCGGCATGCGAAACCGTTTACGAGTGATGGCCTCTGATCCACCAAACCTACGAGTACTATAATTACTACTAGAATTTGACAATATATTGCCCTGTTTCATCTGTTTTGGTTGTGTTAGAGAAAACGTCTTCACATTTCTGCTCTTCTTCTGTCAACATAGCCTTATGCCCCAACGGCTCTGACTTTAACTCCCAAAGTTTCTTCAGTACGGTGTTTACATCTGACCTTACTATAGTGTTATAACAAATTGGCTTAGATATTGACGATGAGTGGATCTCACTAGACATAATCCATGATAGTTAAGTCTTCTGAGGGCCAGGAGTTCCAGGCGGACCCTTGACTAGACCATCCAATAAAACTTCTCGGACCACAAGCGTACTCAACAGCAAATCAATTTTCCCACGCATATATCAAAGGACGGATCTGCTATTTCTAAAGATGAAAATAAAAGCAATACCTGAACGATCGTCCTCTCAGGAAGACAAAAGCATCGACATATAAAACAAAAGTGGGATCTAGGCGTGACTGCAATTTGAAACGAACTATCCACTTATAGGGTATGGTATTTTCCTCATAATCGCCTATTCGAAGTATGTCGGTGTGAGCAGGTGTTTTCTTCAATCCAAGCAACTGTACTGCAGCATCTGTAATAAAATTACAGTAGAACTAAGGCTAGAATAATAAAATTACAGTAGGCTACAGTAGAACTAATCCTTAGTTCGGTATTTAATTTTTCGGAGCCTAAGTATACAACAATTGCAGCCTATAAGTAAGTTTTAACGTTTGTTGATGACTCCTTAGTAATCGACGATTGATGGACAAGCCATATATGCTTACAGTTTCTTTTTCACAGAGCATTTTTTTCTCAAACATGCTTAGAAATTCGAACATTATTTTGACAACTTTCTTCCAGATAAATCGAAACTGCTGTACTAGTCAAAAACAAGCGAGTAGGGGGCCGGTGCAGTGCTACTATGAAAATCCATAACTGTCGTCTTTAGTGACCAAGTAAATTACTATGTAAACTCATAACTGTCGTTTATTTTAAAAAAAAGTTTTTACAAAAAAATAAACCAACAAAAAAAAACTGAAAAGCGAAAAATACAAAATAACCTTTTAGTGTAACTATGCTCCTAAACTATTTTTTTTTGTAAAAAAGTTTGGTTTTTCGCTTTTGAGTTACCATTTAATTTAATTGTTTTCCTCAAGTAAGGAATTTAATCAACAGCCTTCCTATAGTCGTCCAGCCTTCCCATCGTCAGACCCTCGATGACGGTCATACCCCAGCTAGATCTAAAATTCTCATTAAGGTGAATGAAATAAGCCCAAATACGATGTACATAGCTGCTGTAAACTGCTGAGGAGCTCTCGCAACTGTTTTCCGTCTCCATCATCAGATCAACTCCAGGTCTTTATTATATAGTTGTGCCATCAGAACTACAACATCTGCGCAAAATTACAACAAAAACGGTTCGCAATTGAAAATTCAGCAGGTGAAAAATCAATCAACTCCATTTTTTTTACCCTTAGGGGCAGATTTTAGTTTTCAGTAGTAGTTTTACCCTCCCCAATAAATTAAGATTCGTTCAAATCTTATCTATTATCTTCTCTTTCTCTTTCTCTTCTCTTTCTCTTTATTATCTTCGGATTAGGACGTTGTTGTGAACAGACGTGACGAACATTTACTAATATAAATAAATAATTACTTGCTGAATCGTGACCTGGTTTTACCAAATAGCCGGTAGTAAAGCAAACTGTGTCATACGTAAGCATAACATGTGTAAGTCGTTTCCGTGAAAATGTGTAAGTGATTAACAAGTCAATAACTTACTTGTATCACAATGGATACCAGTCCCTTCAGCAGGGGTGGCAGATGTGCCCGGAGCCCACCTCCTACACCTGTGCCCGCACCTGCACCTACACCTACACCTTCACCCGGGCCCGCAACCGCACCTCCCCCTCAACCACCCAGCCAAAGAGAAGATGTCACGATGGAAGTGATACCTACGCCGGAAATCCAGAACTGGATGTCGTCCATTGAGCAGTGCCTTAATGAAGTGTGCTCTATTGTAACAGACGGCAAATTAAACATGGAGCAAAAACTGCGTATAAGTGCCCTATGCCGGAAAGTCAGTCACGGCAAATCGCAGATGGCTGTTCAGTACCAGTCCCTTAAGATGAGAGCCGTCCGGGCCCACTCCACCGTCCAAACACTCGAAGATCAAATTGATCTGTCGCAGCAACTGCAAGCCCTTAAGCTGTCAATCGGAGCTTCAATGAAACCGGTAACAGGAAATTCCTTCGCTGAAATGGTTAAAAAAGGTACCAACAATTTTATACAGCCGATAAATTTAAGCTCAGTGGCCATATACCCAAACGACAAACTGAAGTCGAGTGAGGAGACTAAAATACTTGTCCAAAAAATTATATGCCCCGAGCAAATGAAGCTTCAGGTAAGAGGACTACGTAAGACGAAAAATGGCGGCATCATTATAAGCACTGAATCAAAGGACGATATTGAGAAGGTGAAAAAATCGATGCAGCTATCAAATTCAGGCCTTACAATAGACGAACCCCCAAAAAGGAAGCCTAGAATAGTAGTTCTCGGAGTGCCCTCATCCATGCAACAGAATGAAGTTTTTACTTGTTTATTCCACCAAAATCTAGCAGAGACCCTTCAGGATTATAGCCTCGAGACCTTTTTGACCTCCATTAAGTTAAGCCATAAGTCAGGTAAGAAGGAAGCTGAGACCTGTAATTATATAATAGAAGTATCTGCAGATATACGTAAAGCCCTAATATCAAAAGACAGAGTGTTTGTAAACTGGTCGTCAGGCCCTGAGAGAGACTTTACTCTAGTCACACGCTGTTATAAGTGCCAGCAGTACGGACATGCGGCCAAATCATGTCGGGAGACCACCAGTACCTGTGGCCACTGTGGTGATCAGGGTCACTCCATTCAAGAATGCACAAAGAAGGCTGAGGAACCAAAATGTGCTACTTGCTTGCACTTCAAAAAGCCGAGCAATCACAAGACAAGTGCTTCTGACTGCCCAGCGAAAATAATGGCTGAAAAAAGGTACATCAATTCTGTTGATTATGGAGGCGCCTAAGAGCGCCGCTAATCACATATTTTTTTTAGCCCTTGTTATAGTTTTTTATTTTATTTTTATAATTATGATTAATAATTTAATTAATGACATAGATAATTTCTCTGTATCTGAATCCCACGCTTGTGACGTTGAACACTGTAAGCAATATCTCTCTTCCTATACTAGTCCACTTACCATACTAACCCAAAATATTCGCAGTATTTTTAAAAACTTCGACAATTTTACCGTATTTTTACAACGTTTAGAAATAAATTGTGACGTTATTGTATTAACCGAATATTGGCTTTCGAAACAATATAATATTCCACTAATTCCGGGATATAATATGTATAAAAGTAACACAAATTACAATCAGAACGATGGGGTGATAGTTTATGCAAGAAATCATCTCAATGTGTCTGTCGAGGAACCAAATATGCACGACTGTAACAGATTGTTAATTACAATTGGGTCAGAATTAGCGATACTTGCCTTATATCGACCCCCCTCTTTTAGAAATATAAGCAATTTCACTGACTCTCTAAACAACACCTTGCAGAACCTATCGTCTTTCAAAAATACTATTTTAATTGGAGATATTAATATCAATATTCTTCCAGAAAATTCTGATGCATCCACTGAGGAATACCTTAACCTATGCGCCTTCCATGGTTTGCTTCCTGCTCACACACTTCCTACACATCAAAGTGGCTCCTGTTTGGACCATATTATGCTCAAGTCCAATTTCCCTGCACTTGCCCTTGTAATTAATTCAACAATAACCGACCATAATGCTACCCTACTTATTTTAAATTGTAAATTACCTAAAGTAGTCACTCGCACAATTTCTAGTTTAATTGTAAATAAACTTGAAGAAGACTTACGCAATATCGACTTTGACCCAGTCTACAATTCCGCTGATCCGCAGTTTTGTATGTTGTACCTAATCAAAAATGTACAACACGCAATTCAGAAGAACACGGTCATATCTCGGCGAAATAACAAAAACTACAACATAAAACCATGGATCACGACAGGACTTATTCGCTGTATGAAAAATAGAGATAAACTGCATATGAAAGCGAAATCTAATCCAGATAATTTAATTTTGCAACTGTCGTATAAACGATCTCGAATCTTCTAAGAAATGTAAAAAGCAAATATGACAAAATTGCACTAGAAAAAGCAGGTACAAATAGTAAAAAAATCTGGAATTTTATTAAAAGTGTAACGTATAACTCAAAACTAAATCAGTCATCTTCAGGTTTATTACAAGCACACTCATCACAGTTAGCATCTGCCAACATTGCGAATAATTTCTATGTTAATGTTGGTAAATGTTTGGCTGAAAAAGTTCAGGGCCAATCACAATATCTAACAAGCACACCATTTTCGTGTAACACTATTTTATCATCCTTTGTGTTGCAAGACACTGACGAGACTGAGGTTGAAACGATAATTATGAATTTGAAGGACGACTGTGCAGTTGGCTGGGATAACATATCAAATAAAATTATTAAACAGTTCAAGCACATTTTGGGACCGCCACTAACTTATATTTTCCAAAATGTTTATCTTTAGGTCTTTTTCCCGAGTGCCTAAAAAAAGCTGTTGTTGTCCCTGTTTACAAATCAGGCAGTAAAGATCAAATAACAAATTATAGACCTATTTCCTTACTGCCTACTATGTCTAAAATATTAGAAAAAATTATGAATAAAAGGCTTTACAAATACTTGGAGGATAAATCAATTTTATCTAAACGGCAGTTTGGATTTAGGCCTAAAATGTCAACAGACGATGCCGTGCACCACCTGACTGATTATCTAGCGCAAGAACTTGATAATGGTAACCACACAGTAGGAATCTTTCTAGACCTCGCCAAAGCTTTTGATACGGTTTCTATTCCTATTCTGTTGCACAAGCTTGAAGCCATAGGTATCAGAGGCACCCAGCTGAAACTATTTAAGAGCTATCTAGAATACCGTACCCAATGTGTAAGGATTGGTAATGTTCTCAGCGATACTGAAAAAAACACGTCCTTCGGAGTTCCCCAAGGAAGTATTTTAGGGCCTACATTATTTTTGATCTACATAAACGATCTTTGTAACCTAAATCTAGATCACGGCGAAATTGTTTCTTATGCTGACGACACTGCCCTTCTATTTTCAGCTGATTCAGAAAAAAATGTCTACAAACTTGCGCAACAGGGGTTCAATATTGTTAATAAATGGCTTCAACTCAATTCACTAACACTAAATGCAAATAAGACAAATTACGTTAAGTTTTCGATGCGCAAGCAAATATCAACAAGCACTACCTCGACATTGTATGCTCATTATTGCACAATTCCTATAGATAACCAATGTGTTTGTCCCAATATTAAAATGACAAATACAACAAAATATCTTGGTGTTATAATAGATGAAACACTTTCGTTCAAACAACATATACAAGCTTTAAATAGTAGAATTCGGAAGCTGATATTTGTTTTTAAAAAGTTACGCTATATTGCTGACCCAAAACTAGTTAGACAAGTTTACTTCGCTCTATGTCAATCAATATTAACCTACTGTATTACCACATGGGGTGGAGCGGGTAAAACAATGTTACTAACCATCGAGAGAGCTCAAAGGGCGATTCTCAAAGTGTCTACTTTCCGCCCTTTCCTTTTTCCTACTAACCTCCTATACAAATCTTGTGAAGTATTAACAGTTCGACAGCTATTTATAATGGGTATTGTATTAAAACAACACAGAGCTCTACCCTATAGCACTGCATATGCTAATAAAAGACGTAAAGATATAGTTTGTCCACAAAATACAACAAAACATGCTTTTGTTTCCAAATTTTACCTGTACCTCGGTCCTCTTCTCTATAATAGACTAAACTCGAAAGCAAACATTTATTCCCTGAATTACACAAATTGTAAGAGAATTCTCAAGGATGCTCTCCAAAGTATGTCTTACGAAGATACAGAGAATTTACTAACTGTGCTAAAGTGAAAAATTTCACCTACGTTAAGTATAAGTATATCAAATTTAGAAACTAAGAGTTAAGCTCTTCAACATGTAATTAGTGATCTATTGTCAACCTGTTGTTTATTTATTTTATAAGTTTATTTTAGCTCCTCTCGCCTGAAACACAGGATTACCTAGTTCAGGCACGTAAGTCTTAGGAATATAATTTACATTTAAGCAAAACTGTACTAATTTTTATGCCTTGTAATTATTTTGGAATAAATATTATTATTATTATTATTATTAAATCGGACTACTCAATAAAAAGTTATGCGTGGTCATACATAAAAAAAAAAAAAAATCGTGTCGATTTGAGTAACGCCTGCTTTTTTTTCATTGGTTAAAAATGGAAATAACATTTTACTTCGACCCAAGTCGGTTGCCATACCAAGGAGGTTACTTAGGAAAGATTTTATTTAAATTTCGAACTGGCTTAGCAAATAGAGCTGTTTAGATTGGATACATTACCTTTGAAGTTACGTATGATTCCGAGAGCGCATCAGACCATCTGACACGGTTTGTCTGGCTTAGATACCAAAACTGCAATACTCTGAGCAGCTCCTCCGGTATACCTAGGGGTATACCGGAGGAGCTCCTCAATTTACTCCAAAGCACATAATAAGAAATGAGATCGAAAGCCTTGGAGAGATCAAGGAAGCAGGCGTCTTACGGTCAGTGTAGTATTTGACAGCATGCTTGACACTTAGGATACTCTTTCGGTTGACAGTCCAGGACAAAACCCAAATTGTGCATCGTGCAATTTTACATATCTTGCCAAATAAGAGTTAAGCATACTGTCCAACACCTTAGCCGCAACAGTTGCAAGAGAGATCGGGCGATAATTGTTTATGTCCGAGATGTTTCCAGACCTATTCTTCACGATGGGTACAACAATGGTCTTGATTAAGTCTGCCGGTAAATATGAATGGCTGAGACACATCGTATAGAACAACGACCCTAGGCATATTTCAGATGTTCTATGCTGAGCCCATCATGACCAGGAGATTTGCCCCTACTGATACTATTTATGACCGACCTTACTTGCTTCGTGGTGAAGTGTAGTAGCGGCTCATCCCCCCGAAATTGAGACAGAAAGCCGATTCCCGACTCTGAGGGGCCAAGTGGAGACCTCTCTTTGAAATGATCTCAAAATAAATTAGCAATCTCCCCGAGCTCAGTAACCCCTCCCACATCTGCCGCGAGATCAGGCTTACCCTCCAACTTACCTGTGGACTTCCAAAATGCACAGAAATTATTATTTGCTCGTTGTTCTGCTAATACGTCCGTAATTTGGTCTCGTCTATTTTGACAGTACTTTAGTTATGGCGTGGCCAAAGGAAAAAGGGATTCATTTTTGTGGATTTGATCAGTAATGTTGTAACAAAGAAAAAAAATTGCATTTTACAACTTTTTAAAACTCTATTAAGTATTTTTTTTTTTTTTTTGGTAGCATGTACTTAAATTTACATGTTCCTCTGTACATTGTTAATTTTATGCCTTTGGATAATAATTATGACTGTGTTTTCACAATCTACTGATGTTTTTGTTGTCGCCCCATTAAAAAGAATGTCACTTCTTCCTCAGTCACTTCAACACTACAGTGTTAATCGATTATTATTATAAGGCAATTGGGATTATTATGCATTTATCATGTCAACGTTAAAACCTAGACTTTGACAATTAAAATAATGTCCTTCCTCATTATTATGCGAGATTATTTTAATAAAGCAAATAACGAACTCACTAGTAGGTCCTCTCTGTTGGCTACAAATTGATTGAAATGATAAATATCTTAATGAATATTTTAAACAATTATAAGCATTCTAATTTTGTAAACTACATAATTATATTCTTAATAGGTAAGCAGATAAGTTATGAAATTCTTAATCGTGTTTATTTATCGTACGAGAGTCAATGTCGAGTGTAGTGTCTGCGTAGTGTAGTATTTTTAAAACTTAATCTTCTTGTGATTTTCAATATGAAGTTTTTATTAACGACTGTGCTGATTTGGTATTACGTAAAATATGTGTTGACCTTAGAATGCTATTGGAATACTGAATGCAAATACAAATATTTTGGAAGTAAAACTCCATATAAAATTGTAAGAGGGGATATAAGGGATTCTATAGTAAAACTGCAAGGTAAGTTGGGTTTCGTTTGAAGATTTTTCTGACATATTTTGCCACCTTTATTGTATCGGAATATTTTTGAAAGTGGAGCATTATTTATTTGAGAGTTACTTCCATGAAAAGTTTGTTGTTATTTTATTGATATTTTAAAATACGGGTGTTCCTATTTTGAATGGTAATAAATTCCACTGACAGAATTTACCAGCATACCCTCTTTATTTCCTTTGATAAATCTGATCTAAATATTTTCATGCATGTTCATATTTTTAAACTGCGAATTAATTCTTGTATAGGATGCGAAGCAGTCAGTGTCTGGGCCATTATGAGGCATGGAAAGAGAACTCCCAGTTTAAAGTACGCACAAGGCATGAAAGACATTCTCAAATATAAAGATTTAATTGTATCAAGTTATGAAATCGGAAACGGTTCACTATGTGCGCAAGATATTGAGAATATAAAAAATTGGAAAGTTGATACGACCATGCTGGATAAACCATTTGAAATCACAATTGAAGGATATCAAGAGTCGCTGCGTATTGGCAGCAGGATAAGGGAAACATTTCCGGAGTTACTAGAGGATCTGCAAGAGAAAGATTACTTATTTATTCCAGGGTTTGGCCAGCATTTGGAACAGAGCGCCAGAGCCTTCGTTGAAGGTCTTGACCACAATGACTTACGTTACGTTATAGAAAATAATACGAACGATTACCAGATTGTAGCAGTAAGTTAAAGTTAGTGATATAAGATTAATCTGTCAAATATGTATACGAATTGCGATTTTTTGTATGTTATACCGTTTTATATTTTCAGCCCTATGCAGCATGTGGAAAATATCAAGTAGAAGTGAGAGGCAATCCAGATGTTTATCACCAAGAAGATGAATATAAGAAAACTGCAGACTATTTAAATGTGAGTTCAATTATTTTTGTTTTTTTTTAAGCTTACATTTATCTAAAGGCCTCAACGTAATACAGAAAACCCATATAAATTTACTGGTTATTCTTACCACCCCAAGAAGCATTACAAAAATATGTTCTTGTTACAATAATTATTGTCCCACTGCAGAGGCTTCTTCTCATACAGAGAAGTGACCATGCTTCCTTGCTTTGCGTGTATGCCTTCATAATTTCAGATTTGCCGATTTTCCGGCCGATCTATTCTGTAAAAATCAATAGCTGTCAATAGTTTCAATCCAGTGGGTGTGTGTGTCAATAGTGTCATTAGTTATTCTTTCATTCTATTTCTTCGCTAGCATCAGTAGATCCATTCTGTAAACTTCTCACCGTGAAGAGTGAGGTGAAGTGAGCATGAAGTGAGCTGTCAATAGTGTCAATGCTTAGCTTTAGGTACAATGACAGCTCACATCAAGTTCACTTCACCCAATTTTTCACGGTGAGATGTTTACAGAATAGCACGGCTGGTAGAATGACAGCTCACTTCACCCAAACTCACTCAAACTCAAACTCAAAGCATTTAAAGTAAAGTAAAGTAAAAATCGTTCATTTCAACATCTAAATTACATGGTTGAGGTACCGTTTCGGTCCCAAACTAGGCACAGCCTGTATCTTGGCTACCATTACATAAAAATATAAAATATTTAGGTTATTTTCCAATAAAACGTGGAATTTGAATTGTCAAGGAGTCGGTCAGTCAGAAATATGAAGCTAGTTGCCCATTCCAAATCGTAGTAGGTACCTAAACATTCACTGGTTTCCTTTACCTTCAATCAAAGAAACCATCAAAATGCTTTGATTTTCAGATGAAGGAGCGGGTCGAAAGAAAATTAGGCCTCAATTTTACTTTCTCAAACAAAAACATCACAGCTATGTACGACTTATGTCGCTATACCTGGAACGGGATCTTGAATACACCTAGTCCGTGGTGTGCTGTGTTCTCAGTTGAAGACCTGCAAGTTCTTGAATACATTGACGACCTGAGACATTACTATAGAAATAGTTATGGAGTATCACAGTATAGCAAGTTGTTAGGCCAGATTCCTTTAGCTGATTTGCTAAGGAACTTCGAACAAGCCAAGAAGGGACACGGCAAGAAAATCGTGTCATACTTCAGTCATGCCACTATGATGGATATGATATTAGTCGTGCTTAATCTTTATAAGGACGAGAAGCCACTTATGGGAGCATATAGAGATATACATAGAAAAATGAGGACTTCATTTTTATCGACGTTCGCTAGTAACTTAATTGTTGTTTTAAACAGGTATGTTGTAAGGAAAATAAGTTTGTTATTATAATCGCCGGATAATTAGTGTACTGGCAGGTCTTCTAACTTGACCTTCACGTTATCCTGTTAGGTTCTTTTGTATCGTGTTTTCAAATGCTGTTCTACAATGTAGGTAGTTATTGAGTAACTATCCGCTTGTTTTGTTGGAGCAACGAAAAATAAGGTCATTCAATGACTATACTGATAGCAGCGGCAGCATTACACGTTTTTCCAGACGCAGAGTAATAAAAACAGTGAAACTGTAGTCACCATCTTTACATATTATAATACTAGCTTATTATTGTCCCACTGCAGGGCAAAAGCCTCTTCTCATATAGAAAAGGAACGAGGATTGATCACCACGCTTGCTCAAGACAGATTGGCGATTTCTTTTTTTTTTACTATAAGTCCAGGTCATGATGTTTTTCCTTCACCGATGTCATTAATGTCCAAAATAATTTCAGAAAGTACATGAATGAATTGAAAATACACCATGCATTAGAGGCAAGGTCTTAGTCACTCGGCCATCACGGCAATACTTACTCCAGGATCTTTGCACACTCAAAGTATTTCTACTTTCAGGTGCAGTAAAAATGGAGAGGATGACTATGAAGCAGCATTTTATTGGAATGAAAAGCCGATAATAGATCTATGCCAGAAAGGAGTCTGTTCATGGCAAGAGTTCGAGGATACATTCAAACCGTTCTTGAATGCTACTACAGATTTTTGCGAATTTAAATGGACGAATATAGATTAATAATTTTGTATTACGATCTTCAATTCTCAACTCTTTATTGCGTACCATAATGTAAAAATGATCGAAAATTAACTTTAAAAGGGGGGATCTATCTTTAATATTTTTCATGTTATTATTTTTTTAGTATCGTTTGCCATATCTCCTATGTTATTGGTTAGATTTGGATTCTGTTTATTATTTCTAATAGCTTATGAGTTATTTTATCACATAAACTAAAAAAAAAAAAAATTGTCGATGCAACAAAAAACGTAAGTGAAGACATTTAAAAAACAAAAAAAACAGTATTTATTTAAAAAAACACAAGTGTACGTCCATAAATCATAGCGGGACATTGAAAAAAAAATTAAGATAGACCCCCTTTTTAAGTTTATTTTCGATAATTTGTCATGGATATTCAGAAAAATACGGGCGGGCACATGCCGAAATACGGTAGCATGAAAAATACGGTAGGGACATAATTATGTTAGTCACAATTATGGACCCAGTCGAGCACAGCATAGATCAAGTAGGAGAGAGGAGGAAGAGCACTGGGTGTTTAATGTGATAAATTTTATTATTAGTTAAATAGTTATAAGTATAACCTGTTATCTTTTTAATCGACTTCCAAAAAGGAGGAGGTTAAATGTTCATCGCGTATGAATGTTTTTTTTTTTTTTATGTATGTCCGCCGATTTCTCCGTCAATTGTGGACCGATTTTGAAAATTATTTTTTTGTATGAAAGGTTATGCCGAATTGGTCCCATATAAATTTTATTAACTTTGCTAAGATAGTTTTTTAATAAGCTTCAATAATACGTATTTTTCTCACTTAGTATATGTGGATGATATGATGATAACTTCCTGTGACTGTTATTTACATAGCAGGTAGTGATATCCTGACTCCTTAGTCACAGGTTTTCCTAGTTTAGGAGTCAGGGTTTCAGTTTTTGTACGCCTTAACTATTGTGAGCTTTGTTAGATATCATACATATTGTAAGGATTTATATCAATAAAGTTTTATTATTATATTCGAATTTGTGTGGGGTAGGTACTACAACAAAAAAGTTAAAAATAAAAACTTTTTACAAAAAAAAAAACAACCGACTTCCGAAAAAAAACACTACAAAGTGAAAAATAACTTTAATTTCGGAATTCGGTGGCAAAAAACGAAAATTCAAAACCAAAGACACCAACTTCCGAAATTAAAGTTATTTTTCACTTTGTAGCGTTTTTTTTCGGAAGTCGGTTGTTTTTTTTTGTAAAACGTTTTATTAATACAGAATAGAATTTTTAAGAATGCGATTTTAAAGTGTAGATTTCTTAATGGTATTTATCGTGTATCAGAAACGCGTGGTCTTATTTAAGGGAGTGGTACAGACCACCAAACTAAACAACTTTCTCCATGGTACCAATATCGTAATCGCAAAAAAAATATCAACTGTCCCATAAAAAGCTTCAATACCTACTCGACCCAAATGTTTGGGACAGCAGATTTTTTTTTTGCGATAACGTGTTGGAAACGTCCCATAGAGAAAGTTATTTTTTTTTCTGTTATACGCTTTTTAATAGTAATAGGTAGTCAAAACTGTATACAATTTTACAAACAGACTTTTAGTTCGAATATGTGCTCGTAGCAATGACATCAAGTTGGTAGACAGCAATGTAGTGGACACTGAGAAACAACTGTGACATGCGGACACTTAAATACAGTACCTCTGAAGCCATACCAAGTAAGGCTTTCTGTTGCCAAATAATGTGTTCAAACATTTTATTTAAGTTGTATAAACTTTATACAACTTAAGTGAAACAGTTTGAACAAATAATTTCTCTCTCTCACTCAATTTTATCATCATCATGAACTAGTACTTAAATGAGAATATACCACCTTGTTGGTTCTTCAATATGCTCGTATGGAAGCCGTAAAGTGATGCATTCTAAGAAGTGTAGTTCATTTTACCGAGCATTTGTCCTGGTAATTCTACAAAATCGTAATAAATTAAGTTTGTTTTAGCACTTAACGCGGGCTCGCCTAACGAATCCCGAGAGTGTGGCGTTGAATATCGTCTCACTGTATTGGGCTGTCGGCATGAGCCTTATACGTACGCAGAACACAAACAGAGAAAACTGAACACTTTTCTTGTGTAACCAAGGTACAATTTTGTCTATCATGTAAATAATATACAGTACACAGTTTTCCAAATTTTGGCAAATTAATTCGCTTATCATATTTAAAAAGTTTAGGAAGAGCGTGGATTTATTTACAAACACGGCACGTCTTTTTTAGCATCACGATATGATATATTTTATGGGCTTAATTTCATTTGGTTCGCTTTAAGGTCCTTTATTAGATCATGTAGAGAGATTTCATGATGGAAATTACTTCCTTTCATTAAGATTTAACTCAGCTATTTCATTTCAGATATCTTGAAAACTTTCACCGTAAAAGTCAGTTTCTATCTGAATGTAATTCATGGGCTCTTCGGTGGGTTTTCTTTCTGATGATCTTAAAGTTAGCTTTGGATATTCGAGGGCTGAATTTATGTTCTAGTACTCGTGTCACGTAAACTCATGTAACGATAAAGATCGCTGCACTGCTTAAAATTAATAGCGGTACTACGTTAGCTTGACACTCACAAGTACCGTGATAATTTGTTGCCTTAATAGAGTTGTAGCGTACCACATACGTATGATAGTAACGATGGAAGGACAAGCTAGACCTACATATTTTTTTCTTCAGGTGGTGGTGGGGTGGTTTTTCCATCATCTGTGAAATAAACTCAGAATTGAAAAAAAAAACAATCTCATATTACAGATAGTGTAGTACGACATCAGTAAACTACCTCCTAAACTATTTCCTAGCCCCAAGCAGGAACGCGCGACGTAATCGTAACGTAAATTCAAACAATTTTTTACAATTATTATTCTATAGTTTTTTAGTTTAAGCCACAGGCAATTGGTATCTCCCATGAATATGAATAAAGTCTTAAAATTAAGTAAATATTATGTGCGGAACGAGTATTTCAAATTGTTTCGAATTTACGTTACGTATAGGTGTCGTAGGATGATTTGATAATTCGAATTTTCGCGACTGCGCTAGCGACTTGATAATTAGACGATGGCAAAAACTTTTCTGCGGCAGATTGTATGATTCGTCATTTTGAACTGGGTGAAATAAGTTTGGTTCGGTTAGAACTGTGACCAAACGCGCGCGAGC
Organism: Agrochola macilenta; assembly: GCA_916701695.1. Taxonomy (NCBI): domain Eukaryota; kingdom Metazoa; phylum Arthropoda; class Insecta; order Lepidoptera; family Noctuidae; genus Agrochola; species Agrochola macilenta. The sequence goes on from OU753558.1 coordinate 14,273,318, forward strand.
CGACCGAGCGAAGCGAGTGTTGCCACGGCAGCGGCCGGCGAGCGCTACTTCATAGTTAAAATACAAAATCATTTATTTTCTTTCACATGTTATGTACTACATCTAGTGGTTGAAGTGACCTTTTAGACAAAAATTGCCTGTGTTAGGACACTTCGCTCTTCCGAAGCTTAAAGTTACATGGTGTACCAACAATTTTGAATCTTAAAATCTTAAGAAAACAATTCAAAATAACTTTGCAAAATTAAAAAGATATGCCAAATTTTGAATTTACATAAATAAGAATAAAAATGGAAAAAAGCAAAATATTTATGTAATAATAATATAGCAGCTAATAAAAATCATTATATTATACTTTTATAGAGTAGGCGTGCGTGTTTTGTGATGAATGAAATTAGTGAGTGGGATGTATGTGTGTGAATGAGTGTGGATTGATGTGTTTTTGTGAGTGGGTGGGTGTTCGTGTGGATGAAAGAATTACGATGCGTGCTGTAATAATAGGTCCTCGGTTTCCTCATATGTAAGTAGTTTAATTGATTTAGTTATAAGTTTTTTGCATTCGTAATAGTTTGTGGTGTATAAATGTAGTTCTTTGTTTAATTTGTTATACAGTTGGGATGCACGTCTGTCATATTGCATACTAAAATAACTGGTTTTAGATTGTGGAATATGCGCCACAAGATCTTTCCTTCTTTTTGTTAGATTACCAGCATAGTTAGGCAGTGTCTTGTGTTTTATCTTATATTCTTATATAGTTTATTTTTCTTGTTTGTTTTTTCTTATACCTATAGTTGCTCGCATTTTTCACTATTATCTAATTATCCGTGTTTTCGCAATATCCCTAGGCTATCCCTAGGGTTTTCGCGAAAATTCGAATTATCAAATCATCCTACGACAAAGGCGTACGAACGTGTGGATGAAACGTCACTAGGCCCACCTAAATACTACGGGTACTTAGGTACTTACTACTTACTACTTACTTATTCCTACGATTCAGTGATCGTTATTATCTGCAAACATGCTCTTAACATCCTCAAGCGATGGTTGAAGGCGTCAAAATTATAGATGTCGTTGATGTTCGCGATTATTTCACAAAATATTGCTACACTTAACAAAGAAGATATGATTTACATAAAATTTCAAGAATTGTCAAAGGTCAACTGGACGAGTCGTCCAGTTGACCTTTGACAATTCTTTATCTTTAATCGGCACATGTAAGTTATCGGACAAGGTCGCATTAATATCTTCTAGTTTTATAGGCATTTGTTTTTTTCTGTAATTATGTAGATTGAACGTAGGTGTATCTACCTATATTGCTGTCCTTTATATGAACTTGATTTACTAAGTTTTTTGTAACACTTTTTTTGTTTTCCTATGCAGTCTTCAATAACGGACAATGACACGGACTCAATAAAACGTGTTTTAAATAGATTCTAAATTATTTTCGTTAAAAAAGATTTTAGTGTAGGTATATCAATAAAATTAATTTCGTTAAAGCTCTTTAAAATAAATCCTGTACCCTAATAGTAGGTAATAAAAAAGATACACTCCCGTAGAGTCCATAAAAGAAAGAATATCTTAAGGGTTTTAGGGTTCAATACGGTAAAGGTGAAAATGAAAAGTTTATGACGCGATTCACTTTTCTTTTTAAATTAGACGGCAGCAGGTTGTACTAAAATGGAAATGTAAAAAGGAACTATCAATATGGGTCAAGAAATGAAAAGAAAACAACAGTAATATGAAGAAATGGAAAGAATCTTAAAATCGCTGTTTAAGCTACTCGTAACATACTAGCGATTTCCTTCGAGATAATGATTATTATTAATAGATAGAACCCCATTATGGAAAATAAACCCCCAACTTGGAAAATAAAGTGGCTTTCGCTGGTCCATTCATAGGCAGCCCTTCTACGTGGTCTTGAACGGCTCTTGACTGAAGTGCTGTGTCGGCAACATTGGTTCTGCTATCAACTTCATTACTCCGGATACTGTCTTCGGGAATGTAAACAATAATTTTATCTTTATGATTTTCAAGATTAGTCAAGATTGTTTCAACATGTTCCACCACTTTCGTTAGATTTGGGGTTCGTAGAAAATATATCGAGTACCTGAGCATAATCTGCCCACTACGGGGACAAAGGTCTTCTCTCTTCGAGAGGGAATGGACTTGTAATCTACCACGCGAGCCTCGTAAGTCGAAGCCATGTCCACTGGGCCACCACTGCTCTCAGTACCTAAGTACTTATCGAACTTTCTTCAGCAGCACGCTTAGCATGTCCACCGTAGAAACGAGTTTTGTCGACGGAAGAATAGACAAAGTGACAGTTAAACAGCCACAATCTGTCATTTTGTCTATTCTTCCGTCGACAAAACCCCTTTCTACGGTGGTCATGCTATGCGTGCAGGTCTATACCTACCGCGTACCTATGTCAGCTTTGTCTAATAGGACATAGGAACATGAGAAAAGTTTCAGTAAACAAAGAAATAACATTCACAAAAACCGATAAAAATCTAAAACTCAAACAGGAAACAGAAGATCCGTTATTATCTCTAGCATACAGTATTAGACTGATATATAGGCAGTCCCTCTATGTAAAATACTGGTATTCAGCTGCATCTGGTTAGACTGGAAGCCGACCCCAACATAGTTAGGAAAAGGCTAGGCTGATTGTTTTTTTGACAGTATTAGATTGATAGGTAATATATTTTCAATCCATTTAAGTATCCTAGAAAAATAAACCAGTGAAGTCAAAGCTATCTATCTCAGAGAAAAGAAAGCGAGCGTAGCATCTATGCATCAAGTAGTAATTGTTCGCCACTTTAAAAGACATCCATTTAAGTGAGACTCCTTTATTTCTCCACAGGATATCGGTTTCCATTGTTGTGTGTGTTTTTCCTTTAACGATTTTTTTATTAAACTCAGTGTTCTAGACCAGACATAGAATTAAGTGTAAATCATGGCTAGCAACGTCTTCTTGTCTACTAATAATGATATATCGCGGTATAATCCACTTTGGCTGCCCACATACATTATGATTATGGCAATCCTTTGACTGGTCTTGGTCTAAGATCAGCAGTGAACGTCTACTACCTCATAAGAAAGTTCCCGTGTATACTCCGTAAGCTTTGATCAGTCAAATCTCGCGTTATATAATATCTACCTACTCATATATGTAGTTTCACCGAGACCCTATACCGCGCCATAGAAATGCTAGGCGAAGCGGGGGGCGGGGAGCCGGCCGTGAGCGTTGACAAATGAGCGGCCTGCACTGCCTCCCGCCTCGCCGCACTCGAACCTAACGTACGGTACAACGGTTTCGGTCAAACTATACTTAAAATATGAGTACTTAATGATATGGTAAGATTTGAAGACTGCTTTGGTTACAACGCTACAAGGTTCTTTTTGCGCGTGGCCAAAGTTGGACTATCGCCGTCGTCTTGTTTTGTCAATACAATTTTTGTGACAATTTCATAACTGTTTGCCAGCAACGCTGCCTCTTAACCCCTTAAGAGGCAGCGTTGCTGGCAAACCAAATGGCTCGCTGGTACCCAATGGTCAACTAGCGCCACTCCTTTAAAAAAATATTATGAATATTATTCTCGTGAATAAGAAGGAATTATGAATAACGATTAGTAAGGACCCTCGGTAAGCGTGTCTAAAATTTTCTTACACCTTTTATGAAGTTTCATGAACTGAAACTTCATAAAAGGTAATCGGTAGCCGTTATTCATAATTCCTTCTCATTCACGAGATAATATTTTTTTAAAGGAGTGGCGGCGACATCGGTTATTGTTATACCGTACAGTTTTCTTAGAAATTGCATTGTTCCGAGTCGCGTCGAGCCGTCGCGTCGCGCTGGTCTGCACGAGCCTTAATTCCTTCTCAGTCACGAGATAATTATTTTTTAAAGGAGTGGCGTTAGTGGACCATTGGGCGCACCCTTAAGATTATTTTAGCATTCTAGATAGATAGATAAATCATTAATTTATTTGTATTGCAACACAGAAGGAGTAACACAACACAACAGACAAAAGCAAATTATGAACATTAAGGAACTTAAATTAATAAATCAGTTAGTACACAAAAATACATCCCAATTTACCGAGATGGTGCACTATTATTATTATTATGCAATATAAAAAAACACTTAAAACGTGACACTATGACATATCCACTTAATACAGAAAATTCACCAACCTCGTGAAGTTTAAAACAATTATTTTTGACGTGTAAAAGTGTTTATCATTAAAATACTCGTAAATAAGTAAATGTTATTTATAATTAAAATAAAGATAAACCAAAGTGTGCGTCTCCGGGTAGCACCAAATCGGAGTCCAGCTCAACAGGCTCAACAGGTATATTTCCCTGACACAGGGAAATATACCTGACGCTGATATTCTGCTGGATCCCTGCAGTAACATACGGACGCCAAGCAGACGAGAAAAATATGCGAAAAATTTGTGGAATTATTTCTGAGTGAAATGGTGTAAGTTTACCTACTGTTTAAAAGTTATTTTATGTACAGTAAAGTTTTGCATTGTGAAATGTTTTTAAATGTTCGATGATGTATTTGATTACATATATAATTGTGTATAAAATAAACTTTCACAGGACCTACCCTGCGTATTTTGTTAGCATTTTATGAATTCAATCAAAGCAAGCAAATTCTTAATGACCCATTCAATACCAGCACTTCTACTAGCCCTGTGTTCGAACAGCCGTGACGATATATACGTATACGTGACGTCAAATAAGGCTTTATCTTAACGTTTGGCGGGTGTCCAAACTGAAGCACGTGATAGGACATGGATTGTGCGCACACAGCGATGGACACATCGGCTAAATGTCACGTCTTCCGCACTTAATGACCTTGGAAAGTGTGGTGCTCACAAATAAATCGCCTTGAAGGACTTATCTAAGGTGTTAAGTGTTCTTCTGAAATAAAATAGGTCTGTTTTGTGAAAAAAATAAAAAAAACAGGAAACGAATTAGAATGATCTAAAATTCTTATCATAACAAAACGAAAACATAGTGGCATGGTTTATCATTTTTATCGAGATAGAATGACGTAAACGTAACTTTTTATTACGGATTTAAATGTCTAAAATCGCCATTTATCGGCTAACAAAATGTAAGGTGGAGCTAGTTCTTATCTCGAGGATCTCCAAACACTGTTAATGAGTTGCTAATCTTGCGCCTGAGAAAAAGAAACAAACCGCATTGAATTAAAGTCCTCGCACTTTTTATGGCCTCTGACAGCACCAACCCAATAGCAACCTTATTGAAACGAAAATATAGATCATTCTTATTTTGACTGTGATGCAAAATCAGAAAAAACTAAAACACACACAAACACAAACTACACACAAACTAAAATAACACACCATAAAAGCGTAGGTAAACTTAATTTTGTCAGATTCATTGTTGTCCTAATGACAGCATAAAGTTTCAATATACATAGCTGGCACCACATATTGCTGTTATTGGGCATTGTTCCAACCACGACCACTACGGAGAATTTTCTAACAAATAACCCATATTAAACGTGACCTGCAGACTGAACTCCATGATCTGAAGACATGCTCTGAAGTTAGCATTCTACTGGATAAGCATTAGAATATTTTTATCTTAAAAATACATTTATAATTTTTTTTTCTTTGTTTCGGAAAAACCTAGATGCAAAATCCAAACGTGTACGTAGGTAGATACCTATTTTCCTTTTTATCAAATAGCATAGAAATACCAACACAATACAGGTGTCATTATACCTACTGGCATAATTTGATCGGAATAATCGTCGGCGTCATCTCAAATTCGATAAAGGCTAGCGCAGATTGGGGCGGGCCTCGCCGCAACGCAGCGCATTCCAAAAATCCCCCATTATCACTTTCGTACATTTTCTATGAACGAACGCACATTACAGGCGGGCCGCACCACACCGAAAATGCATTACGCTGCAGTCCGTTGCCGCCGTAATGTGCGCTGGGCTTAACAATACAACTGAATTAAAGAACACACATTCATTTTAAAATTATGGGAGAGGTTTTCGTAGATTCCAACCTATCTTCAACAACCATCTAAAGATCAAAATTAACTTCTAATAACGTTGATAAAAAACACAACAGACAATGTTATCACTTATCACATTAAACCCTCCAAAAGCGATTGGGATATTAAATTGATCAATTTGGCAAGAAGATTTTGAATTGAAAACCATAAGTTACCAAGTTCAATGAACTGATTGTAACCTTCCTCAATGCGAAAGATTCCGTAGCTATTCTTTTAATTGGTATTAAATTTAAATAAACTTTTATTACATGTCGTAAAATTTATATCGGGACATTTTCTGTATTTTTGTGTCCATCGATAGAACTAGTTTAGATTCCTCCATGTTGCATTAAAGATCAGTATTGATACAGCAAACGAATTCTTAAAAATTCTGAGAATGTGCTAGTACAGGGTATGACTTATTTATTGTCATATGGTGTAGGTACTAGCTGTATCCTCAACTTTGCTCATGTGAACATAAATAGTTGTACTGTGGTTGAACTAACGCCTTAGCCTGACAACGCTCACAGGATAATTTATTAAAACAAAAATCACGTACCTATCTTAATTTGATAAGTGGTTCTGGAGTTATTGTAAAGACACTAGAGACAAATTGGCATACAAAATTACATGGTATTCTTTAATTTGTAAGGATAAACTTTGAACCTACACTTGATGCTTATTTGTGCAGTGAAACATATATTTATATTAGGTGAACCGTTCATGCAACTGATAAATCACATCATATTTCACAATATCCCCCCGCAAAGACAGGCATGACATCTTCAACTCAACATACTCCTCGCTAGAGATTACTTGAAATAAATCAGATATGCGGTCGAATACAGCAATTTTCTTTGAACTCTCAGAGCACAATAAGCAATATGTTCGGAAATATAATGTTAAAGGAATGTCTATAGAATGATTCAATAAGTCGTTACATTATCGATTTCGATATCAGACCGAAGCAAATCTTTTAAGGACCTTCAAACAAGTCTGACGCGAAAAAGCGTCGGGACTTTCCGATTCCTAGTATATTTGGGTAATATAAAATCGCGTTTCGCATTTCGCTAAAATAGATTTCACGAAGTCGCGTCGCAAAGAGGCATCACGCCTTCTTGGGTTTTAGAATCAACGTCGGTTGTAAACAGTTTGTATACTTAGGGCGACCCTTTTATACAAAAATAACTTAAATCAATGACATCGATAGATAGATAAGTATAAACGTAGTTCCAGACAACGAATAGGCTATCGTGATTGTATTTGCATAAAAATCCACGATTTTCGTAAGTGATCAAGCAGAGTAAACGGATAACTGATTTCCAAAAGGATTATGAAATCCAAACATCAGTAGCACTAGGAAATAAAATAAATAAATAAATAAAATTAAAATAAATAAATTAACAAATAAATAAAATTATAATAAATAAATGGTCTTATTAATAAAAAATCATAAAAAAAGTATCTTGTTAAGTATCCCATACTCCAGTTAATACAGAGATACTGGGAATTTTTAAAGTCTTCATGCATTATTCTGAATTTCAGGATCGATACAGGTCAGTGACCAAATATCGGAATTGGTACTTCCTAGAATTTTACCCATATTCTAAAGTGTAAGGCGATTAAAATAGAGTAGGTACGAATATTTTCCAGCCTTTTGTGGCTAGGTACAGTCATTTGCATTTGTAAAGTCTTAGTTATTTTTTACAAAGAAATGCCCGCAGGCTTTGCGCGTCAAATTAACAGACGCTTTAGGAGTAAATGTCTTCTAGTTCTCGTACGTAGGTCTTCTTACAGGTAGGTACATAAATGGATATCTATATATTAATACAGTGAAACAGTGATATATGGAGTGCTACGGCTCTACCTCGAGCGGCGGGTAAAGTTGCAACTGTATGGGGATATTCGCCAAACTTGCAGTAATTTAAACTAACGTATCTCCTGCACATCTATCAACCTGAAGACGTCTGTTGCTAGAGCAGGTCTACGGTATGTGTCTCAAGTTAAATGACTATAGTTGACCAATTGGTATAAAATAGAATCTGTAAAAATATAAATATTAAATGTTTTCATAATTTTTCAGAATCTCCTCAGTAACTCTTGTTTATGCGACTGAATTTTTTATTACTAAGACCTTTCCGTTTAAATAATTACCAACAATATATCATAGGTATTTAATAATATAATAGAGCATAATATTATGCGGCATATTAGTCATCTTTAAATATCTAGCAGAAAGCATACATTCCCCTAATACATTAGGTCATTGGCATTGGATATCGGGAAATAACAAAACGAAAGATGCATGAGGTTTGGATAAAATTTACATTTACATGAAGAATTACTTAGCATAACACGGACTCATATTTTTTGTTCGTCATCGATGATATTTCTTTACCATCGAACAACAGCGAATAGGCAAAAAAATTATATGAAAAAATCACGCGTCACTTTATTATTGTCACCTTTACAAGTTCCAAACGACTGATATAAAGTCTGCCCAACTTTATGGAAGGCATCCGGAGTGTCGCACAAAATAAGATAAAAAAGAATAATGCGGAGAAAATCCGGTTTCCGCATAGAATGCACGGTGTAAACTTAGTTCCGAACTTAGTGATAAAACGTAATAATACCCGCGCGTGACATATTTCAACTTAGAAGTCCAATTGTCAGAAGATAAAAGTTTCTTAACGTTGTTTCAGCGTTTTTCACGAAATAAAAATGGAGAATAAACTTGATGTGATCATTGAGGATAAAAATGTGTTTATTTCTAAACCTGTCCTGTTTACAGTGTTACGAATATGTATAAATAGAATCGTAAAATGTACGCACGATGTATAGCTGAGCTTTGAGTGACATTTCACTGATTAGCCCGCTTCCCTTGTCACGCAATCACTAAGTGAAGGCTGACAAAAACAGAGCGTTAGGTAATATATGAAATTGGGTTTTTCATGCACGGCTTTGTGGGCGTCGGCCGTCATAAGATTATTTTTACAACACTCGTGGTTTAGATAAATATAAATTGTGTTTAAAAAGGATACCAATAAATTATACATTTTCACGGTCGTGCCACGTATGTTCTAAGTTCCGCTCTTTTTTAAATTCAAGCTACATACGAGTATGTCAAATTATTAAACCAATGTAGTTATTTTTTTCACAGTAATATGATTATCCGCATATGTTCTAGAAAAGCCCACATGTATGCAGAACTAGTAGCAGAGATAAAGATTGTCGTAACTATCATCGATCGAGCTCTCAAGCTATAAGTTTCAACTTACTGAGGGATTTGGGTTATTAAATTAATGACGGGCAATCAGATACGCACTGTTGTTATAATAATTACGCACATCAGAATAATCCATTTGGATTTCCGACATTTGCTATAAGAACAGTCGTCAAGTAATCAAATATGATTGATAAACCCCCGGGGTATATCGCAGTTTTTCTGAGCAAATTCTCTTGTAAATAGGGCCTTAGTATTGACTGTATCCAGATCCTGCACAATCTGAATACATACTGTCTGAAAGTCTCTCATTGCGAGATCCATACTGACTGTCACCGGCTGGAAATATTAACACGTAACGAGACGTATGGTGTCCGTATTAATCTGCAAGTGTATCCTTCAGCGAATCCACTGACATTGGCAGGGAGCAACGGCTATAGCTGGAATAATAATATTTTGCTTGATGCCCCAACACAACATTTTCACAAAAGTCTTTTCTCCTAAAGCGAAAGCACCAGGTTAGCCCGCGAAATCCAAATATTACGTTTTTTCAAATTTGCTGATCAGTATTAGGTTGTATGTTGATTAAAATATGATTCGCGATCGTAACAAGTATGTATTTACAGAATAATAAACATTAAAATCATCAATATAATTCTCTAACTTCGAATTACCCTATTGAATGACTATTTCATGAAATCCTGACATTTGAGGCCAATTCTAACTTAATTAATTTTATGAGATGATTCTAATGATTATAATTCTGTAAATACATATTTGTTACGGGTCGCGCATCATATTTTAATAAACATACAACATGACACTGACCTGCAAATTGCATAAAATTTGAATTACGCGGGCTATCTTAGTGCATCCATCCCCCTTAAGAATTAAACTGTTTACATAGCAAAGGACAACGAATGCATTTTAAAGAAAACCAACAATTCATCCACGAACTAGAGCGCTACGTAGAAAAGAAAACCCATTTTTTTCCACAGAGAACTATAACATTTTTAATCCAAACAAATTCGTTCTTTGACCTTTGTAAAGGATATACTTGTCTTAACAATGAACTACGTATAGGTATAAAATATTCTTGTTCTATAAACAGGGTGGCGGATGTCTTTGTTTACGACCTCACTGTGAATGTCATGTCGTATCTATAAAATATGTCCTATACCTATCGAACTAGTTTTTTTGCTTGTTCTTATTCTTTATAAAAAAGAAAACAATTGTAGATCACATTGTAATACCTAGCATATTATTTTTGTCCGTAAATATCAGAGCTTACTATTTGGGAAATAAGCCAATTTAACGTTATAACATATTTAAGTATCCTGTTTATTTTACGAGTAGAAAAAGACAACAAAGTAATTATTTACTTCAACCACTACTCGGTACATAGTTACTGGTTAAACATCACCATTTTGGTTCCTTACAACGTACGCAAACCAACCATTAGTGGCTAAGCATTGGTTCAAACTACAATAACTGTACATAATTTTGCTGGTGTTATGTAAATAAGATCACAGTGCGTAGGTAGAGGTTGTCAGCCCTCTTTTGTCTAGCTCTATTGATCCCGGTTTTTGTCAGGGAGATCTGATAGTCGGACTAATATACGGTGACCTTTTTTCTCAGATGACTTTTCAAATGTTATTTTTCTATTTGTCTTTGTTGGACAGTAAAGGTTTCTGTGAGGTATTTATTTGTGATTTGATGGTGCACAAGACATTGATATAAAAATAATAATTATCGTTTCAGACAAGGCGTAAATTGTGAAAGCATCTTTTACATCGATTGTATACCAGACTAGATTCTTATTGTCGTGTATAAAACTTACGCATTCATAAAGTTGTACCGTAAACTTTTATCGCTTTCTTGTGCTTGTAAAGTAACTTATAAAGCAGACGTGAGATATATGGGGACAATATAGTTTTGCGATGATATCTCTGAGACCTGTAGCGGAACAATACCGGAGGGGGTTTAGAGACTTTGAATTCCACTGTACCGTGTATCCACGTCTTTAGAAAACCGATTATATCGGCCAATTAGGCTCTTATTCAAAGGCATATCAATTTTTTGCGGTTGCTTCAACAACAATGTTTTACAATATAAAAGGATTTCAAGGTTGGGGTTCAACGAGAATGTCTGTTGATTCGTATATAAGCGAAGGGTTGCGGGAAACCTTATGAAAGGAAAATTTTGCTTATTTAGACGGGTCAAACTCAATTGTTGTGTTTTACGTTTCAATAATTATTGTAGGGTTAAGGTGAAAGTTATTGTAGATTAGATCTTAATTCGTGAATCAAATAAAATAATCATGTTTTTTTTTATCAGTACAATTTCATTTAAACCTAAATCTATTTCATTTAAAAAGAGACAGTATATTTCTATTTAAAAAAGAGAATGTTTGCATTTACTCCGAGATATGTAACAATAATTCTTCTCAACGTTACCGCAAAACAATGGCGTCGTCACTTTCCCTTTCTTAATGAAAATGTCAGAGTGATTTATACAGGAGCCCTACATCTAGCCTACAATATCTTTGATTTATCCACACATTGGCGCAGAAAGTCTACTTAACTACTGTGCCGCTCGCTGAGTTAGATTAATTGACGTACATTATGTCCTTCATTCTTCTACACTAATTTGGAGGAAAAGGGAAAATCTCGCATGTTAGCAAAAAGTTGACAATGGGAAAGGGTTTCGTTAAGACGTCATTAGACGTTTGTTCCTATGTTTTTACTCAATCATTGATTTATATATAGGTACTTATACATAAATATATAATGTGTGCGAGTCTGAAATCGCCAATCCGCCTTGAGCAATCGTGGTGATATGCGTGTCTTCTCAGTATAAGAAGAGGCTTTTGTTCTGTAGCGGGACAATAGACTGGTATGTACATATATTACCTATTTAATCTTATGTATACGTAATGTAAGCCTTCTAAGAACGCGGTTACGTCTGTATTGGTTATGGCCTGTGTAAAAGCGGTTCACCGCAAATCACATGGCAACCTCAGCTATCGTGTTATGAGTGGTATATTTGTTAGGTATTATCAATGTTTTATCTCACTCTCAAATCTTTAAGGACTTGTTGCATAAAGTCCGGATAAGCAGTAAGTATCTTAAACGAGATAAAAGATGTTACGGCTGTGTCTTTGTGTTTGTTTTGCTCGACTTAGCAGGGGCACTACAGTGCCCCCCGATATGGAATGAAATGTGATGACATTATCTGCCAGCTACGCCGTCTTCCCGAACACGTGGAGTAAATGAACCGTAAATTCGAACGATTTTAATATTTACTAAGACTCAAATCTATGGGTGAGAATAATTTTATGGCGCATGTTTAAAAAAAAAAAAAACTAAAATGCTAAAGGAGAGTTGTATTTTCAATTCAAAAACCATTCGAATTTATGTTACGTTTACGTCGCGCGTTCGTGCTAGGCTCTTGGCTTAACATGTTTACTAAAATATATTAATTAATATAAAACCGTTAGTTATACATTTTAGTTCCACAAATAATTGTGACTATTCGAAACCCACAATTGTGATAACTACCTAGTAGGGATAAAGTACGTTACACATTTCTGTACAAATACACTTGTGAGCTAAGGAAGTTTCGAGCGCTAAACAATGGACTCTCCCGATTTCGCTTGCCGGAACAGTTTTGCGGAAGTCGAGTGCTTCAGCTGCTTTGAATGGTGTTTTTTTTTTTTTTACTTCGAACGTAGTTAAATTCAAGATAATTTTATTTTGGAAAGGAAAAGTATTTATGTAAAAAAGAAGCTGTTGATAATTTAGCTTTATATTTACGGGTTGTTTCCAGTAAATATGTGTATTAGGTAAGTGATTTCTTAGATTCTACGAGTATTAAGACTTAGGAAAATAATTATGGCCACAGATAAAAATACTAGTAGTTAGGTGACGATTATTAACCGTTAGAAGGTATGCCAACTGTCTACGTTACCTGACGCTTCAAGTCTGTCAGCACAACTGTGAAGACAGCTGAAATATTCTGATAATGTAACCTCGACAACTTGTCGTAACTATGAGGCAAGCGCTAAGAACCGTCGCACCTTGTGTTATGTGCACCGCACACTTAGCATACAAAGTTAAGGTAACTTAGTAACTTAGAAGCAACTTACATTCCGTGCTTCTTTCACTCTTCTGCTAGTTATTTTGAATGTTTCTACCCCTATCCTATATATTATATTTGCAGGATTACTGCTATTTTGGTCAGTTGGCGTGCGTGTATGACCCATTGCCCCAGTTTGCTGCTATATACTGCTGATGCGTAGCTGTGCTGCACGCTACCTACGCACGCTGCCAAGGTCTCTCGAAGGCCTGACAAACCTGCGACCTACCGCCGCGAGTCTGTGCTGACAGGCCTCCACGTGCTACCGACGCTCGCTACCTGGTCTTACGAACGGCGTCCGGCCTATTGCTGAGCCTGTGCTGAGCAGGCCCCCCACGTCTGTCACGTGTTGCCAAGGACGGTACCCTACCTATTTATTTGTGATAGTGCTCGGAACAGAACAGTGACTCAGTGACCTTACCCGCAACCTAGCCGTGTTAACTGGGATCCTGCCGTTTTACCGAAAATATTTTGCCAAAATTTCACTACCCAAACTTTAATAGCAACCTTTTTTTATACCAATGCAATGTTTGGAATTATTTTAGTATGCACATTTTCATTTTCAAATTTTTACTTTGCAGAATACTATCAAGGATAATAATGTCATTTAGCCATTTGGTCTATAATAAAATGATTTATTACAGCAAACAATCTTTAGACAATAAACGTTTGGTCAGTTAGTTATGGAACTAGTTAGAGTAGGTTAATTATAAAAAAAAAATGGTTAGGTTAGGTTAGGTTTAACTGTGACCTCCTACGCACGAGCCGAGCGAGTGCCAGAAACGACTAGTTTTTTTTTTTTTTATTGAAAAAAAAACATGCTACCCGAAACTGAACTGCCTAGTTAGACGAGATTAATAATTTAAAAAAATGCAACTAACTAAAAAAGAAATTTTAATTTAAAAAATAATAATATTATTATTTATATAAACTTTATTGTACACCAGAAAATACATAGTTAATCATAAATTTAACACTACAAAACATACAATGGGCGGCCTTATCGCTTTCTGCGATCTCTTCCAGGCAACCTTGGAATGGACAGTGATTGCGTGGACATAAAAATGGGGTAGACATTGGTGCAAAATAATAATTATAAAGATACAATATATTATAATAGATACATAGATAGATATATATATATGTATATGCTATATAATAGATACATAATAAATATATAAGAATATTTATATAAGCAACAAAAATAAATAACGACCACAGATTATTACAGCTACAAGACCAAGATCAGAACAACAAGTAATGTTCCTTCACGAGTCTCTTAAATACTGGTAACGATTGCGCGCGTTTTATTTGAACTGGCAATGCATTCCACAAACGAGCAGCCTGGACGGAAAAGGATTTGTCGAAGAAAGTTGTGGAATGCATTGGCATTTTAAGCTTCAGGTTATCTGATGACCTTAAACATTTCGAATGGGAGTCGCAAAGATACTGGAAACGTTTCTTAAGATAGAGAGGGGCATATTATTACCTGTTTAGAATTTGTCCCAAGTGGAAAATACACCCTTGTAATAAAACGTCTTTATTTTGCGTAAAATGAGTTATTATAATTTGATAAAAATACTATAGCTGATAAACAAGTTATTGTTCAAACGTTCACTTGCAAAACATTAGGTTTGCGTTACAATTATTTGGAAAGAGATTTTTTGCTAAGTAATAATTTGGCAAATGAAATTGTGCGGAAAATTGTTTGGGAAGTGATAATTTGGCAATTTCTTTTCGATGAAACAAGGGAGACCCATATCGTAACAAAATATATCGCAATGAATTGCGTAAGTGTTAAGCACAAACAATTTGTTGCTGTATGGTTGATAAATCTACCGGTAAGCAACGGTCATTAACTAGATGGGTCCCCTCGATCTTTGACCAAAGGGCAATTAAATAGGATGTAAGGCTAGGGATGTTAGGAAGTAAGCAGGAAATTCAACGGATGTTAGTCGTCCCTAAATTATTGTCTTTTTGTACAATCAAGGAAATAAACTGATAGGCAAATTGACTACCAACTGAAATTGTCCGTATACGAAATCGTGGCCCAATCGTAGAAATGGCCATATCGTGATCTGCTTGGCCATTTCACGATACGTTGCCATATCATGATTAAACAACAACAATAATAAAACTAAATACCTTGTTAAATAAACTACTAAATAGAAGTAACTCTTTATCTCTGCTTGCAGAAACAGAACTAAGCTAGGTACTAAGTTAAGCTTAAACAGAAAGCTTTATTAAAAGAACGCTTTGCTTTAACACAAAACTTAATCTTTCTTAGCTCTCAGAATGTCGCTATAGCAACGCCATCTGTTACGGATTTACTCAAACTAAAAGGACACTGGAGATAGAGATTTTAAAATTCATACAGCTTAGTCTTCAATGTAATATAACTTAGCCATCATAAATGTTACGTTCCTGCGGTAGCTGGCGGTGTTCTAAGTATATATTATATGTATAAAAGTACTCTGTGATTCTAAGTTGAAAATTATTTTTCTTCTTCAACAAAATATTTTATAGCAGATACTTAGGTAACCGATGATAATTTTAAAAAGCTTTTGTACAATCTTAACTTATGTATAAAGTCAGGAACGATTTAAAGTGACAAATATTATGAGATTTCTACATGTATAGAGTGCTACAAGGATGTTTTGGCTGTTAGTTATTACTCTAAGGTTTTGGCGCCTGAATGACATTGATAGGGGGGCGTTGTTGGTAAATATTTGTGAAATTGTCACAGATATTGTATTGACTCAACAAGATGGCGACGTTAGTTCCGATTTTGGCCACGAGCCAAAAGAAACTTGTAGCATTATAATTTTTTTTGACTTGACTTTGTTTTTTTATCAAAGAACAAGGAGCAATAATAATGTAATTTCTGTTTTACCATGCATTGAGGGTTATCAAAAAAAAAAAAAACGCCACCAGTTCGCGCCACTTTAACAGTAGATCTTCCATTTCGACAATGAATATAGAATATATGATGACGTTCATCATTCGTTCATCAATCAGTCACGTTTTAACAAAATAAAGGCGCTTTGACACTTTAGACAGGTGCCCGGCCTGATGTCTTAATGCTGCCACCTATTGAACGTCATTTAAAAAAACCCACATTAAAAATACAGTAATAGTTTTTTAGGGGTATGAGGAACAGGGTGTAAAGTTCACTCATCCCCCATAGAAAAGGGAGGATCCTCCGACCAGACAGGTGTCGTGTCTGGCGGGCAACTGACCAGAGGTTGAAGTCGGGTGCTTGTATATATATTTTGATCGCGCGGTAAACTCTAATTGCGCGATGCAGGATTTGTATGACGTCAGGATGTTGTGTGACGTCAGGTCTTTGATGCGTAGTTCGCATGTTGCGATTGTAGATGCCGCTACATCACTTCCCTTCCGGAGACCGAAGGTCGATAGTGGGCTAAGTCTAGTAGTATTTTGCGATGCTTCACAGTGCCACCTGTGGTTCCAGTGAGTCAGAACCGTTTGCCGCATAGTTTGCGGTGAGTCGGACCTGTCTGCGGTGATTGCGGTGATTCCCCAGTGATTCGGGGTGGCGCTGTGTTATGATCCAGTGGGTCGGATGTGGTACAGCGATGGGTTGTGGCTGAGAGTGATGACCATCAGGAATGCGTGGTCGCTGCATGCTGGTGGTCAAGATACCCGTTGAAGCCGTGGGTGCTGACTGGCTGTGTGACTAGCCTCACGAAAGCTTGCGGGAATGATGATGATGATGACGTCACGCTGAAGTAGTTGCACGAAGGCTGCGTTGACGTTCATACTCGGGGTCACAAATTTAGGGGTATGAGGAACAGGATGTAAAGTTCACTCATCCCCCATAGAACAGGGAGGATCCTCCGACCAGATGGGTGTCGTGTCTAGCGGACAACTGCCCAGAGGTTGAAGTTGGGAGATTGTATTTAGGTCCATAGCGCGGTAAACTCTAATTGCGCGATGCAGGATTTATATGACGTCAGGATGTTGTGTGACGTCAGGTCTTTGATGCGTAGTTCGCATGTGGCGATTGTAGATGCCGCCACAGTTTATCGGTTGTTTCTAAACAACGAAAAAATCGGTCACCAGATTTTCTTACCTAAAGTAATCCGCGTACCTCAAAATCTATGTAAACTTTGCATGTGAGGTGCAAGTGAAAGTCCGAAAGGGATACCGTGGCCCCTGGGAACGTACAGGCAACTGAAGGAACACGGGTGGGTTTTATTCGGTAAGAGTCTGACACACCTTCCCGCTCCGCCCAGTGCGGGAGAAGTTATTTGATAATTTCCCACCAAAAAAAAAAAAAAAAAAGTGCAATAACAGTCGGTAAGTGTAGTAACAAATGCAAGAAAACAAAAGTAGAAAATCACAGCATGAAATGGATTAAGTAATTTAACTTGTAATTCTGGGGCCACATTGACGCAATAAGGCGAACTAAATTTCGCGCGCTCGACGTCTCGCTGAGCAACAGTGAGCGCGCAAGGTTTAGTTCGCATTATCGCGACAATGTAGCCTCAGCATAATGGATAGGGTTAGCATAAAAGTAAACTTATGTCAAGCAGTAAGTAAATACACACTGCCAATCTTGTTGACGTTAGGTCTCAAAGTAAATAGAGAAACTAGGTCTTTATTTTATAGGATAGTGGTGGGTTGTACGATAGCCTTGACATGATCGATCGCCCGCCCCACTTCAAAATAGTGCTGGATAACTTTTTTATTGTATAATATCGGTTTACGACTTCTCCTTTTAGGGTGATACGAGAATTATATTATGTGTACTATATGCAGTTGGTTAGTTATACATGGCGGGTTATCTGTGTAGCTTTAGGTTTAGCCAGCAGAAAAATACGGTTAACAAAATGTAGGGCATTCTACCACTGAACAACTACTCGTAACCGGCGTGCATGTATGATCAGATGTATGAACGTAAACGAAGCAAAAGGGTATGTAAGAATCGTAGAAGGTGTGTTTATGTATGAAGCCGTGTCTCCTGCGCGTGTTTTTTCGAAACATTACACAAAAAACCTTACACATAAAAATTTGTTTTCATACACAAGCTGTCTCCTGCGCTAGTATATTTTTTTTAATTTTATTATTAACATATTTTGTGTAGATGTAGTAATGAGTTCTGACGAGGAAGACGTGCTTAAAAAGTAACGAACAGTATTTCTATTAAAATCCATCGTCAATTTAATTTATCACAACTATTTACAGGACAATATAACCTCAAAACCTGTGTTGACTGACAGTGTCAGAGGTGCGCGGTGCACGCGGCAGTTGAAAATGAAACAAACCCTTCCCCTCTTCACCCGCGCGGGGAATGTTTTCCATGCAGCTTGGAAAACTAAAACATCGTGTTTGCATACACAAATGTGTATGGCCACGCCTCTTTGTTTCGATGTTTTTGTGTAATGTTTCGAAAAAACATGCGCAGGAGACACGGCTATACGTATAGAGATGTGAAACAAACACGCCTGCCCTGCCAAAACACGAACTAAAAAGTAAAAAGAAGTTGTATTACTTAATCTGTATAAAAGGTGTTTTTTTTATATCCCATAACTTTAGGGTATTAATGAGACCATGTCAAATAATCAACTAGCATTTTTTTTTTTATATAGCTTGCCACTAGACTATTGATGTCTGTATTTAAGAAACCAATCAATCAATCTGCCTAGCCTCTTCCCAACTATGTTGGGGTCAGCTTCCAGTCTAACCGGATGCAGCTGAATACCAGTATTTTACATGGAGTGACTGCCTATCTTACCTCCAAAACCCAGTAACTGGGTAATACGATACCCTTTGGTAAGACTGGTGTCAGAATTTCGGGCTTCTGACGACTCTTAACGACTGTCAAAGATCCACGAAGGACAGCCGGAACCAACGGCTTAACGTGCTCTCCGAGGCACGGAGGAGTCTCGGTATGTAAAGATGGTTACCCATCCATGGACCAACCCCGGCAAGCGTAGCTTAACCTGATGGATTGACCCATGCGGCTGTTATTACTTAGCCACGAGCTCCTCCTCCTGTATTTAAGAAACCAATCATTCATATTTAAAGCTAAGAAAATGCATGCCAATAAATAATAATAATGTAAAATGTATGCCAATAAATTATACATTTTTGGAATGTGCTCATCAAGGCCTTCAATTGGATACCCATACTATACTAATGAGAGATTTTTTTTTACATTTTTAAATATAGCCTCATCACTCGGGAGGATTCTAACAATGCCCCATACCTCCAAATCTGTTTAGGCATTAAAACGTTATGGTGGAACAATCAAAGAAACTCACATACATACGTTCATGAACACTTAAAACATTACTCTTCTTTTCGGGCAGTCGTGTAAAAAATAATCACAGTATACACAGCAAAAATAAATTACGACCAAAGAAATAAAAACAAATATATAATATTTTATAATATATATTATATTCGTGAATCTTTACATGGGTGTATCTTTAAATAATTCCTTTATTTAACACACAACAATAATTATAACATACATTTACATACAGCTAATCGATTATAATTTCAGTTTTGTGAGCCAACATTTTGGAATGAGATGAAAACATCAAATGCATTTTAGCACTTCCAGTCGAATCAAACGTCTGTGTATTAGAAAATAAGTATAAAACAGTGTTAGGTAACTACGCAAAATGCTAAACATATGCTACTAAAGCCTGTCACTACGATATGCCTTTCTGCGCCCTACAGGGCTCACACACATTGCTAGATACACAAATACCTCTACGTACACCTTCCAGTATATTATATTCTAGACATGGGACACGCTTTTTCATACAAGTAAACAAGAATAACATTCAAGCGCTGTAGCAGGACATTTTCATATACATTATAGTCCTCCAATGATGACTGTATTCTTTCACTTTTTTATGACAATGATTTTGTTTTTATTACTTACCGATTTTAACCAGGTGGTGAACTTACAGTCATAATAATTATAATAATTTGTAAAAAAAATATTTTCCTAACATTTCAAGTCTACTTTGGTATTTCAAACACTAGGTTATATCGATATCATAGTACGCTTCCCATGTCCTATGTAGCTATTATACATTCCTCTTTTATAACACAATTCTATATCAAGTGACTTTGGGTCCACAGGATGCTTAATTGATTACGTCAAATTGACTTTTTATATTCTTTTAAATAGATATCTAATTTGATACTATTTTTTTATTATAAAGCCAAGGTTATTGAAAAGTAAGCCTTTCAATAAGAATATCTAAGTATATTGCAATTAATTAAACGCAGCATGAGCGAAGGTAAGCTTCCTATGAAGTCTAGGGATAAATTTCATCAAAATAGTATTATGTTCATCAAAGTAGTCACTTATATAGTACAATACAATTGTAGTTTCCGATATATAATTTTTATAATTCATATGAATAAATTTGGCGTCATAAGTATTTTTTCATAAACTTTTTGTTATATGTGGTAGATACTTTACGTTCCGAAGAAGCGATGAACATACGAGTCACTGATTTAGTTTTAAGGTATTATTGTAATAAATTTGTGTACGTATATAGTTTATATTCCATCGAGCAGACGTCGACACGTTATATCTTAACTAATTTACCTAATTATTAGATTCTAAAAAAATAATGTGCTCATGTTCCAACAGAATTTGATATAAATTGTATTGTCTATGTCGTCTACAGATATATAGATATAGTGTCCCCGATACATAGCAGACACTATGAATACTTTTAAAACTTTCTCTTTTTTCGTAGGGTACGTATACACTGCCCGAGTGATGCGATCAAACTAAAACTGTAAAATGTACCTTACTCCTAAACATAGTGATTGAAATAAACACCTATAGTCATATATTAACATTGCATAGGAGGTAACAAGAATACAAACAGATTTATATGTAGGTAGATATTATACTATACAATTATTTATTTATACATTTTGGTAAACGTATTTACAAACACTTTAGGTAATAGATTATACCTGATTTAGTCGAACTTTTATATTCAGGCCAAGGGGTATCGAAGCATACATGAAGATAACTTTAACTTCAATATTACGCCAAAGTATAACAACGAACATTGATCAATTAATCTACTAATAATGAAGTAACAATTCTATTTATTTAAGTGTATTTGCGATACATCCACACAGAGAATACGAAGCAATGTAAAGGCGGAAAACATGCACCTACGTACGGAACGCAGCCACCAAACATATTACACGTTATATTTTAATTTTAACTAAACATATTTGCGCCTTCTGAACTTTTTTTGTAAATTAATAGTAAAATCTGTCTTTGGTCCAAATGGTGACATAACACTTTGGGATAGGTATCTTTTTGAACTCATAATCGCGCGTATTAATACTCGGATATCACTATTAAGAAGTTTAATCCTTATTAAAATATCTCGTTGTAAATCTTGAATACTATAAATAATATCTAAATGACGTAACATAAAAAAAAGAAATGTAACACATTTACGACTAAAATTCATTTATGTAACGAATCCACGACACAAATTCATTAAAGATAAAATTTAACAGCTATAAGAAGTATCAGATCCCTACTCCAGCTCGCAATACGTAGATAGCTAACTAACACCTATAGATTTAATAATACTAATACATATTTTTATTGTTACACATGTTTTAACAATTATTCAATTTTGTTACTTAAATTAAAATTTATGCTTGTAACCGTAACAAATAACAAGAGAGTACAATTTATAAAAACTCATAAATGTATTTTGGTTGAGATACTTTTGTAAGTATACTCGGGGTTCGCCAATTTTTATAGTACAGTTCTTATTAAAAATATTATAACAAATTTAAAAAACGTGAAATTTAATAATAATGCTGCGAACAGATATTTGCCTAAACAAAACAACTCAAACAAATTGCTTTTGAAAGAAACGACCCCGTTACAAAGATGAACAGAATTTTCTAGAACGTAAAAGGAATAAAAAGTGCTTCTCTGTCCCGGTGCGGACATTAACAGTTACAGTTGGTGGTAGAGCTGCCTTGCGCAGGTTCTGTGAGGCGTTGACCACGAGCACCGCCCGCCAACATGGCTGGTTCAGAATCCAAGCTCTCTGACATTTTGTCGCAAATTATGTCCACCAGTCGCTCGAATACAGCCTGAAAAGACAAAAAGAAATTAGTTAGAGCTCAGCTTCACTTGTACTTCAATGATTTTTCGTCTAACGATACAGTATAATCTTTTCAGCTGAAAACATGACAAGAATGATTAAATAACACTTGGATAATCGTTACAATGATTATTAAGTATTTTTTTTAAATATATTTTTAATGCGACAAATATTTAAAAATGTAATTATGTATGAAAACAAATAAAATAAACGACAGAATAAGAATAAATTTATTTCGCAAAGTTTACATTCAAGTGGGTTGAATTCCTAGACCTCACACTAGGATTCCCTGTGTGGTGAGATCCAGGTTCCTTCGTCCCGTAATTTTTTTAATTTAAAAAACATAAATAATAGATACATATAAAAAAGAGTGTATGCGTATGCATGGTGCTGTGATTTGTGTTAGTATTGTTGGTGTTGTAAGAGTGTCTGTATGTTATAGATATATTAGTGAGTGCACGTGTAGTTGTGAATTGTCAATGTGTATACTGTGAGTTTTTACTTAAGCTAAGAAACTTTCTGTCATGTCGTAGTTCAGTGTAAGAAGCCAGTTTGTTATCTTCACTCTGCATTTTGTGTTAGTTTTAGTATTTTATGTAGACTATTGAGGTTCGCGTATATGCGTGGTCCCTATATAACCAGAAGACCTTCTGCCGATTGTTTTACGGCATTGCACTTTATCCCAATTTACCCGTCGACTTGAAATGACACAAGTGCTTAAGACAGTTTTATGAAATCGTAGGGCGACAGAGTATGTAAAGTTGTCTAACCCTAAGCACTCCCACTTCAGTATAGAGTGTATTTGTAGGGTACCAATAAGGTCGTCTATAGGTAACTTTAAGCAGAGCACGCTGAGCTCGTTCTACTTTAATTAGTGAGGTCTTGCCCGCACCGCCCCACGCTTCTATGCAGTAATTAAGTACGGATTGGCTTAGCGAAAAGTAAATAATTTTTAGGACATTATCATCAGCAATCTTGCCTAGTTGCTTAAATATACGCAGCATTGTTCTCATTCTGCCCTTTAAAGCGCTCAGGTGTGCGGACCATGTCAATCTGTTATTTACAATGGCTCCTAGATATTTAATAGAGTCAGCCTCTTCGATGTAAGGGCAAGAACACTGGTCGGAACTAATACAGGAGTGCAGCCGTAAGTAAGATACTTTTTTAGGGGCAGAACGTTCGGAAATAGTAAAGTTGATTGCCTTGGTTTTTTCTATATTCAATGTCAATAGATTATGTTGTAGCCAGTTTGCAATATTCTTCATTCCGCCTTCAACCACGCATTGCACTTCATCCCAAATTTTCCCATGAAAAACTATCGCGGTGTCATGAGCTTATAAGAAAATCTTAGCTTGTTCCCACAAGCTAAGATTTTGTTCATGCTGCATAATCCATTTATCTATATATATAAAATGATAAACTGACTGACTGACTGGGTGATATATCAACGCACAGCCCAAACCGCTAGTCCTAGAGACATAAAACTTGGAGGGTATGTTCTTTGTGAAGAGTAAGTATCCACTAAGAAAGGATTTTTGGGAATTCCACCCCTAAAGGGGTAAAATAGGGGATGGAAGTTTGTATGAAAGTCCGTCAGTTTTGAAGTTAGGATCTTCAAATTTTGTGTTTAGGCTGACGATTGAAAATTAATTTATACGTGTCTCAGCGTTTTTGATAATTCCACCCCGAAGGGTTAAAAAGGGGGATGAAGTTGAAAAGTCCATAATTTTCTAAGAAAAATCACTTTTTTTTTATCTAGGCTTATGGTTGGAAGATAACGCAACGGTGTTGTTAGAATTTCAACCCTTAAAGGGGTGAAAAGGGGGATGAAATTTTGTTTTTAATTAAAGTTCTTTATTTTTTAAGTTAAAATCACTAATATTTCGGCTTATGGTAGGAAACTATACAACGTTAATCGTTGTCATTTTTTAATTTCAACCCACAAGGGTCTGGAGATCATCATGGAGAGTGTGATTGTCGTAACTCACTGAGGCAATTGGGGCGATACGCCCTCTCTTTGAGGAGTGGCTAGAGAGGCGACACGGGGTCCTCACCTTCCGCCTGACACAGGTCCTCACCGGACACGGTTGTTTCGGGAGGTTCCTGTTCCTCATAAGGCGGGAGGAAACGCCCGGGTGTCACCACTGTGTGGATCGCCCGGAGGACACAGTGGAGCATACGGTGGAGGTCTGCCTGGCTTGCCACCTGGTGTCCTTGTGGAGGCGATCGGTGACAGTGATCTCTCGCGCCCGGCCCTGGTCCAGGCCATGGTACGGAGCGAGAGGCCGTGGCAAACCGTCACTTCCTTCTGCGAAGCAGTAATGCTCGCGAAGGAGGAGACGGAGCGCGTGGCGGAGAGGCAAATGTCGCGCCCACACGCTCCTTAGCTACCGTAGGAGACGCCCTGGGCGTCGGGAATAGCAGGCCGATTCCCGGCCACCGTATAGGTCCGAAAGGGATACCGTGGCCCCTGGCAACGTGGGTATTAGTCAGTAAGAGTCTGACACGCCCTCCCGCTCCGTCCAGAGCGGGAGAAGTCATTTAATAATTTCCCACCCTAAAAAAAAAAAAACGGTCTGAAAAGGGCGATGAAGTTTTGTATTGAATTTGTTCATTCGCTGAATTTTGTATTCAAGTAAAAATAATATAAGTACACGTGTACTGTTTCTACTGTACTAACTTTACAGTATTTTACATAGAGCGACTTCCTATCTGACCTCCACAACGCAGTTACTGGGTAATACAATAGCCCTTGGTAAGAATGGTTGTCAGACTTTCGGGCTTCTGACTTCCCGTAACAACTGTCAAAGATCCACAAATGACAGCCGGAACCAACGGCTTAACGTGCTTTCCGTGGCACGGACGGGTCTTTGTATGTAAAGATGGTCACCCATCCACAGACCAAGTGCGGCAAGTGTAGCTTAACCCGATCGATCGACCTGTGTGGCTGTTCATATTTAGCCCCCGGAGAACCCAGGGGGGGTACTCCGGGGGAGGGACCCGTCCCCTTCTCCGGGAGAATCGATATAGATATAGATTAGGATAGTAAGGATACGAACAGAATGCGATACTTCTCATCCCTCATAGCAAATAGCGTGATAGTTTGTACCAATGTAATATTATAGGGAACATCTATGCTATGTTATTGAGGCCAAAATACTAACTGGATCTGCCAGAGGAGAAACAGTCTTCGTGCCGCGTATACCATTGATACCAAATTACCTTCCGTTTGAATTTAAAAGATTGCAGTTCCTAATCAAGGTTTGCTTCGCGATGACTATTAATAAGTCACAGGGACAAACTCTGAAATTAGCTGGAGTTGATTTGCGGCAAGACTGTTTCTCCGTCGGTCAGTTTTATGTGGCTTACTCACGTGTTAGCTCTCCAACTAGCCTGGTTGTTTTAGTGCTCCCTTCCGAATTAGTGAAAAACATTGTATATAGAGAAATACTGTACAGGATTTAGGTAGATACCGGTCCTTTACTGTAGGTATTTCTTGACAGTATTCCTCAAATATCACACATAGTGGAGGACAATAATTAGCCATGAGCAAAGCTCTATATGAATTGTTAAATACTTCATAATTATCTAGAAAAAAATAATTTATACTCTACGCAGACGAAGTAAAATAAAATAGTAACGAAGTCAAACCTTACATTGAATATTCGAGTCTGATGCCGAAAACATAGTTTTCAGAATGTTGGTTTGTTTGTTTGTATGTATATTCCGGTTTGCACAAAAACGGATGAACGGATTTGGATGATATTTGGCACACAGATAGTTTATAACCTGGATTAACCTATAGGTTATTTTTTTAATCCAGGTAGTACGTTCCCGTCTGATATTTTTCGACATCCACGCGGGCGAAGCCGCGGGCAAAAGCTAGTATAAATAATAAATAGAGTGGGACCCAGCACACTTCCCTGGGGAACAACAAAATGTACTGTGGTTCGGTCATTACAATATTTCCCTAGCACAACTCTTTGGATTCTTTCACAGATATATGAGGTAAGCCCATCCAAAGCAACGCCACGAACTCCCAGTGACATTTTCTTGATCAGGATTTTCCTGGAATCGTCGGCTTTTGCAAGGTCCAGGAAGATGCCAGTACATGCCTGTCCGTGACCCCGACTGTCATTCGTGGATCTTTGACAGCCGTTACGGGTCGTCAGAAGCCCGAAACGCCTGAAAACCAGTCTTACCAAGGGGTATCGTATTACCCAGTTACTTAGTTGAGGAGGTCAGATAGGCAGTCGCTTCATGTAAAATACTGGTATTCAGCTGCATCTGGATAGACTGGATGCTGACTCCAACATAATATGTAATTGGGAAAAAGGCTAGGTACATATTCTCTACATATGATTTCATGTTGCTTTTAGTAAGATAATGGTAATGGTCTAATCTCAACAACGTTGTTGCTTTAGTTCTGTTTCTTGTTCAGCGCAAAATAGACTTATTTTTAGAGTTATTTTTGCCTAGGATTTTTTTGTGAATAAATGCAGGGACCACTAATCCGTTTACCAAGCGTGCTAGTTACGAAAACATACAAAGTTATTTACCCAAATAGAGAAGATATTAAACCATAGTTTATAGGGCTACATAAAATTGTTGTCAATACCTTGACGTATATGTTCTCCTTGGCACTGGTCTCATAGAACTCGACGCCGAGCTGCTCAGCCAGCTGCATGCCACGCTCGGTGCTGACCACACGTTCCTCCTCCATGTCGCACTTGTTGCCGACCAGAATCACCTGTGCGTTGTCCCACGAATACGTCTTGATTTGTGTTACCCTGGAAAGTGGGAAATTGAGTTTTCAGTTCACATACACACAAAACATCCATTTTAGGTAGGTTACGCACTGAATATGACCAAAAAATATAAAATTAAATTCTAAGTTCATTTTCCACCGTAGGCGCTCGGTAATCTCCTATTCTCCTACTCTGTAGAGTAGGAGATATCTATGGTAGGAGAGCTAAGTTAGAAAACGCCGGACTATTCGATGTGTCAGATTAGTGAGCGCTGGATTACCGACCGCCTACTGTACTTACTGAAAAACTCTAAAATAGGAATTTCTGATATCTATTGATGGTATAGCTATATAATTATAACCCTGCGTTTACCCCAAAGTATAAAACATGTATTCTACAAGTTGTGTCTAGTGTTTTTGTTCATCGAATAAGTTATTGAGACAAAGCAGTCACATATACATAAAAATCTGGTAGAAAACTTGTCAACAATTTCAAAAAGGTGACCAAGATAGGTAATAATACAGGTCTGAAACAACGTTAATACAATATCACGATTTGTTTTCAATAAAAGTATCAAAACTTGTATAGGTATGGGTGTAAACACACGGGGGTGGGGGGGTAAGAAGCTACAGAATACTAGTTGTACAATTATTTTATGAACCGATCTTAACATACAAAAAGAAGCCACATCGACACTGGTGTCATAACTTGATCCTGCGGAAATTGAGGAAAATCCGGAGCCATCATATTTCTTTTATGGCCAACTTATTGTTATAGAATCCATAAAAACGATGACAGTCTATTTTAAGTGGCCTCCTCTATTGTTAAAGTAACGATGTTATTTTGGTAAAAAAGTAGTGTTTCCACTTCCACTGTATTCTATTCATCAGTAGTCGATTTTACAGTACGGTACTTATGTACTTACACTATTTGAATCCATAAATTCAATCATATAATTCTGTTCTCTCTAATTCCCTGTTGAGTCACCACAAAGCTTCTCTGCCTACTTGCTATTCTTATATTGAAGTTAAAAGACACAAAAAAAAACATTCACTTAAACATAAATAAGAGAAAAAGAAAAAGTTACAAATTTTCATGAAAAGGTCGAAAGATCGTACCAGAGTCACGTCACGCCGTCACATCGGACCTGTTGACCCCCGCAGACAAGCCCGATGCGATGGCGCGACAGGACTCTGGTCGAACAATTTCTATGAAAACTTCACCGGTGTCACGTCACGCCTTTCTGCGGGACCCTCTAAGTAGTAGGTTCGTCTAATTAGGTCACCACAACTCACCAATCTTGGACACTGTTGAAGCTCTCTTCATTGGTTATGTCATACATTAGGATGAAGCCCATGGCACCTCTGTAGTACGCTGTAGTGATGGTGCGGTAGCGTTCCTGGCCTGCAGTGTCCTACAATACAGAAAACCGTGAGTTTATTAACTATGAAACCCAAATAATGTGACCCCCTCCTCATTTTAAAAGTAAAAAAAAAAAACTTGAAAAAACTACACTGGAAATTATATTACACTGACGTTTGCCCGTGGTTTCACGCGGGTGGTGATTGGAAATTATCCCACTGGAATCTACTACCGAGATAAAAAGAAACAGAAAGAGTTAATTTCGCATGTACCTATAATATTAGCAGATTAGAGAAAATTCGAAAATAAACATTGCAGTGCCCAGTAATTGCGCAATATCGTTTTGCACTTGGCCAGTTTATCCTAAAGGGAAACCTCCTAAACGATTAGCAATAATGGCTTCACCACTTAATCTATACCAAACAATTACTAACTGTAATTATTTAGTGATTTAGGAAACACAATACCTACGCACATTTAGTTATTCACATATCAGACTAATCACAGCAATCAGTTTCTAACCTCCTTATGTAAATCAATTCATTTGATACAATATGGAGGCTTCCCTTAGGTATAGACTGCCTTAGAAATAACGATGTTTTATCGTGTCCCGCCTTACACAATATCGAAAAATTACCGAGCGCCTTTATTTCATCGAGACCTTTTCGGGAATAGGCGCTCGGAAAGATGTCATTACCGAAGATGCGAGAGATGTCTTACATGATGAATTACTCGTACGTGTACGGAAGGCTGCACGTCAGTGGTAAAAAAACCAGTATGCGCTGGACCTCTTATTCTATTGAATCCGTACTACGCTAGGTCAGCTCAAGGTCAAGTGTGGTGAGTGTCCATGGAGTTTCTTGCCCGTACTTCTCTATAAGACCCTATTACTGTTTAAGATGAGTATGTAACTAACAAATTGGATTGTATTATCTGTAAATAAAATAATTTGATTTGATTTGATTACGCTTTAGAATGGGCAACTAGCTTCATCTTTCTACCTGACCGCCGTTTTGTCAATTCAAAAGTGCCTCTAATTGGTTTAATTGAAATAAATGCTTCAAATTTGTGTCAAAGTGTTACTGACGTATAAGTCAGTCAATTCTTATCTAGAAACTGAAGCTCGCCTGTTGTACCTATTCCTCACCTTGGACACTCAAGCGCTTTTGATTTAAGCGAGTTGGCCTGTCATTATGTAGCTGAAAACCCCGACCAGAGAACTGTCGGTCACGGAAATCGAATTCAATTTCTGTTTCCATTCGAAGAACTTCTCATGTGTAACTATGGTATATTAAACTCTGCACCCGAAGTAAGCTCGTCCCCGCTTTAACTTCTGGTGTTTCATTTTCCCTAAGTCGGGAAATGAAAGGGGAGGGAGCGACTAATTAGTAATGATCCTCTTTAAGAGGTAGGAGCCAATTGAGGAAAACGGCTCAATGTGGCTCTACGACGGCAGACCGTTTACTTTTTACATGTTTTATGCTGTTAAATTGATTTTATTATTTTATTCCTTATATCGCTTCATGTTTTTGGCCCTGAAAGTGACTGTTAATCAGACGACTACTCGTTCGTTAAGTATAATCACGGTTTACT
Source organism: Agrochola macilenta (assembly GCA_916701695.1). Lineage (NCBI taxonomy): Eukaryota > Metazoa > Arthropoda > Insecta > Lepidoptera > Noctuidae > Agrochola > Agrochola macilenta. Next base: position 14,303,575 of record OU753558.1, read on the forward strand.
GCTAAAAGTCTAAAAGCCTTTACCGCGCTATTAATTTATTTGATATTTTATTTACTGCTGTTAAATTGGCATTTTTCAACAACTTCAACAACAAGATAGAGGAAGAAAAGTATCTAATCACAAAAACGGTATATTATGCACCACCTCACGTAGCGGGCGTATATGTAAATGCAAAATAATGCAAATGAGCGTATTGTAGCGGCGGCTCCCATTTTAACCAGGGTTGATCGGACTCCACCAGAACATTTGCAATGATAGGATATCAACCTTTACAGGGTGTCAGGGACAACGACGCGAAAACGTCGTTGAAATTATCAGTCGGTAATAAAAAAAAAAAACTGCTATTTCATAGAAAAGTGCAATTCCTACGCGGTGAAAATGTATGAAACAGCAGATTTTGTTTTGTATACAAACAGATTTTTATCTCACCATAACCTAGTTTGAATATATTTAACCAGTTACATACATATGCCAAAATGTGTAAAAACAGAAGTACCTAATCCTATTTTTTTTTACATAAAATCTGATAAATTAATGAACGGTTTTTGCGAAAATGTTTGAAATGATCACTGTATCTGGAATATTTGATCTGTTTGACGAAGTTAACTCAACTGTGTATTTAAAGTTTGTGGGTTTGGCATAATTGGGTTTTGCTTTGATGAAATTAATCATCTTGTAATTTAAGCCATTTAATGCCCACAAAGGAAAGTAAAGTAAAGTTAGGAAAATTAATCGTTAACCAAATTCACTATAAACTTAAATTGCCCGCTTAATCAAATCACAAGTGTAATTTTTTGGCAGTTGTATGAAATAGTTATAACACTGCTGTCAATACGTTATAGTATAGACCTATACCTACTATAACGTATTGACACACTACGTCAATGCCAAAAGTAGAAAAAAAAATTGCCTTTTCGTTAGAATTTTGGATTTCTGCTTTTAGCATCGACATGTTTAATATGATCTCCAAGCCGTTTTTTTTTTTTTTTTTTTCTATTGAAGCACTGACAAATGCGCTTCCCTACTTGTTTATTATTCCAGCGTAAGACACTCGTGGACTGCAGCTAAAAATCAGCGTCAGGTGGTAAACTTTGTGTTGTCATCTGACATTATGCTGAGCTTGAGGCCCTTTTTAGCATTATAATCAGTTTACTTTTTTTTTAATAATTTTGTTTTTAATTTATTGAAATGCCAATAAAAAACTGAAGGTCTATGCGGGCCCTGAACAAAAATAATTACTATTTACAAAGAGTTACTCACCCATATCTGTAGTTTGACACGTTTGTCGTGGCGGAACACGGTCTTCACCTTGAAGTCGATGCCCACGGTGGACACGAAGGCTGAAGTGAACGAGTCGTCGGCGTAACGGAACAAAAAGCTGAAATTGTAAGCGTAGGCATGAGTTATAGTTAGGTTGTAACGGTTATTAAAGGTTCGAGGCCCTAATTCAAATGATAAATGCTTATTTTTGTAATGAGGTTAAGCAATGCTTGCCAAGGTTGGTATGTGGATGGGTGATTATCCATAACACACTGAGACCCCTCGGTGCCTCGGAAAGCACGTTATACAGTAGGTCCCGACTGTCATTCGTAGATTTTTGACAGTCGTTACTGGTAGTCAGAAACCCAAAAGTTTGCCAATACATAATAGTTTACATAATAGTTTATAGAAATACATAATACGTATGTAAGTTGGAAGAGTATAATAAAAAGATTGCTGTCCTATTAATACTCGATGATAATTATATGCTTAGTTGAGAAAAATAAAATATTTGTGCGAACATTGTTTGTTTTATTTGAATATCAACGACGAGTTTTTATCCTTCCAATTAGAATACCGGAGTCGATAGAAAAACCACGAAAACAGTTCGTGACAAAGGTATCGGTGAACCACATGTTTCACCTTTTTATCTGTGATTATGCGAGAAAGATCTATTTCAACATAATTTTCTGTAGAAATTCAGATTACACCATTAATTATCAACATGATTTTAATCTGAATTTCTTTAGGGGGTGTCGTAGTCAACCCACTCGACATAATATTATGTGAAAATTTCAACTGTCTACCTATTACAGTTCATGAGATGCAGCCCACTGACAGACAGACGGACGGACGAACGGACGGACTTCGGAGGTTTAAAAAGGCTCCGATTGACACCCTTCGGGTACGGAACCCTTAAAAATCGAAACTCATTGACTTAATTTATACTCTTTTTAAAACTTTTATTACTAACAAACTCATAAAAGTGACCTTAAAGTCTTTACAGTTCTGCCATATTTTAGAAAGTTTCACATCCGATAAGCACGCCCGTCCTGTTCAGGAATGGCTCGACGAGTATAAAAACATGATAGCTATAAGTTGTATATGTATAGGTTACGTTTAAACAATAGGTTTGGGAAGAGGGATATCAAAAGAATCCCTACGACCCTCCAAGGGACACTGGTAGGGTGGTACAAAGTAATGACTCCTTTGTAACCGTTACATTGTTTGAAATCGTCTATTTTTGGAGACCCTATTTTAAAATTAAACGCCGAAACGTCCAAGTCAAAAATAGAAACAATTAAAGTGTAATTTGAATACGAAAGTCTCTCACTGAAATAATTTCCAAATCAAAGCACAAACAGAAAAAGAGACACAAAAGATACGTTGAGTTTGAAACAGTTTTCGTTAATAGGTAACTGACTTCACATATAAATTATTAGGTAAGTGCTAAGTCTGATACATGCGGCTTATCTTCATGTATATCATCGAAAACGTGATTTTAAATTATACTTCTGAAGGGCCTGAGCGGGTCAACATTAGCTTAAATAGTCATACTACTTACTTTTTGCGGTCCTTTAAATAATCGTATCTACAATACCTCCGGAATCTTCCTTGATCTACACACTTGCTACAAACTTAGAACAAGAAAATTATATTTACCTAGTCTTTCCTACGGAACTGTTTCCTATGATGAGCAGCTTGAACATGTAGTCGAAGTTCTGATCCGCCGCATCCTTCTGCCATTTTGCATCTCCAGTCATCTGTGTTACAAAACATTTGTTTTAGCATCAATTGTCCCCTCCACTTCCTGATTATTGCTATAGATTTAAACAGCATTAACCTCATCTTCTACTTCGACACTATTGTTATTCGAATGTTCGTGAATAGTTTCCATTATAACACAATTTAATAAATTAAAAACGCCTATTGTCACCACTAACACAGCCACATCGCTTTAATGCACTAACAAATATATCGCAAATGCAAAACACGATACGTTTCCCATACATAGTATTGATTAGCAAAACTCGACTTTGTTACAATAGGTACAAACACGCAAGTAAGCCCACATTAGCTTAACATCGTTCCGAGTCATCGAAAAGTTTTATCAGTAATTTCCATGAAATGCAAAATCAAACTTAATTTCGTTTGCAGTACCGTTTGTTTTAGGTTGGTCGTTACTGTTAAATTATTCAAAGCCGGGAAACAAAAATGACTTTTAGATAAAGCAACCGTATCGTCACATCCTACCGATATGGCAATTTAAGTGTGCCCTAGACACAGAACCGAAAGATAGGCAAGCATAATACAGAATTGGTATGTTTTATGTAGGCAGGCCAACAATAATGACAAAAAAAAAACAAATATTACCAATTATAATTTGACCGTTCTAAATTCTCAAATCATGAATTTCAAGTCCACTAATTGGCTGACTGTGCCAATTAGCTTTGTAGGAAATCAGGACGCACCGAAATAAGCCACAAATAAAAATAATCAGACTACAAAGTAGAATGCAGTCAACTCGACAGAGGATAGACGGTAGCTGATTAAATAAAGTTCAATTTGCAAGTTCCGCAAGGAACTCGAACGAGGTTTTTTTTACAAAATTCAACCTCCGAAGAGAGTGAGAATGTATATAATTCAAGGATATTCAGCACGGTTACGTGGTTCAATGTGGTGTGAAACAGTAATATTCAAATAAGTGTACATTCTATTCAAGACAGGGTTGGCGTCAACTGGCCTATATCAAGATGATTTCATCCACGTCTATTAACTCCCCATTATGACATCAATAAGATGACGCGTGGGTGGTCCTTTGCACGCTCTTCAATTAAAGCTTTTTGTCCCAGAAAAGTCAACACAACATAATTGCGAAAAGAACTGTTCTTTATATGAGACCAGTAGCTATATTATATCTTCACAAAAATCTGTTACATAATAGCTGCTTTATAAAACCCATAGAATATGTAATCGCTAGGTCACCTAGTTTCCCATAACGAAGAATATCTTCCAAAATGTAGTCAGTAACAAATATCTGGAATAATCTAGAACAAATTTCGTCGAGCATACTTCACCGAGATAAATCAGATTCTACATTGAAAGTTTGCAGCAGCAACGTGGAGGTATATACCTACATCTGTAGTACGAGTATATACAGGGTGTCCAGTAAATAGCACGACCTACTGCAGGGGGTGATAGCTTGGGTCACTACCTATCAATACAACACAATATATGTTCAGCAAAATCTTACGGATTTACAGTTTTACAAAATTTTCCGAAATATCGAAAAATCTCTACCTTGAAACAGATTTTTAAGTATCTCGTAATGATAAAATCCTTTTCTAGAACTTTTTTAAGTAATGAGTAAAGTAACTATTCACGAATAATTTGATGTAAAAAAAAGTACTAGAAAAGGATTTTTTCATTACGAGATGCTTAAAAATCTGTTTCAAGGTAGAGATTTTTCGGTATTTCGGAAAATTGTAAAACTGTAAATCCGTAAGATTTTGCTGAACATATATTGTGTTGTATTGATAGGTAGTGATCCTAGCTATCACCCCCTGCAGTATGTCGTGCTATTTACTGGACACCCTGTATATGTAGGCAACCATAGATATTTTATTCACAGCTTTTACTCCGTTGTGGGAAGGCATAAATTCATGATGTGTTAATACCGTTTGTAGCCACTTACGGTAGTAAAGTGCCGAGTGTATTTTATGTCCGTTCAAAGGTATGCACATAGAGCCATCGTGTGATTTCTGAAAAAACCCACCCTTTTCCTTAAGTGCTGGTACTCCCCTCAAAGGTGACTTATTGTCACCATTACCTACTCTAATAGTGGCTTTTTTGTCAAGGGGAAAAGCATTTATCTATATCCTTCTATCTGCTTATAAAACATAGGAATTTATGAGCTATAAATCCGTACGCAAATCGATGTGATCACGATAATATCCTCGCTGACCTTTCCTTAGGGTGCGTTTCCACTGAAGCGGAAACAAGCGGAGACCTGGAGGAATCGACCAATCACAATGGTTGAAATCCTCATCGCGTGTCTCGTCTCGTCTCCAATTGGATGAATTCTGCACGTCTCCGCTCAGCTCCGCTCGTCTCCGTTTCAGTGGAAACGCACCCTAATAGAATGGTCACAGGATACAAGAAGTATTAAAATCCATTAAAACCTATCTTATAAAGAAAAAAAACGTATAAAATATAAGCATCTTTATAATAAACCTGGCTTTGAATAGAGCGAAGTGGGAGAAGCTGCAACGGCAAGAGCATAGTTTTTAAGTGGAAGACGGGCAATAAGAAAAGTTACGACACTGCTTGCTAAACAATCATAATTTAATACATAATGACTCCGATAACTTGAAGAAATTGTAGGCTAACAAGAATAGAGTACGCCTTTTTCTTGTGTATATACTCGTATGACATGGGTTTGTTATTCGATCTTCAACAAGATTCTACTAATGAGGGTAACTTCAACCCTTGGCAGTTTCTTTTATTTGGAAACATCCGCTAGTTACCCTATGATATTAATTGGTTCAAGGAACAACGCCTATAAATATCTTAATGACCCATTTTCCTTGGTAACCGTACTAACCTCCAAGTTTTCTTAGCAAGTTGTACACTTGCTAAGAAAACTTGGAGGTTAAAGATTACGTGTTTATTCTGATGTAAAAATTCATTATTCATAGTTGCTCGTTCTCTAGATGCATTAATCTATAAAACAGCCGTAGAAATGGATGAAAATCTTTCAGAGCTGGAAATGAAAGTAGCTTAGGTCTAAGAATTGGTTTAGGGGTATTCAATTTGATCAATCGACTTCGTTAGTCGATCCGAACAGAATATGATCCTTATTCATTTGCTTGATGAGAATAACATTGAATAAATTATGCCACAGATACAAAATAAATTGCGTTTACTCGGTACTAAGTCTGTAAGGTAGTCTTCTAAACGCCTACGTGCTTGGTAGCCTGTAGGAACTCCCTGGGGGATGACTTGTTTCAAGAGAACATCAATCTTGTGGCGTGTATTTACCTTGTTTATGTATAAATACATACATTAGTTGATTAGTTATTATGCATAAGGTATGTTTTATAGATCTCTGTAGAACCGTAAACACAATAGATTGACATTATTTAAATCGAAGGTCTTATACCTGTTCTCGTAAAACACCACAATGCAATAGCAGTAATCAATAAAATACATAAACCCAATGACAATGGTATAGATTGATGGGTGATAGCAATAAAAAGTATAACAAATATCAATACATACCTTTTATCAGTCTTCGTATATCAACCCGAGTGAGGGACTTCAGGGGCGCCTATCACTGTTATTTTTTATCTGTCGAACGACTCCAAGCTACTTTACAGGGACACGTCGATGTAGCTATCTCTCTTTACATTCACACCACGCAACAACAGCGGGTGCAACTTATACTTTTATCGATTTTTCTCTGCTGTTTTCCAGGCTATGCAACACTCGGTTATCTTTCTAAAACAATATGAACAAACACCCTCAACCACGGTGCCACCAGGTTTGCCGATTTGAAACATACAAAATCGATAATTCGGTAATGTTATTTCGTAACTCACTGTTTTAATCGTCGACACTATCGTAAACTGAACGTGTGTTTCTCCTTCGGTATCATTAACTTTATAACTTTGCGTTTAGAAGTCCTTTTTTCTACTTAATTGTTTAAAAAAGTAACCCCTAATATAGGGATGTGCTGTGTTTCGCGCTCACAGCTGTTACGAACTCCCTCGTCTATTGAAATGGGAATGGGATGGAAAGCCAAGATGGCGGGCAGTTGCGCGCGCACTCTGCCCGCGCAGCCTGTCAAAACTCTCCACACAAACAATCTGTCTTTAATGCCCATGAATCTGAAATATGAATTACAATTTAATGTACTTATATAATACGGGGCGTTTATAATTATCTTGATGCGATAAAAACTTTTCACCCTCTTGTTTTCAAGTTTAATTGAATTTGCGAGATCTTGGGATCTTCTTCCGAAATAAATCAAAAGGCGGAGGAGGTAGCGCTCCAGAGTGTTGCTCGTATTTCGTGATACAAATACAAGCAAAAACGTTGTAGGTTTATATTTTACATAACTACAAAGCTGTCCGCGCGATATTCCCAAGCTATTTTTGGATCACAAGCCTCCCAGTCTTAAGAGTTATTCGATTTATCTCCACTTTTCTCATAAGTTTGTGTAAGAGCGGCGTACAAGAATATTTTTAACCGTATAAATACATATTTTGCACGGTGTGAGGAAATATTTCGTTATTCTTTGAACATTGTATTGCTTTGTAATTTTGAAAATACATAAAGAGATGATATAAAAATATAAACGAATAATATGCAAGGCTTGGGAGAAATATTCTGTCGTAGAGTAGAACCCTTGTTAAGAGCCTTGACCCCTGTGTGACCCAATTACCTACATCGTGGCTCATACATTGATCATGCACTCTGGATATCTGGTCGCTTAGTAAATCTTTAATCAAAATTTGACACTGTTCGTATGCGGTTCCGTAAAGTGTTATTTAATAAGTTCATACTTGGTACGAAGTTTTTAAAATAAGTTTTAGGAGGTATTAGGAAAGAGTTTAGACAAAACATTTACACGTAAAACAAACACAACTGTCTTTTTAGAAGTACATAAACTTTCTAATAAACTTTTTCTTACACATAGTGGTACCACACTAACGATTAGGAATGAAAAACATCTGTCGAGACAATGGAAAGCCATTTAACTCGTATTTAGGTAACTGAAATACCATTACATGTCTGCTGGTGCGTATAATTAAAGCTCTACCAATTTTTAAACCTCACGACAGTCAGTCTTGCACATTTTTGCTCAATGGGAAAAAGTTTTAATCAAAAACCCATGACACATCAATATATTAGTAAAATAAAAAAACTGTATTGAGAACCACCAAATTTTTTTGAAGTATTAAACCACAGAATGCTCCAACTTTTCAGCAAAGTTTTAATTTTCAGCCAAATTTTAATTATAAAAAGACAGATCCACTCTATACCTACCTCGCTAAGAATAAACAATAAACAAACTGAACGAACCCTTTTTCCATTACGTCATGTGACAACCACAGACGGCAAAGGAAATAAACCGGCAGCATTCATTTGTATACTTATATTGTCATCATGTAACCAACAATCCTCGATTTCTTGTCTTGTTCTACTGAGCGTTATTGGTTGACAAGCTTACTTATTACTGTTGTCTACTTGAACTTGGATCAGATTCGTTTAGGGCCGATTTTTAGGATTCCGTGCCTAAAAACGACGGAACCCTTATCGGATCACTTCAATGTTAGCCTGTCTTTCCGTCTGTCAAGACCCTTTTTCTCAGGAATGCGTGGAATCATCAAGTTGAAATTAATGTAACATAATTAGGCTCAATCAAGTAAAAAATCAAGCTTCTAAGTCAACGCAATCAAAATATTTAGCATAGTTTGCTCACTCGCAGGTAAATCAAAACCACAGAGTACTTCCCGTTGACCCAGAATCATGAAATTTGGTTAGAAGCAAGTTCTTACAACGCAAGTAAAGGAAACAATCCGAAAATGGTTAATTTGTAGTTATAAGTACTTACGAAATTTGATAAATATTTATGCAATTACCAATTTAAGAAGAAATAAATCACTAGTTGCGTTATAAATAAAACATAAACGAATAGTCCATTTTTCATTTATTCATTGAATTATTTTGGATTTTTACTCAGTTACGCTCGTATCTTCGTTTTTTTTCGTGGGTAGGTGTTAAAAAAGTAAAGACGTTTTCAAATTTGGAATTTTTATAAAATATAATCAATTACAAGAAATTGATTAAGTTTACATCAGTACTTAGTCCACAATAGTTATATAACGAATACTCACGTTTGTGACACATTTATGTGACATACACACATTTTAAACACCACCTGCCAGCTGATCTACTGCACTATTTCACAACATTGGTCACCACTTCACTTCTCCACTTCAAACTAGTAGTATCATCACAACGGTAATGTTTTCTCATTGATTGTCTTAGTTGTTTTAATATATTTATTTGTACTTATATTTATATATAATTAGGTGTACATATTATATTTATAGTTTTTGATAGATATACGAGTATGTATATCTTTATATTTAAATAAATATTTATTCCTCAATTCTCGCTATTGCACCTGCCACTGTTTGTCTCTGCATCACCCAAAGGTTGACTGATAGAAAATGCGCCTCTGTACATTTGTGTGCTTGAAGTATTAAATAAATAAATATCTTCGCTAAAAACGAAACGTAGAGTTGCATTGTTCAGGAAGTTTTTAAATATAAAAGGCTGTACTGTGTTTACGTGTGTAGGCACACACGTAAACGCTTCCGTATAAAGGAAATAATTTACCAAGCAGTCTTTGAAAATGGTCCATTTAAGAATTGGGAAATGTTTCGAGTGGAAATTATAAAAATCTGATTCTTTTTTCGAACACAAGAGATAAGCACAAATATACAAGAATTGTAGGTAAGTAATATTATTATAATAAAAATATTGGTAGGGAATTCCAAGATTAGACATCACAAGTCTAGTACTGGTCGCTATTAAAAAAATACTAACTGCGTCCCACGGCTTCACCCATATTAGTCTTGATTTCGTGGGAATATCGGGATACAAAGTATCCTATGTCCTAACTAAGGTCCTGGTCTTCTCATGTGCCAAATTTCATTCAAGTCCGTTTAGCCGATAAAGCGCGAAAGCGTAACAAACAAACAAACAAACTCACTTTCGCATTTATAATATTATTATAGCTAGGATACCGAAAAACTTTCATCATTACACATAGGACAGTGAACGTGGGCCACTCGTAAATGTATGAATAATTAAGTGGGTATTTAATTTAGCTGTAACAATCAAATATTCAAATTACAAACGACGAACACAACAAATGTTCAATTAAACATTCCCTATGTTAAGCACCTGAAAACAACTGAAAATCACTAAACTAGCAAAGCTTTTACGATGTTCATCAATCAGGTGCAAAATATATGGAAATAATTGTTTACAGCCAATATGCTATAAAATTCACATTAAGAGCGTTTATTCTTAAGGTGGGCAACGTCGCAAATAGATGTCAAATATTTCACTGTTTTGATTAATTTGGCAATATTACTGTGTGGAAATAAAAAATGTGGCTAACTAGCGAACTAGAATATTGATTGTAAAATGCAATAATTAATATCGTAACACCGAATGTTTGGTTTTAGATGTAAAAAAACTATTTGGAAACTTTCCAAATGGGTTTTTTACTCCTAAAATGGGTACAACATCAAATTCAATGTTATAATTGCAATTCATTATTAATATTCTAGTTCGCTAGTTAGCCACATTTCTTATTTCTATTCAGTAATATTGCTATAAGAATCAAAACAGGTAAATATTTGTCAGTTATTTGCGACGTTGCCAACTTTTAGGATAAACCCTCATAACACATTAATATAATATAACATATTAATTTACAGACTTTACTTAGAAAACTTGCATGTACTCGAAACATTTATGAAGACTGTTACGGTATTTTTGTGTACTTGTATGCCATCTGTGAAAAAAAATAGGAATGACTAGGTTACGAGTTGCGACATAATATGTAGCTCCGTAGCGCATCCTCGTAGCGACCGCCTACGAAGTCTCGTAAATGGAGTTGTTAGGTCCACATGCTGTTCATAGATGGCGGGGAACACAATATTTTATATGAATTGTTTATTTCTATTGTTTTAATCGTTCGTAGGGTCGATTGCTACGAGGTGAGGTGGGCCAAGCGTTCTTACGTTCGATTCTCAGGTAAAGCAAAATGTTTTAAGCTCATATTCTCTAGGTTAGAGACTTCGTAATAGGGTCTCGAGCGTACCAAACGTTCGGGACCCTATTACTAAATCTACACCGCCGCTGTTTATCTATCTGTCTGTCATAGGGCTGTATTTTTTTATCCATAATTGGAAGCCAACTGAAAATTTCATTTGTCGTAGTAACCTAGGTAATTCTTAGGTGACAACATATACTGTGAGCAGGCCCCGTGATTAATGCTAGTTCATTATCTGGGTGACAAGACGCCTTTAGCTTGCAGTGGAACATAAACAGGCTGATAATATTATGAAAAAATCTAGCAGTACCTTCCTAATCGGCTTCAAAGGAAACCTGACGAACACAAAACTTTAAGGGTTATTATTGCTTAAAATAATTCAACTATAATAATCTTCACCAAAATAGTTCATTCTATTAGCACAAGACCATTAAACACCTAGTTAGCTAAGTTGTTTGTGAAATTGACCTTTGAATGTCGTCAAATATATCTGGCTTTTGTCGCGTCGGTGCGAGTGCGTCGTGCGACGCGGCCGCGGAAATGTCGCGCACGAAAATAGACGGCACGTCGACAACAGTGACGTCACGACACGACACGTCAACTCTTGCGCATACACAAAATTTTTCCAACATCTTCCTTCCGAATATTATTTTGGAATACCACATCACTCCGCTGCAATTTACGCCGAATTAACTCGCCCATTTGTAGGCGCTCATGGACTAAATTGGTTTTATGACAAGTGTAATAAAACTGAATTATTTCATTGTTTTTGTATAACATTTTATGAAAAGGACTGAAGAGCACGTTTTTGAGCAGAATCTTTCACGGATACATTATGAACGGCTGCTATTATTACATCCTACAATGTTATTTTGTCAGCTTCAGGAATTACAGGAAAATTAAATGAAAATGTAATGTTTGTAATTTTTCATAAAACGGTCTGATTACATCATATTTAAAGTCAAAGTCAAAGATTTATTTACAAACTAAGTGTACATTTGGGTGTTATTCTATACTACAGGTACTTACTCGTACAACTTAGCGGCCTTTTCCAGGCATCGCAAAGAGTATTTAACATTAAAAATAACTATGCTATTGACACGATTTTACATGAATAATTTAGTATTACTCATTTAAATAATAATATAAACACATTTTTATAACTCAATAATAATATTTTTTTTGTTTTTTATTAATTCGATCGCCTTATTAATTTATTTAGAATAGGAAGTCATCTAGGTAGTGGTGTAGGTGCGTGTTGGAGAATGTGTGTGTGGTAGTTATTGATTTATTTTTGGTTTAAAAATCGTCAATTGAATTGTATTTTTTTTTTAAAGGTAGGTTTTTAATTTATAGTTAAATGGTTTAATTTTTAATCTCTTGAGGCAGCTTATTGTATATTCTTATTGCCATGTATTGTTTGGCTTTGGTGTAGCATTTTTAGTCGTGACGGTGGTTGGTATAGGTTAAGTTTGTGCCGGGTGTTGTAAGTGTGTATGTCCTGTACTTTAGTGAATATGTGCATGTTTTGATGAAGCTACCGCGCTACACATAGCTGAAATATGTGAAGTGATATCAGAGATTCGATAGGCACCTAATTAGGTACTTGGGCCTTCATTTATCATTCGTTAACTTCAATCACGGATCATTTTAAGGCGTTCGTAATATAATATAATGTATGTAATGCTCTGAAAAAGACGACGACGTTGATTAACTTCATGAGTTACGTTGAATGGGAGTTAAACACAATTTTTGGTTGGACCATTGGTTGATCAATTTCATATATTTAAATAAAATGCATTTGGTAATTAAAATGACTGAATATATCGTTTATATCGTTTTTATTTTCGTTAAGTCGATTCCTTTAAATGAAACAATAATTAGTAGGTACCTATTAGTTAGTTAGTATTTAAAAATAGGCAGTCATAAACACGTATGGGATATACGGTTTATATATGCTTACCCTCGTAAACAAATAATATAATTGAGTGTCGTTTAGCTCTGCCTAAATTGTGTTGTAAGTATTCGTTCAATAGTCATTATATAGTCATAAATATGTTTAGCTTATGAAGGCGCCTTCAATAAAAAAAAAAATTAAACAATAGTCTTTCAATGCTTTGCTTTTCGCTGACACAAAATATCAAGATTTAATGTTGTAGACTGTATTATTGTCTAATTTAACTAGGCTAATGAGTAGTACTACGTATTGGCGACCGAACAAAAATACGGCGACCTTTTGAAATTGCACGGAGTTTGCATGTCGGTAGTCGGTTGAGCGGAGTGCATGTCAGCCAGGGTTGTGGGCCGGGGCACACGGGAGCACGGGGCACGGACACACGCGCGCTCGCCGTCCGCCAAAACCGCCAGTCCGTTGTCGACCAGCGCGCCCGCCGCCCGCCGCGCCTGCCGCGCTCGTTCGCGCGCCGCCAACCCATGGACTACGATCGACCAAGCGAACTCACACTTTATTTTATCATAACCACCTTAGCACCCCCCGAAACCCACGGCACAACCATCGAACGAATCCTACGAGCTTAAAATGACAATGAAAAGTCACTTGCGAGAACTTTTGTCGACTTTTCAAAACTCTTAGTGATCGTCATTACCCGCTAAAAACCCGCTTCAAAGTTGTTTTATTATTCAAAAATGCTTCTCAGAGTAAAATTATATCGGAACCTATTTATACACAAGAAACGACTGAAATTTTCTGATTGCAACCTTTGAAAAGTTTACACACAGTTTATGAACTATTTACACTGTTTTATAAATAGTTTTGGACATTATTTTTATCCTTCGTACCCTTAGAACATTAAGCAACTATGACCAAAGACAATTAAATAAACATAATATTAGTGTGCGTTTTAAATTTCATAATTAGAAGTGTTGAAAGACAAACAATAATAATTAAGTGTGTTATCAATAGATTAGTTTTGCTGTAAGAAATAAGTGGGTGTGTTAGTGTATTTTGTCAAATATAATCATCGTATCCTACGGTTATTCATAATCAAATTGGTAAGTATTTTATAGAACCTTAAATAGACCTAAGTACACACTTTCAACGCCTGACATCATCAGGAATATTTTACATCCTGAAAACGTACAAAATTCGAACCATTTCATGATCAGGTATTCAATTCAAGCAATTAAACCCAACGAGGTGCAATGAAACAAGTGGCTGGTACACCATTCAAATTAAACACACCATTTTAATTGCAGTGCACTGGCATTGCATACACTGTTCAAAATGAACGTAACACTAGTCTACAAAAACATATTCTACGGAAATTAAAACTTTACAATTGTTTCTTAAAATAAAGTTGTTTTCGAGCGAGTGCCAGTACCAACCCGCTATTTTTTAAATAATGAGGACACGTAAGAACTCTTTGAACTGAAAGAAAAATCCGGGTCATACAGATTTATTCAAAAGTAATTTTGACAATGTTTTTGAGTACTCGTAAAGAGGATTATGTGTTGTAACCAAGCGTGGTACATAACACGTAAGTAGGTGTTTTATATAGTGATCGTAATACCTATCTAGTCGGCGTGTGCCAAGTCCAATGACATCGTGGGGTATTTATAAAATAATTTTATAATGCCAAACGCCTTCTGTGGATTTAAAAGAGTAAGTGGTGCATAATTTTCGTGATTTCTTTCATACTTAAGGTTCTTCCAATAAAACACATTGTTAATTAAACCAGATTTAATTAAAACCACCACGCAGAAATGTATTGACGTTCGGATTTTTTTTCATGTTTTTCGTATCCATTACGAAAATTACAAATATTTCAATCGGCAGTAAAAGCTATGTTCTCTATTAAATCCGCGAACCGATGAATTGAGCCATTTTATAAATAAATCGGTGACAACAGACCGAATTGACTACAATAGCCAAATAGTCGGGTAGGTTAGACATCAGGGCGACCAACATAAGTTTGAATTCTTTATGGGGATTCAAATTTAATGTCGTGTAGCACTGAAATGACAATAGGTCGTAGGTAGGGGTATTCTTCACTTATACCTATATTCTAGCATTTATTAAGTCTCTGCAACGTTGACAGGCTTTTGAACTGTTATCTGTAGAAGCCATCCAAATGGTTAGAAATAAACATACAAGTACAAATAAATATGGTTTGAAATGGTTTTCCAACACGTCGTGTATTGTTGTTGTATATATCAAATATATTTTTCTTTGAAAAAAACTAATTAATAATGTAGAAGTTGATACTTTTAAAAAGTTATTTAATTTACATTTCAGTTACCCGTGTTACATTTGTGAAAGGTTTTCTGCAAAGGTTTTTTAAAAGCCCTTACGATATTATGTTACATTGTGAACACACACAGTGTTCAACACAATTATTATACATCGTGAACGGGTTATTAACCCTTTAAACCAAAAAATACCTAAGGGTAACCCTTATTCGGTAAACGGATTATAAAGCCATTCGTAGTCGTTATACCATGAACGTAAACCCAATCAAAAGCCCTTTCCATCGATGGGGTTTTTAGGGGTTTACTAACCCGCATGGTATAAGGCTTTTAAATGGGTTTTGTTTTCTAACCCGTTTATTGTACGAGTATATGGGTTTTCTCAAAAGGGTTTCAATGGGTTAGCCGTTCAATCGGCTACCAGAGTGAAAAAAAATATAAAATTCAAAGTGTTATCGTTATAATTGGGTTCCCGCTTCATTGCCTTACAAGATGTTACATGTCCAATAAGGATAACGGAATGTACGAGTTACCGTTTGAACGACTTAACCCTCAAGCGGGGATATACGCTCCCTGGAGTAATACCTAACTCTTAATAAAGCTCGAGCCAATGCCTCTACAACCAAAATGGCTGAAATACAAAAACTTTTGTGTTTTGGTAATAATAATTTAAACCCGAATCAGCCAGGACTATCGAATTAACATTTGACTTAACTTTTATGTTCCAAACTTATCGGGGGGCACTGGAGCAAAAAAAAACACAAAGGTACAGCTGTACCATCTTTTCTCGAAGGCTTCTATATTTGCTGTAAATATTTATTTATTTACATTTATATATACTTTATTGTACACCACAAAAATACATAACAAAAAAATTATAATCAAACACTACAAAATATACAATGGGTGGCCTTATCGCTTTCCGCGATCTCTTCCAGGCCACCTTAGAATGGACTGTGATTTACCTGGACATAAAATGGGGCTGTCGTTGGTGCAAATTTTAAGTAAACAATATACTAGGAAATATGAGATTTCATGTCTGAAACTTTATTCATTAGAGACACAATTAAATGTGAGGCTGAAATTCTGTTTATCTCGTGTAGGTACCATTAGATTGTTTACTGTGAAAGTCATTAAAATAGATTGTAAACACGTATTGTACCTTGATTTTATTATAAAAGTCTATTTTTTTTAAATTGCGTAGCACACTCCTTCAATCACAATCCGAGAGTTTTGGAGGATATTGCTAATCCATAGCTTCATATGTTTGAAAAATTCGTTTGGTCAACCACGTAAAAACGCAATGAACGTTTGAACGTTGGTGAACTGTCAAAATGAAACCCTTTGCGATCAACTGTCATTTTATGTGACGCAATTACCACGCTGTTTTCATCCACTGCTTGTACCAATCCCTACGCTCTTGTGCCATTTTAAACGACCTATCGGGAATTTGGTTCGTTTCAGCAGTTTAAACGTTTTAGTATACCCAAAGATTCAGGATAACACCTAGATAGTTTGAATAATCACTTCTGTCAAAGGTTGAAATTAAAATTGTCGTCGACTGAACTGATTAGTAAGAACCATTAAATTAATGTTTAAAGCAATTTCTTACGGTCTGTAAATAAACATAATTTATCATGTCTCTATGTATTTTAAATCTCAATCTAGAACGGAAATAATTAATATTCATGCAAAATATTAATGTGTTATTTATGCTTAGATACAAAACTGAAAAATTCAAAAAAACATAATGGTCCAATTAGACCTCCTCGGATAGCGCCCGAGTAATGAGCGTCATTCCTTTCGCTAACCTTCACATTGTTTGAAAAAGGACAATTTCCATGAGCCTACAAAAACGAGAAACATTTTGTTGGAAATGCTTCAAAGAATAGCACAAAGTTGTTTATTAATGTTGTTTTAGGAGCACAATTCATGAAAGACAAGCAATAATAATTTTGTGTAAACCGGTTTTTTGAGGACTTGCACAAATTACTTTTCCCCCGTTTTAAATTACGCTGACATCAGCAATCTTAATACGCAAACCCAATTTGATAAACCTGAGTATCTTCAGGTTATTTGTATAAGGTTTATTTATTCAGGATCTCCAACAAAAGATATATCAATACATGACACATAAATAAAGGGCAACATCAGGTATTAAATAGGTGTACTCCTTCACTTATAGGAGACAACAGTATGCACAATAAAGTTAACAATTAAGTGAGCTAACTAAGTTAAAATATTAGTACCGAATAGTTAAAATGTTCATTGTATCGTTCAAATGGTTTGATCATATCTTGGAGCCTAAAACGGCCACATTATGCTATTCCTCTAAAAGCAATTCATTTTCAGAATTCCCAATGAGATTTTTATTTTGTATTTCTAGATTTTAAATGTTATTTCATTATAATATAAAACTGTCAAACAGAAGAATTACGTAATATGAATTGAAAGCAAATATTATTATGAATTGTCAGTTTGAGACAGTGCGTGTGATTAATAACATTATCATATTATGACTCTACCAAAGTGGCCGTTTTAAGCCCCCTTACTGACTAAAACCCACTCGTGTTCCTTCAGTTGCCTGAACTTTGCCAGGGGCCACGGTATCCCTTTCGGACTTGCCCGCGACCCCGGCAGGCATCGGTCCTAGCAGACCCCTTCCGTTGTGCTGACATCTCTTTGAAGCGCGCGCGGAACACAACGCGCCTTCGATCCCGGCCTGGTCCTTATCGGACGGCGAGCTACCCATTGCTCATCATCCGCAAGCCCGTGCCTACGGTGGCTGGGAATTGGGCTACGATTCCCGACGCCCAGGGCGTCTCCTGCGGCGGCTAAGGGCGTGAGGGTGCGAAATTTGCCTCTCCCTCACGCGCTTGGTCTCCTCCTTCGCGAGCATTACTGCTTCGCAGAAGGAGGTGACGGCTACCCATGCCCTCTCGCTCCGTACCATGGCCTGGCCCAGGGCCGGACGAGAGAGATCACTGCCGCCGATCGCCTCCACAAGGACACGGCGGTGCCCCGCCCAAGCCGGGCAGACCTCCACCGTGTCCTCCGGGCGATCCACACAGTGGTGACACCCGGGCGGTTTAAGCCCCCTGATCTCCGAATTTCGTAATTCTCAAACAGTAACCAATATGTAGGTTGCAATATGCTCCACCATTTTTTTTTATAATGTTTCAATACAATCTGCTATTTCATTTCTGAAGTTCTCAAACCAGCCTTAATAAAAAAAAAGTGTTTCCATTACGGGGATCATGAAACACATTCAAAGTTCTGAACAAAGTCAGCGATACTGAAATTAAAAAATGCCGATGCATTCCATGAACTTCTTCGATAAATCATTTAACTGGGTCGTCTGCGGAATGCACTGACTATAACTGACGCTTTACAGAACACGATAAAGAACTTTATTTATTTCTTAAAGTGCATTTATGTATCCTGCACGAGTGGCGATACTTAAATGTAAGTCCAGAGCATTGCATGGGCACTCAGCTTGACCGAGCAGTGCTTGGCTAATAAGGGCTGTCGCCAGTCAGCCTCTAGTGCTTTCCTACCTGGCTAATATGGGCAGTTGCCAGTCAGCCTCTAGTGCTTTCCTACCTGGCTAATATGGGCAGTTGCCAGTCAGCCTCTAGTGCTTTCCTACCTGGCTAATATGGGCAGTTGCCAGTCAGCCTCTAGTGCTTTCCTACCTGGCTAATATGGGCAGTTGCCAGTCAGCCTCTAGTGCTTTCGTACCTGGCTAATATGGGCAGTTGCCAGTGAGACTCTAGTGCCTTCCTACTTGGCTAATATTTTTTACCACGTCATAAACTAATCTTCTTTAAATAGTTAGTGCCGATTCGGAAAAAGATTTCCTAAGTTACGAAGGTGTAGGTATAAAAACAAATTTCATGTCTAATATTTTTGCATGAGAAAAATATTGCATCATAAATATTTCCATTCTCCCCATGAGGGTCGTAAAGAGGCATGAGGGATTAAATGTATTGAACACATCCGCCAATAACTTTTATAAAAGCTTTTATCAAAATATATCGTGACATGTAGACACACACACACTCACAGCGCTACTGCTGAGCATGAGGTCCTGGGTTCGATTCCCGGGTCGGGCAGTGTTATTGGGTTTTTCTATCTGGAATTTCTCAGTGGCAGCCAGGAGTCTAGATTTGAGCCCGGTTGATGGCAATAGGCTCGCCCCCTATTACCTGGGAGTTAAACATAACTGACAAACTGTAGGTGTGCTATAGGAACCTACACCGCTGCCTAACCCTTCAAGTATTACAATCGTGATGTTATGTTATGTAGACACATCATACTGAAGTATCGAAATGTGCACTTGTATTAGAACGCAAAACCAGTGCCTTTTAGTTATGCGGAACTTGGCAATAGTTTGGAACGGGCCAGCGTTATTTAAAGTGCTGTCACACATAACAGTATCCTAAATAAACACAATCAAACTATCATTGTATATTCGCGTCGGTATCTAATCTTGCAAACATAAGTGGTTGGATCGATACATTTGAACTAATTCCTGAAATAATCAGAATAGAGAGAGAATAGAGATTTCCGTTTGACACATCTGCTCTATATTTCGGGTTCTACTGATGAATGGACTACTATAACGGTTCAGTTTGGTTTGTTGAAAAGTTATTTTTGAACATCCCGCTTTGGAAAATGTCTGAAGTCTAGTCTGCTATTTTTATCATGATGGTCTGTGTAGTTTTCATACTGGACTGAGAATGAAAGAGAAACAATGTTACTTAGTTTTATGCAACCGCGCGCGTTGAAAAGTTTGAAATATAAATGGATTATTTTCATAGAGGGCTTGTAATGTTTTACCAGTCTAAAGTAATTTAAAATGCCTTCAGATTTATAGATACTTAGTATTGAGAAAAAGTGCTTACCCCAGAGGGTAGGAAGATCAGATGGCAATATCTCTGACTCTAATCAGAAAGTCGTTATATCGTAGATAAGGAAACTAATCGGAGCAATTCCAAAGGGACGTAGGTACGTTGTCGGTCTAATAAAGGAGACGGTGCCCATGTGGGGTCGGTAACTTATAGTAAGTAGATTGTGGAGATTTTGATTGCTTTCCGCGCTGTTGAAAGGAATGAAGACGAGTATACCGGTAATTAACATAAAATCTCGCTCTCTAAAATAGACGATTGTAAAATTGATTTACTTGCCTTAAGGGGGCGCCCAATGGTCCACAAGCGCCACTCTTTTAAAATAATTCGATCTAAAGAAAAGCGGCCACATTCGTATTTTGTTGCTTCATGTCTCAATACGAAACTTTATAAAGGGTATTAGAAAATTCTAGACACACTTATCGAGGGTCCTGCCTAGCCGTTATTCATAATTCCTTCTCAGTCACGAGATAATATTTTTTTAAAGGAGTGGCGCTAGTGCACCATTGGGCGCCCTCTTAACAGACACTACAGGACTTAACTGATACAAAAAGTAAACAACAATTAATTCATTATTCTAGCTTTTTCATCCTATAATAGTTTTATGTAGGGTGCGGTTTGCGGTTAACTGTCGGTGGCGGTCTTATCTCACTTATTAAAATTAACCATTTTAAATCCGCGGTCACTGTGGTGGGTGGCTGGATTTTATGCCCTTAGTGGTAGAGAGACTATGTCAGTAATAAAATAAAATTTTGGATAGTATTATTAAAATAGAGCTTAAAATCTTCTGCACGAGTGATGATAAGCCCACTACGTTATCACATTGCTGACAAGCTTAAATTTTAACCACGCCATGTTGTATTTATTACTTATCGTGCCGATATTTGGGTTATGCTTTTATTCATATACTTTTAAAATCATCATTTTCGAAACAGCTGAAAGCTACGTAAGCCATCCTCGATTCAAAAATTGAAGAGTCGACTACCCAAATAAAAAACAAAAGAACGACAGCGTCGAACGTGCAAAACTCAATTTCGAAAACGTCACGTTATCCTGCTTGTAGGTGAGTTATACGTTTATAGGTATCCCAGAGTGTTAATTGCAGTGTGTTCAGTGCTCAATCAATCGTTTGTGAAGGCAGACAAAGACAGGTGGTGCTACTTAGAGTAGCTCCCAGAGCTCTCGACGTTGGAATGCATTATTAACGTGTAGGATTTGTCTCTGTTTTCCTTCAAGCCTTTAAAGTTTGGTCGCAAGATAACTTTGTGGACCCATCTTTTTGACTCGTATGTAGGTCAGCATGTCGTAAAATAATTTATGAACTATTTTGTATTCTTTTACCGTGAAATGCATAGAAACATAGTAGTTACTTTAAGTGCTTATAACTGGCTTCGTGGAAGTGCTTGGTAGAAGGTATACCTATAAATAAATGTGGAGGATGTTTTGGAATAGCAAAAGTATTTTTTATAAAGTTTTATACCGATACTGATATTGATACTGAAAGATTTCATTATACGAAACGAAACCCTAAAAATAGGGTCATTAGCATTGCCATACAACGTGACAATGCTGCCAGCCTTTTGGGCACTTTTCCTGTTGACAACGATGCGGACGAATTTTTTGATGCCCTATGATTGTAACCCCCCCCCCACCCCTTTCTGATATACTTGTACATATTATTATTATTTTAAGTCTGTTAGTTTTTTAATTGTTAGTTGTTTTATGGACCAATAAATGATTTTCAACTACAATGTTAAGTTTGTTCTTGGGATAAATTCATCCCAACTACGGAACCCTGCATTGTGCGTGGTCCAACACGCACTTGGCCGGTTTTTTACTTTTTAATCATGCAATGAATGTAGAGTATTGTATTTCGCAAGTCACAATATCAATTACACATTAATCCAAAGTCTAATTTTAAAAGATATTATCTTCCTAACTTTTCATTTGAATACAATTATTTAATTTTGTTGTAATTTTACCCATCTCCAATAATCTTTCTTAGAAATTATCTGAAATCTGATACTGAAAGTTTCAGTTTAATGAAACTTTGTAACAGAGCCTTAACTTGAATGGACACCCGTAGCAGGATTCACAATACAATATTGTACGTTGTTGTCAATAAACATTCCTTGTTAAGAAGCGAGAAATATGATATTTTTCTGTTTGAATTGATAAACTATAACTAGATTCAGTATGCAGTTAAGTATATTTTTGTATTACTTGGTCGCAAGCGCAACTTTTCAACCCTTGTCGCACTTACCGGCTCCCGCTTTGGCGAATAGGATTAGTATGAAGGCTTTCACAAGCATATAGCTTTCATCCGATGCTGACTCTTTGGCAGCCAGAGTGTATGGAAAGGGGTTTACGAAACGATGTAGACGTAAATTCAGTGAACTGTAATTAAAGTAGGGGCTGATATAATAATCTCAGATCTGGGCTTTTATAATTTAAAAAAAAACTCTATAAAATCGTTTATAAAAGTTAAGCTTTCCGTCCGAAAATAAATAATTAAACATACATAATGAGTTGGTCGTGATTCGGAAATGTTGTCCGTTAAATTGTTTAGGTACCCTCTCCACGAGACTAAATATCGATAATGCGATATGTCAATAATAACGTTACCGATTTGCCCTAGGGGTTGCCTAGGTAATCAATCAGCCTAGCCTTTTCCCAACTATGTTGGGGTCGGCTTCCAGTCTAACCGGATGCAGCTGAATACCAGTATTTTACATGGAGCGACTGCCTATCTGACCTCCACAACCCAGTAACTGGGTAATACGATACCCCTTGGTAAGACTGGTGTCAGACCTTCGGGCTTCTGACGACTCGTAACGACTGTCAAAGATGCACGAATCATAGCCGGGACCAACGGCTTAACGTGTTAACGTGCTTTCCGAGGCACGGAGGATTCTCGGTATGTAAAGATGGTCACCCATCCACTGACCAACCCCGGCAAGCGTAGCTTAACCTGATGGATCGACCAGTGCGGCTGTTGTTACTTAGCCACGAGCTCCTCTTATTTCTTGTAAGTACATTAATAAAATTTTACTCTGACGAGCATTATAAAAAATCCACTTGCAAAGTGCCAAAAAAATCTAAGTATCTCCTACACCGCACAAGCTAGCTACATGAAGAAAAAAAAACTTGAAAACATTTTTATGTATGTTTTTTATGCGCTATTAAAAACACTTGAATGTTGATTTTTACTTCATGAAGCTATCTTGCGTGGTTTCAGAAATATTTCATGATATGTTAGTGGCTTTTTTATATTGCTCGTCAATTTAATATACGTAGATATACCTAGTTGAATGACTTGAGGGAGCATACCAACTCCTGATGGTAAGTGGGTGCCGTCGTCTATGGCCTTGTGTCGTAAATAAATACATGGACACTGCAATACTGGGGAGATTGGCCGTTGGTCCAGCACCTGATCTCTATCCGGTCGTGTCGGATTGCCGTCCCATCGGACTATGAGAGTGACGGAACAGAGAGTGCACCTGTGTCTGCGCATACACTTGTGCACTATAATATCTCCCGCGTCGATAGCTAGGCTCCACTGAGATTGGCCGCCATGGTCAAAATTCGGTCTATAGGACTATTACTGGGGCGAGCTCCTTTACAAGGGGTGCTAAAAATTCGTATCTAAGGATGTAGATAAATGAAACCGAGAAAACAAAATCGTACTCATAGCTACCGTGTTCGCACCAGATGGTAGTAATATGTTTTATCGCGTCACAACTCGAGACTTGTCGTGTCATAGCTGTCTCATATATTTCCGCGTAGATCTTAAAATGTTACAAACACGCGGAGTGTACAAATATTTCGTCTTTTGAGTGTTGTGATATCCGACCCTCGTGATAGGGTGAAATAACAACGCGTAATGACGAACAGAGTAGAGAAAATGCGTTTTACGTCTTGCATATTTTCATCTGTATACTGCATAATATTAAACTTATTTATTATATAATAAATAAGTTAGACCAAACTTTTCTTTTATACATATATATAAACATACATACATAAAATCACGCCATCTTCCCATGGGGTTAGGCAGATATTACAGAATAGCCTTTCACTTCATACATAATATCTCGTACCTAAAAAACGTTCACAGTCTAGTCACAATCTGTCAAACTTATCAAAAATGTTAGTAAATCGATTGTATTTTTGACAGATTGCGAATGAGATGCGAATGTGAACGTTTTAAAAAATTTGGGGAATTGCCCCTCTGGTCATACACGCGCGCCAGTTGCAAATACCTACTACGAACCTGACCTTTTTGAAGAACATCGCCAATGCTTTCTTTCTTTTAATACTTATTGTAAACAAAACACCATAATTGTGTTTTTTTTTTTATTCATGTTCTTTTTTTTAATCTAGACTATACTCTACTTTTTTACCTTCTATCTGCACAAAGTAATTAAATCTAAATCAAATAGCTGTAATGCAGTTCATATTTAGTTCCTATTAGGTAGGTATACTGTTCATCATATTTGGTTGAACATTTTGGTATTTCAAAATTAATTTTCACAGTGGAGTAGCAAATACCTCAAAGGATAGGAAATAAATGAATATCTTGAATTAATTTTCATTTCGTCCTTTGAAGTATTTTGTACTATATCATATTTCGCTCACAAAACATTGTAATTTGCAAGTATCCATTTTAAACTGTGTTGTGTAATGATCTGCTTTTCCTACTGTACCAATAACTAACTTACAATAACATCGACCCCGAATCAAATTACAGGGTTTCTGTTTCTCCATAATATTTGTTGAACCAGAACCTTGCCATACCAATTAGTGTTAAAATAATAGTAACATAATTGCATTCCCCTATTAAAACACGGTATAAGTTAAACATCTAATTGAATTTGTTCTAATCGATAGCTGTACCAACAGCTCGTCTATTCGATTAGTTATAGTCACGAAATGTCTATAGTTCAACTAGTAATTATAATAGAATTAGGTTGGTTGATAAGTTATATATTGGTAATTGATTGACCTGGCTATTTGTACCTACAAAGTATTAATTATATCAGGTCGTTCGCACACTACCGTTGCGGTCCGCGGTGACATAAAGTGGCCGTAGAATAAAAAATATGAAAAAGTTTTGCAGTAATGTGCTTCGTGCGTTACAGTATTTTTTTGTGAGCTATACGAAATCAGCTAAAAAGATAACCTACATAGAGACCAAAATCGGTAAAAGGACTTATTATGTATCATCACTCGTCGAGGACCTCTGTAAAGTCCTTTGCTAGAATAATGACTCAATATGTGATTCGATAGTTCAGATAAGAACGATGTAGGTAGCTACCTACTTAATATTGTTCTAATGAAAAAAGTAGCTCATATTTGTGCGTCGGTCACACACGCACGGCTTTTGATGGCTTTACGTGAATTTTAGAACGCACGACTTTCTTGATAACTCAACGCGTGAACTGAATATTGCATATGTCGCGGAAAAATGCTGACTGAGGAATATACGGTTGCACCGTACATGTATGCTTCCAAGCGGAAAGATGAATGTGAGATGAAAACATGAATATTAACGCGGTGATTTCACTTGCTCCTTATGTTATATTTAGAGCCTCAGCTTGAACTCTGTTTTAGGAGTTGTACACTTACTGCACTGTATACTTGTCTAACTTATGCACTTTAAACTCCCCTCACATGTAGCGTAGACGTTCATCGTCGACGTTCGCTGCTCTAACTTAGTGACATTACAATAATGTGTATAGTCTGTTCCAAAAGTATCTGAGGAAAATGTATACAAATGGATCTGAAAACGTACCTGTGGATGCCAGATGTGGATGTGATTTGTAGTGCCACTTACAAATTAAGTGCTGTGATTTGATTATTTGCATACTTAAACCAGAAATTCTAATTTTGAATCACCCCGTTAGGCTCCACGCATATCCTTAAGGTAAACCAAACATCATTTTCCTTCAAGCCCCAGTGTATCCTTAAGGTAAACGGCAGACACGCGGATTAAATCTCTATTTTTACTAATCTAAATCCTATAAGGGCTAATATGGTCTGTGGGAAGTTTCACTCTATGTCTTGATGGCTATTCTCGTCAAAAAGACTTAAAATAATCAAAAAATTACATGTAACACCAAAAAATTCTGAAAAATTGCAAAAGTGACGTAAAACGCACGTCAATGTCAAACCGCGGGCCTTTAGTAAATTAACCTTTTGTTTTTGTTCGGCTATTACCGGTTAAAGATATTTTTAATTTGGAAATCTTGGTTTATTTTATAACCATAATTTTTCAAACAATAATTGTTGGAAAAAGTGGTGAGATATAAAGATGAAATCTTCTTTACAGATGAATGTGTTACTAATTCTCTTTAGTTAATGATTGCAGAGGAATTTAACCTGAATAGGAACCTTTACACTTTTACTAGCGCAGCGGCGCGCGGCGGTACGATATTAACCAAAGTTAGATGCGAGGGCAATAAGATATAGATTACGCGCACTAACAATGCAAACAGTTACTACAGACGGTGAGGTAAAGATCCGAATACCTATTAAAGTCACAAAGAAGTAAAATAATCTTTATCTTTATTTTACATTACATTACATTACATTACATTACATATATATATATATATAGTGTATAAAACAAAGTCGCTTCGCGCTGTCTGTCCCTATGTATACTTAGATCTTTAAAACTACGCAACGGATTTTGATGCGGTTTTTTTTAATAGATAGATTGACTAAAGAGGAAGGTTTTTGTGTACAATACACAAAAACCTTGTGGTTTTGTGTAAATTGGCTGAAATATGACGATTATTGTCGAAAATGTCGGAAAAAATCATGCCGACTGGGAGCTTTACTGGCGTGCGCCGCGTAAGCCGTAAGATATACATCAAATTTATGTTTTACAGAATTGTATATCTTTAAAAAGTTCAAAAATAAAGTCCGCGATAGCATGTCTATCTTCTAAGGATGACCTACAGTAACCATTTTTACCTTTCAGAATTTGATAAAAATTTCATTGTTATTTCCGAAGCTATTTTGACGGGTATTTTATTTATCCTTATCCAATAAAATATATTATTTAAATTGGGCATTTAATTTAGATTAAAATATGCCTTGACATCATATCATTAAAATTAATACTTTAAAAGATATCACAGATTCAAAATTACGCGTGACAAAATAATTATGGTTGCCGACAACGCGGGCGCAGCGGTAGGAATCAACGACTTTTCCATGGACATTAGGTATAACTAATCCCGGTAGTACGTACCCGTGGGATATTTTCTTACATCCACGCGGGCGAAGCCGCGGGCAAAAGCTAGTATGTGATAATGTGCAAGCAATCGTTTGACGAACATCTGCTGAAGGACTGATATTGGCAGCGGAAATGAGACGCGTGACGCAATTCCAGCGCTCTTTAACTGATAGACGGTAATTTTGATGAGGGCATTATACCTTTATCACAACTTCGGAATGATTTCTTGGGCAAGATGGTTGTTATCATTTTTCCCTCACGAATTCCTGCGTGATGGAAAAGACGTTGTACGCCTCAAAAATCTTAGTTTTCCAGGATAAATAAACCAGATTACTTTTCTTCTGCATTCTTGTAGCAAAGGGTATAATAAATTATACTCGTAGGTATAATAGGCCCCTGCCAGGGTTGCTAGTTTGTCCGAAAGGGATATCGCGGCCCCAGTACAATAAAAAAAAAATCGTAATTTAATTTTTATGGAAATTTCCGTGGACGAATATGTTACATTTTTTGATCTACTTGTGATACCTAATCTCTTCGACAAACACTCCATACAAACATAATTTTACGTGGTAGAAAAAAATATTAACTGATATTAATAATTTTTCTACCACGTAAAATTGAAATGAGATGTTTTTAAAAAAAAAAACGTACACGCGGGGTTGAACTTTTCGCGGTATACCGTTTAACATACTCCCTTGCCCATACCCTACACGTTAAATGAAAAAATCGCTGTTTTAAATTAATGCAAAGTTAGCCTAAAATTCGGCGTAACTGCCCCGAGCTATAATACGTTTCCGTTTCAGCTCACGTTTACGTTTCGGCTTCTGTTTTCGATTAGTTTTCTCTAATGAGTACTTCTACCATTTGTCACTGCTGCACTGAAACAAATATCCAAATAACAATAACAAATGCCTGAAATTTGGTTTTCTTAAGAAAACGGAGCATTTGATATGGACAGCATTTTTTTATACCGTAATATCAAAACGCCGCTGATACTGTAATTCTTTTGTGACAACCGCCAATTTGCGGTCTTTACATGATGCCATTGCTTCTTTAGGAAACCCAAGTCAAATCAATCAAAATCAAAATCAAAAATGTTTTATTTCATTATAACACGTTGTACATTATACAGTTGGTGGCGTCTCCTTTTAAGCATATAGATGCCTGTGCCAGGAGGCGCCGCTCCTTTATATCTTACTATTAGTGCAACATGTTACTAAACATAAGTTTTTAAATTAATAGTTAATAGTTTTATATTATCTGTAGTCTGTTGTTGTGTGTGTATGTGTGCGTGCGTATGTGCGTGTGTGTGTGTGTGTGTGTGTGTGTGTGTTTTTGTTTTATACGGAAGCGGTTTCACCTTATATTTAATAGAAGATTCTCTACTTCATCATAGCACAACTTGTGTATCCACTTAATCAGCAACGATTTGCATTCTTTAAATGATTTAGTATGTATATCTATTTGTTTATTTATTTTATTATATAAGATAGATGAGCATTTGTCGTACTGATTATTTGCAAATTCTGTTTTTACAAACGGGGTGGAAGCAATATTGTGTTTCCTTCTTCTAGCTAATACATTAGGATCTAAGGATAGGGTTTTATATTTTTTTAATACTATGTGTATAATATATAATTTTCGGACTGATAATAAATTACTTATTTGGTATAGCTCATATGTGGGAAAGGTTCTTTTTTTGAAGTACATTACTTTTATTAACGTCCGTTGCGCTCTTTCTACATCAAGGAAACGTGTTTTACGCGCGCCCCCCCAAATGGAAACACAGTATATAATTACAGATTGAACTAGCGAAATTTACACTTCATTTAAAAGATTTTTTGCTAAGCCACTCCTTGGAACTATGTGTCGTAAAGTTTTAAAAATCCAAATAAATTTTCGTATTCTCGCAGAAATTTGTTCAATTTGAGGATACCAAGACAGGCTTTGGTCCAACATTATACCCAGGTACTTGACGTGGTTAACTTTACTGATGGTTGGACAGTTGCAGTCGTAATCAACCGTCCTCCTACACTCATGTAATTTAATGTTGAAATTACGTTCTGGTTGGACATTTTTATATATTGAGAAGCAGATATAATTAGTTTTGCTCGTGTTTAACGTAAGAAGATTTGTTTTTAGCCATGAAGCCACTTGTAACATACCTTTTTCTGTGTTGGTTTTGGTTTCAGCCCAGGTTGAGCCAGTGAAGACGATTGCGGTGTCGTCGGCATACGAAAATATTTTTGCTGTATTAATTGTCATATTGCACAAGTCGTTTATATATATTAAAAATAGAGTAGGACCCAGAACGCTTCCCTGAGGTACGCCGCATGATACATCAGCGTCCTCACTGACAATATTATCTAGCTTAACCTTCTGTTTTCTATCTGTCAAGTAATCTGTAAATAAAGATAGTTGTGTTCCTCTAATACCAATTTTTCCTAATTTTTGTACAAGGATGGGGATAGAGACCGTGTCGAAGGCCTTTTTTAGGTCTATAAAGACCGATAAACACCTAGTTCCTTTGTCGAGTTCTTTTGTTAGTACTGTAGTTAAAGACGTGATAGCATCTTCCGTAGAAGTACCGCGTCTAAAACCAAACTGAGATGGGGATAAAATGTTGTTGGTTTGAAGATAGCTTAATAATTTGGAATTTAAAAGTTTTTCTAATATTTTTGCTATAACAGGAATAACAGAAATTGGTCTATAGTTATTAACATCGCCCTCTTGCCCACCCTTGTATATGGGGGCTATTATTCAAGGGTGGCCAAGTTTACTGCATAATACGGTCACAAAAATGCATCTACCTTTTGTTCGTAATAAAACAATGGTAAGATTGTAATTTAACAACGCCATACTTACCCCATGTCGTAAACGAGATCATAAGCCATAGGATGAGCCACATCGCCTCGCCTCCTAATATCTACGATCACTAATCCTCGCCGTTATTATAGCAACACCTATATGACCGTTTGTTGTGGTATGCTACGTATGGAACTACATATTAGTATGTACATATTAGGCAGCTATGTAATAAATATAAGCTCACGTACATACATAGGTTTGCAGCCTATGGTGTCCAAGTTCATGAATTACATAATGATTTTCTTGTTGTAACTTTTAACTGTTTGATGTTTTCTATAACTTGGGTACGTCGAAAGCTTTGTTGATGTATTACCTAGCAAATAAAATAGCATTGATTTTCATTAAATTTTGTGAATTAACCTTTCGTATGCCGCCGTAATTACAGAAACAATTAATAAGCCATTGTGTCTCGCGTGGATCCACGTTCGTCATACGAAAGTTTAAGGAAAATTATATTTAATGATAAAGTCAGGGCAATCTTTAAAAAATACAATATGCTTGGATTTTCTCGAATCCCATGGATTTTCCTCAGGCTTTATGGAGTGCTTAATTGTTGCAAAGGGGTCACAATATCACGTCCTGGAAGGAATACGTTGAATTACAAGTCATCCTGTACATATTTGAAATTGCTCGTGTACGAAGCGTTTTATAAAAGGAGCATAGGATCAACTTAATGAACTAATGAAATGATCCTTATTAGTGACTAGGAGCGTAAAAAAGTCATCAAAGGTGAGGTACGGCACTAATTCAATCTCAACCTCGTAAAACGGGACGAAAGAATTTTAACGTAGCGTTGCTCTCTGTGAACTTTTATTTAAAACCCTTTAAAGAAAATATTCGTATTACCTACTTGGAGAGCTGCATTATTTTGTGCTAAGAATCTTTTCCTGATCGGTATGATATCAGTTGATTAAATTGATTCCATTAATATTTCCACTTGACTTGCTAGCTTTCTCAGATTTTCCTTAGATTCACTCTCAAGATAAAAGACTATTGAGACAAAGTGTTATTTTTAAAGGTTTAGGGTTAGATTGATTTCTGAATATTGAAGCCAGACGTTATATGAATAAATTACGATAACGTTTTCTTAGTATTTCTTAGTTAGAGAGAATCCATTTATCAGCTAAACGTATTACGCGTCATGTTCGTGAACGGGCGCCGTCAGTTGTGATTGGTTATCTCTTATCTGCCATGGCTTATTTTTAATCTTATATTTTGAATTGTTTTGATTATTTTTTGTACATTGTTCTCACATATAGAAGCAACAAGAATAATGTACCCAAGATTTTGTAATTTCCTATATTTTAAAGAGTGTCCTTGGAGTTTCTTGGCCGTTCTTCTCCATAAAGATCTACGTTTTGGAATGGGCAACTAGCTTCAACTTTTTGAGTAACTGACGCGACTATTTGACAATTCAAACGTGCCTGTAAATGGTTTAATTGAAATAAATGCTTTGAGTATGAGTTTGATTATATTAAAATTCACGGGTGACTAGTCATTTCACCAAAACTTAATTTACAAATTTTCATTTGACTAGTAACGATTGACAAAAATATGATTTGTAATTTCATCAATACACAATAACAACTTTGCCAAATAATTCAATTAAGAAAATCATTATCATTCATCACATTTTTTTTAATAACTTTATATTTGACAAATTATTCATTTTTTATTAATGTTATCTGATAAACCAACGTTTGGAATAAAAACGTTTTACATATTGAATTACGCAATTTCCTAAAAATGAAACTCATTAAATAAGCAAAAGGGTAATTTTAATATATAAACCATAAAAATTAAAAAAATGCCAGAAACGACTTATGCTAACAGAAAAATATATATAATTTTAGTAGGCTACGCGGAACCAAACTAGTTAGATTAGGTTAAATATTTTTACTCTAGAAAAAGGTTACGTTAGGTTAGGTTTGTGACCCCTACGCCAAAAACGACTAGAATATATAGTTTTTTTTTTTTTTTGTAGGTTTAATTAACTTCAGACCCAAATGGAAATTTCAAACATGATCCCTTTGTGACTGGTTTAGAAAATTTATTATAAAATTATATTTAGTATAAACGGGATTTTTCCAAAAGAATCACAACATTAAATGAAAAATGTATAAATGATTAAATATCATGCGAAACATTTGTAAAGAGAAGTATTTGCTAAATTAATGTTTGTAAAACGAGTGTTTATAAAATAAAATATTTGCGAAATAAGTTGTTTGTAAAATAAATAGTATACGAAACGTTGGTTGTAAACTAAAAATTTGACAATGGAGTTTTAGTGAAACATTAGTGAACCATATTCACGTCAGACATTCGTCTGACGTGAATTGTTGTAATCAAAATACAGAGAAAACTCGTACAGCGAAGCTCAAAGAAGCGGACGGAAGATCGCAAATAGAACGGTTAGATCTAAAAACCCGAGATTCACTTGTTATTTTAATGTAATCCTGGTGTCAACAATCATCTGGCGCTTAGAGATTTTAAAGGTCGTCGCTTGAGGAAACCGCTAAGCGGCCAAGAGAACGTCACGAACAGCTGAGCACCAAGCCCCGGCCGCAGGTGGGCCGGCACTTATATTTAGCCAATGAGTCGTTGTGCGTTCATTGTCACCAACACGAGCCAAGGCCCAACTCCAAATTGTTGGCCCATCCGACACACCACACACTAAATTAGCGTTACACAATTTTGGCATTAAGCGTCATGATAATTGTTATTCCTTTTTTTTCGGTCGTCGAAAGTGTTCGGAATTTTTCGACGACGTAATAATCTTATGATTTCTGGTGCAGTCATTTTGTAAGTTATTGTACTCGTATTGTTTTATTTCTACACTGTCTGTTGCACTGCGCCTATTTCTGGTCTCGTTACTGTTAGATGGCTGGGTAATAAAATAATGATTTCTAATAAACACCATACGTACCACCAATTATTCATTGCAATGGGCTCTGTGCGAGCAAGTTTATGATGAATAATAAAAAACATATAAAAATATATATAAACCTGAAACAAAATTGATAAACCATTAAAATAGGTGTCACACCAGAACTAAATGAAAGTTTAATAGTGTATTAAATTGACACACAACAAAACATTAATTCCATATTATCCTTGATCAAACTAGGTGTTTATTTTGTTAATTATTATTATTTATATATTTCTTTAATACTTAATCTATATTACAGTTGGATTTAGCCATACAACGAAAACCTCTCAGGGTTTATCTATGTTGTGGCGAGCCGTTCATTGAAATTTTACATAAATGTTAATTACATACTACAATGATACCTTTATAACATTTGAAATTATGGATACTACAAAATAATTATTCTAAAGACAAATCATAAAGAATGTAGGGACTTTTACGAAAAAACATGACTTCAATTAAATTTAAAGACGAAGCTGGCTTCTAGATGCCGAATTGCCGAAAAGTCATGATGTTAATATGTCACGTGAAATGTAAAAATATCGAATGTGCTCATCTTTTTGTACTTCTGAGTAGTTATAATTAGCCGTTTGAGTAAACTTTACTATATTTACCAAACTTTTGTTAGTCACAACATCATATAAACTTTCATGCTACTTTCCCTGCGACCTTGGTGGCTATTATTATGTCATTTTTTTGACGAAACGATTTAGCAAAATAATCGTATTTTGCTAAATCATTTCGTCATGACACGACGAAATAAGAGTAGGAAAAATTTACGAAAAAGCAACAAACACGTCTCAGTTACATGATAAACTTAACTAAGTACCTACCTACTTTAGAACAGGCGCTGTGGGAAAGTATGTTAAGAAACACCGCAGACGATCCATCACAAATTACTGAAAATTGGCTATACGTGATCTAAGTTTCTAAAACCGTGAGTGTATTGAAACATGACGTTATATGTATAACAACTCATACACAACAAAAAAAAAACCGGGAAAGTATTTATCCCAAGAACAAACTTAACTTTGTAGTTGAAAAAATATTCTTCCATATATCGACGTCACGGTCAATTCTCTAACTGCAAATGTAAGTTTGTAAATACTTTTTTTTTTGTGTTACCACAACAGATTATTGATAACCGGACTTTTTCCTTTACCTGTGCTGTGAGACCTTGCTTCTTCCTAAATTTCATGATTCTAGGTCAACGGGAAGTGCCCTATAGGTTTTGATTTATTTGCGAGTAGCAAAATATGTCGCATAGATGGCCGTTTTTATTGCGTTCACGTAGAAGCTTTATTTTTCTTAGAGCTCCAAAAGTCTACGCATTTGATATTAATTTCAACTTTATACCTCCACGTGTTCTTGAGAAAAAGGGTCTTGACAGACTGACAGAAGTACGGACAACGAACTGATCTTAAAAGGGTTCCGTCTTTGCGTTTTGAGGTACGGAACCCTAAAAACATTGAAATAAAGGATTATTGAGTCCAACAAAACGTCATCGCAATAATCCGTTTTCGATTATCCGGTCTCCAAAAAGAATATCGTCTACAATTTTCCTTATACTTGTTTATCTATAAATCGAGTTGTTCTTCTAAACTACGCAACGGATTTTGATGCGGTTTTTACCATAATATAGATAATTTTGTCTGGAAGGTTTATGTTTTTAATACATTTATGGTTGGGAAGATTGTAAACAGACTCGCAGGCTCTTTCGAACGAAGTATAAGTAACACTTCGTGCTAATACCGCCAAGCAATGTTAAATACAGTAAGCATTGTTTATACATTTAGGTATATTAAACTTATTTATAATAAATAAATCTCGATGTTTTGTCAAGTCGTAAAAACCGTGCGCAGGGGCGTGTCGCTAGTACCTACAACATAGGTACACATTATGATACATTATGATGAATGACCGACATTGTTGTGTGTCTCTGCAACACTGTCGTCTTTACAGCTTGGCGGTATTAGCACGAAGTGTTTATATACTTCGTTCGAAGAGCCTGCGGGTCTGTTTACAATCTTTGCAACCATAAATTGGTCATCGATGTAGTTCTTGGCACTACGAAGTCCATAATCTAAAAGATATGATTATTAGGTTACTAATACTCAATTATATTGCATCTCCTTTTTCCGTTATGACCAAGAATTTCCTATTATAATCTGTCATTTTAACATAACATAGCATTATAGCATTGGAAGGGATTCTACAAGGTGGACCGATGACCTAGTGAAGGCTGCAGGAATCCGCTGGATGCTAGAAGCACAGAACCGGTTGAAGTAGCGGTGCTTGGGGGAGGCCTATGACCAGCAGTGGACGGCTTTCGGCCGAAATGATGATGGTTGTATACGAGTATTATGCCTTCTTCTCTTGAAGGGTAGCAGCAGGGATGCACCAACATTTCGTCAGTTATTTTATGTGTTCTATATTATAGGAGGGCGGAACTTTTGTCATAAATAGGGCACAAATCCAGGTTACAGACATCTACTGAGATTTTCTGATGGAAAAATCTTTAACACACAGCAAAAAAAGGTGGTTTTATTATTTCTTCTAATATTATTAATGTTTA
Source organism: Agrochola macilenta (assembly GCA_916701695.1). Classification (NCBI taxonomy): domain Eukaryota; kingdom Metazoa; phylum Arthropoda; class Insecta; order Lepidoptera; family Noctuidae; genus Agrochola; species Agrochola macilenta. The sequence goes on from OU753558.1 coordinate 14,339,425, forward strand.
AGAAAATGTTTTTTATAAATAGGAAAAGGATAACAAAAGTGAACTTATATTTAATTTAATTTTACTTAGAAACATGGATTTTTTTAATGTAGTGTTTGTAAACAAAATGTACACACGCACTTGTCTTTCGGAAAGAAAAAAGTGCTACGAGTGTTTCTTACTTATCAATTTAATACTTTTTGTGAATATTTTACTATAAAAATAAAATAAAAATGTTTTTGAATGGTAATATTGTTTTAGTATTAATATGGACGCTATACTATTGCAGGTTAACGGGAACGCCTTTCGATAATTAACATATTTTAGACAATTTCTTTAGACTTGGGTTCAACGTCGGTGACGCTGAGTTCCGCAAAGCGGCGTCAATTCAATCAAGAGGAATCTAATATACTATCTAAATCAATCAAAGTCATCTCCAGTAAGAGCGGTTAATCACAGTACACTATAAACTTAAATGGGACAGGTCAACGTACTAGTTTTGTTAGTTTGTAAATGTTAGACTGGGTCCAGGTTTTGTTGATGCACACAATAAACTACCACATCTTACTTCTCGATTTAGTAAAAGTTAGCCATGTTAGCTGTCAACCGCTTCACTTCGGTGAAAAAGTGGTCAATATGAGTCTATCTTATTAAAAACGTAGGTAAGTCGCAAGGATGGAGGCAAAGTCTTCCTGACTGCCTAGCTTGGGGATTATACGTAGGTGTTTTTTTTGTTTTGAGTGGGAAATCATCAAATAACTTCTCCCGCTCTGTGCGGAGCGGGAGGGCGTGTCACACTTTTACTGACTAAAATCCACCCGTGTTACTTCCGTTGCCTGTGTGCCGGGGCCGCTATATCCCTTTCGGACAAATTCGCAACCCTGGCAGGCATTGGCCCTAACGGACCCCGTCAGTTGGTGCTGACCTGTTTTTGAGGCGCGCCTGGAACACAACGCACCATCGACCCGGGCCTGGTCCTTATCGGACGGCTAGCTACCCATCGCTTACCATCCAGAAGCCCGCGCCTACGGTGGCCGGAAATCGGCTTGCGACCCCCGACGCCCGGGGCCTTTCCTGCGGAGACTAGGGGCGCAATCCGATCCAGCCTGTCCCTTGCTGTCCTCCACCAACGACGCCCTAAGCCGAGGCCCGTACCCCACAGGGGGTTCCCCGGACACCCCCTGCCTTAGCGTGTAGTCGTGTTGTACGTTTTATGCCCTGCTTGGAGGCCTTAATTTATTGAGGCACCCACAGGAAAGCCCGGTTAAGCAGCCGACAACCTCCGAGGTTGACCTGTTATTCATAAAAATAAAAATAAACAATGGGCTACAGTCCGATTCTAGTGAGCGTTCCCTCCATACCTCTATTTGTGACACGAATCACGCCTGAATCACATTATCAGAAATTTTGTTGTTAATTATTACTTTGAATGATTTTGTTGAAATTAAATTAATTTTGCGTAAAATATAGATTTTCTTTTAAATAATGGCTGATGAAAACCTGCAAGGCCACGTGGACCTTATAAAAAGCAGGTCTCCTTCAACAATACTTCAATCAAGCCACTCTCCCGCCGAAATATATTTTTAAAGAGACCACAGATTCGTCGTCTCTAAATTTATTTCGGTCAGCCGCCGATAATAATGAGGTAATGGAACAATATAAAAATTACGCGCGAGATTTTGCACATGACGATACTCTCTTTGTTCAATTATTTCTAGATGGATTAGAAATTGTGACACTTTTATTTACATTTGGTTTGTCTTACAATTAACTTATTGAACAAACATTAACGAATACTTGGAGGCCGTAGGCAGCCTTGTAGGTAGTTCTAATCTTATAACAAGTACCTAGGGACTTTGTTTTTGTCTAGTGAAATATAGCTTTACTGTTTTCGTTAAGGTACAGATTGATTTCTGTATATTGTTTGTGAATCTTTAGATGTCTTTTGCAAGTAATTGAAACGATTATTTCTTCTCCTTTTACATCATTCCCATCTAGTGTATATTTGTATAAGTTTGATTTGATTTACAAGTGTCTGTGCCCACCTATTTATATTATTGTGACTTCTCTGAACTCCATTATTATTTGAGAATATTATCAATATTTATAAATACCATATTGGTTGGTTAATTTTCATAAATGTACGTCCTAGCAAGCGGCAAGCGTAATGTGGGTCGCCCCCCATTTAGATGGACCGACGACCATAAAAAGGTGATTGGGAAAGCCTGGATGCGGAAGGTGCAGGACAGGGTGCCTGGGAGAGGCATATGTCCAGCAGTGGACTGCGATAGGCTTAGTTGATTGATTGTCTTCGCAATTTGTAATGATCATTTTCAAACAGGTATTCCTGTTTATGTTGTGTATTGTTGTTTTTTTATATTGTATTCAGAAGTATATAAGCTTACAGGAACAATCAAAATTAGGTCGTTTTAACTAGGCTAAAACCAAAGCTACAAAGTTTTCGATTTTCAAAACGATAAAGGCGAATGAGTTAATGAAACAGTCGCACCTGCCTGTTTATACTAACTTCCATCGTAATTAAGTTCGTAACAAAACAGTAACGAGGTGTCGAGGTCGTTTGAGATAATTCATAACTTCAGGTGAATGAGAATGCCGCAACAATCGGTCATTACACGTTATTGCAGCACATAATGTTGCCAGCAGTAAATAAACTCGTTTAAGGGTGCACTAGTCGCCGGCTTGAACTCGTTGGCGGGCGTGATTAATATGCATGTTAATTAGTCAAATTATTTATTTAATTAGTTTTATTTATTTATAACATAACATAACATTACGCCTTGTTTTTTCGAAGGGTTGGGCAGAGGTGTACCTATAGAACATCTCTGCCCAACCCTCTGCCTCTCCCCTTGTGTAGTAGTATAGTATTCATTTATTTATTTAGTGAAATAGACGATGATTTATAACGAAAACGAGCGCGTAAAATTTCATGAACAGACATTTGGGCGTATAGATATTATGGAAAATCTGCTGGATTTATTTACTCGAAAAATTATTTGAACTTTTGAATAAATTATTCATCTCTGTACGGTTTCTATTTTGCAATTGTTTTACTACATAAGTTATTTATTTACGCCCAAAGACGAGTTAAAATTAATAGTAGTGTTGAAATATGGAAGTTTCGACGCTCATAACTTCTAAACCAATTTTTTTTCCAATTCTGCTTCCCCATACAGGGCTAGATAATGACAAGACAAATTGATATAATTTTTTGTTTTGAACGTACACCATCAAACAGTAATCATACATACTACGTTTGTATCGAAGAATGACCGACTAGCGAACCCTTAATACAAACATCTAACTAATAATAATAAAAAAATATAAAAATATATTATATATAAACTAATATATTATAATACTAATATAATAATATAATAATAATAATAATAAGACAGTTTGAGTCCACTTTGGTTCTGCTTAGCCCTGAATCCTCTAAGCACACTGCTAGAGGATTCAGGTCTAGGCTATCGGTTAAGGAGAGGTGGTCAGGTCATATCTCACCTCCTCTACATGGATGACTTGAAACTCTTTGCCCCCAACAAATTGCGACTGATGGAGCTACTGAAGGTAACTGAAACATTCAGTAGCGCCATCAGGATGGAATTTGGTGTGGACAAATGTGCAGTCATGCATGTAAAGCGAGGGGAGATTATGGAATCCGAGGGAACTCAACTCTCGGACTCCATACACCTTAGATCCCTCTCCTCAGCCGAAAGCTATAAATATTTGGGTATGTCGGAAGCGTTAGGCATCAACGTTGCTGACATGAAGCAATCGTTGAAGGAGCGCTTCTTTGGTCGCCTGAAGAAGGTTTTAATTAGCCTTCTTTCGGGCGGAAACAAGGTGCGCGCCTACAACGGTTGGGTCATGCCGGTTTTGATGTACTCTTTCGGCATACTCAAATGGACTCAGACCGAACTCGACGCCCTGGACAGAAGGGTCCGTACACTCCTGACCGCAAACCGGATGCATCACCCACGTTCATCGGTGATGAGACTGTACATCCCGCGGAAGTGCGGGGGTCGAGGCTTTTTAAACGCTAAGACCCTCCACAACCGCGAGGTATGCAGCCTCAGGGATTATTTTTTTAAAGCCGAAGTGGGTATGCACCGGGATGTGGTCGCAGTGGACAAGGGACTCACCCCGCTCTCCATGGCTAAAGAGAACTGGCGCAAACCTGTAATACTTACTACAGATGACCGCAAGGAGGTATGGCAGAGCAAGGAGCTTCACGGGCGCTACTATCGGGCTCTTCATGAGCCTGGTGTAGATTTCTTAGCGTCCGTATCCTGGCTACGTTTCGGTGACCTTTTCGGGGAAACTGAAGGTTTTGTCTGTGCAATTATGGACGAAGTTATCTTGACGAATAACTATCGGAGACATATTATGAAGGACGGGACGGTTGACGTGTGTCGGGCATGCCATCGTCCGGGTGAGTCCATCAGACATATTATCTCTGGTTGTTCGCGTCTAGCTAACGGCGAGTACTTACACAGGCATAACCAAGTGGCCAGGATTATTCACCAGCAACTTGCTTTGAAATATAAACTTGTTGACTCTGAGGTACCGTATTACAAGTATGTGCCCGACCCAGTTCTCGAAAATGACCATGTCACGTTGTACTGGGATCGGTCTATCATTACTGACAGGACTATTGTAGCCAATAAGCCTGATATAGTGGTGATAGACCGATTAGCGCGCCGCGCAATGATAGTCGATGTTACCATCCCGCATGACGGGAACCTCGTGAAAGCTGAGAAAGAGAAACAAATTAAATATCTCGACTTAGCACACGAGGTTGTCGACATGTGGGATGTGACCTCGGCTATCATTGTGCCGATTGTCGTAACGGCCAATGGCCTGATTGCGGAAAGCCTCGACCAACATCTCTCGAGGCTGTCGTTAGGCGGTTGGATCAAGGGCCTGATTCAGAAGGCAGTACTACTCGATACGGCTCGCATTGTGAGGAGGTTCCTGTCTCTGCAGCCCTAACCACCGGTAGCTTGGACTCTGCTCCCGACACCGGCGGACATCTATTTTTTATATTTTTAAATGTTTTTTTTATATCGTTTTTTAAGAAATATTTAAAAATGTAAATAAATAAGAAGACAAAACAAATAAACGAAATAATAATAATATATAATACTAATATAATATATTATATAAAATAATAAAAACACTAAACAACATCTACTGAATTGAATCGATAGCCTTTGATAATAATGTAAATTATGTACGTTTTTGCAAATTGAAATGAACAATGAACTTTGTCAGTTGGGTTGGGGCCCAATGCACTATTGTCGTGAATCAAGTTCAAGTCCTAATGTAAATACTTTACCCTAATGTTTTTTGGAATAAATTAAGATAGGTTCAAGGATCGATAGTGTTAAACAATTTCCTTTCCCACATATCAAGCGCTTGTCACCTCTTAGAACTGTTATTGCCATTCAAAATGTTGGCAATGACCTAGACGGGAAAAAAAAAGGTGCAAATTAAAATTTACTTTAAGGTGCTTAACATATTTCTTCCTTGACTGTATCTACTCAAATAAAAATTCTTAAAGCATGTGAGTAAAATAAGCTGGTTTGAAGAGTCTTACAAGATTATAAGGTTGATAGCAGCTCAGTAAACGGGCAAACCGAACATAAATCACGTTTCCTGACGTAGCTTACCTACAGCACGTTCAAGTTTTCCATTTTTTATGCTAAACCAACCGACATTGTCAAAAAATACAGTAAAACTTGTATTTTTAGCCACGAACCCTCTCGATTTCTTTCCTATTTCTCAGCAATCCTCATAGAAATGGTGTTATTACTGAACAAATTGTATCTTTTGAACTCAACCTGTAGATGAACCAAGGTTAAAAAGTAAAATTGTCTTTTAAAGTAATTAGAGAAAGTACTTTCTTCTAAAAGGCTGACAGAAACAATTAAAAATTACTGAGTCTTTGGTTAAGAAAGAAATTAAAAAGCTATTCTATCCAACCTTACTTGGAGACGACAATCAATGCCTTCTAACAAAACACTGTTTTATTCAGCTTTAGTGAGCTTTGTAGCTAGATTTATTATTTACACTAGACGAGAATATAATATTAATAATTCCAGCCTATTACTGTCCCACTGCAGGGCAAAGGCCTCTTCTCATACAGAGAAGGCACGAGCATTGATCACCACGCTTGCTCAAGACGGGTTGGTGATTTCAGACTTATCCTACTAAAATATATATAAATATATATCCTACTAATATTGCAAATGTGAAAGTTTGTATGTTTGAATGATTGTTACTCAATCACGGAAAAACGGCTTCACGGATTTTAACGGAATTTGGCACACAGATAGTTTATAATCTGGATTAACATATAAGATACTTTTTACCGCGGTAGTACGTTCCCGTGGGATAATTTCCGACCTCCACGCAGGTGAAGCCTCGGGTGAAAGCTCGTAGTATTAACTATAGAGTCCAGGTTTCCTCACGATGTTTTCCTTCACCGATATCAGTAATATCCAAGATAAACTCAGAAAGTACATTTATGAATTGAAAAAGTTACATTGATTCTTGCCTGGATTTGAACCCATATCAACCTCGTGCATGAGAGACGAGACCTAACTCACAGTTCCATCACGGCATTTTTAGATGAAAATATTAAAAGATAAATAACTTTTCTTCTTTCTTTTATTTTCGTGTGGTTAGTGACTAACCTGGTGTTAGAGTTTTTATGCCGCCCATGGGCCTATGACTTGGCTTCACATGCCGTCAAAAAATATCACTCAGGCATGCCGGTTTCCTCACGATGTTTTCCTTCACCGTTTTTGAAGCAATTGATGATTATACAATACGCACATGAATCCGAAAAGTCAGAGCTGCGTGCCTTGGGTTCGTACTCGAGACCTATGAATTGGCAGTCTGTCGGTCACACCACTAGGCTATCACTGCTACAAATAGATTTTAAAAGTGACTAATAGTTTATAGAAAGATCGATTGCTTACTCATCAATTTTAATAAAATATATTGTCAGGACATAAAATTATGATAGCGTTAAAGAGGCTTGATTACATACTCGATCATCATTACGCTCTGGCAAAAGCTTATTACCGAATAGTGGACTTTCCGGTAAACCACTAACGTCAATACTATAATCCGTATTTTCTTAATAATTGTGACCAATAATTAATTTGGTTAAAATAAAAATAATGTAAATCTCGGTCAATATAATTTCCACACCTGTATTTTCATTTAAATAACACTATTTTGCAAAAAAATCAGACAAATACTTTTCCTTTTCATGAAAGCTTCGCTTCTCAAATTATATCTTTGTACAGCTCCTTCAGCAACAGCATTACGTAATAACATGTCAACGTTTTCATGTATATTTCTGTAAAGTGAAAAATGCAATATATAGCGAGAATAGGACGCGATCTCGTGGAGATCTCGTGATATGGACGCATCTCCTCATGTCCTCGATTCGCAAGTAATATTATTAAATTTAGAGGGTTCGTTTAGTGTTCCACAGCACGCGATCCCCCCATTTTAAACCCGGTCCTCAGCTTAAGTGCCACTGTTTATATATTCGGACACTTGTTTACACTTCACTAAATGTAAGAAGAATAAGGCTTACGGTTCTTATTTATGTGTATTTAAATACTCGTGAACAAAGTTCCCTTTCAGGTGTAAATAAAAACTTTGGAATCTCGGCTTTTGAAATGTTGTCGTGGTTAGAAGATTTACAGAACCACTTTTTGAGCAACAAGCAAGACACTTTGTTACATACATTTTGTTGTATGATACAACGTAACTTTTTCTAATATGTAGGTACACTTTACTTTACTTGCTTCATATTTTTGCCTCGGAAAGCTCGTTAAGCCGTTGGTCCCGGCTGTCATTCTTAGAACTTTGACAGTCTTTACGAGTAAGCAGTCGCTCCTTGTAACATACTGGTATTCAGTTGCATCCGGTTAGACTGGAAGCTGACCCCTTGTTGGGAAAACGGATAGGTATAGTTCGATTCAAACTTAATGGCGGCTCGGTAGTTAGCCACTCGCTGCGCAGTACCGCACCAATTTTATTTTTGTTTTTAGCTTGGGAATTTATCAAATAACTTCTCCCGCTCTGGGCAGAGCGGGAGGGCGTGTCAGACTCTTACTGACTTAAACCCACCCGTGTTCCTTCAGTTGCATGTACGTTGCCAGGGGCCACGGTATCACTTTCGGACTTTCCCGCGACCTCAGCAGGCATTGGTCGCAGACCCCTTCTGTTGTGCTGACATTTCTTTGAGGCGCGCGTGGAACATAACGTGCCGTCGACCTGGGCCTGGTCCTTATCGGACGGCGAGCTACCCATTGCTCACCGTCCGCAAGCCCGCGCCTACGGTGGCCGGGAATCGGCCTGCGATTCCCGACGCCCAGGGCATCTCCTGCGGCGGCTAGAGGCGTGAGTGCGCGAAATTTGCCTAGTACCACACCCCTCACCCCGCTGACACATGAATTCGTTACTGCGCAGCGAGTCACCTCATGTTCCGAGCCGCCATTAAGTTTGAATCGGGCTGTAGCTTGATTGAAATAATCGAAGTAAAAAACATTAGGTTAGTGGAACCATAGCCTTTTTAGTGACTGCAAGGCAGAATGTTAAAGAGTTACTAAATGCTTCACATCTGTCTGCCGGGGCGGAGCAAGTTAACGGTCTATAAAATATTTTATTGTTCAACGTGTGCTGTTCTTATATTGCCTTCTAATGGCGAATGTGATATTTACTTCACAAGTCATATATGCCAAGCTTTTAACAATCATGGTTCGTTTGCTCATAGCAATTATGCAGCTTTGTGTTGAGGTACATTTTATTTATCTTTCAAACTATTTAATATAGTTTCGTGCAAATTAATTTGAAAACAGAAAACGTTTTAAATTATATTTAATTTAGAATAGGTAAGTTTATTTCAATTAGAAATTAAATATGAATACTCTGTAAAGTTGGAGCGTGTTCAAAGGTTTGTATGTGCTTAATAAAAACTAGTACGAGAAGTAACACACCACAAGTTCTAAATTTCTCTCTCATTTCTCACGTTGTAATATTTCACAAACATACCTACCTTATTATTTTCACATACGATACGATTTTATCTGATTTGAATATTCACGAGGTTTTATGAAACATATTTTAATGGTTTATTTTATTTTTAGAACACAAAAAGTAGAACCTTAATATTGTTTTTAATTACAGACAAATAACAAGAGAAGGAAAACAAAGACCCCTTATAAATACAGCATGAAAGCATCGTGTAGGTGTACTACAAATAAAACATTATTTTGACCTTAAAATATGATGCTAATAAATCTGGCTAGGGTAACGGAATCTTTGTCAACAATGGCGTGGATGGTATCGTTCGCACTCACTTTGCACCATTATCGTTTAAATATTGTTGTGTTTCGTATATTTTAGCATTAATTAATGTTTTGGTTTGCTTTTCCCAGTTTGTTTACATTAATATTTTAATACGTCACGACTTGAAGATATAAAGAGCGTTTGGCAAACACTCTCTCCTTTGAAACATATAAGATATTACTTAAAAATAGAGATATCAAATGATTTTCTACAAAAATAAACACTAATAACACTCAAATATAAATAGAGCACCATATGGGTATTATTTGGTTAGGTAATTTGCTATGAAAAACGTGAAAATGAAAAACGAAAATGTAAAAAGGCTTTGTTAAAGAAACTTTAACCCTCGCCTCGTGTTTTTCTTATTCTTCTATTCAGAAAAAAGGGGTAAAATAAACCTTCCGTGTCGAACACGCTGACCACCTTTTCGTAATTTCTTATTAATGAGTGGTACGCGTGCCGTGGAATTATTAATCCGGGACGCATGCGGGCCAGATCAGCGACGCGCGACCGTGCGGCCCGCCGCCGCCACCGGTTCACGCCCGCCAGGAACACGGCACCACACGACCGTGTAGAATGTCACTTGAGTATTCACACATTTCACTCAACTTTTAATGTATACCTTTAGTTGAATTTGTTTTAGAAGTTTCAATAAGGTTCCTTTGTTCAAAGTTAGGCGGTCAATTGTTTTCACAGTCCCTTGTTTTGCGATTGGCAAGTGAATACAATCAAAACTTACTCTTTCATAATAAGGTGCCAGCATCCAAAGTGCCCATAAATCTGAAGGGAATGTGATGCGGAGGAATGAGGAAAATATCGTGAGGAAAGTTTTGAGTATGATTAGCGATGACTATTAAGAGAAGGGGAAGACCAAAGAAACGATGGATGGACTGTGTGAAAGGTGATATGGCTAGAAAAGTGGTTAATTTATTATTATTATTCATTTATTAATTCGAGTTACAATGACTCATACAATATTTAATACAACACACATACACCAAACAATACGTTACAATACAATACAAAAACAAAAACACAGTACACTAACACATTAATGGCCGACGACTGTAGGTGACGTGCAAGTCACTGCAGCGTCGTAAGTAAGGACAGTCGAGCCTGTCAGCTATCATCATCAGCACGCTGTTGGGGCTGCCGCGCACCCTGCGCACCAGAGACGCGCACCTCTTACGCATCGTAATACCGCGATGACGAATGATAGAGAAGTATGGAAGAAAGGGACATGATGCACCGACCACAAATGAATTGGGTTATGACCAGGAAAATGACGATGAAATCTAAAGTGCCTAAAACGTTTTCTTTAAACTGGGCCCGGCGACATTTTTCAAAAGAACTTTGACCCAATAACCGAGAGACATAATTACCTATTCAAAGCTTCTAAAGCAATTTAAAATTTTGTCCCAGTTGTGTTTAACTTTGTTATTTTTGTAATCGGTGTTTAAATTGGTATAGATAGCTAATATCAAAATATCAAACGGGATGACATATTTTTCGGTACGGCGTGTGCGATCGACGTGCTCTTGGCACGCTTTTTCTTGCTCATAAAACATCAAAGTTCTCGATAAATGAGTTTTATATTGTATTTAATAGATGTACGGCTGCTAATTAAATTTCTCATACATAAACATATCCTGCACGCGGGTAATTCTTGCTATAAACGTTGCTTAGGGCACATTATGGCCTTCCGTCATCATTTCATATAGACAAACATTAAGCGGTAATTTTCTTAGTGCCGTGTTTTTTTTTTAAACCGTATAAAACAGAAAATTAATTTTATACATTTAACAAAAACTATGCCGGATATTGTTATAAATTTGGTATTCTTCACCGTGAAAAAAAACGACCGACAGACCCATGTTAAATCAGAAAAAATAAAATCTAAACGGTTCTCTTTGATGTTGTTTTTTAAATCCACGGAGACATATCCCATTAATAACAACCAAATAATAAAATTTTGTGTAATATTTTAGGAACATAGTTCTTACCACACCTACGAAAACAATATGCCAATATAATTTATTAAATAGATAAAAGAATTTTCAGTTGTCAGTTGATAAAAAAAGATTAGCTCCTGATCTACTCCAACTCCATTACTTTATAAATCGATCGAAAACAACACTTTGACAACACTTTGATCCCTTTTTTAGCAAAGTTAAAAAGGGCCATTCTCGAGAACATTGCCTTTCTCATCATATCCATGTATGTACCGCACCGGACAAAGTAAACTCACTGACGAAATGTTATCCTGCCATGCGTAATTGTCAAAAAAGATATCCTTTTGAACATTTATATGCATCGTCATGTTTAAGTACAATTGCTTACTGTCCACAATTGGATTCTGTTGGTTTAATAAAAACATAAAATTGACGGGATGTTTTCGACTTCTCCCTTTATGAATTTATATGCTCAGTGTATTTTACAATGTTATTGGCCCCAAGCATTGTTTGGCAAATATTGGCTCACATATCAGCACCCAAGAGTCAAAGCTTATTGGTTAGTATCCCATAAATAATTAATCTTTACATCAACTCCATTGAGGTGGTCACCATCAATGAAATATGTTGATTAGTCAACCGGTCCATAACGCTTGACTTTAGTAATATATTCATAGATTCTGTTGAAAGTACCTATAGAGGAATAAGTAATCATGGCATGGAATACAACGTAGGTGTCAATTAATATGTTCTAAAGGAAAGCACGTTATCTCTGCTACCGCTAACCGCGAAGCCGCAACGTCGAACGATTCAAGGCGAACTTTACCTTAACCGCATTTGAAATACCTGTTAATTTTAGTGTCGGCGATTAGAAGACCTATACCACCAAGAGTTGCTGGTTTTGTAGCCCTATTGATATTACATCTTCGCGTATTTATATTCAAAAACCTATAAATGATAGTCAGCCAAAACAGATGGATTGATTTATTATGTTAGGAATGTGACAGGGTCCTATTCATAGAATCGATTAGTCCAACAACAGCTTAATCGAATACTTTGAGTAGTCGGAATTCCTAGCGTCTATAATTTAAATTGTCGATCGAATCTGTTTGTTTAGTGTGTTATTACATATTAGACAGCGCACACGTATAATCTCCCCGTTTACATTAAGGAATGCGACACTTTCTATTTAAAGAATCGATTATTTAATGGTTTCGGATCATAATTGCTCATGCTTTCTCGATTCATTTACCTACAAACGCTTCTGTCTGAGGATTCTTAGAATCCGTAGTCGAGGTTCCTCTGGCACAGATAGATAATGAGTTGCCAAAATAGCGGGAAGATCACGATGCGTATGAATATGACACACATTTTGTTAGACGGCCAAGAACGGCCCAAATGTCGGTCAAGTTTGATACAAGTTTAATCGGTGTACTGTGCTGTGAATATTATAATTTTAACAGCATTATGAATACGTGTCGTCATACCTTTTTTTTTGTTGTTGGGAAATCATCAAATGACTTCTCCCGCTCTGGGCAGAGCGAGAGGGCGTGTCAGACTTTTACTGACTAAAACCCACCCGTGTTCCTTCCGTTGCCTGTGTGCCGGGGCCGCGATATCCCTTTCGGACAAACCCGCAACCCCAGCAGGCGTTGGTCCTTACGGACCCCGTCAGTTGGTGCTGACATCCGTTTGAGGCGCGCGTGGAACACAACGCGCCGTCGACCCGGGCCTGGTCCTTATCGGACGGCGAGCTGCCCATTGCTCACCGTCCGCAAGCCCGCGCCTACGGTGGCCGGAAGTCGGCTCGCGACTCCCGACGCCCGGGGCGTCTCCTGCGGGTGTCGTCATACCTAAGGTGTAACAACTTACGCAAGTCCGATCAGTGTCGCTTAACTCTGTTTATTTATTAATTATTTATTTATGTACACATAAAACACTTAACAGAGAAAAAAGGGAAGAAGAGGGAGGAAAAGAGCACAAAGGTAGTTGATTTAATTTAATCCACCATGACTAAATTTATTGAACCAAAATGCAATAAAATGTTTCCGTGTATTTTACAAAGCTATTTGTAAATACAGATGCAAAGGTGTGTGAACACCGTATAATGGATGAATATCAGATTATATGCGTGGTATTTGTTCCGGGAAATATACAAATTACACTAACTAAAGCAACCAGTAAACCAAAACCACTAACATTATGGTAAAAGCATTATTATTTAGTATTCTGCGGTAACAAGTAACTTTTCCTGCATTGTTGCTCTACATGCATCGCGCAAGTTTACATTATGAATAACTAACAAACTATGAAAAAGGATTCTTAAGACTTCCTTGTTAAATTGCTTCAAGCGCTTTAAAGCCTTAAAGGTTTAAGTCACGTTGTAAGGCTGCAGCGATGCTTGTATTAATAACATTACGACGCCTTAACGAAATATAAAGAGAAACATATACTTATCTGCACGCGGAAATACGAATCGAGTCGAGGAAATGGGCTCCTATAGTGTTCGCTGACGATAGATTGCCAATTTCACTGCAGCATTCTCATTCTTGAATACCCGTTATACCGCTAAATGTAGCTTTAACAATTGGATGTACTACTTGGAATGTATTCAATGCTTGGCTATGTTTCATACCGTAAAGTAGTTCTGCAAACACATTATGCGAGCGAGTTATGGTACAAAACAGCACTTACTACTTGAGTTATCTCTCCTATTATTCTTTTCTCACGCATTACTTTAATAAATAAGGGTAATTTTTCAAATAGACTTAACAAACATTCATTACGCTCGAAGGGTGCCGTCAGACAAGTCTCATCGGTATACTGACCGTCATATAAATTTTCATTAGCGAAGCGCGCTGGGAATTCCTTCATTCTTAATAAACACACGGTACGTGGGCATATTTTTCTACTATGGGAATTTTGGAATGTACCCCATTGGAAAAATAAATTGAGGTAACATGAACCTGAATGTTCAACCGACAGTCTTTATGCAATTGTTTGCAAAGTATCTGTGCAGATATAGATACACACTTATTATGTACTGTCTCATTGGTATAGTGATACAGCATGAGGTCCTGGGTTCCATTCCCAGGTCGGGCCAAGTCATCATCTGCCTAGCCTTTTCCCAACTATTTTGGGTTCGGGTTCCAGTCTAACCGGATGCAGCTGAATACCAGTATTTTACATGAAGCGACTGCCTATCTGACCTTCACAACTTAGTTACTAGGTAACACGATACCCTTTGGTAAGACTGGTTGTTGACTTTTGGGCTTCTAACTACCCGTAACGACTGTCAAAGGTCTACAAATTACCACACGCAACGCCTTAACGTGCTTTCTGAGGCACGGAAGGGTCTTGGTATGTAAAGATGGTCACCCATCCACGGACTAACCGCGGCAAGCGTAGCTTATATTGCTATTACTTAGCCACAAACCCCAGCCGGGCCAAGTGTTATAGGGTTTTTCCTGAGCAGCAGCCCGGAGTCTGGATTTGTACCCAGTTCATGGCAATAGGCTCGCCCCCTATTACATGGGACTTAAACATAACAGGCGAAACGTGGGTTTACTATAGGTACACGTCTGCCTCACCCTTCGGGGGATACAGGAGTGATGTAATGTTATGTTATGTGTTATTATGTATTTCAGGCACCTGTAAAAACTTGAGCATTTAGCCTTTTACCGTATGTACACATTACTGAAACAGAACGTACTTACGCGTTATAAACATATTTTGATAGCAAAAAACAATTCACAAATTAAGGTGGTAAGATTCATCTAACTTCGTAGCGGTTAGCCGTAGCCCGTAGTAGCCGCTACGGCGTAGAGGTATAAATCCGTAGCCTGATATTGACGTCCAATAGGAAACAATGTAATTGTGCATTGAATACATTACCTACCTGGATTGTATGTATTGAGCATTGAAACACTACTCCCTTTGTTAACAATTGAGCATGACGTCACAATAGGGTTCTAGTTAGGATTGATGCTATTGATCATCCGTCAGGTTTGTTGGTATGCAGCTAAAGTTTCACTTCTTTATTTCAGTAAATATTACAAACACTAACTTATTAAAATAATATAAATAAAAATAAATATTATATTGATAATTTAAAAAATGTATTATCAATAGCAATATTAACACACACCTTATTTTAGCAATATTAACATTTTATAAATTGCATAATTTTGACGAGGCTCGGCCATTGCTTCTGAATGGTTGCGGATTTTAGTGGATACTATAGGATCTGTAATTATTTTGCTTTAAATAGATTGTAAATTTATTTTCATTTTATTTTATGAGTATTAATGTTTTGTAATCACTGGAACTTCACAAAAGTTAAATCTGAAAATTAATATCGCTTTAACCGTATACAGCTAAAAAAAATAAAAAGGAGAAATAAAATAAATATAATGATAACATTTTAGATTCCATGTGTATTATTATTAATGCCAGTTTACATTTAAATATGAATATTCTGGGCGTTTGCAATATTCGACATTCTAGTTTCAAAAACTTGCGTTTGAAACCAATGTCCAAATTCACGCCCATCCTACAATACTGGTCTGTAAGATACTTCAAAGTATTTCGGACTCTCAGGAGCCAACGCCAGGCGCCAAACCCAATATTTCTAACCTTTGAAACATATTCCTGAAGGAAATAACCAACTTCTGTCAATTCGTGGAACGAAAATGCTAGTGCGAAACGAAACTTGTATATCTCCTTACATATTTTGCAACCTGCAAGTCGTTAGAAAAATTGCTACGTGTACGTGAACCACACTAATGATATTGCAAATTGATTGCAGTTGCAAGATTTATCTAGCGATGCAGTTAGGTAAGCCAGCCTGGTGTAAGTGTGAACTGCGGGATAATTGCGTAATTTAAAAAAGCCATTACATTTAATGGCTTTTTTGCATAAATAACGCAATTAATGTATTGCACTATCAGAATAAAAAGCCATTATATGTAATGGCTTTTCATTCTGATAGCGTAACACATTTATTGCGTTATTTATGTTGCAGTAGTCGAATTTATCAAACATATGAACCAAAACTTTAGGACTTTCCTTCGTATTGTGATTGTAAATGTGTTACAGAATTGGGTCTGGAACTGGTCCTAACTGACTAAAATCAAAATTTTAATTTTATGGTATATGGTTTCAAAGATCCGAAGTAGGTATTAAATATAACTATTAATTCAAATTCCGTTGTAACATCTAACTGTCACGTGCAAAGCAAACCTAGTTATAATCTCGAGTTAAATGGATACTGACCTACATAAAAGGCCAGCTTACCCGCAGTCTCCCAAATTTACATTCACTATGCTTGTTCACTTGCACCAAGCTATGTTAATCAAACAGTAGGTACCTATATAAACTGCTATGTAATTACGCAACACATTTTTGTGAACGATTACGACTTATCTGTTTCATTTTGACAGTTCAACAACATTCATTGCGTTATTTACGTTGTTGAGCAGATTTTTTTTCGAACTTATGAAGCATTGGATTAGCAATCTGTTTCAAAACGATTCAGATTCTGATTGATCGTGTATTACGTAATTAGGGTACTATGGTTTATATCGTAAATAAGGCTTATTAAGTTTTCTACGACTGAAAAGCTAATCCTCACACTATCCACTACCCTAAAGGTGATAGTGTGAAGGGTTAGCTTTCAGTTACCTACTGTAACCCTCGTGCACATGGCATTTTAATAAATTTTTTGTGTTGCATTTTTTGTATTAAGGCTGGGTTCACAGGCAAAAAACGTGTAGTACACTGCCGTATGAACGACGGATTAACCTAATATCGGTACATATACAAAATTATTCTCATATATACCTAAATGCCATTGAAAATGGGGTTCTTTTATCGTATTCACTTACACAATAATGTTTTCCTCACATCTGACACAAGAGACAACTCTCGACTTTTTATTAGTTTTGCGAACAACAGCTGTTGGTCAAACACAATAAACCTCTTTTCTCAACAGCGTACCACATCCTGTTAACATGTTCCTCCTCATTTGTTTTGATATAATCCTGACTAATATTATAAATGCGAAAGTGAATTTTCTTTGTTTGTTACGGTTTCACGCTAAAACGGCTGAATGGATTCGGATGAAATTTGGCAGATGGGTAGACCATAACCTGGGTTAGGACATAGAATACTTTTTATCCCGATATTCTTACGGGATCGAGACTTATGCGGGTGAAACCGCGGGGCGCAGCTACTTATTATAACATAGCATAACATCAGGGCTGTATTTTGCAAAGGGTTAGGCAGTACAGTAGGTACAGCAAGCACAAAATTAAATCTCCTCCAGGTTGCCACTTTTTCAACAATTCCTAATCGAAAAATCCAATAACACTGCCAGATATGGGAAGTAAATTATTTTGTTATGGTGCATTAATCGTTCAATTCTATCGAGGAAATATGATGATCAGGCTTTTTACGTCCGAATAGGAAAAAAATACAAACAAGGCTTAGCGAACGCAGTTTATTGTTGTTATAAAGGGCTCAATTTGGTTGTCTCAGTTATTTTCGTCCTGTCTCCATCGTAAAATAAATAAATTACCCCTTTTTTGTTTGTTGAAAACAAACCTCTATTAATAGGTTTACTGTATTAGTTGCCGTTAGCTACAAGTGTCTTTAATATTCAATGTTTAGTTAGATATGTAAAATAGAAAATGGATTAAAATTGAGAACTGTAGGTAAAAACTTTGGAATTGCCATATTAAATAGAATTTTACTGAAAACTTTTTTACTAACATACGCAAATAATTACGTTGCCTAGATTAATAAAAGTAAAAAATCTAATCTAGTAAATATAATAATAAAGTTACCCTAGGTTTAAAATTATAAACATTTTGATAAAGCGTTAATAATTATCAGACAGAATCATAACTTTATGCGAAACCGATTCAGATTCACTAATAAAATGGAAAGCGAAATGAATTTTCTAGCATTTTTATGGCAGTAATAAAGATGTTTAATACCTTTATAATGGAATGCTGAGATATATAATAGCTATACTTGCGTTATTTAATGTTGACACATCACTATTTATTAGGTGCGATTTCTTCTCGATATCCGAAATGACAGTAAGTTATGTACTTATGTTTCCGCGTTGAACCTATGCTTTAAAATAGTTGTGAATCTCCTATATTACATCCTAAATCAATTTAAAAGGAAAAAAAATAGATTAATGTCTATGTCGTAAGTCATAGTTAGGTAAACGAAAGTAATTTAGTCTCGTCTAAATGACTTCATCATCGCCGACGTAATTTTCGCGACTCGTTTTGAGCGGTGAAAATTACGAAAGTTTGTGGCATGGTCTTCATGCCGCCTGGTTTGGCCACGGTCAAATGCTAAAGATTTGATTTTAAGTAACCTTCGAGCCTACACATCAAGTTAAGAGCGATGCATTTTTCATGCGAAGACACACTCAAACGTGTAGTGTTTCCCGAAATTCGACCCCCAGGGGCGAAAGAGGGTTAAATGTGTTTCTAAAAAACTCGTAGAGCCTTCGGTCACTTTTAAAGAGAAATAAAATATTAACAAGTAAGGAACTGAATACGTAAAAATACCAAGGGACAAATACAATCGCAATTTTGGGTTGGTCGACCATTTATATTTTACTGTATTTTTTCGGGAGGAAAAATAAATAAACATATTTAGGTATATTTACTTACTAAATAGTTATGCGTTTTTTGAACAAGTAAAAAATATTTTTGTTTTTCGATTCTAAATTGGTGCTGAAACGCTTACACCCGTTTTTTTTGTAAATTTAATTATTTTAGTACGTATGTACACAATTAAGTGGGTGTAAATTATGTAGGTAGTCTATTAGTATTCATGATGTTTATGCATATTTATTAAAACCCGTGCTTAATATACTCTTGTGTCAAAGAAAACCTCAGTCTTTTGACGCTCATGTTTTCAAATATAGTTTAAACTTACTTAAAGGTATTTCATGAGAATCGACGTGTCGTGTAAATATAATACTTACTGGTGGGAATTTCGTAGAAGTGGGTAGACTTTCTTAAGAAAACGGTCGTCGTGGGTAAGAAAATTATAAATATTAATACATTAGCCTTTATGACTTATGAAGCCATATAAATTGTATCGTTCTAAAAACAGCTCCAATATGTTATTTAGTATATTTGTATGTAAACTTTAAAAAATAATATTATATTATATTTTTTTTAAGTTTAAGTACCTACATAGAAATACAACTTTCAAATTAATATCGAGAATAATTATCGTTTTTATAAACGGCGCGATTTTTCTCATAAATTGACAGGATTTCGTAATTCCTACCAAAATCTCCACGAAGCAAACGTAAAAATCCGCTCCGTGAAGTACATAATACAGCCATCAGCACATTAGAACACAATGACCATTTTCACGGTTTTCTGAAAAATTAAGGTGCTTACTTCCGTCCCCCTTGAAACCGTAAACAATTACGAAAATCAGACTTAACATGCTTTTCTTGGAACACTATTCAATATACATAAATCATTCTCTCCAAATTAACTCCTGCTAATTAGTAGCTACTGCTCAAAATTGTAATTTAACTCTCGAATCGTCGTCAAGTGCTTTTAAGCTAGTTCTCAAGAGCTCCATTAGACGGCAGTCAATCATTATTACTCACTCTACTGTAACACACTTACGGAAAGCAGATCCCTACGAGGTGGAAGTAACGAGCCAGAAAAATAAACATGAGGAACATAAAATAAGACGTTTAATGGCTTGACTTTGATTTGATTTATTTACCGCTACTGAGATTGCTACATTGATTTAGGATTGACTTTTATGCAAAGCGTGGTGAACGAGAAACCGAAAGCGTCTGTACATTCTTTCAGAGGTTGAAACTGGTGATTTTTTTTCTGAAGTAGATTTTGAAATCAAATGACCTAAACTAGTTAAAAATATGCTCTGTTTTATTGTCCTTAATTTCCTTATTAAAGACCTGGTCGACCGAGCGCTGCTTGGACGAAAATAGAGAATGCTCATTTAATCGTATAGAATAGTAGGTACATACTAATTCCATGCTGCCATGATAGCAGGGTACTTACTAATTCTATGCTGTCATGACATTATTGACATGTTATTATTATCTTATTCTAAACTTTGGGCGACCGAGCTCGGGTGAAAATACGAAGAAAACAAATTATCCCAGGTATGAGACCTAGCTAGATCGATTTTTCGCCCCCATATACCCCTTTAATGCAACTTTCATCGAAAACGTTAGAGCCGTTTTCGTGAACGTAATTACAAATATATTAATATATATATATATATTAATATTATAAATATATATAAATATTAATCATATGAAATATAAGTTTTATCATACGAAATTGGCTTAAATGATCATAAACGTAATATTCAAATATGAATTAATGTTTAGTACTGTCATTTACAGCCATAATAAAGTCACAAAAGTGATGCTTCGTTTACGTTTTATAACTCACATAAAGTTAACTGCCGTAGGTATGTGCGTGAAGGTGCGTACGATTCTGCTCTGAATATTGGCAATGTTTGGTTCCGACCTCTCGCGGTGTAAAGATAAGCATGTTTTCCTTCGAGGATGTTAGTTATAGGGGTTCAGGCTGATATTGAATTTGTTTACAATCTTTCAGCTTTATTAATCTATCCTCAGACCAACTTTAAAATGTCGGAAAAAAAGTATAAATGCTGCTCCATACAAAAATACACCACCAACAGAACGAGAAGTTTTATCCTTCACTATTTTAAAATTGATCTTCCAACATGGTACAAAAAATCCCTTTAAAACCCAGACAAATTGCCAATGTATTCAAAGTGAGCCTGAATAAACGTAAGGATTTTTAAAGGTGGAATCAGTACCCGTAATAATCCCGTTAGCGGCGTCCACGTTATTTTAGTTCTCTTTCAAACCACGTTATTTCGTTTTATTTCATTCTTTTATTATTGGTTGGGTACCAATAATAAAAGAATGAAATAAAACGAAACAGGTGCAAATAGACTTCAATGGTCATCGTTAAAAGAAAAATATTGAACAAACAATTCACATGCGTTAATCGTACTCGGTATTCTTTCAGTAATATTTCAGAAAATAATAGTTAAGGTATGCGATTAGGTGTTAAAATCACGTCCTCGATTTATGAAGCCGTATAAAGACAATCTGGGTACGAAGTCTGAGTAGAAGTCTGAGTACCTACACAATCAGGCTAAGCCCAGTTATCCTATTTTCGCAGAATGATTTAATGCGCTTACTACATTGTTCCCACGTATGACACATACATTTTACGAGGTAAGGGGTTTGTAAAGATGCATCATCCTATCTCTCCCACTAAGGATTCAGAATATTATAAAATGATTACCGTTACTATGTTCTTATGATCGCAATTTTCTACGTAGGTAACTGCGTATCTTCCTCATTCTCAAAGGATCTTTCAATAAAGGTTAAGATAAGTATTTTAAAGCTTAGTAACTTTATGGTGGAATATTAATGATCCTTACCATCGGGTAATATTCCAAGGCTTCTAATTATTCTCCGTTGTGGCCAATCTATTTCTATCTTTTTTGTTTTGTCTACGGTTAAAACATAGAATGTTAGACTAAAAGGAAAAACCAACTAAGAGCCGGTTCAACAACTTAAAAAAATAAGTTAATACAAGATTTGACCTTATAAAACCATAAAAAACTTCCTTGTGTTTACCTAAATGCGTAATCAAAAGAAAATTTTATTACCAAACATCACGGACTCAAAGAAACATTCAATTTGGCCACTTAGACTATGTGTATTTTATAGAATGTTTTTCTTTACTCCCGAATCTTTAACATAAATAAACGTAATAATTTAATAAACGTATAGATTAAAACGAAAAAAAACTTTACAAAAAAAATAAAACAACCAGAAGTCGGTTGTTTTTTTTTTTTTTGAAAAATGTTTATGTTTCACTTTTTAGTTGTGGTACCTACCCCACACAAATTCGAATACCACTACCTGCTATGTAAATAACAGTGACAGGAAG
The DNA here is from genome assembly GCA_916701695.1 of Agrochola macilenta. NCBI lineage: Eukaryota > Metazoa > Arthropoda > Insecta > Lepidoptera > Noctuidae > Agrochola > Agrochola macilenta. The sequence continues at coordinate 14,361,776 of OU753558.1, forward strand.
TTATCATCATAACATCCACATATACTAAGTTGGAAAAATACGTATTATTGAAGCTAACTCAAAAACTATCCAAGCAAAGTTAATAAAATTTATATGGAACCAACTTGGGAGCATACCCTTTCATACAATTTTTTTTTTTTTTATTGGTCCACAATGGACTTAGAAATCGGTCGACATACATAAAAAAACACATATGCGACGAACATAGAACCTCCTCCTTTTTTGAAGTCGGTTAAAAATAGCTGACGTGCCTCAAAAGGCTGACTGGGTAGAACATGTCTGCCGTAGGCAGTGGGCCCAAATACCACAGAAGGAGATGGGGGACGAGCTGGATAGATTCCGTCAAAACTGGAAGGAGGACGCGCGGGCTCGCGAACGATGGAAGGAGTGGAGTGGCCTTTGCCCAAGAGTGGAGCAGCGTAGACAAGTAAAAAAAGATTAACGAGACGTGACCTTCATATTTTTTTACCACAAACTTTCGTATTATTGTATGCAGAATACCGAATTAATTGCACTAATTAAAACCACTGAGATCCAGTCTTCAGTGTTTTCCCTTTGCAGTCATGCAAACTTCTTGAACAGCTAAAGATAAACTTCAAAGTTGAGCTGAACTCCTCGACGCTAAGAGTTTTAGTAGTTGGACTTATAGCTTGTACTGGATTTGATTTACAATTAAGTTAAGTTTTTGACTGTAAAGAAGCCTAGAATAAATAATTAATAATACCTACCCAATCTTCTTATCTCATAAGTTTGAGATTTTTTTTGACTCCGAGGGAAAATATCGCTGAATCTTCCGCTATTGTTCAAGGTAGGCTGGATTTTTTTTCCAGAATCAAATAAAGATACCAAACAAAACGTTTATCTCCCGCTGTTAAAGAAGAATTTATAGCTGCGTCAGCCGTTATGATTACGAAGCAGGAACATAATTGTGTGTTCTGCTGGGAACCATGCAAATCGGAAAACACATTACAAATGCAATCGAGCTTTCGACTCTCGTATCGGAAACTGATGTCCTGTGGGAAATGAGGTGCACCTCACAATAACCTGTTTCCTCTACTAATGACCTGACAGTTACCTACTTTGTTAGCCATTGATGTTCACGTGTTTTCTAGGTTAATTTTATGCCGGGCGCCCCTGCATTTTCCATTATGTCAGAAATAATTTTTAGAGTGGCATTAAATTTTTTCCCTCGGCAGCTTACAAAAAGTGAAAAACAATGTCTGCTATGATTACCTTCCATCTTTTCGTTCAAACAAGGAGGTTCCCATTTCTGTCGGTAAATAAATATCTTATTACCATTATTGACGAGGCGATGTTTTTTTCAAGAACATTTTACTCAAGAAAATACCTTATGTATCGACAGTCTAAGTTTAGAAATCGGCAGACTTAAATATTAACAAATTAAAGTTTGAATGGCAGACGGCGAGATTACCTGCAATACTAAGGGATCGGGATCGGTAATCGAAGACCAATCTAATATAGAAACGTATTAAGAAAAGATTCGATCGTGAATCATTGGAAATTACCCGATTCCCTTTTTCTTTAAGGCGAAAGCGTCAGGGTAGCCCTCGAAATTCAAATTTCGAAAATCACGTTGTATGTGGATCCAAATATGATTCGCTGCCGTATCAAATGTTTATTTATAGAATTATAATCGTAAAAGTCATCAATACAACTCTCTAAGTTCATGTAATCGTATTGAATGACTATTTCATGAAATCATGACATTTGAGGATTATGCTAATTTATGGAGTTGTATTGCTGGTTCTAATGATTATAATTCTGTAAAGCCATATTTTTTACGGTCGCTTCAATCATATTTTAATTAACATACAACCTGACACTGAACAGCAACAAGAAAATTTTAATTTCACGGGCTGCCTTAGCGCATCCCCCCTAATGTGAGTTGAGTACATAAACATTTGCAGTTACAATTTGAATCTGAATTATTTAAAGCTCTTACGATAATTAAGGTATTATTAGTTTTTTCTTGCTTAGGTTACATAAGCTTACTGCGTGATCGACAAAAGTACCTGTGTAAAGTGAAAACATTAAAAAAATATGTATAATAATCTTATCATAGGACAGTTCTGTCGACATGAGCTTAGTATCTGTATACTAAGCTCATGTCGACAGAACTGTCCTGTGTGTTAATTTTTCGTTGGTTATTAAAAAGAAAATCTGCTGTTCAATACATTTTTACCGCGTAGCTATTGCACTTTTCTATGAAATGACTGTTTTTCTTTTTTCAATAACTGACTTAAAATTTCAACGCAGCGGGATTCAGATTGATGTACTGAATCCATGGTAACAGTTTTCAAGTCGATGCCCTGCCACCCTTATATGAATATCACATGGAGGAAATATTAGCCAGTCAGTTAACGTCGATACCAAGTCTTACGGCAATGGAGCCACGCATGTGTCAAATATTTCTTCGCTATTTTACGTTCTTTTAATTCGCCCTATCCATCAGTTCGTTAAGCAAGCTTGATGACTAAGCTGCTACTGACATTTAAAAGCACTTTACCAGCGATCACATAAATATCTACACGATCAATCTCGCATTACATGACACTAATCAGCATCTAGAACACACGACACATGTACACGACATTTTAATGGCTTCCTTATTTACAAATTAAATTATATCTAAGTACGTCTAGTTACGATACTGGCATTAATATTAACTACTTCCTCTACGCACCTTTACAAAACGCTCGTGTGACATACGACCTTGTCGTTCTGAAAAATAACATCCGCTGCAACCCAATTCAAGGGCTTGGTATAAAAATACCGATTTATTTTTGTTCTAATGTCGGCCATTTAGATCGTTAACGAAAGATAAAGTAATTATTTTCGTGTCACATAAATGAAGAGAAATATGTTATGGTAGTTTATTATCTGCTAGTTTAGATAAATCAACTTTTAATGTTACGTGATTTTAGTTTAGATTTAAAACCGTTCATGTGTTATATGGATTCATTTAATTACAAATCGATTATGCGAAACGTATCATATAATCATTTTCATTATAAAAATATTTAAACAGAGATACTTTACGGATTTCCAGATTTAGAAATATCCACGACCTACTTTATCAAATGTCATTTCTCTGTCACTTTCACGGAGATCAAACTCACGATAGAAATAGACGATTATGTATAAATAAAAAATGTTGTTGGGCTTCCCCCGCATATTACACCATTTTCAATTTCGTTATCTTATTACAAGTAGGCGTTTTTAGGGAAATAAATAATCTAAGTCCGTAATACAGTTTTTTTTTGGAATCTGAAAGTATTTGTACTAAGAGTGTTCTAGTCTTCCAATTTTTAAAAGCTAAACAAAATAAGATGAGCTACGGTAATGCTAAAATCCTATTTGAAGTCATGTTTGGGATAAAGATGCTAAGTAGCTTTGTTTCGTTTTCATTTTCAGTACCTACTAAACTCAGATATTGCAGAAAATGTTAATTAGCGTTATCTAGATTATGTATTCGTGGGTACTATGAATGGTAAACACAGTTTAAACAGCAACTAACATACACGCTACAGCCAAGTAACCTTAAACAAAAGTTAGTTTAGTCTAATCAACGTCTAAACTGTACGTGTATCGCCTTTATCAAATATATGATACCTACATTTTAAATGTACTATCGGTACACTTCTGCCTTTCCTTTCGGGGAATTCAGGCGTGATGTTTATGTTATATTTTGTAGTAAATATTCTCCATAAAAATAATATTGTCAGCAAAAATAAATTATTATCTAAGTCTTCAAAAATAATGATGTAATAAGTATGTAAAAAACAATTTCAGGCATAGTCCCGGTTTTCGGTCCTCAGCCTTCAAACCATTGCCAATAAAAAGCGATTTACAAATAAAAACTCAGCTAGGGACTAGGTATTGAAGATGGTGTCACGTTGAACCGTTCCAGTCTCTCAATAATGAGATGCCGAGACGTCTTCGCGGAGGCATGCAACGTTCTCACATCATATGAACTCGAGGGTATCACTCTATCTGCCTTTTAGTAGTTTGGTCTCTTACGGCCGCATCTAATAACCTATCTATCACCAGTTTTGGCGTACTGGTGATAGAAAAACCTATTTATTTAAGGTTTTAACGTCCCAATAATCTGTTAGAGACTAGGAATCTTATGGAATGTGAATAATGACAGATATAATTATACCGTCTACCATCAATAGCGATCTGTCTTTTACTGACGACAGGTTATTGGGTTCGGTCGTTAGTTGTCAAAATATCTGTTAGACTCATTTTGTCATTGAAGGTGGACACTAACAAAAATGTTACGAAATACTTAAGGGCGTTTACATCATACAACGTTACTATTCGAGCTAAAGATGCTTGACTCATAAAATGTTGAAGTCTGATTAGATTGATTGAGTCAATTGTCTAAAACGCGAAAACTTTTTGCACTAGAACAATGGCGAGTTTCAACACAATTCAATTGTGGTGTTGAATTTGAGCACGTGGGCAAAGCTTACACTGAAATTCGCGGCTTGTGTAACTATACAAGCCACGAATTTCAATGTATAGCGTTTTGGTTTCACTAAAAGCGCCGTCTGTTTGTTTAATAACCTCATGTGTATTAACTCTAAAACAATCAACGTACTGCCTACACTACAATCAATACCTATGTTTAAAGTAATAGCCATCAGTTTCAAGTATACTTAATCACGTACCTAAAAAAATCAGTAATGATTGTCCCTGATTGTAAGTAAGACAAACAGCTTTGCTAAACACCGAGTCATTATCAAACAATATTAAATTGTAGTATATTTTGTAGTGTATTTACTGGTAACACCATTTAGGGAATAAAAGAAATGTAGGGCTAGCAACCCAGTAGAATTCCATTTCCGTCCGCTTCACTAGAACGTTTCATTAAAACTATACTTTGAAAGAAAAGTGTTTTATTTGGGCAATATTATTGTATTGTATACAAGGCGTATACACAGTAAATGGCGACGAGGATAAACAAGAATTTCGAAGCATAAAAGGTACATTTTTACGGCTGAAACATGGCCAACGATTTTCGTATAGATGCTTTCAAACAAGATGGCGATATCTTGTGTTTTTTGGAAAGAATAGAGCAATATTTTGAAGCGAATGAGACTAAAACTGAAAAAAGATGCTCAATATTATTAATAAGTCTTCACGAAGATGTATATAAAATTCTAAAGAATATGTGTCATCCAAAGATGCCCAAAGAGTTGTCATATATGGAGCTGCAGAATTTGTTAAAACTAAGGTTCGAGAAAAGAATTTCGCATTTTAGAAAAAGGATTCAATTCGAAAAATTACAACAATTGGAAGGGGAGAGTATAGCCAAATGGTATGCTCGTGTTAGAGAATTTGCTGCGGGATGCAATTTTGCGAATACATTAGAAGAACGTGTTAAGGATAAATTCGTTACGAGTCTGCGTCCAGGACCAATCCAAGAAAAATTGTGTGAACAAGATGTCTCCAAGTCGGTGACATTCTTAGTAGATACAGCACTGAATAAGGAAATGGCTTTGAAGGAGGTGCAGGAAGTACATCAAGTAGCTCAATACGGACATGCTAAGACGAATAGAAGTTCCCACAACACATTTAAAAAGACTGAGAAGAAACAGGACGGTGAGTCATCGTTATTAAAATGCATTCATTGCGGTAAACCGAACCATAATTTTTCAAAATGTAAATTTAAGTCATTTAAATGTAAAATATGTAACAAAATTGGACACCTAGCTATTGTATGTAAGAGTAAGGGTCAAACTAATAATGTAGAGGTAAATGAAGACACTTTCAATAATTCTATTGATATCTTTGCAATAGAGAAAAATGTTAACTATGTTTTACCAATATCAATTAAATGTTGTATTGACAACAAACCGGTCCAAATGGAACTGGACACCGGTGCTGCAATTTCATGTTTACCTGAAAACATTTATTTATCTAAATTTTCTCACATTAAATTACAAAATTCAGATATTGAATTAAAAACATATAATGGTAATATTTTGAAACCAGTTGGAGAAATAAACTGTAGAATTAAGGTAAAAGAAAAAGAGGTGGATTGTAGTATGGTTATTGTTAAAAATGGTTGTAAAATTTTATTTGGTAGAGATTTAATTCAGAAATTTAATGTAGATATTTCAAAACTTTTACAAATTAACTATGTGCAAAGTACAGAAGAGAAATTGCAATTATTGTTACAGGAATTTGAAACATTATTTAAAAGTGAGTTAGGTATTATTAAAGGTGAGGAAATTACATTAGAGTTAATGGATAAAGATGTAAAGCCTATTTTTCACAAACCGAGGCCAGTACCTCATGCTTTTAAAGAACAGGTTGAATCCGAATTAACTAGATTAGAGAAAGAAGGTGTTATTACAAAAGCAAAAACATCCCAATGGGGGACACCTTTCGTTCCAGTTTTGAAGGAAAATAATAAAATAAGGTTATGTGCAAATTACAAAATTACTGTGAATAAACACATTAAAGATGTTAACCATCCTTTACCTAGAATTGAGGACATTTTTACTGCATTGCAGGGTGGTATATCATTTTCAAAATTAGATTTAAGAAATGCATTTAATCATTTATGTTTAAGTAAGGAGAGTAGTGAACTCTTAGCTTGGTCAACACCAAAAGGAATATACCGAGTAAACAGATTGCCATATGGTACAAAGCCAGCTAGTGCTATTTTTCAAAACAAACTTGAGAAAGTATTGTTAGGGGCTCGGGGTGTTGTAAATTTCATTGATGACGTCCTAGTCACAGGTACTAATGATGTTGAACATTTAGAAAATTTAAAGGAAGTTTTAAGAAGATTCAAGGAGGCAGGTATTCGTTTAAATAAAAGTAAATGTGAATTTATGCAACCTAAAATAAAATATTTAGGACATATTATTTCAAAGAATGGATTATCCAAAGATATGTCAAAAGTTGACTCTGTTGTTAATGCACCTGCGCCCAAGAATGTTTCAGAAGTTCGTTCATGGCTAGGAATGGTAAATTATTATGGTAAATTCATTAACAATTTATCTATAAAACTAAAGCCTTTATATAATTTATTACAAAAAAATTACAAATTTAATTGGAATAAGGAATGTCAAAAGAGTTTCGATACAATTAAAAAGGATATTATTTCTGACAATATTTTAATTCATTACAGTAGAGATATGCCTTTACGTTTAGCTTGTGATGCTTCACAAAATGGAATCGGGGCAGTATTAAGCCACATTATGCCAGATGGGTCAGACAGACCAATTAGTTTCATTTCTAGAATTTTCTCAAAGGCTGAGAAGAATTATTCAATGATTCATAAAGAAGCGCTTGCAATTTATTGGGCAGTGCAAAAATTCTATCAATACTTAATTGGCAGAAAGTTTGAGTTATTATCTGATCACAAACCGTTATTGGCATTATTTGGGGAGCACAAGAGTTTACCACAAATGGCAGCAGGTCGTCTGCAAAGATGGTCATTATATTTGTCAAGTTTTGATTATATATTTAAACATGTAAAAGGCATAGAAAATGTTAAAGCAGATTGTATGTCAAGATTGCCATTACCATCAGTTATTCCAGATAACAGGAAGGAATGTGATTACATTAATTTCATTGAAGATCAGAATGTTATAGATTTAAATTTAGTACGTTCAGAAACTAGAAAGGATCCAGTTTTGAGTAGTGTTTATAACATGATCAGGTATGGATTTCCAAAACATGTGAATAGTGAAGTCTTGAAACCATTCATAAACAGAAAAAGTGAACTTTATATTGAAAACGGGGTTATCATGTGGGGTTATAGAGTAGTAATACCTAATAAATTACAAAAAAATATGTTACAGGAACTTCATGTTTCACATGAAGGTATTGTTAAAATGAAAAATAATGCTAGATCTTATTTTTGGTTTCCTAATTTAGACAGTACTATTGAAAATTTTGTTAAATCCTGTCAAGTCTGTATGTCTGCTAGACCAGAACCACAGAAATCTAAAGTTATAACATGGCCAAAAGCAAATTTTCCATATGAAAGGGTACATGCTGATTTCTTAGGACCTATAAGTGGTAAAATGATATTAATAATAATAGATTGTTACACCAAGTGGCCAGAAGCATTTATAGTAAAGAATTTAGAATCTAATACAACTATAGAAAAATTCAGAGAATGTTTCAGTAGATTTGGTTTGCCTAAAGTAGTTGTTACAGATAATGCTGCTACATTTTGTTCTAAGGAATTTTCTGAATTTCTATCTAAAAACGGTATTCAACATGAAACTTCTCCACCGTTCCATCCTGCAACAAATGGGTTTGCAGAGAATGCTGTAAAAAGTTTTAAAAATGCTATGTACAAGTCTTTAAATGATATTAGAAATAGAAATGTGTCATTTGTAACTTTAATGAACAGATATTTATTTCATTACAGAAATTCAATTCATTGCATTACAAATATTTCACCATCGGAAGCTATGTTTAATAGAAAACTTAGATCTAGACTAGATTTGTTGTCTACTAAGAAAGATAGAAAACAGTGTAATGTAGGAAAAAGAGAAGAAAAGTTTAAAGAGGGAGAGTATGCTTACTGTAGAGATTATAGGAATCCTAATAAAAAGAAATTTGTTAAATGTGTAATTGATGAGGTATTGGGACAAAGAACTTATTTATGTAGAGTTTTAGAAGAGAACTTAATTTGGAAACGTCATTTAGACCAGATTATAAGTTCTTGGCCTCAAGACCAAAAGGAAGATTTAAATGAAACCAGTTTTGTAGTATATGATAGTTTATTGCAAAATTCTAAGGATTTAAGAGATAATAATTATGATAAGCAAATAGTTCTTAATGATGAATCTCAGGTTATTGTAAATGAGCCAATTTCAGAGATATTGCAAGAAGTAAATGATAATGTTAATATTATACCAGAAGGTTTCAATAAAGTCTCTGAAGTTAGCCCACACACTTCAAATACTTACCAGGATGCAAAAACTTGTAACAGTACATACAAACACTTACCTGGTAATCAACCCGTTGTTTCTTGTAGTAATGAGAATCAAACTTTGAGGCGTTCTGATAGACAGAGGAAAGCACCTCAACGTTTGAATTTGTAAAGGGGGAGTATTGTAGTATATTTTGTAGTGTATTTACTGGTAACACCATTTAGGGAATAAAAGAAATGTAGGGCTAGCAACCCAGTAGAATTCCATTTCCGTCCGCTTCACTAGAACGTTTCATTAAAACTATACTTTGAAAGAAAAGTGTTTTATTTGGGCAATATTATTGTATTGTATACAAGGCGTATACACAGCGAAGCTTAGAGAACAAAAGAATAGGTGTAAAATATATCTAAAACTTTTTCTGAAGGTATTATTTTACTTAAAATTCCAGTCGGTTCAATAAGCGCTCCAAACTTTCGCAATAGAAAACTTTTTGGAGAGACTTTTGGTTTCGTGCTCGAATTTTTTCGCAATACTAATGAGGAAAGGGTGACCGCGGAGTTCCATTGTAGAGAAGCACTCGACCTTTTCATCCGCAACCGGATCCCGCGCCTCTAGTGCACTTTTTGCTTCGTCAACAATATTCATAAAGTATTCAACGTCGAAAATTTTAACTCTCACTCCGTTATACAGACTCTGTTTAGAAAAATTGACATTGCTTTTGTCCTGAAGTGCGCCACAATGACTCTCAACATGTTAAGGGTTTTCCTTTTTCCAAATCCAATTTTCGTTTAGAGAAAAATCTTTAAAGATTCTAACAACACAAGGAGGCACAGAATGAGGATGGGAGGATTTTCGATTTCGTGCACACTTCCGAATGATTTGGATGACGATTATCGGACTCTCCCGCTGATTTTTTCCTTTCTTTGTTATTCGCAAAACCACTGAAACGGTATCCCCATGTAAAATTTGCAAATTCATTCAGCTCTTTATATAGGTAGCTCCAAATCCGTTTGCTTACATTCACACAATGACCTACTTCGATCCACTTCTGAAATTTTAATTTCGTGCGGTCAACGATTTTATTTCGGAACCATGTTTATTTCGATTCCTCACTTAAAATAAAAGTTTATTTCAGTTTAATATGACATTTATTTTGGGACGTTCAGGAAATGCCACTTGTTAATATCTAATAGGACGTTATGAGATGTCTGATATATATTTTGTCCTTTTCATTTTGTAGCTTTGGAAAATGATTTCGTTGAATTTGTAATTTGGAAAGGCATTGTACGAATTTGTACAAACTGGATTGGATTGGATTTTATATAAATTTAAGTAAACCATTATCGTATAATTATTGTGTATAAAATCATCAAACATTTGACATAGTCCCATAATTAAATGTCAAAAGTTTCCTTAGAAAGTTTGTTCGACATAATTTGTTCAGAAATTACGATTCAATGATTAGGTGCCGTTTACAAATTCTATAACGATTCTGTAAATGGAAATATTAAGTTTTGTAATTATTACTGAAACTTTATAAATTGTTTATTAATGAATTTGTAATTAATATTCCGACAATGAACTTGAAATAGGTCTGGATTCGTGAATACTAGATTTTATATTGAAATACGATGAATAGGATACGTAGGTAGGTACTCGTATGATAAATCAAATAAAGGTTCGGATTTTATATATATATATATATATATATATATATATATACATATACCTACTCTCTGAAATATGTTTAACTTGAAGCATGATTATTAAGTTCATAATTTAAATCCTATTTATACATGAACACGTTATACAGGGCTGAAGTTCATATTATTATGTAACTATATTAGATATATTATAACATAAACAAACAGAAACAACACAACTGAAACAACGATATTATATAACTTTGTAAATCTAGTTGCTAATTATATTAAGAAGTGAAATGTAAATATTGTGTGGATAAGAAATTAAAAAGCTTTTTATTTATTTATTTATATTAGAATAAAGTGAAAAAAATTCGGATATACGAAACTGCTGAAGTAGTTAATTTCAAAACTGTACTACTCTTTTACATTATTTTCAGCAAGTAGAGGTAAAGTTGTATATTCACTTCAATTTCTTTACTTCAAAATTTCCTCTATCCAGCAGATGAATAAAGTTGTAAGCAATCCATTAATGAACCTTGAAATGTTCCAAAGTTTAGCTATTGGGTACAAGAGTTATAACACAAAGTACTTCTAGTAAAATGATTTATTTCGAAACAAGACAGAAATATTTCAGCACGTGTGTTTCATTGGTTTCTGTGCTAACAAAATATTACGTTATTGTGAATTATGATTTTGCTCTACGTACCCACGTATATATACGTATATAGAAAAAATCTAAACTATCAAGTACCTACGTTTAGGTTAAACGTCAGTTAGTGACGTCAAAATGACGTCAATATGATCATACCTCGTATTATCTTCATAACTCTTGCATTCTTATCGAAATGTATTGCGAACTTGCGATATATTGTATAGAGTTTTTATTTGGTCTGAGAGATAAGCATTTAAATCGCATATTTCAAATCGTATTTTAAGTTCCACACGTTCAAGTCCATTTTCATGAGACAAAAACCAATTTATTTCTCGAACTGTCTCACAGATGTTCTGGAAACCTACTTACAAAAAAAACTGTCATGTGCAAATAAAATTTTACATTTCAGCCAGTGCATATTTTCACAGTATTTAAACTCAAGGTTATGTAGTAATGTGATCTAGCGAGTTATTTAAAAAACCAACAATTATAAATAGCAGTATATTGTATCCGTTATTCAGTTTTCGCAAAAACGTCTCCTAGGCAATCCGCCAAGCCATTCGTTGAACCCTGCATACGAATCTTTATTTACGTGGCGTAACAACTCCACTCGAGAGTGCTAAGAAAACTGAAGCCGCCATTAAAATGCCGCTAACAATGACACTCATATAAATCTCGTACGTCTAATTGCTTTACGTGATTTAAGACTAAATAGGTCAATTAACGATTGAGTTGTAGTAGGAAATTGTTAGTACCTATTGATGGACGTTTATTCTGATGTGTTTACTGAAAGTTAAGTAGACATTTTTCAAAAAACATTACGTTCTAAAAAATTCAAGTCATTTATTCAAAATAGGCTGAGAGTCAGCACTTTTCGAACGTCAAAATTACATAAGACTGTCCCCTAAAAACGCCCGCCCTTCATCACTTCCTAGCTCTTTAGCTGGGAAGAAGTGGCGCAACAAACCCCCCAGCAGCACAGCTGTCTGTTCAGTTACAAAAACTTGATTCTTTATAATAGTTCTTATGTAAAATAATGTAAATTACGCAACGCAAAACATTAAATTAAATTATTTGCTCTAAGTCACCTAGCACACGCCAATATACCAACAAAAATCCTCGAAATCTATACTCAAGCGAAAATAAAAAGTAAACAGAACTTAATACCCAAATGAAAGCCTCCAGGCATGAAGGGCGAACCATCAAAGTCACAAATGATAAACTAGGACCATCGACGTAAAAATAAATAGTATAAATAAACAGTTATATGTCTATACAGCAGCATCCAGTTAGACTGGAAGAAAGAAGAATCTGCCTAGCCTTTTTACAACTATGTTGGTGGGACGGCCCTCCAACATAATTGTAAAAAGCCTAGGCAGATTCTATACGACTGAACTGGCTTTACAAATACGAGTAAACTACACGAAAATTGGCTTAGTGTAAGAAAGAAACTCAGCCAAAGTGCTGTAGTCCAGAGTACACTAACAATAAATTACTCTTTGCACCTACATCAAACACTTATACTAAAATTCTCAACAAAAATGACCATGTTTAAAATTCAAATAAAAAGTCCTAGATCTACAGGCATATTCTAACCTCATTAAAACGTGTGGTTACAAAGCATTCCCTTATTAGCGTAAGCAAAGGAAAATTTAAATGGATATGTGGAGAATCGCCACGTTCGTGAAAATTTTTGAGAGCTCCTTCACTTTGCTCCCCGTCGCCTATTGTGGTGATACTTGACCCGTTTGTCTAAGTCTCCGCCTAGTTTACACTTTAGCTAAACTACTTGTACATATACCTACAAGTTTGATGCTCCGTTGTTTAGCGAGAAAACTTGAGTTCATTTGGAACACATCGCTCATTATGGATATAATTGACTTAATTAAGCTCGGAACATAATGTTTTGTTATAATTAACGAATTTAGTTCGGTCTCAATTTTAAGCTCTATTGTTGTAAAACGATACTTGAAACTATGTTCTTGCATATCATACAAATACATTTTGACAATTGAACAATATTCATTGCGTTATTTACTTTATCTATATGATTAGAATTTTTCAAAAATATGCTTTTAAAAATCCTTCAAAATATTTCGAATTGTAAGTATGTTACACAATTGTAAAGTCCCTGCGAAATACAAATTCCGATAAAATTTGCGACTGCAATTGAGTATTTAGGTGTATCTTACTATCCTCGTGAAGGCGATCGGCGGCACTGACCTCTCGCGTCCAGCCCTAGTCCTGGCCATGGTATGGAGCGAGAGGGCATGGGAAGCCGTCACCTCTTTCTGCGAAGGAGTAATGCTCGCGAAGGAGAGGCGGAACGCGTGAGGGAGAGGCAAGATTCACGCCCTTGCGCCCCTAGTCGCCGCAGGAGAGGCCCCGGGGCGTCGGAAATCCCATGCCAATTCCCGGCCACCGTAGATCTGGGCCTGCGGACGATGAGCAATGGGTAGCTCGCCCTCCGATTAGGACCAGGCCCGGGTCGACGGCGCGTTGTGTTTCACGAGCGCCTCAAAGAGATGTCAGCACCAACTGACGGGGTCCGTAAGGACCAACGCCTGCTGGGGTTGCGGGTTTGTCCGAAAGGGATATCGTGGCCCCTGGCAACATACAGGCAACTGAAGGAACACGGGTGGGTTTTAGTCAGTAAGAGACTGACACGCCCTCACGCTCCCAGAGCAGGACAAGTTATTTGATAATTTCCCACCCAATAAAAAGGTGTATCCTACTATTAAAGGTAGTTTAATGTTTATAAGGATTTTCAATTTTCAATGTTACCCAAAGCATTTGTTTTAGATAGGCACCGTCCATACTATTTAATTTACGCCATTACCTTTCACTGCTAAAACCATTTCGTTGGTATTTGCTACACAAATAAGTTGAATGTTATATGAATAATTATTTGAATTCCGAACTATTAAAATGTTTCAGTTTCACAAATCATGACTAAATATGATGCACTGAATTTATACAGTGGCTAAACGGATCACAATTTAAACTTTGTCGGTTCCTGAATACATTACGTACTTATGTACGTATGCGTGTCAGCATATGTCAGCCCTGCGTGTTCAGACACTGTTTGTGTTTTTGTTCTATTTGCTACAAACATGAGTACGGAACAAAATGTTCCTGCGGGGACTTTATTGGCCACACATTTTCCTCCTGTTTTTGCAACACTCATAACTTTTGTTCACCAGGTAATAAGCATTACTTTTTGTTTCTCTAGGTTGAAGATTCGTTGTACGGAATTGGCAGACATTACACGAAGAAACCCTCCTACCCTACCTACTATGGCTCAAGATCCCTTCCATAAAACATTCCTTAATCGTTCTTCAACTTACATTGTAGTACGCAAAAGGCAACTTAACATTTAAAAACATTCCAATTGACGTTAACTTTGTAACTTATTCCTTTGTCAAATCCGGTTGTAACGGAAAATAAAATACCGAAGAGAATTACTTGCCACTAGATCTTAGTAGTAGCTCTATCGACGCGCGTAAACCTCTTCGGAGGGCGCGAGGGGCCTGCGCGATGCGGTCTCGCCAGGGATGTACGTAATATATCCTGCGGACGAAGTAGTTTCCCTGACATACCGCTCGCAATCGCTGCCTCGGCCACGGCAGCGGCCTACGCTTGACTTTATCTTCGGGCCGCCGCCGCGAGCGCCGTTCAGCTCGCTACCCCCGCCCCGCACCCCCACCCTCAATAAACCCAGCGATAAAACCCACCTCAAAACGGCGCCTCCGGAGCCTCCAGAGCGCGCGCCGGCATCGCCGACGCCGTCGCTCGAGCGCCCCAAGCTGCGCGAGCGCACGAAAGCGAAACTACTCAAGAAGCTCGGCCGCCATGAGGACAATGAATTTGGCAAAATTGTTAGAACCCCCGCTCCCGATGAATTTGAACTGCCCGCTCCCCTTCCTACTCCAGCGTTCTCAAGAAAGAACATTTTCGATCGCGACTTCGATGCACTGTTCGAAGTTGCGAACTCACCGCAGTTTGGTGCCCACATCCGAGTCACGACTCCGGAACCGGACCGCCGGTCGGATCTATCGGCTGCGCACTTCCCAACACCTACAGCGTCCACGCTGAGCCTCCTCCCACCGCGGCCCCAGTCTGAGCCGAGCTCGCCCGCGACCTCCACTCGCACCTCCACGCCTTCGACGCCAACACCACAACGTTCGTCAACTGAAGGTTCAGAATGAGAGTGCGGTTTGAGTTTGAGAACGCGTGATCATCCGACTAACCCGTATCGTCACATTAATTAAGCATGGTTACTTGGCGAAATAACAACATTAATGCTTCACTAGGCATGTATCACGCCCATGAGGTTTCCCATTAACAGTGTGAGGGTTGTTGAATTGATTAATGAATGACTTTCAGAAACTTTGTCCTACATGTGATTTAACTCTGAGTTTACTCTGTTTTTCACAGGTCCGAATTCTAAGTTGAAGAAAGTTAGTTTCTTCCGTAAGCTGAGTCGAGCGAGAGAGCCGACGCTTCCGCGTCTTTCCACCATGCAGCACCAGCCGTCCGTCGAGATGGCATTGCGAGAACTCACGCACCCGACACATAACGAGCAACTCAAGAACCAACAACAAGTGACATTCAAACTTGTCAAAACAGGTGAGTGAATAGAAAATTCTTTACAGATAATATGACGATATAAAAATTCTGTTAACCAGCGATCTAGGTTAAATGCCGAAACACGTAAAACATTTCATTATTCCACAGTGAAATACTCCTAGACAATTCATTACGATCTGTTATTTGAATTTCACTGCAGCAGCCGTCAGTTTGACTTGACATTGGGATATGTTGAATACACATTGGATAATTCCCGTGCAACGTGGACTAGATAATACAGTATGTGCTGAGCTGAATAATACATGTTCTGACCCTACCATACCATAAATATTTGATTACGTATTAAATGTATTTTGATAAAGCTGTACGTGGCAGCAGTAAGCTATAAACTTGCCATAGCGTGGAAAAAGGGAATTACCAGTTTATGTAAGCACCTACTTCGCGCAAAGGAAGTCGCCATTCGGATCATCCAATAAAACATTCGACTGGCGAAAAACTTCGATACTTAAGGCGAAAGCGTCAAGGTAGCCCACAAAATTCAAATTTTCTTACGTTTTTTGCAATTTGCAGGTCAGTATCATGTTGTATGTTGATCTAAATATATTCGCGGCCGTATCAAATGTTTATTTATAGAATTATAATCATAAAAATTATCTATACAACTCTCTAAGTTCATATAACCGCATTGAATGACTATTTCATTAAATCATGATATTTGGCGATTGTGCTTACTTATGGAGTTGTATTGCTGATTGTAATGATTATAATTATGTAAAACCATATTGGTTACGGTCGCGAATCATATTTTAATCAACATAAAACCTGACACTGAACTGGAACAAGAAAATTTTAATTGCACCTGCAAAATGTAAAAAACTAAAGAAAATTTGAATTTCGCGGGCTATCTTAGCGCATGCCCCTTAAAGTATGGGTCCTACTTATTTAGGTACATTGATTTTAGGCAATGATTTGTTATCAAAACCAATTAAAAAGTTTCTAAACGAATAAGACTTAATACGCAACAAGGAAAGTCACAGCGAAAAGCGAGAACTTTCACGAATTGCCTACAAATTGTTCACTAGCACTAATCTATTCGATTAAATCTCGTACGCGATACACGAGCAAACGATCAACGTCTGAACATAGCCTAAGCGAACTAGTTACGTACTTGGTAGTTTCAACTCGTTCCTTTTTTACTTCGCACTTCAAAAGGAACAATGTCAGTATTTCACGAGCCACGTCTGTTTCACAAAGGAAGGTCTATTATTTGAGTCCTCCCGTATAGTGTAAAATCATCACATCGGAACACGTTCCACCGTCAAACTAGAATTATTCGCAGGCTTACTTCCTTTGTGTACTTTTTTTTTGGCGAGTTCCATGTCACTGGCTTACTCACGCAACTGCCCTGGGGCTGGCAGGTAACATCAAAACAAGGCCACAATAAATTTCCGACGCGTTATTTTGATTTTAGACTTTCGTGGAAAGTCGAATACGAAAGTTTTGAAAAATAGTGTAGGTAACAATTAATTTCTACAAATTATAGTTTTAGTAAACACTGTTTTATGAGGCATGGATAATTTCTAAGTTTGATTTGACTTAATAAAATTAATTTACATTAGTTAATTAAACACAAAATACTCGAGATAATAAAGCAAAAACGAAAGTCTTTGATTTTATCCTATTTCCGAGGACTTCTCAAGCTAAAGTACATTTACGCTTACGGAGAGAGAGATCGTGCCTTGACTTCGAAAGACGCTAACGATAAATAAACGTTGGTAAAGGTTTGTAACGTTAATAGCAATGTTCCTTAAAAACAAGGCTGATGAGAAAATATTTCCATAAATCATAAAGGAAATCAAAGTAAATTATGTAAAGTAATCGGGGTTAATATGACATATCGGGCTGTAGACAGGGTCTATGATGGTCATACTCATTTACACAGGATAAATTGTCATAGAAACGACATACCTCTACGATGTCGAAGTTGTCCTCTACGATGTCGAAGTTGTTGTTCTCTCGATGTGCAATATTTACAACCGCGTAGGTACTGTACCGAGTCAGCATAATGACTATTTTTATGAGCTGAATACGGTTGTCGCAATTCGCTGGTCGAATCTCGTTGCTCGGTCTAGCAATGCAATTTGTAGGTCGACGCGGGATTACCTCGGTTACTACAAAGAGCAAAACACTTTGTTACACTACCGCTTTTTGGGACGTATTTCCCGTTTGATGATGCCATCCATTCATTTCCGGCGATGGGAATAAAAGCCTCTGCGGTGAAGTTACACAGAGTGCTCTATCCCGCGCGAGGTGAAAAATTGTACGGGGCTTTCGAAATGTTGTCGTTTATTGCCATTTGTCTGTGGGTTATTTGTACACGTCATTTTATAAACGAATGGAAAATGGGATCAACTGATAAAATGTTTGAGATTTAATTACTAAAATCCACTTTACACCACATGGCTTAGTATGAGAAGAAATAGATTTTCCTTCCACACAAAATTGCTGCGAGCGCTCTTTGCAAATCATATTAACAATCAAGCAGCCCCACTTGTTACTTTTACTAGCACATCCTCCCGGCTATCACACATTCAACTTATATTGCTATTTAGAAGTTAAAGTGTCTCATAAATAACAGAGACAGCGATGTCGTCTTCGTAAATTAGGGTGAACGTACCAACTCTTGCAATTTACTTTTAAATACCCACCTAATAAGAATTTATTATTTTTCTGATCCACTTCTTGATCCGTTTAAGTTACCCTAGAGGCTTAATAAATGTTGGGTGGAAGTTTACTTTGTTGATAACTGTTGTTGAATGATTCCCTGGACACAAAACTTTGGACCTGTATTTTGACCTCGGTGACCTCTGTCCCTACCGCA
Source organism: Agrochola macilenta (assembly GCA_916701695.1). Taxonomy (NCBI): domain Eukaryota; kingdom Metazoa; phylum Arthropoda; class Insecta; order Lepidoptera; family Noctuidae; genus Agrochola; species Agrochola macilenta. Next base: position 14,380,478 of record OU753558.1, read on the forward strand.
ACCTTCCATTTGTACAGTATTAAACGTAAGCGAATAGAGAAATTAGGAGACAACTTTCCTAAAGTACAACAAAAGACAAAAGACAAACAGAAGGATAATTTCCCGAGTAGTATTGTGATTTTATCACTGAAGTTATATATACAGTAATTTCATACTTTGAGATTAACTATTTCATGTTAAAATTTTTGCAATTAACTTAAGTGGCAGTGGGCAGGGCACAATCTCAAAGAACAGATGACCTTCCGATGACGTTCTGGAGTGGCGACCGCCTACCGAAAGAGATAGCGTTGGAAGATCTTCCCACAAGGTGAACCGATGACCTGCTGAAGACCGCAGGAATGCGCTGGATGCGAGAAGCACAGAACCGGTAGAAGTGGCGGTGCTTAGGGGAGGCCTATGTCCATGAGTGGAAGTCTTTCGGCTGAAATAATGACGATTATGTAATTTACCAAAGAAATAACATGAATATTGAAAAAACCTGGCCGTTATTTCAAAATAAACAATAACTGGTTTGTCATTTCAACACACACAAAGCACCAGATGTACTATATTGATATGTCCAAACGAAGGATGACATGCAATGAAGAAGCACAGAAAGCGAAAAAAGCGCTGAATAAATTTACAAATGTAGCCGCCCAAAAAGCAGACATAACTAGATTGCAGCCTGAGACATAACTTGTTTAAAATCGACTGAAATCCGCTGGATGCGCTTTATTTCAACCAGATTATGTGTGATTGTAGGAATGTGTGCACTGGAAACAGGAGATTCCATAGTATTAAAGTTTTCGAAATTCTGACGTTTAGTGTTTCTGTTAATTTAAAACACAGTTTGCCATAACATGGGAACAACAGAATAGCTGTGCTATTTTAACATAGGCAAACATTTCCCACGGAACATTACATAGGTAAATGGAGTCGGCCATGCCTTAATAATGCAGTGCTCAGCCGCCGCGAACTAGTAATAAAGTTGCCAGTTTAGCATCGCCGTTGAATAATGAATTGCAAACTGTGGAATGAACCAATTTTTAATTACAGCTTCACTTGCGAATTTGTTATATATTTTCATGGTTCTGAAAGTGTTTCGCTGACCTTTATTCTCACAACCGTGTGTAACTTTAAAAGAAAGAAAAGTATTTATTTAGACTCGCACAGGAAATCACAAAATAAACTAAAAACACGCTAAACATAAATAAAAAAAATGAAAAACAATAAGAAAAACAAAGTTTATTTTAAAATTAATGCAGTCCTGTATGAGGCCAAAAGGCTCCTATCTCAGCATAAAGCTGCGACTTTACCAACATGTTGGTTCACTTAGTTACCTAACGTAAACCTAAAGCTTAGCTAGATAGCGTAGCTTTCGTAAAGCTCGAAACAAGACTAAGGATTCCAAAAATCTGCGTGCTAAATCTATTTCCAGATTATTTAATTTTAACAAATTAAAATTGTCGCTGGTGACGCGATTGCGGTGACTGCATAATTCGCAGTAATTACAAGGGCTGGGAGTAGGTAGGCCAAAGAGGTTGACCGTTTTACCTATATAGGCTTATAAGTCTAAATGTCTTTGACATATCTCGGGACTCTGGGGTCCCGGACCTTGGTCATTTGTGATAATGCACGGGGGGGCAAAGCCAACTTGCACCAACCGACATGACGATTATCCCTGTACGCACTATGCAAGTACACCCAAGGACAACAAGGATATTATAAACGCGGAAGTGAGTTTGTTTGTTACGCTTTCACGCTAAAACGGCTTAACAGCTTTGGATAAAATTTGGCACATTGGTAAATCATGGCCTGATTAGGTTATATAGAATACTTTGTATCCCGATATTCTCATGGAATCGAGACTTATGCGAGTGAAACTGCCGGCGCAGCTAGTGTTTGATAATACATGGATAAAATGGCAGAGGTGACTTGCACACTCAATAATGGGCCCCCGAAAACGGTCGCTAGCACATAGTGACGTAGCGACAAGGGGGCAACACTTCCAGCATGCGTAGCATGACCACAATAGAAACGGGTTTTGTCGACGGACGAATAGACAAAATGACAGATAAACAATCACAATCTGTCATTTTGTCTATTCTTCCGTAAACAAAACCCGTAGACAACTCGTTTCTATGGTTGTCGTGCTAAAAGAAAGAAAGACAGAAAAAATGTTTATTTGTTAGAGAAACACGTGCATAAACTCGAGTAGAACAAGAAAATAAAACACAATTTATTTAAATACAATCACGAGCTCAAAACCGAAATAGTCGGCAGTTGCTAGCACGTCGTGAATACGCGTGCTGAGATGCTTAAGGAGGGGAGAGGTATTCCACGGCTATCAGGACAATCCCGGAAGTACGGTCAAGGTCCAGCATCTTACTGGAATACTTCCTTCCCCCGAGCACATTTGCTCTTGCAAATCTGCACGCAGGCCAGCGAATAAAGGCACAAAGAGATGGGAGCTCTGTTCTTCGTCAGTGTTTAGTCCAGCTGGCCAATAAAGGTAAGCAAGAGGGGAGGAACAAGACTTCTCCCGGGAGAGAGGGTCGCTACTGATAGGGTAGGGATAGGGTCACTACTGCCCAACAGCACATGCTGCTCTGCGGGTTTCTCTCTTGGCCTAGCTGCTGACCCTTACCCAGTTCATGGTCTAGCCATGTGCCAAATTTAATCCAAATTCGATCAGCCGTTTTAGCGTGAAAGCGTAACAATCAAACTCACTTTCACATTTATAATATTAAGATTATACAGACAACACAACACACACATAACACATAACACACACATCCACATACAGATACACACACACATACAACACACACACACACATAACACACACACACACATACACTCACATTACATATAAGTTAACTTTAATATTTAATGTAAAATATATATGCTGTTGGCGTACCTATTTATTATAAATAAATATTACCTTCCTATATTGTTTTGATCATAGCGTAATGCATCGTTTTTGATGGGGAAGTAAACGTTATCTAGCTGATATGATAATGATGATGAATGAACCGTAATGAACTTTTAATCGAGCAAAGTTTCATCAATATATTGTTTTAAGTTGCGAACGGGTTTCTATGCTTTAATAATGGGCCATATTTTTTCTCTTTGCTGGTTAAATTAATTATTAATTTATTTATTTAAATATACTTTAATGTACACCACAAATTTAAAAAAAAAACCCTACAAAATATATAATGGGTGGCTTTTGTTATTCATTTATGCAGGGGAAATTAGTGTCTGAGTAGATTAGATGTAGATGTAGATTTAAATGAACTTTAAATAAAAAATCCTAATAGTTTGGTAAGCTAAATTAGGGCGCTATAAAGTAGCGTCTAGGTAATGAAATGTACGTCCGGTGTACTGTACATACTCTGGGTTATCAGCCCTGCAACCATCTTGTTGACTGGATAATTTTTACAATTTCAGGCAGGCTGGTATTCTCATACATGAAGAAAATACATTTCTTTAGCTCAGATTAAAAAGCACACAATATAAATTATACAACAGATACAAAAAAAAAAAAAAAAACTATAAACTCGTATTAGCACGTGAAACACAAACTTTGTACCCCTTTTTCCGAAAATTACTCGGATGGAGCAGTATTAAATTTGGCACAGTTAAAGTTTATATGGAGAAGGAGTGCACAAAGCTAATATTTTTATATAAGTAATATGCATTAGAAACAACTATAAATTAATAAAAATACATTACACACACTACCATACGTTTGACACACAAGATGGCTACTTTAGAATAATGACAGGGCAGCATGGAATTAGTATGTACTATACAACTTAAATTTTAAATGAATTATGGTAAAATTTCAACCACTGGGCGACCACTAGTTTAAAAAAATTCAAAAATCCCACATACAAAAGCACTTTCAGTTCTTCTGAATTTTCCAATTTTCCCGGCAACTTTTCAAATTTTTCTTCCCGTAAGAACCGGATTCGGACTAACATTTTAAAACAAAAAATTGTCAAATCGGTCCACCCGTTTTCAAGTGATGCTTTTACCAATGAACAGCATTTAATGTTTATTATATAGAGATAGATAGTTAGGGTCAATTTAAATGAAATTATTAAAGGTAGAATATAATATAAAATCCTCCTTGTTTATACCCACCGGGTAGGTATCATCTGGAAGTAGGTCACTATGGTTCAGCACACAGACTGTATTCTCTTTTATGCAAGGTTCACTCTCTTTATGTATTTTTTATTGTGCACACATGGCTTTAGTATGAAAAGAATTAACTGTTTTTATGAAAACTAGAAATGTTATTTGCAAGTAATAATAGGTAGTAATTTACCTCATTTTCTTGTCATAAAGTACGGAAACTATCTTGAAAATGTTTGAAAACGATTGGCAGAGAGATGATAGCACGTAATAAAAGTGCAGGTAGCTACATACGTCTAATCCAAAGGTTAAATTCTTACACAATCACTCAATAAAGGGAATTAGTAACACATTCATATATTCCACTTTTCCCAACAATTATTGTTTAAATAATACATTATACATTACTGTATTATTTAATTGCAATTGAACAATTATCGACGAAAATTTAGGTTATTAAAATTAACCTATGTTGTCAAAATTATCCAAAATTGTCAAATGAGAAACATATTGGGAAATGCCCATTTGATAAAAAGGTTTTGGCCAAGTGACGCCCATGAAAGAAACAAAATAAAGGCATTAGGGTTGCCATCATAGATAAAAAAACAACCACTATTTTTTACAAAGAACTCGGTTGGTCTTTTATAAATCATATATAAAAATTAAAGGTTAATAAAAAACATATTTATAGTATTGGTATAATCCATTCTGCAATTATAGTTCTCATTTGTATGTCTCTTTTGCCTGTACTACTTTTCTTTTGTTTTTTTTTTAAACGTTGCCCCACACTGAGAATTTCTTCCTGTATCGTGGGTGCGTTTACAAACATAGAAACTCACATACACTAACACCCAGACCCGGAACAACTACTTGCAGATCATACAAATATTTTTTCCGTGCGGAGATCGAACCCGCGACACGTTGCGCAGCAGTCGATCGCTCAGCCACTGTGCCAACCGTGTCGTCTCACTTTGGTTATGATGAAAGTGCTTTCTTAATACAGATTGACCACAGTTTACACAATCATATTTGTCGATGCCCAACATTTCGTTCTTGTGGTGCAGAAGGCTGTTGTGCATTCCTTGCCAACATCCAACATTGGTGACACACCAGACTATTATCTGAAACATATTTGCTTAATGTCATAAAAATAAATTAGGATACCTATTAACATGCTGTAGCACCAAAAGGTATTTATGTATAAATACATTGAATGACACCGGTCTCGTGATACCATTTTTGATGATCATACAATTCATTACTTATGTCACATAAAAAACATGTGGCAATGATTTGAGAAAAAACAAACTTCAATTATTTCTATGGTTTCCTTGACACTAACCAACTGAATTATTCAATTCAAACCTAATGTTACGTACCTTTGCAATAAAATTTGCTGAGTATACAATGTACCTTGTATGTTTTTAAAGTAATTTACTTGTTGTGGTGCAATCCATTGCTGTAATATAGACAAAACTTCCACATTGCTTATAAATCTCTTAAGTCTTCGTGCATCCACGCCACAGTTAACACAGAGAGGGCTCCGTAAGCTGGTAAGTTCGTGTAAATCAAGTTCAATATTCGTGTCAGGTCCTTCACGAGAAACACGAAACAGAGTACGGTATCCATTGGCTAGCCAGTGTCGTGTCGTGGGAGGCGGGTACAGGGTCCATAATCGTAATCGAAATTGTAGGAAAATCAAATAGACAAACGCAATAGAAAAAATACAGCACCAAACAAAATGTGAAATATCAGCGGCAATCAGTTGTCAATTACGATTATTATTGCTACGTCAAACGGATCGGATGCGATATGATATCGTTTTTTTTTTTTAATCTATATTAAAAAACAAACTGATAACACGGAATCGGTTCAATGGATCGTATTTAGAAGCCCGAAAATGGACAAACACTTTTTTTTGTCTCTAGAAAATAACAAAAGCGTAATAACTGACGCTGACAAGACGCTGGAACAGTTAGAACAGATGCTGCACAGCCTAAATGGAGCCTAACGGCGGGTGGACATCGACAATATAGAATTTGGACAAGGCGAAACTCATGTTCAATTTGCATGTCTTGCCGAGTCCATTCCACCTCGAAAGGTCGCTTCTTGAAGTTGTGAAGGAGTACGTCTACTTAGGGCAAGTCATCCAGCTGGGTAGGCACAACATTGAGAAAGAAGCTGACAGAAGGATCCAGTTAGGTTGCCAGCGTTCGGAAAACTTCGTCAAGTCTTCTCGTTGCCAATCCCGTAGTGTTTGAAGACTAAGGTCTTCATCCAGTGCGTCCTGCTCTTTATGACATACGGTGCCAAAACGTGGACACTGACAGTCGGGCTAGTCCACAAATTCAAGGTCGCACAGCCTGTTGCGCAGCCTGGGAGAGGCCTTAGAGCAAGAGTGTCCAGCAGTGGACTACGATAGGCTGAGTTGATTGTAAATACTACATAATAAAATAAAAAATTGCCAAAAATCTATTTTTGGTTACAGGTTTTGAGTGTATCGATTTTTTTCAGTAAAAGTTACCATCCCTACTTTGACAGGATTGACCAACAACCGGAACTATTCGTTATGGCAATACACGATTGACTGTCTTGATTAAATCGGCTTTTAATTCCGGAGGTTCCGTTACAAATATGTAATAGCAATATTTTAGTTATTAAATGGGTATTTTTTTTTTGTATTTACCACATTGCTGGGCAAACCATGGCCAAGAATGGGCGTGTCCCAGGTATTCAAATAATCATAATAATATCAAAGCATTCGATTTGTTAGTGGCACAACAAATTGGCATCCACAGGTACGTTTTCTGATCCCTTTGTTTTCATGTTCTTTTGGAACAGACCATAGATACTTTTAGTATTAAAAACCGCCAAGTGCGAGTTGGAGGTGCACACTAAGGGTTCCGTATCTCCGTACAAATTAAAAAACGCCAAAAAATACACGTTTCGTGTAAATAAAAATTAAAGGGTTCCCCCCCTTTTTCCCTTTTTTTTTTTTTGTCGGTTTGGCAATAGAAATACGTAATCTTTGAAAATGTCAACTATCTACCTATTACGGTTCATGAGATACACCTCGCTGACAGACAGATTTCGATGCTTAAGGGGGTTCAGAATCATGTACTGAATCCATGGAAATAGTTTTCGTTCACGTCAATATCCCTGCCACCCTGTATCCTACTATATTATAATATAAACTATTATAAAATGTGAAAGTTTGTATGTTTGGATGTTTGTTACTCAATCACGCAAAAACGGCTGAATGGATATGGATGAAATTTAGCACACAGATAGTTAATAACCGGGATTAACATATAGGATACTTTTTTTCAGGTAGTACATTCCCGTGGGATAATTTCTGACCTCTACGCGGGCGAAAGCTAGTAATATTATAAATGCGAAAGTGAGTTTGTTTGTTACGCTTTCACGCTAAAACGACTGAACGGTTTTGGATGAAATTTGGCACACAAGTTCACCGTTCACCTGGGTTAGGACATATAAAACTTTAAATCCCGATTTTCGTACGGGATCGAGATATATGCGGGTGAAACCGTGGGGCGCAGCTAGTAAATAATATTCTATTCTACAAATTCGTGTTACCCAGTCAGTTGTAACTGACAGCTGGCTGTTGTGGTTCCCCTTCATAAGCATACGTCACAACATGTCTTTGTATTGTAATCCTTATACAGGTTGATGTTTACTATACGCGCGCGTTAACGTTTCGGTTTACAGTCAGTGCGGAGATGCGGTTAACACCTTACCACCGACGTTGAGGTTTCTAAGGAGTTTCACGTACAAGTGAAAGAGACAACAATAGGATTAGCATCAAATCCAACACCATTGTGATAATTACTCGCTTGTTATTTCATGAGAATATAATTATATCTGAGCCCCAAATCGTTCAAAGTTTCATCGGAATTTCTAAGTGTGATTGCTTTGCATAAGTTCTTCCCACTTTCTCTCTTTAAGGAAATGTTTGTGGCAGAAATTAATTAGTAGGTAGGTAGGTACCACATTTAATTACGAAATGAATGTTTCAACAGTCGGTACGGTAAATTAAGCCTACAAAGATATTGATAAATTAAAATGAGACGATACAAAATGTTAAAATACGAGTATATTGATTAAGAATAATAAACGTTACTCAGTTTTAATAGATTACACGAAAAAGTAAATCCATGATCAGACAAAATGTATGTCAAAAATGTACTTAGTAAAGTGAGGATTTTACAAAATCGCAATGATTTACATAAAGGTTAAATATTTTTTTTAAAGATTCCTAAATTATTGATATCACGCGAATTATTATAAAAGAAAAAGATCGGCTAGGATGGTAAGTTCTTATTCAGGATACTGACAATCTCAACCTATATTTTTGTATTATTATTCTCACCGTCAGGGTCCATCACTGACCAACAACGGTCTGACGGCCAACAAACGGGGGATGAACATCCATCACGCTTATTTCTACCACAAACGGGTAGGGCAACATAACCGGGATGGGAAGATTAAAAGCTCTTGTTGACATAACCGCACACGTTATTCCTGCTAGGTATGATTCTACAGAGCATGTCCAAATAAAGCAACAATTCTCCCCGAATGAACTGCAGGGTCTGAACTGTGGGCCAGCACAAATGCGCAGAGTAAACGTTGTAATACTTGTTTCGCGTTTCGCTTTTTTTCATCCAGTTTTTGAAAGCCCGAATAAGGACCGGTTAAAAATTATCGCAAAGTTTATGTGACAAATTTTCAAGCGCGCGTAAACTGCTGTGATTGGTTGAATTATTTATCAACAGTCGAATGCAACAGATAGCAGTGGTGACCCAGTGAGAGCAATGGTAGCCTAGCAAGATCAGTGGTGGCCCTGTGAGAGCAGTGGTGGCCCTAAGTCTCTGATCAGTAAACCTGCTGTCGAATCAAATGTTGTCTGTTTGGTTGTGTGAGTGTTGGTTGAGTACCTATGGTTGAACAAAATAAGAAGCCTATCCGGTCATTTCACATGATCTTTGACAGCGCATCAAATCATATGGTGATATGGTTACAATTTTTTTAATGACTACCCTATTCAGTCTTCATGGTTTTTACTAACTACTTAAGTGGCAGCTATATTGCCACTTTCAACCAAGAGGTCCACCTGTGACAGTGGGTTTATTACTTTTATGACTTAATGTAGGTAAATGTATCTAACATTGAGAAAAGTAATCTAAGATCAGTATGTATACCTATCTTAACGCCCTTGATTATTTTATAAAAGTAGAAGGTGAAGCAGATCACCATTTGTTATGTAAAAATACCCACAACATTTTAGCACGAGGAGTTTCGCATCCAAATTAAAGTCTAATTCTTTATTAAACACTTGGTTCCTGACTGCACTTGTTAAGGTTCCCAAAGCCGCACTTATTTGTCTTTTTGTTGCCTAGCGTAAATTAACTTAAGTAGGTACCTAGTTATGCTCGAACGAATGCCAACATCGCTCTGACCTACTTTGAAAACCGTGTAGGAATTTGTAATTCATAAAACCCATGGGAAATATCTAATTATATAGGTGACTTTTATCATTTGAATATTTATTTTGTTTATCCCTTCAACAGTCAGCTATCAAACGCATTAAAAAAAAAGTCTGATCGTGACCTTGACGTGGCCCCGCCCCTTTTCGGACTGGTTGCGTTAAAACCACGATTTCTCGCTATTTTACTATGAAACCCATATAACTGTTTCGTAATCTGTACAATATTTTCTACTGGTTCTTCTAAGACTTATAAGAATTTGGTTTACAATAAAACGAGCCTGTTTACACGGTTCAGTTTCGTTCACTGCTTAGAAAGAACGCAAAGTGCGCCTAAAGAAGATTTCACTTAAAAAAAAAAAACATTTACCCCCATATGACCTCATATTTACTTAAAAACGCATGTAAAACACTAACGAGGAAGCCAAGTAAATATCGTTATCTTTTTAGTAGCATGTATTCAAAATTTGGACTACACAAGTGTCTCTTCACATGGGATAGCAAGATACTAAGCCAGTAAATCCTACAATAATTGGATTTCATGATAGAATTTTGTGAACGCGCTTGACGATGTTTAGAATTTCGTATAAATATTTTGTGAGAACACTTTCTACAAACACGGTCCCTTAACGTTGAATCAAATGTTTTTTATATGTTTTGGATACTTTTCCTTTTTGAGTTACATTTGCGACTTTCTAATAGCATTCATTTGTAGCAATTATAAAACCGATACCTTATTTTCAAATACTTACTTGAAAGTAGGCGTCGTCGTCTGAAGTCATTCAAAGAAACTCAAGTATTTTCTTTCATCAATTATGAATCGTTTGGAAACTCAAAGTTAGTCTTCAAACTCATCCATAAATCATGAAGGTTCGTCTAACAGTCTAACTGAAACCGACTGATTCGAGCGAGGAAATCTAATCACTACGGTAACATTGGAGCTGGAACTATACGAGTTCCAATCCTATCATAATCTGGCAGAACTACTTCGGGCTTAAGCTCGCTCCACCATCCATAATTCTCTTAAATTAATTCTCTCAACAATGCATTCAGGGTTCCTTTTAAAATTATTTTTTCACTCTACAACGTTATTACATTAGTGTTTTAAAACGGCACTGTTGTAGCACGAAAATATGTGGTTTATGTAAGCACGTAATTAGTGTTCATGAAAAAAGTAAGAACGTATGCATTTCCAGCACACGCTTATAATTTAAAATGGCGAGAAGCCAACATCTTTTATCACCATTAGACATTTAATACTCTTTAATTTTATATATTTTTCGTTAAGAAATTAAGGCGGACTGATCATTAAGGTTGGATTTACACCGATTAAAACCACGCGGTGGCCGACCTCGGTTCGCAAGTAAGGAGAATTCGGTATCACCGGTGGAACAGACCCATGTGGATATTTAATACTAGAAAGCCTCAGATGTATTAATAAAGGCTGCAAAATGATAACATTTTCTCGTGCATTCCCTCGAGATATGCCACGGAATAAACGTGAACCACTATAGGTTGAAGTAACCTTTTTAATTCTACTTACGCCGTTTTTATATTTCAAGTCAATACGTAATCACATTCCATTAGGCTCGGTTAAAACATTTAACCTAAATGTACACTTTGTGTCTAACCTTTTATCTTGGTTGGGACAATTCCACACTAATGTTTTTTATGTCATCACTGTACACGATTTTTGGGAAATAAAGACTTTTCAGAACGTTACAATAAGTAGTTTATATGAGGTATGGCCTATTTATATTACGTGATACTGTAAATACATTCGAAAAAATTAAGATTATATAATTAGTTTTCCATATAATCTTAATTTTCTCGACTACCTAGTACTACCTGCTGTCTTGTTTACATTTTACGGTTGTGGAATTGCAACCTTCATTTGTGACTTAAATTATTCCAGAGCACGTGCCAAACTATAGTGGGGCTAATTGGGGCTATCCGAGTATAGGATTTTTGAAGCCCATTCATTAATGATGAAAATATTTACTATTAAAATATGAAATAGCGATTTAGTCTTCATTTATGGGGTCATTGCCGAACAATAGATGAGAATTTCAACAAGTGTACCGTATAAAGTCTTTACAAATAGTGCAAAATGCTGGTTTAAATATTTTTTAGTGTTGGTATTTTATATTTTTGTGTTCGTACCTTTACTTCTATTACGTGCTATTATACAACATTAATTACCGTTATGTGTATTATACCACATCTAAAACATTAAGCAAATGGATTCCTTTCGTGTGATCGTTAAATCCATGCATTATATAAATAACGGCCCTATTTCCTACCTTCCATTCTGACTGTGGTTACATTTCTGTTTAAACCACGTAAAAGCTCCACAAAATGAAATTATTCCGTAAAATCAAGGAACACATTCTGTTGTTCTATCATAGAATTAAATACACTTGTAAAAATCTCACTGTTCACGGGCCCAGTTATCTCGTCCGTAAGGATGTGCACTTCGTGTACCGATTCATCTACTTCGTCATTTACGTGCACGTGTGGATCATCGCCGTGGCTACAATACGAAAGTACTACGACCATTATCAAGAGAACACCATACGGTTCACGACGCGCACTGATTACCTCGATTGGAACACAACATTTGCATCAGTCACTGTCTGCGAGATTGCCAATATCGAAAAACTTTGGACACTCAGCAAGTTATTCGACATTCGTGACGGAGAAAAGTATGATCGTTTCCTCGCAGAAATAATATTCTTCAGTGGGACATGCTTCAGTTGCACATCAACCTGCCAAAATACAACCTTGTGCTCACGTGATTATTCTGAAATTGTATCAAAATTCCGTACTTCCTGCAAATACCTATTTAAATCATGTAAGTGGAATGGCCGAGAGATTAACTGTTGTAAATATTTCAAACCTCTGCAAACAGAGTATGGGAGATGTTATACGATTAACAACAAGCACGTCGGTGGATATCACAAAATGTTTTCTACGTCCGCTCTCGCAAAAAACCCAGAGGCGGGCGTTCTCGAAATTATTCTATCACAAGATTACGAGTCATTCATTCATTCACCCGAAGACATACCCTTTTGGAATATGGAATATGATCGTAGAATAACGACGCTATACGGAGCAGAAGCCACAGTGAGGTTTTCAATTATGGATGTGGTGAATGAGCCGGAAGTACCTTTGATCGCTCCCGAGGTACGTCAATGTAGATTCCCTGACGAGGTTCCGGAGAGCTACATTGCTTTCCAGCAATACAGCTACTCTGTGTGTATTATTCAATGTCGCATCGAGGCCCAACTGAAACTCTGTAACTGTACACATCACTTATCTCCGGTCCAATACAAAGGTCGATATTGCGACTTGGAAGGATTAAAGTGTTTGACGATACACTACAAAACTCTAAGAAAGCTGCAGGTTCCAGGCACGAACGAGACGGGCTTGAATTGCGATTGTTTGCCTTCGTGTACGGAGCCGGATTACAATGTGGTGTCGAAGAAATTGCTGGAGCCTCAGAAGGAGTTAAGAGTTAAGCCTGCCCGGTTTATCCTGAACAACATACCGTACCAGCGGGTGACGCGGCAGGTCGCGCGCACTACGCTGGACTTAGTCGTCGCTATAGGGAACTGTTTTGGGCTTTGTTTTGGTGGATCCCTACTTTCGATCGTTGAAATAATTTACTATCTATGCTTTAAAAGGTGGAAGTTTGCATAAAAATAATAAAACAATGAGTAGGATAACTTTATGTGTGTAACTACTGCTCTTAGAAAAGTAGATAAAACTGGCATAAACTTAAAAGCACATTTCAAACTTACAAGTCAATAAGGTTTTTATGCACCACGTTTTTCTCACACGAATGAAATTTTCTCAACCTTCTAACACGTGTGAAGGATTGAATTTGCAAAAGAAATTGATCAAAGCCAGCTGCTGGCACATCCCAGCTAAGTCCATTCGTCCGAAACTCGGCACAGACAAAGTCGGTAAATAAGTTTCCTAAAGCGGGAAGTTCTACGTTCGCGCTAATATTAGAAACATAAATAGTTTGTAGATGATATTTGTTATTAGTTTTTGTATTTTGCTGTTGTTTGAAAGTAGGTGCGACAGCTGTCGTATTAACTGTCCTTTAGTGTGTTATCATGTTTCCGTTGCCCTTGTAAAGGATTTGTGCCTTTTAATAATAAGAAATGTGCTATTTTTCTATAGAATATCACATCTTTTAGTCTATTTACGTGGTATTGTGCTAGACAAACTTACTCTTTTAGTCTATTTATCTATGTTTTCAAGTATGACATGAGTATGACATTCTTCCAATCCATATTTTACACCTTTTTGAACACTGTTACCTCTGGAAAACATTCCTTAAGTTATTGGTATTATTAAAGCCCACAAATCTTTCACATGGGTAAATGGTAAATCCGATCGACAGACAGCCAGGAAATGGTAGGATTTATCAGTATTTTGGGTATTACTGTTGTTTATTTACTAGACATGTATAGTTTAAAATAAATAAATAAAATGACCAACTTATAAATTAGCAATTCAAATATTTAAAACAATATAGTTTTTGTTGTTTTTTTTTTTTAACTTTGATTATTATACAATCTACACTAGGCGCAAAATTGGTGTATGTTTGTATGTATGTATGTTTGTCCACGCATTTCTCCGAAACCATGGATCTAATTATGACCATTTAAATGGCGTACCTTTACTTCAACTTAGGAACTGTACAAGTTTCATCAAAATCGGTTCATTAGTTTTCAAGATGGAACTACAACTAAAAAGTGAAAATAAAAAACTTGTTAACAAAATAAACACCACTAAAAAGTGAATAATAACGAGACCGTGAGAAGAAACGAAAATTCAGAACAAAAGACACTGACTTCCGAAATGAAAGTTATTTTCCACTTTTTTATTTTAGTGTTTCTTTTAGTAAAAAAAATATTATTTTTTAAATAATAAATTCCCGTCATTGTATTGCGTGCTGTTTTTCTACACAAATTGTAATCAATTTTAATTAGGATAAGCATTCAATTAGAAAAGTGTTTGATAAAATGACATTATTGCTGTCATGTCTTTGTTAAAAGTTGTGTAACGACATACGATGACTTTATTTTTAGGCGTTTGTAAATAGGGACCATCCTCTCTATCAAGGTGACAGGGACGTGCAAACTGTAACCATGAATTCTGCACTGAATCCATGGTTACTACAACGTAGAAATGATTTGTTGGTTATGAAAAAACATCTACTGTTTCATACAAAAGTGCAATACGTAGGTGATCAAATTATATGGAACAGCATTTTTTTTTTTATATGTGACAAATAAATTTAACGCCGTTATAAATTTTCGTCAGTTCGGTCCAGAATCATGTACCTACTGAATCCATGGTAACAGGTTGTGCATTGGTGTCCCCCTGCCATCCTGAATATATTTATTTTTTATTTTTGTGATCATGAATATTTTTGCCTAATAAAAACACGCTTTCCATCAGAAGAATTTTAAATGAAGATATTGAAATGATGAGTGAGCAATGAAATGCCATCAGCAATTCTATTTCCGTGTAGATTCTATTAGACTGATAAAAAAACAGATTACTTATCATCCGCGCAAGTCGTGACTAAGTTAGGTTAAACATATTAAACAAGAAAGAGACCAAATAACTAAAGGCTTGAAAATTTTCTTTAGATCATTTATCTTTTTTTATTAATTAACATCAACTAGCGACCCGCCCCTGTTTCGCACGGTTTTTTCGACTCATTCATGTTACTTAAGTTTAATAGAAATATATTTAAACCTGCCGGAATACATTTTCTAAATGATAGTTAAAACCACATCAAAATCCATTGCGTATTCCGTTGTATACACGAACAACGCAATACAGACAGACACGGAAAGCGACTTTAATTTATAATACTCGTATTTATAGATATAGATAAATATACATAAGGTAGAATCGGAATACAAATGGACTTCCAGCGAAAATGAGTGAATGGAATTGCCCTACATTTACAATAAAGTCTTTGTTGGATTAAAACCTACATGCATTCTCAGAAAACTCCAATGAATCCATTTCACAATTTTTCTCATTTGTTCTCTGACAATATGTCCCTGAAACAAAAGCTTGACTTTTTATATTTCTTTGGTTCCATTTGGATTCATAGAATCCAATGGATATTGGTTAACGTAGTTTCCAATTTCCATCCGTGGGACTGATCTTTTTGCTTTCGTAACAAATTTTCGACACAATAGGTATATGCGAAGGCTCAATTTTGTCGCTACGATTTCTTACTTCATACCCAAAATTTTTTGTGACGGATATCAGGATAACG
This sequence comes from Agrochola macilenta, assembly GCA_916701695.1. Taxonomy (NCBI): domain Eukaryota; kingdom Metazoa; phylum Arthropoda; class Insecta; order Lepidoptera; family Noctuidae; genus Agrochola; species Agrochola macilenta. The sequence goes on from OU753558.1 coordinate 14,396,419, forward strand.
AAGGATTGACGAAGTAAGTTTAACCTAAGTAATCAGAATTGAACTTATTTATATATAACTTATTACTTATCATCCGCGCAAGTCGTGACTAAGTTAGGTTAAACATATTAAACAAGAAAGAGACCAAATAACTAAAGGCTTGAAAATTTTCTTTAGATCATTTATCTTTTTTTATTAATTAACATCAACTAGCGACCCGCCCCTGTTTCGCACGGTTTTTTCGACTCATTCATGTTACTTAAGTTTAATAGAAATATATTTAAACCTGCCGGAATACATTTTCTAAATGATAGTTAAAACCACATCAAAATCCATTGCGTATTCCGTTGTATACACGAACAACGCAATACAGACAGACACGGAAAGCGACTTTAATTTATAATACTCGTATTTATAGATATAGATAAATATACATAAGGTAGAATCGGAATACAAATGGACTTCCAGCGAAAATGAGTGAATGGAATTGCCCTACATTTACAATAAAGTCTTTGTTGGATTAAAACCTACATGCATACTCAGAAAACTCCAATGAATCCATTTCACAATTTTTCTCATTTGTTTTCTGACAATATGTCCCTGAAACAAAAGCTTGACTTTTTATATTTCTTTGGTTCCATTTGGATTCATAGAATCCAATGGATATTGGTTAACGTAGTTTCCAATTTCCATCCGTGGGACCGATCTTTTTGCTTTCGTAACAAATTTTCGACACAATAGGTATATGCGAAGGCTCAATTTTGTCGCTACGATTTCTTACTTCATACCCAAAATTTTTTGTGACGGATATCAGGATAACGAAGGATTGACGAAGTAAGTTTAACCTAAGTAATCAGAATTGAACTTATCTTTCAAATTGAATGACGAACAATCTTATTATTCTGGATCAGTGAACTATGTAAGTTGGTGGTAATTGATACATTTGAAATTATTATATCAAGTTTGAGGTGAATGATGAAGAATGTCAAGTGATTTCCAAAGCTATCAAATTAAAGAGATCTTCCCGAACATATTCGACCCAGGAAGAAGTAGGTAGGTACTTACCATCTTTATCTTCTACAGCCAAACAGCCAAATGATGAGAGCAATGAAATGCCATCAGCAATCCTATTTCCGTAGCTGTAACCGATTTTGAAAGTCTAAGGTAAGGTAAGGTAGACTGGTAGAAAATTTCTCAGGCAATTTAAGTCCGCCTTGTACATATTATATTTTTTACTTGTCGATAAGGTTTGAATAAATAAATAAAAGTTGCTTCTAGTTCCATTAATATATCTACGTCATCTCTGATTAGGAACGCACTATACAGGGTGGATTTTTGAGATGGGGCAGTAAGGACGGCTACCTTAAACGTTGTAGCTACAGGAAAACGGTCTTAAGAGACTGTCCTTAAGTTTTTGAAAGATTTCGATCTGCATTCACAGATTTTGAAAGAAATGTACAGTCAGCAAGAAAATGGGCATTTGTCACAAAAACTTATAAGGATCAAAAAACTCTTCTGGACCAACTGAGCTTTGAGTACCTACTAGAAAAGTCAGAAATCGCAAAAAACATTTCTCATACATTTCATAGGAAATGTGACTCCAACTTACTATTTTACGATGATAGACTGGCCGAAACTAAACTAAAACAAATTGAACTTCAAATTTCGAACGAATAGAGAACAAAATTTAGAACCATTGCTGCTTTTGAAAAAACTTTTTAAAAGGGTAGTTTGTTTTTTTGCAATTTCTGTATTTTGTAGAAGACAAAATTTTACGTTTTCCAAACAAGACTGAAAGTTATAAATAATTTGAGGTCATTTTTAGAGTTCCGTACTTCAAAAGGAAAATACGGAACCCTTTTAGGATCACATCGTTGTCCGTACATCAGTCTCTCACGACCCTTTTTCTTTTTCTAACGCGTGGAGTTATCAAGTTGAAATAACATCAAATACGTAGGTCTGTGGTCCTTTGATGTTAAAAAAAAACAAGCTTCTAAGTCAACGCAATAAAAAATACGGCCATTTATACGACATACTTATTTTGATACTCGCAAATAAATCAAAACCTACAGGGTACTTCCTGCTAACCTAGAATGATGAAATTAGGCAAGAAGCAAGGTCTCATAACATAAGTAAAGGGAAAAGGCCGGTAATTTTTAGTTTTACCACACAAAAAAATCATTTACAAACTTACACTTGCAGAGAATTGACCGTAACGTATATCGAACGGTTAAGGTAGCTGTCCTTACTGCCCCATCTCAAAAATCCACCCTGTATAGTACGTAGTCTTGTACCTAGTGTGAATATTTAGAGGTTAACATCAGGTGGACCGTCCCTCATTTCGTTCACTGCTAGTGGCAAAATGTAGTTTCACGTCTGGGCAGCATTTGGAATTGACTCGTCGTAAAAATTGCAATCTCCGCTCAAATTCATTTGAAAGTTTCACTGGCATTTGCTTGAAGGTGCTAAAATATTTAACGATTCCTGGGATTACTGCTGTCAAGGACATATAAAAATATGGATTTAACACATTCTTACATGCTCTTTTTGCTTCGTATACGTTCATACATCTGGTCATACACGCACTTGAGAGTTGAGAGTACTAAGCACTTGACCTTTCTGAAGAACTGTCCTTCTAGGGTGTCCCCTCCCAGTGTTTCCACTCTCATCTGCCTTGTAACCCTTTTGTTAGTCATCTTGCATTAATCCTCTAAACATTCCAAGATTAAAATTACAAAATATATTTTTTTGTATGACTAATCATTTTTCATAGTTTGATCCATTGGGTTATTCCACTAATCCCCATCAATGTGTGACTAGGTGACTGTCACATAATTACGGTCAAACGCAAGCAGTAGTAAGGCTTGTTTCACAGCTGTCCGGAGACCCGTACGGGGTCCAGGAATGGAGACACACATGAGGCACTAGGTCCGTACGCGACCCGCTCCGGGTAGAGCCCGTCCAACGTATCGTACTACTCCCTCGTTTCAGAGCACTGCGGGCGCTACCAGTACGGATCTCCCGTATACGGACGGCCCATACGGGTCTCCCGGATAGATGTGAAACCAGCCTAACACTTTGATTATGAAAACGGCCCTTGGCCTTGGCCTTTACTACATAACAAAGGCGTTGCAAATTCAAACTTTTCCTATTCACATGCGATTGATTCTAAGTAAAGTGACACATATTTGCCGCAAAATCCATCACATAAAAATATCTATCACCCACACGCGTTGTCTCTCTGTGGTCACCAATACAGGACTAGCCGCCTAATAGGATCTTTAACAAATTCAAATTCAAATAATTTATTTTCTCTTCACAAACATTGACATGATAAATGATTTAAAACAAGCTTAAAAATTACGTGACAAAGTTTGTGAGAGACTGGTGTCTGCACTAGGAATACCTGTATAGCAGATCACCAGGGTCTCACCACGCGGAATCTAAACATAATTAGGTATAGTTGTGAAGTTTTATAGTAAATGTGAAGGAGCTGAGCATAAAACAGAGATAAAAACCAAATCAAAGTGAACAGTAAGGTAAGGAAAAGTTAACATTTTGAAGGACACAGTACCAGCAGCTGCCTGATAGGATCTTTAACAGGTTGAACGACACTCAACGAGACATAATAGATGCCTATGGGCGATTAGTGTCCCTCAAAGTGTTAACACCCTTAAACAATTAACAAACTTCACAACTATTTACTTCAGTGTTCGGAACGTTAAATGTATCAGACACTAACCCGGAGTGTCGGTTAATGTAATAGGAGGTCGCCTATCTATGTAGACCGACATTTTAACAGCCTATAATAATTGAGACAATTTATCTTAATTACGTACTGAAAGCTGAAAACATCGCCGATATATTTCAACTTTGCTCCTCAGTAGCAGCTGTTAATGTAGGTAAAAGTTAAATTATGCGTTTACACTGAGGAAGTCAAGGACACCTTCAAATTAGTATCTTTTCACTTATTACACTTATCTGGCTGTCTTAGAGAATAATCTGCATATCCAAAAATATTATGAGCTGATACGCCCTCCGCTAATGCTAACCCCAAAAATACCTATAAATATTATAATTGTATTTCGTCAGAAATTCCTAAATACTATCCAAGAACTATGATTACTAGGAATAATTTCGCTCAATTTCCAACGTATTCCTAGTATTTCCCTAATTATTCTCCACCCTTTACGTAACCTAACCTAACCCCAATTTAATTGCAAACAATTCAAAGATTTCAAAATTAATGAATTGTAAAATGCCGAACTTGAGATACAACGATATCATCATAAAAACATCATCAACATTCTTCTACCCTTAATTCAATTTATTTTGGGTCCGCGCAACATCATTATAAAAATCGTCTTAAAATATTTTTGCTGAACTCTCGAAACTTGTAGAGAATGTATTCCCGAAGGTTTTGTGTGAGTTTAACAGAAAACCCGAAGGTTTTGTATTAAACTTATAGATAATTAAGAAATCTCGATGTTTCGTCAAGTCGTAAAAACCTTGTGAAGTAGGGGCGGGTGGCTAGTATATTATAAATGCGAAGTGGATTTGTTTGTTATTATGCTTTCACGCTAAAACGGGTTAACGGATTTGAATGAAATTTGGAACACGGGTAGACCATGACCTGGAATAGGACATAGGATACTTTTTATTCCAGTAGTACGTTCCTGTGGGTTAATTTCCGACATGCACGCGAGCGAAGCCGCCGGCAAAAGCTACTTATTTATATTCTGGATTTGATGTAAGACTATTTGTACCTAAAGTTATTCTTAGATTCAGTTATAAACTACAGTTTGTAAAGTCTGAATACTGATCGAGTTTCCTTCCAACCAAATTCTATGGGCAATTTAACCTGTAAACGCTTCAAAACGATGAAATAGACTCCTTTGGAAACTACACTTTGATATTGGTCTTGTTGTTGTACTGTTGTTAGAGTATCATACTCAGTCCGTAAATTATTTGGAATACAGCTGAAGTTAAGTAAGTACTCATGTAGATCTAAAAGCATATTGAGTTAAATTTTGATTAAAAGAGATAATTTAAATGACATTCCCAAAAAGACGACTTCATAATTAACCGTAGTTGTAAAATAGAAGCCTTTTTCCCTCCTAATGAAATCCAAAGGAGATTGGAAACATATTCTAAGGTTAGTTACACTAGAGCCTGACTAGATGGTTAGGCATTACTTTGATATGTCTCATGTCGGGCGAAAACAGGCAGCATTGTCTAACCCGGTACATAATTTCAGAAAAATTCAAAAGTTTAAATATAAACAGGAAAAGCCGCAGATTAAAAAAAATGCAATCAACCACCCCATCTACTATCAGGTTAACCCTTAACGGCATAATGTATTACCTTATTAGATAGTCCCGCGGCGTTAGATTAATTTTACGTCCAGATTGTCTAAACAAGCGGAGTGATTGACCTTAGACCATTATCACACTGCGTTTTTCAGCAAGGTGGTTGGAGAACCAGAGGGGTAATTCTCGTAATGTAATTTTAAGAACGTTCGCATTCTAATCTCAGTCTCAATCTATGAAAATACCATTTTTTTTTTTTTTGCATTGATTGTCACCGAGATGTTGTGACTAGATTAGGACGTTTTTAATTACGGGAATTCTGCTGGTAACTTATTTGCCGCGGGTAGCGAAATGAAAAAGCAGTGACCACGCTACGTGTGTTTTACTGTATCCCCAGAATATTATACACTCTCTCTCATTACCGACACGCAGCGAATACGTTACGCATACGCGGCGTGCTTAATGACCGCAGAGTGCGTTGACCGCTCGCTTCGCCGGAAACACGTTGTCAAATCGCCAGTGAGATGTGGCCCTAACCGCTTGCTCCGACTTATGAACTCTATTATTCAAGCTTTGCATACCATCTGCTCCGTGGTTCACTTTATACAGAAGATATTGTTGGTTTACGCGAATACTCGGGATCCCTTTGTGAATTGTTTTAAAATTCACAATAGGACAGCTGACGGGAACCGAATTGTTTCAGCGAGAAAGAAGAGAATTTTAGCGACTTGTTTTAAAGCGGGATCGTTTCCGAGTGTTTGTTGTTTTACCGATGTTTATTTGTGCTCTGCTATAACAGTCTTTTAAAAATTCACAAACCTCCACCTAGTTTTATAAAAGTTTTCTCGCGTTTAAAAAAATATGTCCGCCTGGTTGATGGCAATAGACTCGCACCCTATTACATGGGACACAAAAATAACTGGCAAAATGTGAGTGTACTATAGGTACACTTCTGCCTTACCCTTCGGGGCATACAGGCGTTATGTTATTACATACGTTAAATAAGGTTAATTTCATGTACAAATACATCCATCTCCGGCATATGGCGAACATGACAGTTTTTCAAATTGTCACTTTCATTCTAAATGTTCGCAGTTTGAATCTTACGCACAGCATGGTTAACCTTTTCATGAGCAAAGAAGAAATTGTTAAACTGAAAAGAAAGAAGGTGTTATACTGAGTGGTTACTCAGTTTATAGGCACCATTCCGTACCCGACCGCAGGAGGCAACTGCAGGCGACGCCACACGACTGGTTTCTATGAAATACCTTCCGTAGCTAGCGACACGTCGTTGGCAGTTACGGGCAAGTGACAGGCGACACGTGCAGCCTGACCGCAGACCAGTAGTGCCGCCAACGCTGGAGCGATAGTCACGTTTTTCTATCTTCTATCTACCGACTGGAATACAGGCAGTTGCTGCCTGCGGTCGGGTTCGGAATCATGACTGCAGCGACTTGACGCCGCGACGTGTTGCCGCGACATAGTGCCGCGACACGTCGCCTGTAGTTGCCTCCTGCGGTCGGCTACGGAATGGTACCTTAACACCTTCCTTGACCTCAACTACAATTAAGCTCTCTCAGTGGAACCTAAAATTGTTGGCATTAGTTATATAATTCTCAAAACTGAGCTCCGTTTCGATGGAAACTTATTATTAGATTCCAACAGGTCATTAATATAACATTGGATTATGACAGTGAGATTGCAGATATCGCAAATGAAAATGTATTTTTCTTTGAATTCAATTTCTACGTAGTAACATAATACATAAATAGGTAATACACAAACGTACGCCTTTATACCTTGGTATAGAAACTTCAGAACTTCATGCGCTAAAACCCTCAGAGTAATAACTACTAAAACCTTACATATAGCCGTAGAACCTTGTAACACTCAACTAGGTATACAGGATGGCAGGGACATCGACGCGAAAACTGATAAAATGGATTCCGTACATGATTCTGAACTGAAAGTGCAATACATCCAGGGTCAAAATGTATGGAACATCAGATTTTTTTTTTAATAACCAACGAAAAATTTCAACGCAGGGGTGTTCAGAATCATGTACTGAAATCCATGGTATCAGTTTTCGCGTCGATGTCCCTGCCATTCTGCATAATTATACATCAGGCTTGAATACTAAGTACACACATAACTTTTTTGAACACCAATAAGATCAGTTTACATATATACTTAATTATGGTGTAGGTATTGGTAGGTACCTATTGGTAATCTAAGGTTACAAGCACCGACTGCCTAATCAAATGATTAATAATGTTCCCAGTGCTGTGATATATTTACCCGTAAATTGATGTATTAATTATTAGAACCCTGTCAGAGGCGATAACTTGGTTTATGCTATTATTATCCTAAACAGTTAAGTACAGGGTCATGTTAATGAATTAATAATTCAATATCTACAAGAACATAGAACATGAAAACTTGACTATCACACTATGTACGTGTATAGCAGTCTCAGTTTACCGATAGGTATCCTTGCTTTTTTTTAAATATTACTGAAGCACAAAATTGTATTATTACCACCTATGTATAGTCAGGTAAATATTGATTCCCACACTCTAAAATAATTAACTAGACTGAGTCAGCTTGGACCTATCTAAACTATCATTCATTTCAGCCGAATGACGTCCACTGCTGGACGTAGGCCTCCCCCAAGCACGGCCACTTCTGTTCTGTGGTAATAAATAAAAATAAATAAGATTATAAAGAGAAAATATTAGATTTTTTGTATGTTTGTTTGTCACGCTAAAACGGCTGAATAGATTTGGATGCAATTTGGCACATGGGTAGACCATGACCCGGGTTGGGACTATAGGATACTTTTTATCCCAATATTTCCACGGGATCGAAACTTATACGGGTGAAACCATGGGGCGCAGTTAGTTACAAATATTTAGATCTAACCACACTTCAAATGGGCTAGTGTGAAATATTTATAAAAACGCACCTGCCCTAAAACATTGAATTTACTTATTTTCACCTCCATTTTTTTTTTTTTTTTTTTTTTTTTTTTTTCCTAACTAGGGCATCTCGCAGATTACCACTAAGGTAGTGACTGCTTAACCGGGCTTTCCTGTGGCTGCCTTAAGCTTCTACACTCAAAGCCTCCAGCCAGGGCAATTTTACTATTCTAATTAAAACTAGGCGAATGCTCGCTAAGGGCCACCCCCTGTGGGGTGCGAACCTCGGCTTAGGGCATTCGCTGAGGGGAGGACAGCAAGAGGGACAGGCTGGATCAAAATGGTGGTTTCATGATTATTGATCGGGGAATTTAAAGCTACAGGCTCAGCGGCAACGCGTGCTGGCGCTTCGTCGACGAGCAAGGGTCGGGGGGGAGTATCGTTTACTCGGGAGGGTCGCGATCGCGGGGGACCTCTACGGCGAGGTCTGTATCGCGGGTGTCGGATGTATTTGTGCACTGTACTCGTGGCCCTATTGCTCTCCTGTAGGAGTGTGATGGGGTCATCTGGGTCGGAGAGGATATGCCTTGGGCGGCGAAAGTGACTGATTCTAGAGGGAATGTAACTAGCTGCCTCGACAACCAGAGGGTTGCGATGTTTGACGGCTGAATCGAAATAACGCTTTGACATGCGTTTGAGAAACTGGTGGATGGTAGGTATTTTAAGATCGAGATGGAGGATCTCATTTCTGACATACATGGGGGATCCCGTGATTCTACGGAGGAATCGGTTCTGTAATGTTTGCAACCTATGGATGAATCGGGGTTTGGTATGGGCAAAAACGATACCCGCATAGGTCATGATAGGGCGGATGCACGTGGTGTAAGTTCGCAATTTGCACCTGAGTGACATTTTGCTACGTGCATTTAAAACGAAATGAAGTCTACTGAGAGCGAAAGAGGCTCGCGAGTGAACCGCCTTTATGTGCTCTGAAAACGTGAGATGCCTATCTAAGATCACACCTAGATATTTGGCTCGCGTAGCCCAAGGGATCGGCTTGCCAAACATGGTGACTGATCGGGGGAAAGAGGGATTTAGCCACGGTTTCGAGAAGAGGACCGCTTGGCTTTTATCGGGATTGACCTCGATTCTCCACTTCCTAAACCAGGCGCCAAGGTTATTGACCGCCTGTTGGAGGTTTAGAAGCATCGAAGCGGAACCTAAACCTTTACAATAGATGGCAGTGTCGTCTGCGAACAGAGCCAACTGAGTCTTTTTGTTTCTAGGGATATCGCTGGTGAATAGCGTGAACAATAGGGGGGCGAGTACAGAGCCCTGAGGGACTCCTGCTCGGATCTGACGAGGGGTGGATAGGGCTCCGTCTATGCGATAGCGAAAGGTGCGATTCGACAAGTAGTCTCGTAGGATGAGCACGAGACGATCTGGCACACCGAGTTTGTAGAGCTTATACAATAAGCCGTTGTGCCAGACTTTGTCGAACGCTTTCGCTATATCAAAGAAGATAGCGCCTGTCATTAAGCCGCGGTTGATGGCGCTGCTTATATGTTCTATGATACGGTGGGCCTGATGCACGCTAGAGTGCTGGGTTCGAAAGCCGAACTGTTCATTGGGGATTAAGCCCTTAGTCTCGGCGTAGTCTCTGAGTCGCTTATAAATAAGCTTCTCATAGAGTTTGCCGAGTACTTTGAGCAGACTGATGGGACGGTAACTGGTGGGATCTGATTTGGGCTTGCCAGGTTTTGGAATACCTATGACAGTGGCCTCTTTCCATGTTTGGGGAAAGATATTATTGCTTAGAGCACCATTGAAGATGGTGGTCAGTAGCATAATGAGATGAGCGGGGAAGAGTTGGATCACCCTATTGGTGAGTCCGTCTGAACCGGGGGCTTTTCTAATTTTTAGACCTTTGATTAAGTCGTGCACTTCGTCCGGAGCGACTGGAGGCAGAGGACTATCAGGGTCTTCGACGGGAGGGAGAGAGGCTCTGCTTTCGACTTCGGCGTCGACCTCTGCGAGGTGAGCTTGGTCTACTGGCTGAGAGCTGGGAGAGCATTGGAGCTCGAGACTATCTGCTAGGCACTCGGCCTTTTCGATGTCGTCGAATGCTATTGACTTATCGGGGCGTATCAGGGGGGGCATGGTGGCGATCTCCCGGGATTTGAGTTTCCTCTGAAGATCCCAGAAGGCCTTGTGAGTGGGCTCTAGCTCGCTAAGCATCTTGTCCCAGCCCGCTTCACGCAGCTCCGCTACGCGTGTACTTACAGTTCGCTGTAAGTAGCGCATATGGGCTTTGTTTGCGGCACAGGGGAAGCTGCTGTAGGCACGGGTGGCCGCGTTCTTCTCCGTCATTAGAGCACGTACATCGTCGGGGAGCTTCCAGCGACGGTTATCCGTCGCTGGGACCTCCCTTGAACAGTCGTTCAGGACAGATTGTACGTGCTCCGTGAGGGAGTCGATCGCGGCCGTCGTGTCAGCGATAGAATCGAAGTTGTTGGGGATTGAGTCTAACTGAGGGGATGTGGTGGGTTTCAGCTGTTCGCTTACTCGCCTCCAGTCTGTTATCTTTTTTGTAGCAGAGGGCTGGTCGGGGTCATGATGACGATGACCTATGCGGGAGTCGAGTCTTATTAGTACTGGACGGTGGTCAGAGTTAAGCTCGTGCACCGTTTCTATTGAGTCTAGTCTCAAGTTGACACTCTTAAGGAGTGCCACGTCAAGGACATCAGGAGAGTATCTGGGGTCGTGAGGAAAATGAGTGGGAGTCATCGGAGCGATGACGTCAAAGTTCAGGAAGGTGGAGAGGTCGAACAAGTGTCGACCCCTGGAGTTGATTCTGGTACTATTCCAGGAGGGATGCTTTGCATTGAGGTCGCCCGCTATGATAACGGAGTCGCTCATGCCTAATAGGATTGTGAAATCGTCTGAGATATGTTGGAAATTCTCAGCCGACGACGTAGCGGGAGGGAGGTAGACCGATACTAGCATGATCGGCTGATGGCCAGTCATGGATAGTCGGCAGATAGTGACTTCTAATTTACTTAGGGGAGGAGGGTCCATAGGTATGCAATACAGATCCCGTTTGTGATAAATAAGGGTGCCGCCCTTGTGACAACGCGTCCTATCATTACGGATGAGACGGTAGTTCGCTATAGAGGGGTTTCGGTGACTAGGTTTGAGGAACGTTTCCTGAACGAGGAGTAGGTCAATTTGATGGTCGCGGAGGAATTCCGAGATCTCATCGCGTTGACCGCGGATGCCGTTTGCATTGAAGATGCCTATTTTAAGGGATCGGGGTTTATGCCTCGCTGTACTGGTGTTAGACATTATGAGGTTTATTCGGGTGGAGAGTTTGCATGACGTCAGAGTATTCATACAATACTCTTTGCAACATTGGGAAGTTTTCGGATTGTCTGGCCACGAGTATTTCGTGAGCCATCTGTACGGCGCGGGGGGAGCAGAACGCCATATAGGTGTCTGAAATTATATTATATACGTCCGAAGTGGACAACTGAGCGGCCGCGGGAGCGGCGGTGGTGGGGCGCGGTGCTTTATGAGCGGGAGCGAGAGCGGGAGCGGGAGCGGGTTTGTAGTGGGCCGCGGGAGGGCCTGCGAACGCGGGGAGGAGGATACGCTGATCCATGAGGGAGGGAATTTTATTGGGAGGAGGTTGAGACTGAGGTTGAGATAAGGGCGGGGTAGCGATCGCTAAGGCTGGGAAGGCCTGACGGTGCTGGAGTTGATTCCAGGGGCTGGGTCTCTGAGGGCTAAGCCGCTCGGGGATTTGAGATGACGGGATAGGGAATTCCCTTTGCTTTAGCTGACGATCGTCAAGACGTTTCGTCAGCTTGGGCGAAGTATTTTTTGGGGCTTTAGAGCAGCCACGGTAGTTGGCTGTGTGACCCTCTTGCCCGCATAGCACACAGCTAGGTGGGCTGTCGCATTGACTACGGTCCTTTGGACGGGTGCATTCAGTAGTGCCGTGGTCGCCCAGGCACTTGACGCACCTGGGTTTCGCATGGCAAAACTTTTGCGAATGCCCATATAATTGGCAACGATGACATTGCCCTATAGAATGATTTTTCCATGGCTTCTCTATAGAGAATCCCATGAGATTGCATATGGATTTGATGTTAAAGATCGGGTTATGCCCTTCGATCGGGGAGCACACGACGAGTACCATGTCGTATGCCTCCCTACCGCGCGAACGGTGCATACGGTGCACTTCGTCAACTGGAATATTCTGCGACTTAAGGTCGGCTAGAATTTCTGCTGGGGAGATTTCTTTGGGGATCTTTTTAATGACAACTCTGGTCTGTTTTTCTTCTGGGAGAGAGTACGTGTGGAAGGACACGTTCCTGTCTCTCAGAAGCCGGGTTAGGGATCTGTAGTCGGTCGAGGTCGGGACTATTACTTTTATACCCTGTTGGGTAGAGCGGGCATTGGTGTAGCCGATCTTGAGATCGACACACCACTTTGAGATGGCCGTCCACTTCTCCTTGTCCTGAATGAACACAGGAGGTGGAGGCGCGACCTTTTTCTGGCCAGAAATAATAATAGGGGCGGTGGGAGCAACCTGCGAAGAGGCTGATGACGTAATCGGACGGGGTTACACGTCCCGGATACACCATTGTATATATAAATCTTCCTAAAATTCTCCATGTTTCTCTGCATGACTTTATATTTAAAAAGTTTATGGGACCGTTCTTGCCTTCGTTTAATATTCAGAATCGAAAGACTTTGGTCGGTCAGGGCCCGGGCGTCTTAGAACTTGGGACTAACTTTTAACTTTATTTTTATGCCGGCCTAACTGGAGTTTCAGTTTTCTCACAGTCCCGAAGATGTAATGGGAACCCCGGGTAACTACTATTTGTTTTTATTATGAATATGTCACCACGTTCTTAAATGTAGGAACGTTTTTCTTGAATCCTTACTTCATAAATAATATGGTAGTGAGGGTAGAAAATAATATAAAAGGAATATACGAATATTATATTTATCTATAGAAAGTTCAAGTGATCATTTCCGCTTGGCAGCTAAGCCTAAAAATCAACCGCACGTGACAAAAAAGGTTCGATTCACTGCATTGGAATATTGATCTCACCGTTGTAACATCTCGACGTTTTATCATATTTTGTACATAATTCATGAAAACGGTCCTTTTAACATAACAGCGCAAAATGTTCCCTCATATTCAATTTGCTGAATATGATTTTTCGACGAAACATTTTTTTCCAAATCTATTAACTTTTGCAGAAGGTATCAAGTCAACGCTATCTTCCTTTTGCGGTAAAGTAAATTACTGAAGTAGCTGTGCAAGTGAAGTTAGTTTTAATAGGACCTCGGCTAGCTACTAAGTATCTACTGGGTTAATAGAAAAGCTGTTTGCGACTACGAAGCGGCGAAATGCGCCGATCGTATTTCTTTGAAAGAATCTTGCGAGAGTCTAATCCAGCTGCGGTAATAAATCATTAAGTTTTTGTAATGTATTTTCAATAAATAATTGGATATCAATTATCCTAGTTCATTCTATTTTTACAGTACTTCCTGGCACTTAGCTTGATAATAGTCAAAGTAGTTTCTGCGGGGTAATTGCGTAACACACTTATAATGGCAATGTCTTTCATTTTGACAGTTTCGTTTAACTGACAAAATGAAAGACATACCTATATTTATGAGCGTTCATTCTAATATTTGGCAACGTCGCAAATGACTGTCAAATATTTACCTGTTTTGATTAATATGGCAATATTACTGTATGGAAATATGAAATATAGCTAATTAGTGAACTAAAATATTAATAATGAATTGCAATTATAACACTGAATTTGATGTTATAACCGTTAGGTGTAAAAAGGATTTGGAAAGTTTACAAATACTTTTTTTACATCTAAAACTAAATATTCGGTGTTACGATATTAACACGTGCGCATCATACGGAGCCCTCCGCGTCCAGTTCAACAACGCGTTCAGGGCTGTATTGGGGCTGCCTCGCTACTGCAGCGCCTCAGGTATGTTTGCTGAGGCGCGTACCGATTGCTACCACGCGACCATGCGCAAGCGGGGCGCGACCCTGGTGCGTAGGGTGTGGGGCAGCACCACTGCCGTCCTGGCGATGGTCGCGGACCGGATGGACTGCTTATACTTACGGCACTGCTGTGATAGGCATGTTGCCGTCAGCAGGGTCGGGTAGTTTTTTTTTTTTTTTTTTTCTTATTTTATTGTGTTTTTCATTATTTGTCTGTATTTGTGTGTACCACATTATGAGTGAAGGTTGCTCGAAATAAATGTATTTTTTTTTATTTATTTTTATTAACACTAACCACACTAAAAGAAGGAGAAGAAGAATTATTGCATTTCATAGTCAATATTTTAGTTCACTAGTTAACTATATTTCTTATTTCCATACAGTAATATTGACAAATTGACCAGTTTTAGAATGCACGCTTTTAAATTGATGAGCAAACGAATTTTTAAAACATATGAAGCAATTGATTAGCAGTTTCCTTCAAAATCTTTCAGATGGTGATAAAAGTTTGTTACGCGGGGTAGGTTACGATTTTAAGTAGGTATTTTTCAGTGTCAGTGAAACGAAAGCAAACGAAATTCTACATGCATTCACTCGCTCACTGGCCTGAAAGTAATCAAATTAGGTTATAACATATACCTATATATATATACTTTAAAGGGGTGGCTTAACACCGGTCGCTACGCGTTACAAGAATACTATTTTTTATAAAAGTAAAGATTGCGCTAGCAAGAGTTTCATATTAGATAAGAAAAAATTATAGTTTACTAAGTTGAATAAAACTACGTAACTTTGTAGAAAAACAGAGTGTACTAACAACTTTTCCGATGACTATAGTCTGGTCAAGTCCTAACTTTTGTTAACAGATATAATGATAAAGCATACTCGTCTTCGTGTTACAACTTGGGTAAAATTCAAACCTATCTTTGGAAATGTGAGAATTAAAAACACCCGACTGCAAAAACACATAGGTAACTGAAAATAGAAAAACAAGCATATATCTATAGACTTTTGTCCATCCAATACTGTTTCAAGCCGTTTAGGCTACAGAATGTGCTAAAGAAATAGACATAACATACCTACATATAACGGAGAGGGTATGTATCTCTTTCATTAATATCAGGCATATTTTAACTACTGTGGGCATACTAATAGAAAGTGTTGGTTATTGCGCAATAGAAAAACTTAGCAGTTTAGATCAAATTATAACTCACGATCACATTAATCACACTAGCATTTCACACACTGTAGGTACACGACACAACTATTCGAAACGCGCGACAGATTCTAAACGCCACCGATTGACGATTTTTGCCTAGCTTCGGCTGGTCCGAGCGTTATATTATAGACCCTGTCGAGCGCCGCTAGGCGGCGTTGGTGTCCCGATTAGTCAACTCAATAACGTATTTCCGACATTATAACTCTCGAAAGACATTACCCTCCTTCTGGGGAAGTCGGGTAAAAACTAGGCAGAAACTAAAGGTAGCTGAATCCGTATAGTAATTTTATCGTCAACAATACTTTTTTAATAGAGACTTTCTCAAACGAAACTTGAACATACTCGTAGGCAGAGAAGATTCAAGTTTTCAGATCAAACAACTGAAAACTAGACGAACGGGATGCCTCTGCGTATCGCGCCCTGTTTCGTAGACACAACTTCAGCGCGAGTACCCCGAGAACATCGCACAAATACTTACGTACTTTACATTAAGGAAACTTCACTCACAAAGTAATACGTAGCTTCCCGTAGTAAAGTAAACTGTATGAACCGATATATTGAACCTGACTGAACAATATACCTGCTTTTTAGGGTTCCGTAGTAAACAAGGAACCCTTATAGTTTCGCCATGTCCGTCTGTCTGTCTGTCTGTCTATCCGTCTTTATGTCCGCGACTTAGCTCAGAGACGGTTAGTACTAGAAAGCTGTAATTTGGCATATGTATTCATATTAATTATGCCGACAAAGTGGTAAAATAAAATCAAGAAAAACATTTTTTTTTTGGGTACCTCCCCTACACGTAAAGTGGGGATGTTTTTTTTTTCCTCATCTACCCCATGTTGTGGGGTATCGTTAGAAAAGTCTTTCAAAAATATTGTGAGTTTTTCAAGACCATTTTCGGATTCAGGGATCCGTTTGCGAAATATTAAGCTTTAAACTTAAATTGTCTGTTAGGGTTCCCCCCCCTCCCATTCTAGCTAAATGGTTGTATTTGGATTTGTGAAAAAATTCACCGTAGTTGTATACGAGAACGAAATTAAAAGGAAAACTATCAGAACTAAGTAGGCTGTACAGGATAACGAATAATAATCGACCAACTTAAATTTGCGGTTTGAAAAACGTGATCTCCCATACGTTCCGTATGGGAGAACATGTTTTTCAACTACAATGTTAAGTTTGGTCTTGGGATAAATTCATCCCAACTACGGAACCCTTCATTGTGCGTGGTCCGACACGCACTTGGCTGGTTTTTTAAACTTATAATGAGTTGTGAAAACACGTGAATTGGAAGTATGTTTGAAGTACAAGTTCTCGATAAACATGATCTTAAAGTTTGAGGAACAAATATTGTTGTTTAACTTTATGTTGGATCATCTTCACCTTGGATGTGCTTACATGTGGGAAGTTTTTGTTCTGCTTTGTTAATTGGGTCAGAATGGCCTTGCGTAAGATCCTACATGGTTCACGTAGATTCTTAAGTTCTTGTTAAACAAATCACAACAAAATACATCTTGATCCATAATAAAAAGAAAAGTGAAAACCATTTTTAATAGTACGAGTAAAAGATATTTATGATCATTGAGCTAGAAACTCAGACCACCCATAGTGATCCCGTTGTGTCATTAAGAGATCTAAATAAGTTTATTTTGTTCCAGTGACCGACTTCACGACGCAGCTGTCCCAGCTGTACGAGCACCACTCCACGGAGCTGCAGGTCCTCGTCGCCAGCTTCCGCAAACGAAGCAGCGAGCTGAGGAAGGAAAGGTAAGCATAAATTAAGACATTCATTTAAAGAATAATGATTTGAAGAGTTTTAGGGTTTTATCTTTATGTATTATTATTGTTTTTCATTTTATTTTTCGTGAAACAGGTAACAGGCAGGTATAACTGAGATAAAGTGAGAGATATTTTAATAAAATCATACCTATTATTCGAACTTTCAAAGTTTTCAGAATTTATTAAGACTTGTCTGGCATATTTTTTTGGTTTTACAATGATTTAAAAGATAATTTATGTATCTATATAAAACAGGTTTTAAATAATCCATATAGTTACAATACAACAGAGACAGGATTCGAAAAAAAAACTTTGCCTTTCACGAATAGTCATGGTTAAGCATTCAGGGGCATCGCTTTGAACTCATGCCTTTTTGCAATCCAAAAAGCTTCTATTCAGGGATAACTAGATTATCCTAGAAAAAAACTGACAAACCGTATCTAGCTCAGTTTGAAAAATTATACTGTAACCGCATACATACACATATAACCAGATTTTTCTAACTAAGCGCTTAGAGCTGTCAAAGTCGTAGGTTAATTCATCCGGCTTCGCTTACCTCCTCAGTGCCGGCCGACGCGCTCTTAGTACTGCCTACACACTCGTGTCGTCTGCACAGTTCAATCATAATTATTATTCGATAAGTGGTTATTGGTAATAAACAAACATACACTGTAATATTTTGACGTTGACAGGCGCACAGTTAGAATAATAGGGTTATACCTACACATTGTGGAATGATAAGCTCTCCGATAGTACTTATCTGATAAGCCGTTTTGTGTTAAACCCACTTTATTCGTTGAATAAACTTTACTATGTATATGAAATACAAACAGACAAGTCACAATAAAAAAACAAATCCACATCAAAATCTTCCTTCAATAATGTCGAGCAGAAATATTCGAAATCTCAGAACATGAGAGAACTTTTCTCGATTAATAGAAAATAATATTACCACAATTTTTCAAATGATACTTCAAATTCTCTCGTCTTCATCGATTCGATTTGCAAATTGAAGGCGTCATGATAATTTATTTGTGCTAATGTTCGTAAAATTCGAAATTCAAAATATCATTTCGAAGATTCTGTCGTTAATGGCATAGGTACTTAGGCAGAAATGAATACACAATGGTTACATCGAACGTAGGGTATGGCTTGTCAAGTTGTCATACTGGTATCACGTACTGTGAATGTGTCTGCCAAGCGTGCGATCCCTTTGATGTTTATGATAGCGATCACTGCCGTGTGGAGCAGTGGTTATTCACGGGTTATATCCTGAATCAGATTGAGTATGTATCTGGTGTGTAGTAAGTGAATCACATTTATTCAGTTTACCTACGTAGAGTATGAACACACAAACAGGGAATATAGCGTTTGTCACGAACTCAATCCAACTGGCAGATTTAAAAAATCTGAACTTAATCTGACTTATCATCATTTATTAAGGAGTTTGAAAAAAATAGTGTATTCGAAAAAATCTAACTTCTATATAAGATGCAATATTAACATAAATATATAAATAACCATCTGTTTCGAACAGGCGCTTCGTAAACAAGAAAACGTTTAAATAAAATCAAACCAATCACTTTTGCTTCAAGAAAATATTCAAATGGTTTATACATAAACCTATGTCCTTGTTTACATAAATCCTACGACCACAACCTCAATCAAAATTCACATTATTCTAAGGTCTGATATCCACAAAGTTCTTTCACAGCCTTCCTTTCCCCAAGGGTTAATAACATTAACTGTTTAATTAAATGAAGGCCTAGATAAATGAACGCCATATTTACTCAGAGGCCCGACATAACTCTACCTGAGACGTCACTCAGGTACCTGACCCCAAGCTCGTAAATATACGATACAAGTAAAGAAAAATGTTGCCATCTTGATAATGGGATACCTAAATTCCGTGCAAAGATTAGATCTTTAGCTTTTTTGCCATTTCCCTTTTGTATGCTGAAAATAGAAACATTCTACTTTCTTTGGTAGTTTTAATTTAGCCTTTTTGGCTTGATCTAGGTTCTGATTTTAGAGAGCTAACTTTCGTTACCTAAATAAATGTAGGTAATCAATAAAAGTGCCTTTTGTAACACCTTCTAAATGATAGATACGTTCCCTGATTCTTAACTAACAGAATAAATGACGGAAATACAATTAGTAAGTTTATCATCGTTTCGCCAGTTTTCCTAACGAGTTGTTAGATGGGCAGAACTCCAAACTGCACCCACACAATCATGATATATTATACCTACGCAGGCAATAACTTGTAAAACTAATCAGTTACCGACTATTAGCCCAGAATCTAGGAGGACGTATTACATATTGCCTATTGGCTCCCACAAAAGGCCACTCACACACTCTTATTAGGAACATTACATTTAGGTACGTTAGTCAATAAGCTACCTAAAGGTAATCAATTCGTTTGGCGAAAGCCTTTATATCCCAGTGCTTCGAAAAAGTGATCGATCAGAGATATTCAGTAAAAGACTATTTTTCGATCTTAGATATCTTATAAACCATTGTTACCATTATTTGAACAATAAAACCTCCATGACAATGTTTATCGAACCTTCTTGTATTTGCACCGTGACTTACTAGTTTTTAACCGGCTTCCAAAAAGGAGGAGGTTATATGTTCGACGCGTATGTATGTTTTTTTTTTTTTAATGTATATCCGCCGATTTCTCCGTCAATTATGGATCGATTTTGAAAATTATTTTTTTGTATGAAAGGGTATGTTCCCGGATTGGTCCCATATAAATTTTATTAACTTTGCTTGGATTTTTTTTGAGTAAGCTTCATTATTACGTATTTATCCCATTTAGTATAATGTGGATGATATGATGATAACTTCCTGTGACTGTTATTTACATAGCAGGTACTGGTATTCGAATTTGTGTGGGGTAGGTACCACAACTAAAAAGTGAAAAATAAAAACTTTTTACAAAAATAAAAAAACCACCTTCCGAGAAAAACACTACAAAGTGAAAAATAACTTTAATTTCGGAAGTCGGTGGCAAAAAATGAAAATTCAAAACCAAAGACACCGACTTCCGTGTTATTTTTCACTTTGTAGTGTTTTTTTCGGAAGGCGGTTGTTTTTTTTTTGTAAAAAGGTTTTTTATGTCGTAGATTCAATGAATCCCAAACAGGCACTTTACTATGCGGTGGTTGATAGGCGATGTGTAAATTATTTCATCACTACTGCTCGCAAAACGGTGAAGGAAAACATCGTGAGGAAACCGGCAAGAACCAAAAATTCAAAGACATGTGACATCCGCCAATCCGCACTTGATCCGCGTGGTGGATAATGGCCCACTCCCTCTCACAGAGAGGAGGCCTAAGTCCCAGCAGTGCGAACATTTTAGGCTGATGCTAACAAGTTTTTCAATCCTTACATAATCCGACACCTCGAACAAAGCAGTTCCTGACATGCTTTAGATAATTTATTTATCCCCATTTCCTTTAACATCATACGTAACATAATTTCACACCTACCCGTAGATAATTGAAGAATCGACGTATGAAAATCCTGAGCGTCACAGACACATAGACAAGAGCTAAAACCAAGCAAACAAAAAACTTTGATCTCCGTACCTGCATCAACCTTTTTGTATTATGATCGCTGTCTCGACATTATATTTTGCATGTCTGTCGATAATACGGATAGAAGGGACATTTACATAATTGTTTCTAGGTTAAATATTGATATTTTTCTGTGGCTTAGTTATCTTTGACATAATTGTACTTGTTTATTTCGTGGCCAGATCGTAGAATTGATAATTTCATAAAATAGAACATCGACCGCTGGCCACATCATGATGTGGTCTGGCCAGATCATTGAATACTCAACGTTTGACGATATGAACAGCTAAACGCACGAATACTTCATGATGTGGCCGAACATTAGTGATCATATCGTAAAATAGTTAGATTATCCACCAGTAGAGGCGTTGATGTCACTTTTTTTTAATTTGCACCATGGTGGCGGCATACAATAAATCAAACAAAGTGAGGTCGACGACGCAAAAAAAGACGATGGACTTTTATTGGGTTTCCAAATATGCATTATCGCTGCTCAACAATTGTATCCGGTTCATTTTCAACCTCAGAAAATATGACTATGTGTCTTGCTATAGGTCTCAAATGGATGTCCATTCGCCAAAGGACAAGTTTGCTTGCTTTGTCCACGCTTTTCTCCCTTCTCAACTCTCCCACTCCTCCTTCTTATCTTGTGTCTCACTTCCAATATCTATGTTCTTCACACACTAAGAATCTGCGTTCTTCTAACAATCTTCTCCATCTCTGTCCTTCTCATACTTCTGACTTTGTTCATTCTTCCTTTCATATTCAGTCCATTCTTCTTTGGAATGCGCTTCCTCTTGATATCAGGACGGCCACCAGTCGATATGCATTTAATCGGAATTTACGTAGTTATTTTCAAAATGAATAGAGTAGAGTCATCTCAACACCTCTCTCCCTTGAATTCGTATATATGTATATATATAATATAGATATATATTATAGTAATTATGTATGTATGTGTATGTAGTTTGTAACCTATTTATGTACTGTTGAACCTATTTTAGTTATAATGCATTAGAATATATATATTTTAAATTTATTTGTTCCTCTCAAATAGAGCACCTGCCATCTAATCTCTTCGCCACCCTTGGTTGACTGGTAGAGAATGCCTAAGGCATTAAGTCCGCCTTTGTACTTTTTTGAGTGTGAAAAGTTGAAATAATAGTAATAAATAATTATGGAAAACGACCAACTTGGAAGTAGCGCTCGCCGGCCGCTGCAGTGGCGTGAAATGCATCATAACACTTAAAATTAGTTTAAAAAAAAAAAGACACGCCGCTTATGTGGCACCCCGACCAAATGGGTTAGGTTAGCTTAGAACTGTGACCAACCGCGCGCGAGCCGTGCGAGCGTAGCTAGAGGTGCCGCGGCAGCCGCCGGGGCTACTTCCAAGTTGGTCGTAGTTACTTGGCAATTTTTACTACATATTAAACTATGGATACCCTACATTAATCTTAAGGCCAAACCTCGACTGACATATCATTTAACGTTGACATTTAAACGTATGATGAATTCTAAGATCTGGCCACGACATAAACATTAATTCACAGAAATAATGAAACTAACTTGAATAACGTTCAAAATTCTCTTATTTTCGGCAAATCGAGGTTTCTTTTGTTTCAAAAAGTGGCACATAGTGAACAAGTTGCGGGTGCAGCACCGTACACGTGTGAAGTGACACTTCTTTAACACGTTCAGTGCCGGGAGTCCTCCTGGAGGGCTCACTCTAGTCGCATATGGGATGCCGGGAGCCCTCGCGGAGGGCTTATTTGAAATGTAGGTTTTTCTTAGCAAATACAGCATTATAAACTGTGAAAATAAAATCTGTTGTATATTTTAACAAGATTTATTAGAAGTACGAGTATATGCGTTGGTTTTAAAATCCAAGCATTTTAATAAAAAATAAAAAGTGTGTCATGATTTCAGTATTTCAGGCGTATTTCAGGGATGGAAAACCATTTTCACGGTTACAAAAAATATTCTCGAGATTAGCGCGAATTTTTATACTTTTCTTAATATTTGTATTTTTTTATTATTTCACGTCCCTACCCCACTTGTACATGAAAATACCCCCAGAGATACTACGTATAGCGACAAGACCCCCAAAAACACTATTTTGCTTCGTTTTATAACACGGTTTCAAACCTAATGCCGTTGACTGTCCGCGAGGGTTAACTTTAGCAGACACGTCATGCCGGTGACCCTCCCGGAGGGTTCACATCCAATATGTATGGTGGCATGTAACTCTATGAAAAGTGGAGTCAAAAGAGTTAAACATAAAGAATAAGAAAGCTTTAGTGTGAGAAACAGAAAGAGTTATATCTTTCTTCTCTCTCATGTAACGAAATGTGCCTAAACGTGACGCGTCCTTAAAATTTCACTCTCAGTTTTCGTCCAAGTATCGAGAATAAATACTCATAGATATATAAATACATACATACATATAAACAAAATAAACTTTGTCAGGAGAAATAACGACAGGTAGAGGAGAAAACGAATCCAGCAAATCAGCGCTGGGATGATTCTGCCAACTGTTTTGTGTTATTCTGTTCTGGTTCATAAATAATTTAGGGAAAAACAACAAAATATCAATGTATTATTCAGGGAAGTATATAAATATCATAACATTTTCATACAGACATTTCGCTTCACTAAGTTTAAGTAATAAGCTTATCCGTCGGTGTCGTGTCAGCGCATCCGCGTTTCCATCTCGCAACTGTTGCCTTCACTAGTTACAATAATATTCGCTACCTGCGCCTTATTTCATACACATAACTTTTACTTATAAGAACAGAAAAATCTTCTTGAGATATTGACGCAATCCAATAGAAATACGGATATATTTTTAGATCCGTCTGTTTCATGTTTATTATATATATATATATATATATATAGATAAGTATATGCTTTATGTATGTATGTATTTATTGTGTATGTAAATGGTACACCACTGACTACCTGCAGTATTGTCTCTCCTTCTTACTTTAATCCATCCAAAGGTTGTCTGTAAAACATCGCTTTTTCCGATAAGACCGCCCATTGTGTCACCCTATGTAAAATTACTACGTTTATATCTGTAATTTTTATGTATAATAAAGAATATTCTATGTATCTATCCGTAAAGCATATCTCGTAAGATCAAAGTATTTTTTTTTAAAGAAATATATTTTCTTCGCAACCCAAAAGTAGGTAGGTACCTATTAAATATGCATTGCATTCCAAGTACAAACGCTGTACCCATCACCCTTAAAATTGAATAAAAATAAATTTCGTTTTGTTACCCAAACGTAACTAAAAGAGGAAAACGTTTTGCTGAAATTGCGTGTAACAGCGTTCCTTGATAAACAAACATAAAAATAAAAACACGATGCTTAGAAAATATGTCAAAAATCCGTAGGTACCAAAGAAATTTTAATATCAGCAGTATTTTAAGAGACTACGAATTTTTTTACTTTTTGTGTTCATGAAAAATGTATCACGAAATAAACAAAAACAGTAACAAACTCACACGGTTCAAATTTCCCGTACGAAATATTTACGAAAACCTTTGAAACGACGTGCCAAGCCTTTGTGAATCACAAATGGTGGCAGTAAATCAACTCATAATTTATTTAGCAGTGAAGAATTGTGAGCTGACATCCATTGGAGACGAATGCCTTCAAACAAGTCCTTCATTAATTGAAACGAGACAATCCAATTATTCTCAAGGAATCAAATCCGAAGGCACTTAACTCTGCCATTACAGACAAATAAAAGGAATGCTCGATTCTCCCGGCTGATGCAGTGGGCGACTGTTGAGGGAGGTTACTCGTTAGCCACGAAGATAAAATAAATCCCAGCGGGACTGATGTAGTAAAATGAACTTTATTGATATTGTATTGTCTATTCCAATGTCCATTTTCTTTATCTTCGGTTGGGCTTTTTGTTGCAGCATAATTTAGTACCAGTTGTTAAAACAATCGGTTTCAAAACATTCGATGTTTTTTACACCGTTTCATTTACCAAATATTTTTGTATGAAGCCCAAATAATCTTCTTATAAAATATTCATGTTGGCGATAAAGTACTGTAAGTACTAACTCTAAAACGGAGTTCCATTAAGCTCAAGAACACTTTTTCCGTAACCCCTAAGGAGGCCGTCTAATCATCTGCTGTCCTTAATTCAAGCTGCCGAAAAAGGTTTTATCACGCGTCTCAACTAGGGTCTATTACTGGGACCTCTTATATCTATATAAGAGTAAGAATATAAACATATGTTGTTATGAGACTTGCCTACTATTAATATACAACATGTATTAGAAAGGTGTCGTCAAATTTAAGGGTACCATCAAACTGAACAACTTTTTCTATGCGCTCAACATCGTAAACGCGAAAATCTTATCAAGTGTCCCATACAAAACTTTAATACCTACTCGACCCAAATGTATGGGACGGTTGTTTATTTTTTAACTAAAACGGTACACGCTATTTAAGTACAGTCAGCATCAAAAGTTGATGACCACATTTAGATTTTCAAAATCGCTGTATAGTGAAGTGCTAATAGTGAATACGGTGTACAGCGATTTTTTTAATCTAAATGTGGTCATCAACTTTTGATGCTGACTGTACCTGTCCCAATGAAATTTACTTACTGCGTCCCCAGAGGCCATCCCAAACTGTCCAGAAATATGGCCGGCATCTTTATTCTTACAAAACTTTCAGGTGTAACTTTAACGTTGATAAATTTACGAAAAGTAATTTTGAGATAACTCTTCATAGGTTCGTGCTAAAACATTGTTTCTTGACAGTTGTAGATAAAACCGTCAACTTGTTGTTCTGAGATTTGGCTGATTTTAATGAGTGAAAAGCGATATCGTAAGAGAGGAAACGAGTAAAATAATAAATCCAATTTATACAATTTTTCTCTGATGGCTGAAATTGTTTCTCAGAAATCTAATATTTTCAGTTTTCGTAGGATCAGTAGAATTTATTTTCCAAGCTCCCAATAGCTCTAGGCGTTTTTTTTTTTTTAAAACGGTCATATTTTATTTTCTAAACTAAATTCAAGGAGAACGTGACTCAATTAGGCTTAGATACGAAAAGTGTCCTTGTGTGCTAACACTACGCACCTAAGGGAATAGCTGCCACTAGGCTGCGTGTACCTTCACACTAAACTAATTAATACCGAAACATACATAAGTAGTACGAACCCAGTAGTACATTTGTCAATGTCATGCCAGTGGTCCCCTAAGGTAAAGCTTAAATATGCTATCGGAGACCTAATAATTTGCTGATGGAATTTTAATAACCTTCAAACGCAATTTGAAGGCCAGACTAAAAACGCATAATTTCATTGAAAGACCTTTGAACTTTTCCAAAAAAAATACGAATATGTAAAACGGGTGAATAAACAAATAAGGAATGGATCCAGTCAGCGTTTATTACTTCCAAAGTTACGCAATATAAACAAAACGGCAATAATCGCAAACACGCAACAGTTCCAAAACAGTAAACACATGCTGGAATAGGCCTAGCTGTGTTCTACGAACAGAAATATTCAAATACTGCGAGCACGGTCCCAAAAGCTAGCCATATTTTATTCAACGCTAGGTGGCGCTAGCAATCAGAATAAGGGAACTCACACACGGACAAAAGAAAATTATATGAAAAATGCAAAGTGTTGTACGTCGTGTTTCTATTTCTACGTAATTCACTTCCTTTTGTTGGAAGATTTTCGAACGCTGCCGCTGCTGCAGTGATTCGCTCTTTTATTCAATACTGAAACAATAGGAATCAGACTACACAAGTCTTGAACTGAGCTGAATAAGTAATTGCAACTTTAAGTTAGGTATTTTGATTGTTCGGATTCTACTTGAATCCTATTCAAAGCCAGTATTTACTCGGTGTTCATAACTTATGTACGAGTATTACTTTAGCTTTCAGATTAAGGATACTTAAAACTATTTAACACGTTCAGTACCCTCCTGGAGGGCTCACTCTAGCCGCGTATGGTATGCCGAGAGCCCTCTCGGAGGGCTCTTTTTAAATGTAGGTTTTTCTTATCGAATACAACATTATAAACTGAGAATATAAAATCTGTTGTATATTTTAACAAGATTTATTAGTGTATGCGTTGGTTTTAAAATCCAAGCACTTTTATTTTCATTTTTTTTTCCAATATTTCAAGGGTGGAAAGCCATTCACGGTTACAAATATTCACTAATAATTTAAAAGGTTGGATACCCCTGTCTCGGAATCAGAGCGAGTTATTATACTTTTCTTAATTTTTATTAATTCGAGTCTTCAGCACACTAGTATATGAAAATACCCCAAGGGATACTACGTATAGCAACAAGACTCCCTAAAAACACAATTTTACTTAGTTTTACAGTGTTTCATGACGTGGTTTCCTAACCTAATCCCGTTGACCGTCCGCGAGGGTTAACTTTAGCGCAAACGTAATGCCGGTAACCCTCCCGGAGGGTTCACTTCCAATTTGTATTGCGGCATGGCGTATGAGCTCTATGAAAAGTGAGAGGAGTCAAAAGTGTTAAACAACAAAGAAAACCGTAATTCAAAGGAGGTCAATACCCCAAAGTTCCTATATAAATGTGAGCCACATAAATAATTGCCACACGAAACGTCAAAGAAGACTGTTTTCGATTAATATTGTGGTCATATAACGAATCAATGGTCGACTACGACTTTCCTGACGAAGGCAATCTCCCGAAATTTCCCGACCAATGTTTTCAGAAATTGGACTCAAACACTCAATAGGCTCTTACTGATTATAATTGCGTTTATAAATTGGTGTCAATCTTCGCACCAGGCAGCGAGTACCTAATTGAATTTCTGTAAATATAATCTTTCAGTCCTGAAGATTTGATTTTCGGATCTTTAGAAGTAAGAGGGCAAATATTGAAGCAATAGTTGCCAGGCAGATTGCAAGGGTCATTCCTGGAAAATACTCTTAATCAAATAACTGCGGTTGTAATTTAATATCGTGCTAATTACTTCAGAGCTGACCTTAGTAGTGATGACGAAAAAGAAAAGGTCATACCTACTTCTCATTTTCATGAACCTGATATAGGTAGGTAAAAAATAACTTGACCTTTAAATTTTTTAAGATATCAAAGGGATGTGCATAACACCAGAATTAAGTCAAAAGGGGCATTCTAAATACGCCTCAAATATTATTGATTATGGCAACTTTAATCACATCGATTGACGCAATCGTAGGAAAACCGCTATCATTACTTTTCTTGCTGAATTATGAAACGCTGAAGCGATATATCATCAATCAACAACTGCACGAACAATTCCGAATCATTTGTCATAATTCTGCTAATAACCGTCGCATAACAACGATACATTTGTAATCATGAATCGTTTCTCGTCAGCCGTTGGGCTATATTCGTCGCTTTTTGTCGCCTTGTTAGACCCAACACGTTTTCTCATTTCTCAAATATTTTATGTATGAAGGAGTCTCGGTTTTTTACCCCTAACACAGCGGTGCCGATATAAAATGTATAAGATCCTTTTTATACTTTTAGCATCGAAGTAATGGATTTAAAGATTGTGGTGTACAACAATAACCTTCGTTTAACCTCTTTTCACAATTGAATTTTATATCACTTGCGGGTTCGCGGTTGAAAAGCCTTATTTTAGGAACAAAGTACCGTAAGTGCTACTGTTCTAAAATAAATTGTATTTGACCTACTCTGTAGCTGTATTTGTGGTTCAATACACAAAAGTCCAAAGCCTTTATATACCTACACTACTGATCAGCTCTTCTATACACGGTGTGACCGGGTTTTCAAGACTAAATTTGGTTTTGCTAGTCATCAGAGAACTCACGAAAGAAAAGTTGTCTGGGTCGCTGTCGCCGGATATATAATACGGTGAAGATGACTACATTTTGGTTCTATACCAAAATCAGAATCAAATATTACGACGTACCTACAAACATTAAATCAAACCAACTTATATATTTCTTACACATGTGAAGAAGTAAATAAATTGAAAATATATTTTGAAAAAAAATCTGTTCTATGCATAAAATCCCACCTACTGAATAAATAGAACATACACACATTCCATTGAAAAACAGGCTTTTTCATATTCGTTTCAACGCATTTCACATGACTTTTTTACACGTTGTTTAAGACGGCACAAGAGCTCTTTGGTATCATAAAAATGGGTATAGAGTTTGTAATTTCATACATACATATACATACATAAACTTACGCCTTCTTCCCATGGGAATAGGCAGAAATTGAAATTTCATGTCATAACTTAACACTTTCGACTTCACCCACTTTTCATAAAATTCATACACCATGCCACCATACATATTGGAAGTGAACCCTCCGGGAGGGTTGCCTGCATTATGTTTGCGGTAAAGTTAACCATCATGGACGGTCAACGGTATCAGGTTTAAAGCGTTTTGTAAAACACTGTAAAATAGTTCATTTTTTTTTTTTTTTTAATTTTTTGTGTATATTTGTGACCGAGAACCAAAAAAAAACTTAGATTTTAAAACCAAGGCATGTACCTACTAATAAATCTTGTTAAAATATACATCAATTTTATTTTCACGGTTTATAATGCTGTATTCGTTAAGGAAAACCTACATTTAAAATGAGCCCTATCCGCGAGGGCTCCCGGCATCACATATGCGACTAGGTGAACCCTCCAGGAGGGCTCCTAGCACTGAACGTGTTAATATATTAATAGACGGAACGGCAACCTACGATGTAACTGTATTATATGCACTATAAGGTATGTTATATCGCTGGAGGGCCAAACTAAATCCTGTAAGCGTCGTCACTCCGCCACAACACAATAATCTCCCAAGCCTCTAGCGCACATTGTACATATTTGCTTACGGTTTATAAAACACAGAACACTGAGAGTGTTCTATTTTTCACCTTATTTAAGATTTCTAAGGAGAAATGTTGATTTGCAAAAAAAGTTCGTTCAAAAAAGGTAATTGAAATAAATGAAAACCTGAAAAGGGGTCACTACCTATTATACAATTAAATTAAAAAACTCATTCAAACTAGGCTCAGAAACTACCTTTATGAACGTCAAAATTACATAAGACAATACCAAAAACGCCCGCCCTTCACCACAGCTTTAGGAAGAAAAAGTGTGAAGTATCAACTACTTTTACTTACTACGGGACTAACCCAGAAATAGAAAAAAATACGATTTTTCATATTAAAATGTAGGAAACTGCCTGAAAAACTTTATTTTTTCGCGATTTTAGTGTTTTTCCCGTTAGTAAAAGTTGTTGAGTTGTTCAACTTGGTTCAGGACCCATATTAAAAACTTAACTGACGACTTTATTCTCTTCCAGTCGAGAGTTAACTTCATTAAAATTGTTATAAATTTTGGAATTCATAATCAATGTACTCGTATATGTTACCGGCCAAACCCGATTCTAGTTTTGCCTAGGCCAAACCAGTTCTCTCTACACACGATAGGACAAACCAGTATCGCCTAAGCCAAACTCGTTCATCCTGTTACCGATAGGATAAACCAGTTTAGCCTAGGTCGAATCGGTTTATCCTAGTTAGAATATACATGCTTTAGGATAAACTGTACGTCCTAGTCTGAACTAATTTCACTTAGTTTGTATCTTCTATAAGCTTTTCAAAGTAAACTGAATAAAGGAATATAATTAAAATAGTCAATATGATTTATTAAAGTTATTTATTAACTAATCAGTAATTTCACATCTATCACTAGATCAACTTATATTCATCTACAGAATCTACAATTTGCTTATTTACTTATTTTTTCAAGGTTTACTCTGGTGGCACTTATAATTGCAGAGTACTTTGTTTTTCTTACAATTGCATTTGTTTGTTGTACAGTTTTTCATGCAACTGCATTTCACGAAGCCTTGCCCTGATCCAACAGAATGTTTCGTGGCTGCAGTCCTTAAAGATATTTCGATATCCTGGTTAATATCTCCCACATCTAAAAACTTCTGAATGCAGACGTCGAAATCAGTAGGTGACCTTTGTGTTCGTTTATTCAGTTTACTTTGAAAAGCTTATAGAAGATACAAACTAAATTAGTTCAGACTAGGACGTACCAGTTTATCCTAAAGCATGTATATTCTAACTAGGATAAACCGATTCGACCTAGGCTAAACTGGTTTATCCTAGCGGTAACAGGATGAACGAGTTTGGCCTAGGCGATACTGGTTTGTCCTATCGTGTGTAGAGAGAACTGGTTTGGCCTAGGCGAAACTAGTTCATCCGAAAATCGGGTTTGACCGGTAACATATATATACATATATGTACCTACACGTAATAAACTGAGATTCCTGCAAATAACAATATTATTAGCTGAAACATTTAATTGCAGAGGTAAAATAGCAAAAATCACGATAAATATCATTTAAAAAACGATAATAAAAATATATGCATCCTGATAAAATGTATTTATTTATAAAAACGGACAAGTTTTATTCCACAAACTAAATAGAAACATATTTCAACTGCAAATTAATAACATACGTCATAGTTCCAAACGTTTTGATTACAAACTACATGAATTGCGATGTTGTCAACGTCAGTTTTTCAACATGGCGATATTTGAACTCGGAATATTTTTTTATGTCAAAAACAAATGAAGGGTTTACAAAAACTGCAGAAACGCGGCATTTCAATTCTGTACGTCACACGTACCAACTTGTTGTCTCTGTATTGCCGGTGTAGCAATTAACAATACGTAGCTCGAATGTCGTGATGGCCAAGTGGTCAAGGCCTCGCACCTCATGCACGAGGTTGTGGATCCAAATCTGGGCAAGCACCAATGTGACTTTATTAATTAATTTACTATACAATACACTCAGACCAAATAAAAAACCAAGACATAGTCAACGCTATCAACAGTGACGTTGGCTTCACATCACTGTTAACAGCTCTATGTCTTGGTTTCGCGCGTTTTGTAAATACGCGTATGTACACTTAATGAGGTATAGTTTGATTGTAAATGGTTGTAAATGTGAGCGTGGATGCACAGAGCGGAAATGTAGTTTTGACATGCTTCCACTGTATTGTTCACAGCGCTATGTATTAGTTTTTTATTTGGTCTGAGACAACACACAGTACTTTCTGAGTATATCTTAGATATTACTGACATCGGTGAAGGAAAACATTGTGAGGAAACCGAGCCTGAAATTGCCAACGCGTTCCAATGCCTACTCGAGAGAAGGCACGAGCATCACCACGCTTGCAGGATGGCCCCCGCAAGCGTGGTGATGGTCGTGGTCTGACTGAGAAAAGGCCTTTGCCTTTCAATGGGACAGCAATAGACTGGTATTGTAATTCAAATCTGTGCGAATTACACTTCTTTAACCTGCACTCGAAATCCTCCAAAAATAATAAACATTTGAATGTAGGGCGCCTTACGAGTATTAACATCCACAAATTCGAGCAAACCTAATTACAAAAGAGAATACCTACCGCTTCTAATTGGTTTAATAAGACTCCCTTGTGCTTAAACGATTTTAATATTGTCCTTTACTAAATTGGAATTATAATATTTGCTCTCTGAAATTATTTTACACGTGTTTGTAATTCGCATAACATAACATCACGCCTGTTTACCCCGAAACGTTAGGCAGACATGTACCTACATAATTACCTACCCACATTTTGCCGTAATATGGGGCGAGCCTATTGTCATCAACCAGGCACAAATCCGGACTCCGGGCAGCTACTTATGGAAAAACCCAATAACACTCCAGCTCTGGGCGGAGCGAGTATCAGACTTTTACTGACTTAAACCCACCCGTGTTCTTTCCGTTGGCCGGGGCCGCGATATCCCTTTCGGACAAACTCGCAACCCTGGCAGGCATTGGTCCTAACGGACCCCGTCAGTTGGTGCTGACATCTCTTTGAGGCGCGCGTGGAACACAACGCGCCGTCGACCCGGGCCTGCTCTTTATCAGACGGCGAGCTACCCATTGCTCACCGTCCGCAAGCCCGCGCCTACGTTGGCCGGAAGTCGGCTCTCGACTCCCGACGCCCGGGGCGTCTCCTGCGGCGACTAGAGGCGCGAGGGCGCGCATCTTACCTCTCCATCGCCCGCTCCTCCTCCTCCTTCGCGAGCATTACTGCTTCGCAGAAGGAAGTGACGGCCTCCCATGCACTCTCGCTCCGGACCATGGCCTGAACCAGAACTTTGCCCGACCTGGGAATCGAACCCAGGACCACTAGACCAAAGATAGTCAGTGTTAGTAATTCGTACTCGTAAATTTAGCATGTGTGAGCGATTGCCCGGGTTTCGAAGCGTACGGTCCTTACATAGTTCAGTGCTTTCTTCACTTTCATGATACAGCTCATTGAAGCATGTCGACGCTTGACAATTCTAGCGTTATAAGTATTTTTCACACCACCTGCTCGCTAATGTCAAAGTCGTGCAAACCTAACCTAGGCTGTAGGTCGGCATTAATATTGCACTAGATTTCATTACTGGTCCATAGTGTGATTTGAATTAAGAACCTAAACTAAAAAAATAAAAATGAAAAGTTTTACCACAATAAAATACTTAAAATCACGAACAATAAATGAACAAGTAACAGGCTATATGATAAAGTAAACCGCGCGCGAGTCAAGTAAAAAATTTAAGTTTGTGAAAACGCGCGAAATGCATTCCGCCTTCATTCGTTTGTTTACTTTTTTTATGAGTGACGTAGTGTGAATGAAATAAATTGACGTAGGTACTATTCTTATTCATAGGTTGCACTTACTTATTTTCTCATAGAGGGTGATAAACAGTAGTGTCCATATAGAGAGCAAAACTATTTTAAGCTCGAGTGACGTACTTTGAATCCCTCGCTGCGCTCAGGATTCTACCCTAGAATCGTTCGCTCCGCTCTGGATTCAAAGAAACACTCTCGCTCCTTAGGCAAACAATTTACTATTTTCTTTTAAAGTACGGCTCGACCAAAGAGTTCTCACTTCATAGGTTCTAGTTGGCGTCGACGAACAAAATAATTACATTTCGCGATTTAATAGAGATGATAGAGAGGAATAATATAATTAAATAGATAAAACAAAAAATATTACAACAATAAAAATGATTGTTTTCTGTATATAGGCAAGTCCAAAATTATGGAATAATCTGCATGTTGGAGTCGGCCAACCGCTGTTTCTACATTAGTGTGGCGGTAATGGCGGCATGTCATCGCAACAGCTGAGCGGTTGCTGTGGCGCGTGTTTGGATTTGGCTGTCATTATTTACAATTTTATATATTGTGTTTTGATGAAATTGTATTTATATGAAACTGCACATAATAAATTATTCCCCTGTTATTTAATTAGGTTTCTAGCAGCCAGTTGCAGAAACGAACTTACTTTTATAGCTGTTAATAAACCCTAATCTTCCATTAACTTGTTACAGAAAGCAAAATTAGACTCGATTTTAATGGTTCTTTGATAAAATTAAGTAAATCATTAGCGTTAATGATCCATACGTAATGGGGCATTAATGTTTGTCTTTGTGCAACTGAGTGATAAGCTACTAATTCGAAATCGAATTAGTTTTCTAGTTTTCTGTAGTGAGTATTCTCCTCGAGAATAAAGGTGTCTTCGTCTTGGGCAAGCTTGAATCCCTCGTTGCAATCGGGAGCCCTAGAATCTTTCGTTACGTTTGGTTGTGTTTCAATATAGCTTATGTGTGTAAAACACACTTTACCCTATTTAAATACACACAAAACAAATGAAATGTCAATGTAATGTTTAAACTTTCGTTCACTTTCTAAGAAATGCACAAGTGCTAATGGTCAATGAATAAAACTGCAGGTCTCATCCTCAAAAAAAAAAAAAAGTATTTTTATGTACCATTTCATGATACTTCAATGTAATGAAATAAAATGAAATGGAATTGTTTATTCGGCAAATAACATTTTGGAATCACTTTTACAAGTCATATTAAAAAAATAAAAATAAGCTAGATGGAGTCAACATTTCCTATCTGGACTAACTCTGAGAAATAATTGTGAAACAAATTCAGGGGTCAACTCTTTTAAAATTCAGTCATAATCTTGGTCAGATCATGTGAGGGCCATGTAGATCAGTGTCCGAAACGGTCTTTTGAAAAAAGAACCACACAGATTTGAATGGACCTGTCTAGTCAGTGCAAGCAATGAGCATGTAAACACCTGTTAGAACGTATGCATTGCTGCAATTGAACATCTTTTAAACGTTCCTTCGCGTCGAGCACATCGACACGGATTGAACGGCATTTTACAATTTGATAAAGGAAATTGACATTTATGTTCATGCTCACTATTAATGGCTCATATTTGCATGCCATTTATTACAATCGGATGCTGCGGAACTCACTGGATCGGCAATCGGCTGCGATTATTTAAGAACCGTGAACGTTATTCTTAGCTTTACGGCTTCCTATTTATAATGACTTATAAACTACCAAAATACCATAAAACCACGTACTTTAGGCACATAAAAGAAGAAAGAATATATATATTATTGCCACAGAAACACGTGCCTATAAAAAGATAAGTTACATTAAAATAAGTAGGTATTAACTAATACCTATAAAGCTGTAGGTATAAACTTATTAATTCATCTTAATTCTTTCCAAAGCTCCTACTTCCATTATTCGCAGCATTCCAACGCATCCTAGGCGCCAATAACCCGCCGCTCTTAAGATTTAACCCTGCACAAGTGCATTGTCTCGGAGCACCTTTGAACTTTACCAACCCGTGACCTGCCTCCCTTAGTTGAATTTTGCGCGGGAAACTTCCACGATAAATGCTTAACTTGGTGTATCCAACGCACCACTACGTAAAGAATATTCAATGAGACGTTGTGTGTTCTTTTGTACCCAGTTTTGTTGGTATAGAAAAGGTTACGTAGTGAAAGGAATAATATATTCTTTAACTAATATTCCTACTTGTAAGGTTCCTACAATTCAGGATTAGAAAGAGGCTATGGACATTGAACCCATAAAATATCGATGTGCAAATATTAAAGAAAGAAAAGGAAGAAAAAGTATTTATCTAGACTCGCACAGGAAATCACAAATTAAAAAACATAAATCAAAATTTAAAAAAATAGTAAAATTTAAAAAGGAGAAAGTCCTGAACGAGACCAAAAGGCTCCTATCTCAGCATGATGCTGCGACATTTTTCCACAGGCAGTGATGTCACGGATGGATAAATACAGAAATAAAATAAAAAACAAAATAGGTGTGTGAAATATATTATTAAAAAGTAAAATATATGTTGTCCGCGGAGTATTAAAATACAATGCGTTTCAAAAACCGTCGAATAATGTTTGAATATGAACCTCATTGTTCTATTCCGTGTAAAGGTATTCAGACGCATGGGGTCGCCGACTTGCGTTCTGCATTATGGATGAGGTCAAAGCCCAAATTCGAATATAGTCGCAGTGCGGGCTCTAAACCAAATCCAATTGGTTTTTCGGTTTCTGTTATCCTGACACTTAGAATCACGCATAGATCGAAACGGAGACGATAGCAGACTATAATGTACAAGACACTCAACGTGTTGGGAAACACAAATTTTCTCAAACTCAAAAGAAGAATTTATTCTGATTAAACCCATTGCTTATGTCGAGCAGTGGACGTCTTTGAGCTGAAATGATGATGATGAAACCAATTAAGTACTTTTGTTACTTTTGAATTGCCAAGAAGTCAGCCATAAAGATGAAGTTGCCCAATCCAAAGTGTAGTAGGTTCCTATTGAGCAAAACGGACCAGAAACTCCATAGACACTCTTTTTCTGTTGTTCGTTTCATAAAATATATCGAAATCAACATAAACAACTGAACAATTTAGTAATTCAATAAACAGACATCAAACATGTAGCAGAATCCTTAGAGTACCAGCATAACTACAGACAATAAATAATTACAGCAATCTATCTAGTACCTATTCCCTAGAAACACACCACGTGGAAAAATGCCACATTGTAACCAGCTATTTGATAAAAGGCAACAATTCCCAGTTGTGTCGGCACATATTGTATATCGTAGCTAGAAAGTTACTAATTAATTAGAGTTACGAAACCTTTTGCAAAGCGAGTTGGTAGCTTTTGAGCCTTAACTAGTGTGCATTTAATTTAAAATAATATTAAGTTGACTGGTGAAAGGACATGTCTGGTGGGGCAATGGACGATTGCCTGGGTAATCAAAATCAATGTTCAGTAATGATTGTTATATTATTTATAATCGACGTATTTTATATTTTATGAATTAATAAGTTTTAGGAGACAATAACCAGCGAAACCTAGTGAATTTTGAGGTTTATACACCGGGGATTTTTCTTAGTTTTTTTATTTTATCACGATCTTAATACTCAATACTTTATTGCATTCCAAAATGTATGTGCTTAGGTGGTAAAAATTTGCTTGTCGGGCATAGCAAAAGAAAAATAGTAGGTAGAGATGAGGACTTATCGTACAACTTAAAATCTAACTTATTCAAAAAAAAACATATTTTATGTATTTTACATGAAAATAAAAAAAAACTTTTTTTATTTTTATGTAAGGCATCTCGTAGCTGATCACTGAGGTCATGACTACTTAATCGGACAATCCTGTGGCTGCCTTAAGCTTCTATACTCAAAGCCTCCAGCCAGGGGCAAAAACTATGCTAATTAAAACTAGGCGAACGCTCGCTAAGGGCACCCCCTGTGGGGTACGAACCTCGGCTTAGGGCGTTCGCTGGGGGGAGGACAGCAAGAGGGACAGGCTGGATCAATGATATATTATTATTATTAATCGGGGAATTTAAAGCTACAGGCTCAGCATCATCGACGCGGGCTGGCGCATCGTCGAGCAAGGGTCGGGGGGGATAAAAAAAAAATAAACATATTTTTTTTGTTTGATATACCTCTACCCAACCCGTCAGAGAAACAAGAAGTGATGTATTATTAAGTTATATAGTGATCTTATTGGAGATGTTCTTCAGATAGGTCAGGTGCGTAGTACTTGCGAGTACTCGTATGTTCATACCTCTGGTCATACACGCAAGTCATTTGCGACTGACTTGCGTGTATGACCAGAGGTATGAACGTTAACGAAGCAAAAGGAATATGTAAGGATTGTAGCAGGTGGCGTTCTGTAGTTTCTGCCTACACCCAACGGAAGAAAGCGTGTGTTTATATACAATATGTGTACACACATTTGTACATAAACTTCAGAACGACGTTAAAAAGCACACTGTGCTTTTTCACGTCGTTCTGAAGTTTGAAATGCCCGTCACATTGGAAGGATCTCAACATGTCTCCTCAGAAACGTCTTTTGTACTCATTTGGGTTTTTCTTTCTACAACAATTTTTTCTTGAACTGTAATCGAGTTATTTTTCATGAAAATTACAATTTTCGTATGTTACTAATTTAATTTTTAGGTCTGCCTCTCTTTTGTTTCTATGTCAAAAGAAACCGAGCAATTGTATTTTATGAAAAAACATAAGTAGCGTTTTATCTCGCGCCCGTATGATAAATAGAATGTAACTGTGTGCAAAATTAACTTTGCATCAGCAGTTGTACTGTGGCTGCGATTTGAAACTGCATTGCTTTATTTCAAACCTATAAGCTATATAGATCCTATCCATTCTCGCCAACTTTGCAGTCGTCAAACCGCATGCGGGCATGGTCAAACTTCGCAACATGTGGGGAAAAAAAATACAATATGAATAAATTCTAAAAAAATCTTGTAGCTTCATACAAGGCAAATTACTTACGTCCAGCCATTTTTTCAAATTAAATCAAATCATTTATTACTTTGCAATCATGGGTAATTATTACATTGATGTTTTATAATGAAAGTCCTCCATGTTTAATTTACACATATTTAAAGACATTATAATTTTAAATAACAATTAGGAAATTATAACAATACATAATATAAATTAATGTCAAATCGCTCGAATTACAATAATTCATATTACGAACGATTATTAAGAACGTTTTGACATTAATTGTCAAAATAATACAAAAAGGTCAACAAGGTTGCAGTAATCTATATTAAAAAATGTCAAATGGATTATTAGCATGTCAATCAGTCAGAGGTTCATCATTAAGGAAGTCGTCAATTGTTTAATAACTTTTTCAATTAATATTTCGTTTAGGGCTCTTTTGAATAGTATTAGGTACTTTATTATAAATACGTACCTTTTTTTCTAGCCCTGCTATATATCCCATATAACTGTGATTAAGGTTAAACCTGTGCATCAGCCGTGCGTATATTTTATGTAGAACATCAGCGAAAGTTTGCCTTTGAAGTCTCAGTTAAATATCCTTGAAAAAAATAAATGTCGAATACAGCTCCGTAATACATTAGTACCGGATACACACAGACTTTGATTTTTTGCTCGTTTTAATTCAAATTAATCATAGAAAACTTTTGACATAGACACATTACTCAAGATTTAAATTGCTTAAATGCTTCCGTTTCCAAGGTTTTTTCAGACCACGTCTCTGCGATAAGAAGAATTTCTGTAAATAATGAACTTATATATTCTTATATCAATTTAAAAACAAAGTTTTTCTAATATATCAAAAATATTAATAAGCTTCTTTATTTCAATCAAGAAAAGATTTTCATAATCTGATGAATGGTGAAGAATAATTGTTTCTTTTCGCCATTTTCTCAGATATTTTAAACGAAACACATAACATCTGTATTCAACGGAATCTATGACATCATTAACACTCAAAAGATGTACAATTGCGTTCGATAATTTCAGCTGTTTCTTTGTCTAGTTAATAAATCATTAGTAAGTGATGCGGAGCGAGCACGAGCATTTCTAAAGCAGTGCTTACACGGTTTTTTTTTGGCAATTATTGCCCGGCAACAGTTGCTAAAACACCTAATAGAACAATGTGTGAGTGGTGGGGAAATCTAAGTTAGTCATTCTAAAAATTTGCTTCAAATATAGCAGCAAAGATACCACTAATTGCGTCATATATTATGTATTGCTAAGAAATGTATTTTCTAGTCTATTAAGTAAGTTCCATATCGCTCCATATGGTGGGGCAGTATCCCTAGCAAAAATTTCTTGATGATAGCATTTTTGCAAATTGCTGTTGTGACGTCATTGTAGACCAATATTGCCCAGAGTTGAGCGAGAATTTAAGTTACCTGTGTAACAGTACCTTTACAGACGTGGCCGCGGAGTGCGGCTACCACACGCCCGTCATAATTAACCTTGTCTACGGATCGCTCTTGATCTTGACAGTACAGCCGCCATCACGATAAATAAAATCACTGGAAGAGCAATTTTGTTTTGTGAGAACTTTCACATTTCACAAAAACTCTTGACACCTAACTTGATTATTAAGGCCTGAAGAAATTACTTTTTGTCTCAACTATAGAACAGACAAGTTAAGCTAGTAATCCTAGAATGCTATTTTCTTGTTACCGAGTGGAATATCCGTACATGCTATAACTATAATATTATAAATGCGAAAGTGAGTTTCTTTGTTTGTTTGTTACGCTTTCACGCTAAAACGGCTAAACGGATTTGGATGAAATTTGGCTAATAGGTAGACCATGACCTGAGTTAGGACATAGTATACTTTTTATCCCAATATTCCCACGGGATCGAGACTTATGCGGGTGAAACCGCGGGATGCAGCTAGTGTACAATAAGAGTAAGGACGAGCAATAGCGTAAGGACGTTACATAACACATGACAATTTCTTCTTCTTCTTTTCGTTTAAATGTACATCAATGTTGCTTATACTGTTTGGGCCCTGTAGGATATAAGAACTTAATATCTTACGAAAATAAAACAATGTAGGTCTAGGTCATTCAGAAACAAGTCATCAACAATTTGTTGTACATCACAAATCTTGTTGTTAAACAATTTAATAATAATTTCAGGTTATAATAAATCTCTGTTCGCTTAAGATTATTGTGCTAACACCTTCCAGTAGCGAATTTAATGGTAGAATGACTGCTTATCCGTGTGACACCGCTAATACGATTGGCTTCAGAATTACGATACGGGGACGAACGCCAGCCGTTGGCAATGTCCCAGATTGAGACCAGATGACAGACGAACGGGCGTTCATGCATTGTAAACTGTTCGCGACATTGAATAGTTAAGCTTTATTTACCAAGATACTATTTAGGTGCTGTGACCAGACGTTTAGGCTGCACCCTGATGTGTCACGACTAGTATTATTTTGCTGAGCGTATCCAAATTCAGGGCCGCTTACATTACACTGAGCCCTTCTGTTTAGCGCTCGGTCAGTTTTCTTCTCTGCTTCGTTTGTCTCGTGGTCGCAAGCGCTACTGCTGAGCATGAGGTTCTAGGTTCGATTCCCAGGGCGGGCAAAGTGTTATTGGGTTTTTCCATCAAGATTTTTTCAGTAGCAGCGAGGACTGCATTTGAGCCCGGTTGAAGGCAACAGGCTCGCTCCCTAATACATAAGACTTAAATATAACTAGTACAATGTGGGTATACTATAGGTACGCCTCTGCCTAACCTGATGTTATGTTTATTGAGAGAGAGCCTAAGCGTTACTGGTAAAAAAATTGGCAACGCAAACACTCCGTAATAATTTGTAAAGTATGTTTTGACATGTTGTATAAGCATTCTGTTTTTAATTGTAGACTTGTTGTAGTGATTCTGTGAGCCGATGCGGAACAAACGTCTTCAGTGTGTTTGAATTATAGCAGCAGCTATTTGTATATCGAGGACAAAGCGAAGAATGTTATATGAGCCCAGTAGTATACGAGTGATAAGTGATATTTATTGTTTGGCTACTTTAGTTGAATTGTAGATAGATTATCTAATATAATACTCACTATCAATTATCACAATCTCTTAAACTATAAACGTTAAACATATGGATTCCAATGTATGTCGTAGGCATTCGCTAAGAATGATTTATAGAAATTCCTTAGGGTGGTTTGTATGTAAACGGAGCTATCGTAATTCTTGTTTGGATGGCTCGTAAGTAAGTTTGAATAGGAGGCCTAAAATAGCATACATATGAGACGTACATTTTCGACATGACACCAAATGGTACCATGCGATGTCACGCACGCCAATAAGGTATCGAGTTTAAATATCGAATTAGACCGGTCGGTAACACTACGCCATATGTTACTGAATGATGATATGACGATACTGAAGTTAAGGAAAAGTTGGCTTCTGGTAAATTTACATTTTAGCATATCT
The DNA here is from genome assembly GCA_916701695.1 of Agrochola macilenta. Taxonomy (NCBI): domain Eukaryota; kingdom Metazoa; phylum Arthropoda; class Insecta; order Lepidoptera; family Noctuidae; genus Agrochola; species Agrochola macilenta. The sequence continues at coordinate 14,438,435 of OU753558.1, forward strand.
AATATAAATTATTTCAATTTATAAGGGCACATAAATTTAAAAAAAAAGATTAAATAATTTATATTAGCAATTTCAGCGTTTTTATTAGACTTGTAAAAGGGTTTTTTTGTTTTAAAATTTTAAGGAGCAATTTAGTCTGAGTAGGTAGAAGTTTATAAAGCAAGACATGCCTGATATTATTGCATTCTATAAGAGGTGACACGTCTTTTTGAAGCCGGTGCAGCATCCTATATTTTGGCGTCGCTTGCCTCGTCAGATAGTTTTGGTGTTCCTTCGATGACACATATTTGTGCTGCCACTTGTAGGTACATACCTTCCACAAATGATCACATATTTTTGCCGTCATCTTTACGACAGATATTAATGGATGAATCATAAAATCAGATATTATTGCCGAGATGTCCATAGTAACATATTAACGCTCGTGATTGTACATTACGTTACTGGGTTGTAGAGGTCAGATAGGCAGTCGCTCCATGTAAAATATGGTATTAGGCTGAATCCTGTTAGACTGGAAGCCGACCCAAACATAGTTTGGAAAACGATAGGCAGATTGATCGATTGACATACCTGAATCAATAGATACAGAATCTATGCAATACGCCAATTAAAGCGTAGCTTTTGAATTAACTATTTTAAGACAGATTTGATTTTCTATAACAAAAACAAACAACATTATCTATTAGTAAATTGCTTTCTAAAATTTGAACCTTTCGGGAAATATCAACTATGAGCTGATATAATGAATCTGCCAAATGTCAATCACGCAATTAATTATAACCGGTATAATAATAATGGATATCACGAAACAAGGTATTAACAAATAGGAAATGAAGGCCTGAATTAATTTCCGACAATATCAATTATTTCCTGCTTAATGACAGACTGACAGTCAGTCGATTTCCTACCTATGTAATGGTAAAGGCATGATCAGACTAAACAAATATTATAATATAACAAATGACGTCAGAACATCAATATGGTTCATCAATACCTTCCTACCGAACTGTTTACCAGTCAATGTACTAAAGAACGAGAACTTCAAAGAGACATGCGGAAAAACACAAACAAAATAAACGAATGGAAAGCGCTCCTTTTTGGAATCCTTAGATATTATAAAACAAAGTCCCCCGCCGCGTCTGTCTGTCTGTCTGTCTGAACGCGATAAACTCAAAAAGTATCGAACAAATTTTCAAACAGTTTTCACCAGTGCATGCGGAAGGTTTTTGTGATTAATTCATAAAGTTTTTGTGTAAATTGGCTGAAATATGACGATTATTGTCGAAGATGTCGGAAAAAATCATGCCGATTGGGAGCTTTACTGGCGTGCGTCGCGTAAGCCACACAAGACTCCACTACAGAGACTACAAGACTGGTAAATTTGACGTATCTCATACGAGATACATCAAATTTACCAGTCTTGTAAATTCGTAGTCCAGTCTCGGAATTGTAGATCTAAAAAATCTGCAATAGCATATGTCTATCTTTTAAGGATGACCTACAGTAACCATTTGTATCTTTCAGAATTTGATAAAAATTTCATTGTTAATTCCGAAGGTATTTTTACAGGTACATTTTTATCCTTTTCCAATAAAATATGATATTAAAATTGGGCATTTAATTTAGATTAAAATATGCGTTGACATTATATCATTAAAAACAATACCTTAAAAGATATCACAAATTCAAAATTACGCGTAACAATTCAATGAGTGCGTACCGTACGGCTCTTCAGAAAGTGCTATCATAGTCGATTTGTTACAACTTTACCTTGAATTAATAAATGTTACAACTAAGATTTTATTCGTCTCTTGGGCAGCGTAATGGCTAAGTTTTGGGAGATGTTCAAACTTTGCGCTCATTAAGATCAATTCGTAAAATGTGAAGTTTATAAAGTTCGTCCGCAACAGTGTTTAAGTAATTACTTACCTTTTAAACTTTGAACCTTGCATTACAAGCTGAATGCTAAGTTAAATTATTCAAATGACCTGCAGATAATTTTAATTATAAGACGACCTTATTCATGACACCATCATTGTTTCTGCCGAAAGACGTCCACTGCTGAACTTAGGCCTCCCACCGCCACTTCGACCAGCTCTGTGCTTCCCGCATCCAGATTCCTGCGGTCTTCACAAGGTCGTCTTCCGGTACGCGGTCGCCACTCCAGAAACTTTCGTCACCATCGGCCATCTTTTCTGCGAGCAATAGATGCCCTCATTAGACAGACTTCATAAATACATACTATATTATATAAATATTATTGAACATTCAGGAAAATTAACTGTTGATCAAATTGACACCCTATCAATCAATATTCTTTATTTTGTAAACAGGTTACAACTGTGTGCAAAATGTTACAATTATTTTATTATAATTTCTCTATGTTTTGCCATTTGGCGCACAAATATACATTTATGGCAGGCTTTGGCCAATTAAGGAAATTCCATTTTAATAATTCAGTAGTACCAATGTAATTTTTTTAAATGTAATTTAATAAAAATGCAATAGGTAATGTCAATAATAAATAATTACAATGTCAATATTTTTTGGCAAGTTTTTTTTATTTTAAATTGCATTTTTCCACTGAATTACTATTACCTCAATTTGCCGTGTTAAAGCCATTTCATAATACTGTCAAATAACGACAGTTTTGATTTGAATATACGCACAATTCTAGTTAATACTTAATTTGCTTTACAATTACTTTCCATGAAATTCACCAAAAAAATATATAATCGCAGACTCGTCTCAGAATCTTTACCCTTCACAATATTTTTCTAGCAATTAGCAGTTGGTAAACAAAATACAATTTTCAAAAAAAAACGAGCGGTCCTTACAGTAGGCGCCTATGGCGTGTAACATTTGACATGTTACGTTGGTAATAAGCAACACTAAAGGCGCCCCTTCTGGTCTCGTCATGGTAATTTCTGACGGCCAACTCTAGCACCGTGCGCGCTCATTGGTCAAATCAAATAGCGCGCGCTTCCCCGGCTTCCTTCGTCCCATTTTACGAAAACAATCCCACAGGTTTCTTCTTGATTTCTTTATTGAGAAATCTGTGGGGAGAATGAGAGGAAAGCTTTGCAGAAAAGCGAGAGAAAATATGTTACACAACAAACATTTTCTTCAGAACTGCTGATGACGTAGGAGTACAGACACGCCGAAATTATTTTTCTGTATCAAGTATATTTTCTATTAAACGTTGGTAAACGTCACATGACATGTATGCGTTTTCTTTAAATTTTCAAATAAATTGGAAATTACGAAACAAGCACAATGTCTAGAGAACGTCGCACAAGATAATAAATACACAAGAAACACTTCGCACAATTTATTTAAATGAACTGACATTGAACGAGAAAATGTAAAAGAAATAAGTAGATTCTTTGATGTAGAAGTGTAGAATAATCATTAAGAAGGCGCGTGAGTGGAAACAGAATTGAATAATTTATTTTCTTTTGTTCTATGCACAGTCAGGACAATTTATTGTTAAGCTAACTGTCACACCACGCCAATATGCCGTGATAAAGTCATTTCATACAACTGCCAAAAAATTACAGTTCAATCTGCAATCAATCTGCCTAGCCTTTTCCCAACTATGATGGCATCGGCTTCCAGTCTAACCGGATGCAGGTAAATACCAGTATATTACATGGAGCGACTGGTTATCTGACCTTTACTACAACCCAGTAACAGGGTAATACGATACCCCTTGGTAAGTTTGGTTGTCTGACTTTCGGGCTTCTGACGACCCGTAACTACTGTCAAAGATCCACAAATGACAGCTGGGACAAACGGCGTAACGTGTTGTCCTAGGTACGGAAGAGTTTTGGTGTATAAATATACCCATCACCCATCCACAGACCAACCCCGCCAAGTATAGCTTAACCTGATAGCTCGGTCGATGGCTGGACGACGATCGATTTTTAATAGTGCGGCTGTTATTACAATTACAGTTGTGATTGGAATATACCCACGGACAATTTAAGTTGGTAGTCAATTTGCTTAGTAATTATTTTCCACTAACACTAGCACTATGAAATCACCCTTAACAGCGCTTATACAAAACGTTGGCATTATCGAAAATAACTGTCAAATATTTACCTGTTTTGATTAATTCGACAACATTACTGTATGGAATTTGTATAATATGGCTAACTAGTGAACTAGAATATTAATAATGAATTGCAATTATAAAACTGAATTTGATGTTGTAACCGTTTTAGATTTTAAAAGGGCATTTGGAAAGTTTCCAAATACTTTTTTTACATATAAAACTAAATACTCGGTGTTACGATATTAATTATTGCATTTACATATTAGTTCGCTAGTTAGCCAATTTTATTATTTCCATACAGTAATATTGCCAAATTATTTGACAGCTATGTGCGAAGTTGCCCACATTCTATATAAACGCTCTTAATGGTACGACATAAAGGCGATGTCAATTTCATACTGCTGCGACTGATGTGCGGTCGACTATAATAAACCCATTACAATATTAGATCCTGCATTTTCTTTTGTTGAAAGTATCACAATAAGAACTTCCATGTTGGACGAGGTAACAAATAGGCTAAGAAAACAAAGTCAGCTACACAGTGCGCTCACAATAATAGTGTCACAAAGGTGCTCGTTGCCTTTAGGGAAATAAAGAACAAAAATAAAATTGTATGCGTATTATCTTTACCCACCGTTCTACGAGAGTGATAAATGCGACGCGATGCAATACGATAAGGGCCGTCATCCACTACGCTACTCAAAAGCTACCAGTTACAAACTCAAATCCCCGATGAATTGCTAGAATGTCACAGCACTACTATTTCAATGACGGTCTATACGCGATGCAATCAATCACAATCTATAGTTACTTTTGAATAGTTTCGTGGACGATATGCCATTGATAACTCGTAGGAACCGAACCAAATTAGTTTCTAAGTACCTACATTGTTACCTATTGACTTTAGCAACATGCAAATCAGGCTCAATTACGGCTGTTGAGAATTCTGTAAAATCTTCTGACCTTATATAGGACCTTATTTTAAAGCAGGTTTTCAAAAGTAATCAAAAGCAAAGTAAGAATCATTGAATTAATCATTTAACATAAGGTTTTTAATTTACTCGTAAGGTAGAAAACTGTATAATACCATTTTAAGACATTTCGGCCGTGGGCACACCAAATACTCTTGTAGCATCGCGTAGCGTCGAGTAGCATTGCTTAGCATCGCGTAGCATGGCGTATCATCGCGACGCATCGCGTAGCATCGCGACGCATCGCGTAGCATCGTGCGTAGCGTCGCGTAGCATCGTGCGTAGCGTCGCGTAGCATCTCTTAGCGTCGCGTAGCATCGCGTAGCGTCGCGTAGCGTCGCGTAGCATCGTGTAGCATCGTGTAGCGTCGCGTAGCATCGCGTAGCGTCACGTAGCACCGCGTAGCATCTCGTAGCATCGCGTAGCATCGCGTAGCGTCGCGTAGCATAACGTAGCATCGCGTAGCATCGCGTAGCATCGCGAAGCATACCATAGCATCGCGTAGCATTGCGTTGGTCCGCGTTGCATTTCGTAGCATTTTCCACTCTCGTAGGATACTGAATCGAAAACAGCTTTCGGTCAACATTCCCTGTACAAAGGATAATGTTTTATTTTTATGTAAAATGCTCAACTTTATGTAGTAGCAGTACCGGGTATGCTCGTATTTTGTATCCTGTGATACGAGTATATCGTCAGGGTCTGCTATAGTGACAGCGATACACATTATGTTAACATCGTAAGCTTCGCGTCTCGTTTATCTCTAAAGTGCTCCATTTCTTATTCACGTACAAAGTATATTCTTAAGTGATTCTGATTTAACAGCTTAACGTACACAAATAATACTATAGTATCAGGATTCACGTAAAAGATAAGTTGAACTGTGATTCTCTTTTTGTTGCAGCGTATATGAAATTATCCCGAAAAATGTTGTACCTAAAAATCTATCTACGCACTTACCTAATAAAACATAAAACAACATCACGCCTGTAACCCCGGAGGGTTAAGCAGAGGTGTAGCTATATTATCTACACCTACATTTCGCCAGTTATGTTTAAGAGGGTTTATCCTAAAAGTTGGCAACGTCGCAAATAATTGTCAAATATTTACCTGTTTTGATTTTTATTGCAATATTACTGAATAGAAATAAGAAATGTGGCTAACTAGGGAACTAGAATATTAATAATGAATTGCAATTATAACATTGAATTTGATGTTGTACCCATATTAGGTGTAAAAAACGCATTTGGAAAGTTTCCAAATAGTTTTTTTACATCTAAAACTAAACATTCGGTGTCACGATATTAATTATTGCATTTCATAATCAATATTCTAGTTCGCTAGTTAGCCACATTTTTGTTTCCACACAGTAATACTGTTAAATTAATCAAAACAGTGAAATATTTGACATCTATTTGCGACGTTGCCCACCTTTAGAATAAACGCTCTTAAGTCCCATGTAATAGGGGGCCAGCCTATTGCCATCAACCGGGCACAAATCCAGACTCCGAGCTGCTACTTTACAGAAATTCGTGATGAAAAACTCAATAACACTTTGCCCGACCTGAAATTAAATTATAGCACAATAATTTGGAAATAAATCATGCCTTTAAGGTAGAACAAAACACATCAACGAAACACATTATGGCCAATTATTTTGAACATCTCTATACAATCTCCGTAGATTGGTAAAATGTTAATTTATCGTAATTCCAATTATGGCATGCGATTAAGATGGGACCTGCTTTCGTTTCAGAATTGCAATCAGAAATAAAATGTGTTGCGCAATCAGGCTGCTGGCAATCGAATCCAGGAACTTATGCACAGCAGTAGCGCTTGCGACAAATACACCAACGAGGTAGTCACCTGTTACCACAAAAACTCTTATTAAATTACAATATATAAATCTTGGTAAAACAAAATGAACTTCACGCCTTCATTAGTTGTCGTTGTTAATACATACCTATTAGTAAAGCGCAACGCAAGCAACAAGCTTATCGAAACGAGATAAACATTACTGATTTGTCAAAGTAATTGAAATCCTATCACAAAAGGAAGACTGGCATTGGAAATTCGTACTACGAATACTAATTTGTCTGGCCCCTTATAACTTTGGGTAGGTACTACATCATTTCATTGGCAAATTTTAAATATTACGCCAATTCTACGTAAACTTAACCCTTACTTACTACCCTAGGAAGATTGACTGGTAATAAAGCTGGGGATAAAGATTTAATAAATAAATAATGTCATAGGTAAATAAAAAGAAACGCCTAACCTTCTTAAACCTACTTACTACCCTAGGGAAGATATCAAAGAATTATTAATATAACTATCTCGGACACTTTGTTACCTAAGTGAGCAATATAAACTGAGATAACGCATTTAAAGTAACCCAAAAAACGAAGAGAAAGTTTTAGGCGCGAACTGCTATAAAATTCTATTTCATAAGCAATTTTTCCTTTATAACACACTAGGGGATAAAAATACAAACAGTTTGTAAAATTGAAAATTTTCTTTCACTATTATTAAAGGGATTATTCCCTAATGTGTCGGATAATGAATGACATTTGGCGTAGAGGGTCGAGAGTCGAGAGGTTATTCCGGATTCCCGACAGTGATAGCTATGGACTGTTGGTGCCAGATAAAGGCTCTCACCTCTTTCTATCGGACAAACGAACAGCAGTACCCACTCTGAATAATTAGTGATATCTCACCTAATGAATTTCAGACCGGAGTTGAAATAATTTACGCTTTCCGATGCAAGCAACGGAGTTTATTTTTAGGAAGAATTTCTTTTAAATAGTAGTAAGTATCAACGTCAGATTGTTTTTACTTTTTGTAACGGAAACAAAGGGAATAGAGATAGAATTGTTTAAAAAATACCTGTTTAGGTTTGGCTCTTACCAAGTATTCTTAATTCCATTTAACCAGAAATGTTCTTAAAATATCTGTTTCCATGATTTTCTTAATTCTATGAGATAAGAAATGTATTTTTCATATTAAACGGTATAATTGGAATTATGGAATTATCAGACTAGAAAAATGCTGATATTTTTAATTAGGTCTATGGAATTTTATATCTTAAAAATGCCTTATATAAAGTACAGAACGTACAGAACGAACGAATCGTAATAACATCGTTAAAAGGGTCTCCTGAAAATTGATTTCCGTAAGTGCTGATTTCTTTCAGTAAGTCAAGAGATATTTGTGCTTGAAAGAACGAGGCTTTCGGGCTCCGCCACAAAAAGGCTCGTTACAGGATGTAATACATTAGAAAATTATTCAGTGTGAGAAATATACGAACTGGGGAACGAAGAATCAAAAGGAATTGGAATAAAACATTTTCTTTTAAAGAATAAGTACTTTTTCTCTTTGTCAACGAAGTAAAATGTTCCTTAATTCTGTGATTAATTATCTCCAAGAACTAATAGATATTCCTTTTACTTTTATTAGTTTTAAATTGGTGGAACGAATGAGTCCTTAATTAATATTAGGTTAAGCTATAGTAACCGGCCCGGGACAAGATCTATATTGTAGAAGTTTGGGTGATTAGTTGTACGAAAACGGTGTCATTAACACCAAATTGTCAAACTACAGAAGGTTGATATTGAATAACCTGCAATTATGTGCTAAATTCTGCCTTTTTTTGCGCCTTACTTCTCAAGTGAGCGTCCCAATCGTTTAATTATAACGGCACAGGATAGTCTTTACCAGAAGTGGTCATCGTATTAGTGGTTCAGCAGTTTCAATATCATTAGGATTGAGCCGGAATACGAGTATAGCAGTTCGTCATGGACATGGTACGACAGCGGCCATGCAACCATCGATGTGACGCTCTGGTTGTGACTGTCACCAGCCAGTTTCACTCTTATCCGACATCTTCGGTGATTTCTAGTAACTTCGTAACAAAACTAGACGGCGCCACTTGTTGTGCCGTCATATTTAATTATTTATTGCAGTTACAAAACATTTAGTTTCTAAATAAATATAACGTTAACGAAATAACGTTAACCAACGATCTTTGTGGGTCAAGTTAAGCTCGCCCTTATACATAAGCAGTTTAAAATGTTATACAATTGTTTTTATAATGCATGTGTAGGTACAATAAAGCATTTATGAATAATTTTTAGTAACTCTTATAAAGGCCCGTAACCACACCAACCACACAACCAGGTAACAAAATACGAGATGTTTTCTATTGAACAAAACATCGTCTCTGTCATCAGAAGACAGCCGCCACGCAACTATCGATGCAACACTTGGCTAGAGTGACAGTTAGATAAACAGCCAATGTCACTCTTATCCGACCTTTTCGGTGGTTCTTAGTAACATCGAAACGAAACTAGACGGGCGCCACATGCTGCGCCCTATCATTCATAATATCACCTCGCGGTCGTTTATAAGATATAATACTGCTGATTGTAGATTATTTGAAAACAAACAGACATTATGTACCTACCTTAACATTGTTCAATCACGTATACCTACCGTTCTTGTATACTTAATCTCTCAGAAGGCTTTTATTGCAATACTCTAAAATGCAGGTAGAAATAGGTATGTTTTCTTTATATTCGGATAACGTATAAAAAAGTATTCCTCTACTCTAAAGCGTGTGAAAAGGACCACTTTATTTTTAGCTTAGAGAAAAAAGAGCAAAAAGCAATTTGCGAGCATTTAATTGCATCATTTAGCCACGTGATTCGCTGAACAGGTAATTACGTAGGTGTATCTTAAAAATAAATGGATACACCATTTAATGTAGTGCTTTACTTTACATTCTTAACCCGAGCCACTATAATTGCACGATTAGCGGTTGACTGAATCGAATCTGAGATCTCTACAGATCTCAGGTTCGATTCGGTCAACCGCTAATCGTGAATCATGATTAGGAATGGAACCTGAGATCCGTAGCTACAGGTAGCTGTAGCTACGGATCTCAGGTTCCATTCCTTCATGGTAGGCCGGGGAAATTTAGTTTGAACCCTGCACTAAATCCTAACAACGATTTTTTTTTTTATCATTGTGTTTTTGAACTTAGCTCTTCAAATAATATAAAAAATGAAACATTTACCGGGGCCACACCAAGGTAAAAAAAAAAAAAATTGTACTTCAAGCAAAAATTTACAGCGTTTTTTTGCATTAAATTACCTAATTAAATATTTTATATACTATGTAACAAAATTAAACATATTGTACTAGCACAAGATATTCTTAAAAGCTTTTTTGCAATAGCGGTTCAGGCAAAAATTTCACAGAATTAAATATAGTTAACTTTTATTTATATGATATACACGATTATTTTCTTGTAATTAAGTGAGATAGAGTCTCACTTAATTACAAGAAAATAATCGCTATTTTAAATTAATGCAAAGTTAGCCTAAAATCCAGCGTAAATTCCCCGAACTATGGAACACTATTGTATTTTGTAAATAAAATTATATATTGGTATTTTTTAATAAATAAAATAAAAAACATTCAGACAACATCACTAAACAAGAAAAAGACCTGAAAAATATCAATCCGGTAAATAAAACCCATGTGCATCGTTTAGAATGGAAGCTGACAACAACAGAGTTGGAAAAGACTATGCAGATATAGTCTTTTCCAACTCTGTTGGTGTCAGCTTCCATTCTAAACGATGCACCCAAATACTAGTATTTTACATGGAGCGACTGCTTATCTGACCTCTACAACCCAGCTACTGGGTAATACGGTAATTAAAACCCACGATCATAATAACACCCTGAAATAAAAAATAGACGGCTAAAAATAAAGTTACTTTTTATTTTGTTATCTGTGACAAAGTATCTGGGAATAATTTCAGCTATCTGATGCTACGTCACTCAAGGTACTGCGGGTTGAAAGATGCTATTCTCTCTCGGAACACATTTATTTCGTTTGAGGATAACAGAAAAACAAACCGCTTAAATACGTTAATTTTAGTCAACGTAGCGTTTTCTATTTGGATAAACGTAGATTCAAGATTGCTTTCGACCTCATTCTATGTGAATGTGGTCGGGGTGGGTCATGTTATTAAAAAACTTTTTACAACAAAAAAAACACCCGACTTCCGAAAAAAAATACTACAAAATGAAAAATAACTTTCATTTCGGAAGTCGGTGTCTTTGGTTTTGAATTTTCGTTTTTTGCCACCGACTTTCGAAATTAAAGTTATTTTTCACTTTGTAGTGTTTTTTTTCGGAAGTCGATTGTTTTTTTTTTTTGTAATTTTTTATTTTTATTTTTACTTTTTAGTTGTGGTACCTACCCCACACAAATTCGAATACCACTACCTGCTATGTAAATAACAGTGACAGGAAGTTATCCACATATACTAAGTGGGAAAAATACGTATTATTGAAGCTTACTCAAAAACTATCCGAGCAAAGTTAATAAAATTTATATGGGACCAATCCGGGAGCATACCCTTTGATACAAAAAAAGAATTTTCAAAATCGGTCCACAATTGACGGAGAAATCGGCTGACATAAATAAAATAAAAAACATACGCGACGTTCATATAACCTCCTCCTTTTTGGAAGTCGGTTAAAAAGGCGTCTCTTGAGGGTTAAACTTTTATATTTTCCCCATCTCCCTCTCTTTCCCAATATGTAGGACCACTTGACAGGCTGCCACGAATGTGACAGCCCGCCACAGAGGTCTGTTAGGACGGAGGAGTTTGTATACAACTCATCATCACTCTCCTGCCCATCCAATTTATTTGTGGTCTGTGCACCATGTCCCTTTCTTCCACACTTATTAGACATCATCTCGATAGTCACCACCTTTCTAGCCATATCACCTCCCACACAGTCCATCCATCGTTTCTTTGGTCTTCCCGTACCCTTATAGTCATCGCTAATCATACTCAAAACTTTCGTTACGACAGTTTCCTCATTCCTCCGCATCATATTGACTTCCTTTTATGTACTCATCTCTTATTCTATCCATTCGTGTAACACCACATATCCCTCTTAGCATTCTCATCTCAGCTGCATGCAATTTCCTTTCATTCCTTCCCTTTGTGGCCCAACATTCAGATCCGTACAAGACAGCAGGTCTAACCATTGTTTTATATATCTTCTCCTTAAGTTTAAGGGGAATGCGGGAGTCGCAGATTGTTCCCGTGACCTGCCGCCATTTCATCCATCCAGTGTTAATTCTGTGCTTAACCGCCCGATCTACTTCGCTATCGCTTTGCACGAGTGAACCGAGTTGCCGAAAGTTCGTATACCACTATAAAGCCTAATAAGTCAGTTAGAATGGTTCCTGCCTTCTCTTTCCAGACTCGCGTAACTTAAATTTTAATAAGAATTCCTAAATTCAAAGTAGTGTAATAATAACAAGCCTTTTAATCACAACTAATATTTGGGTGCCGGTAGAACACCTCTACGGTTCGGGGAAACCAGGCGTAATTTTGTGTTGTCTTATTGTAACTTTTATTACTTTTATTACCTACAGCAACTCTGTACTACTCTTCCGTCTATCTCTCTCCGTCGCCTTTTATTCTTCTGTAGGAACTCGATTAACACACAAAATACGCTCGCGATAGGGCGGTGGCAAAGCGTTATTGGAACTAGGTGTTCCGTGTTCCACAAATACCTGTTGCAAAAGGAACAAGTATCGGTATCTTTCTTATATTGTATTGTGGGAACCAAACTGCTGTTTAATACCGCTTTGCTCCTGATACTGTTCCATTACGTTGATTTATTTAAGGCTACATCGGTCGGACTGACATAATTATCGGATTTTATAAGGACACATATAGGTAGGTAACTAGAACTGATTGAAACGGATTATTGCTTAGTACGTAGTACGTGCGTACGTAAGTACTTACCCACGTATAGTACGTACTAAGTGTAAGTTCATAAGTTGAACAAGATACATATAACTATACATGTAACTAAGTAAAGGTCTTAGTATGACCTTATTCCCTGTCCCAACGTTAGTCAATAAATAATTTTGTGAAATAAAGTAACAGATTAATCCATGCGATGGATGTCTGAAATTATTCACTTGGAAACTTTTCGAGGATGCTCGAATAGTTCCAAACACGTACTCCAGTCGTGCCCCTTTATAAATCCATAAATAGTATAATCGATCACTTGTAAAGATAATGTCAAAATAAAAGATAACTAAGTCATTGATAAACAGTATGGAACATCAGCTTCCCCCATAAATTGACGTAACGAGCCTTTTAAGCGGATAATGTCATGATTATAACGCAAGCCTGTCAAATTGGTAATCCCAGTGTAATTGTGTTAACCCTACCAATCTCGTCAACGTCACTGTCAATCATCGGCATGCTCATTCAATGGTAGGCAGTTGTTAGACATTCACAAGTTTGTAGACTAAACTAATCTATTTGTAGAGCTGACCAAACTGGAAAACAAAAGCTAGACATGTTCGAACTTCGACCTATAATCTGCTCGTATTTGTGTACCTATCAATAACAGAGTAAGTAGGCTGTGCTCATACTTGACTCAAAATATTACTTATGTGAACTCTCGCTCTATGAAAACAAATGAAGGACGCATACTCCATAAGTTCTATTTAAAACATTGTTTCCAATTGATGTTATTTCCACTTAAATAAACATCAACTTTATGATAGTGTAAATAAAGCTGATATTAGACTGACTAGTACTGCGGAAAAAAGTCAAAAAAATATGAAGTTGTAGCGCAAACTAGACCTTATATGTAGGCATTACAGTTGTTTTTCCTAAAACTCGTGTTTGTTTACATGTTTGTCAGATAAATTGCGAACGCAGCAGCCTCACTCCGCGTCGTAACCAAAAAGATTGTTCGAGCGTATACGCGATCGTCGCTTGCAATTGTCACTCATTTGTTCCGAAAACCGGAAGGTGCCTTCTGTCGATGCGACCAGGCATCAGATTCGCCGAACAAAATGAACGAGACTATCGAATACTCGCGGTCGCGTTGGTTCTGATGCGGCCTCATAGGCAAAGATTCCAAAACAAAACCATTTTACACAAGACAAAAAAAAAAAAAAAACTTGGGTGTGCGCACTGTCTAATCTATTCGTGTACCTATCAATACCAGAGTTAGACAAACTAACAGAGTAACACAAACTCTCAAACTCGTAGCGTGCAGGCAAATATTCTCGTGTGCGAATCCCATTCTCGAGTGAAGACTGATTGGATTATAGACAGCGTATGTTGTATTATGTAACCTAGTTCAAACAGCGGAAGTGGGACCACTCTGGGATATGTAAAATCAGTGATTTTAAAGTTTAGTGAAGTTTAGTGCTTTAGAAACCTGCAAGGAGTATCCACAGTTTTTGATATTGTATCCTTAAACGCAGCTTACAGATTATAGGAAATCGGGATTACTCTAAGTATAAGTTACCTTTAGGTCGTCGTTTTAGAGCGAATTTTTCAATTTTCAGATAAATTTTATATCAGAAATAATAACAGTTTGACAGCTTTTGTATAGAAAATAATGTCAAACCTGTCGGTTTGCATTCTGCATTATCCCGTAGATAAATGTTATAAGACCAATGAAAAATTTACCGTTAGTAGACCAAATATCGTTTAGGATATTTATTCGAAAGTCACCAGACACCAAACACTTCTTAAACAGTTTAACTCGTTAACAACGACCTAGAGAAGTTAATAGGGCCACAGCCGTTGAGAACTTAATAAGACCAATTAATTATGGCCGCTAGACGCAATATGGCTGCCGACTGGCCATTTTCACGTCAAGAATGAACTAGATATTTGACTTGCTAGAGTAAACCTGGATAGCTGGAACAGGCTATTAATTTCCCTCCACTAAATCCTTTGTAACGTAGGATTTGTGACATAGCTTACTGTGTGTAATCGTTAACAATAATCATAGTCATCGTATAGATCCATATTAGAACAGAGAATTCTAGAAACTTAGTTAATTAAAAGCGTTTATTAATGATCTATTGTACTCTCGTCTACGGTAGAGTTAGCATGTCCTGATGAAGAAATGCGTCTAAACTTTTTCTGTACCATTGTTGGGAACAACTTGTCTGAACGGTTCCATTCCTGAAGCAACCTCCGGTTCTTTATTAGTTACCTCAAGTCTTATTTATAGACTTCCGATGTAGAAGCGAGATCTGACAGTAGGCTGACTCGATGTGAATTCACTAGAGAGACTCTCAGATCTAATCTCCCGGGTAGATACGGAATATCAAATCTGTTTCGTCTCCCTATTTTAGTCTCGCTATTTCGGTAAAACAACAATAAGTTAGTGGGTAGGTATTGTATAATTCATTAATTTTTAATGTACCAACGACTTATTTTGATAAACCACTTTACAGTACGTAAACTCTGAATTAATTTTAAATATGTTACTGTTTTTTTTAAATAGTTTTTTTATTTATCAAGCTAAGTTAATTAATTACAATAAATGTAGGCTTTAGGCTGCACTTACTCAAGTACCTTAAAATGTTTAAAGTAAGATTCAGCTCATTTTATGAAATTTTAGTTAAGTATTTTAATTTAAGCAAGTGTATTTTTTTTCTGTTCTTAAAATATTTAATTAAACTCCTATTGTTATTTACGAAGTGTTCTCCATTTTCTTTGTATCTGGAAGCAGTTTTTCATTCCCTATGCCACACATGTGTAAGACGAATTGTCTATATCAATCTGCTATCTTATTTACTTTCCGAGCGGGAGTGATTGTGTGTCTCGGGAGACCAAACAACTTCGATAGCTGTTTGTGCTCGTAAAATATAGAAAGATAATAATAAAAGATATTCTCTTAGGTTTACAAAGAAAAATTACTAATGCAAAATAACGTTTACCTACATAACTTGCTAGGTAGGGCTTCAATTTTGTATTTTTTTACAAATATTGTAATTTTGCTAGTGGTACGTTTTTCAAATAAAAAATACGTACACCATTTTCTTTATTTTTATTTAAACTGCGCCCCAGGTGTCTGTTATTGGTTTTTGCAAGCAATTAGTATGATAAACTGCAAAGTAAGTACTAAAGTTTGTTCATTAGGATCTGGAGTCCCCGTAATAAATATTGCAAGTACGTATTCAAGTATTTTACATCTTGTACGAGTAAATGTTTACTTACTTTACTATTTAGAAGTAATTACAAAAATGCTTATTTATCCATTTACTAGCGAGCCGCCTTATTTTGCACTGTTTTTATGATTTTTCAAAACATCGAGATCTCTTTAATATAAAATGTAAATTTAATATGACTGTGTTTAATGTGTTATACACTAAACCTTTCGGAAGAAATTCTCTAAATGATTATGAAAACTGCAACACAATCCATTACGTAATTTAGAAGTACAATTTGGTCACACAGACAGACACGAAAAGCGACTTCAATACATAACATGTACCAATAGATTGCACTGGACCGCCATACCTTCAGTAATAATAACAACAATAATTGACTACCCCTGACGCCTTAACATAGCATAGCAAAGGAGGTAAATATCAGAGGTCCGTACATGCCTGATTCAACAATAGTCCGATCAACTAATATACCAACACAATGCCGCTTTACAAGCTTCCATGTTTCCTTAGAAATGTACACAGGATTACCTAAACTAAGCTGTGAATTTCAATTCACACGTCACATTTGCTCCATTGAGCATTAGCTCAGTGAACAATGGTGGTACATTGTGAATTAAGCAGTGCATACGTGTGTATCCAGCTTTGATATTCCTAATTTTGCAGTACTTAACGATCTTGATTGTATACAAATGCACTTGTATACAATCAAGATCGCTGAGTACACATTTTAGGCTACACTTATTTACCTCCTTCTGCGAAGCAGTAATGCTCGCGAAGGAGGAGGCGGAATGCGTGAGAGAGAAGCAAATTTCGCGCCCTCACGCCCCTAACCGCCGCAGGAGACGCCCTGGGCGTCGGGAATCGCAGGCCGATTCCCGGCCACAGTAGGCGCGGGCTTGCGGATGGTAAGCAATGGGTAGCTCGCCGTCCGATAACGACCAGGTCCAGGTCGACGGCACGCTGTGTTCCACGCACGCCTCAAAGAGATGTCAGCACAACAGAAGGGGTCTGCTAGGACCGATGCCTGCCGGGGTCGCGGGAAAGTCCGAAAAGGATACCGTGGCCCCTGGCAACGTACAGACAATGGAAGGAACACGGGTGGGTTTTGGTCAGTATGAGTCTGACAGGCCCTCCCGGTCCGTGGAGAGTGGGAGAAGTTATTTGATAATGTCCTACACAAAAAAAAAAGATTGGTAACTAAAATATTAAGATCAAAATTTCCATACAGGAAATAGCAAACCAAACAAAGATCCGATATATAAGGATTTGAATAGGAGAAACTTCTTCAAGTTGGAAAACTTCTGAAGTTAGAAACCTGTTTTTAAATGACTTCATTTAAGCCATCAGTCACTTTTTACTTACATAATAACATACCATAAGTAAATACAGGTATTCCAAGTGTGCGATTCAGGAATCGTCGTATGCTATGTATGTATATGTTACACTGTGGCGCAACGTTCGCGCTAATTCGGAAACACAAAGTTTATCGAAGCGCATACCATCTCTGGTTAAACTGTAGGTTAGTCTTGATAGTGCTGGAGTAAATAAAAAAGTCACAATAAATAATAAACCTCTAGTATTTTATACCCACAGCTCTTGTTTGTTACAAGAACCAACAAAAACTCATTTCAGCGATAAAATCTTTAATATGACGTCTCTCTCTAGGTCAGCCTGGTTTGTCCGGATACTTCGCGAAAATCAAACAAGAGCTCTACAAAGTAAATTCTATTTCGCATTTCACCATTGACGAACGTTTGGTCAACTTGTACATTTCAGTATTTCATATTGCATTATAGTTACTGAAAGATCTACGTTTTGGAATGGGCAACTAGCTTCAACTTTATGACTAACTGACAAACTCTTTGACAATTCAAAAGTGCCTGTAAATGGTTTAATTGAAATAAATGCTTTGAGATTGAGTTTGAAACTTTAAAGTAGCTAGTCCTTTATACATTTTCAGGGTTATTGCTGCGTTGTTTTATTTCAACACTATACGTATAAAATAAATACCATTCACAAACATTAAAGCTCCCGTAAAATCTGGGTTAATACCTATGCTTTTATCTGTAAATTCTTTATAGTAAAATCTAAATGGTTTGTTAAATTATTAGCAAAAGGTATTTTTATTACCTTAAACGTTCTCCGGAACTATTTGAATAACTTAAAATTGCAAAACTCAATACATTTTTTATTATTTAACTATGAAACAATTTAAAAACTAACAGACTTAATCATAGGGCATCAAAAAATTCGTCCGCATCGTTGTCAACAGGAAAGTGCCACGTTGTATGGCAATGCTGATTCTCTGGCCGAAGAATAGGCCAGCCTTCTGGTCACATGAAGAGTCGACCAACCGCTTTGCGATGTCTACATTTGTCAATACATTTTTTAAATAATTTGTCAAATGTGACAATAAGAAAATTTAACCTTTAATATCAAAAACTTTTACCTGCAGCTGCATAATGTTTAAACTAGAAATGGGACTATGACTTGGGTCGACTAGCCGACTAGTCGGTCATGCCGATTATTGCACGTGTTTTATTCAGTGTTGTAGAAGCTTTTTTTTAAAGATATTTTTCTTGAATTAAATTCAATTATTGATTACCAAAGAAGGAGTTCGTATTCCTAGATTATTAACAATAAAGATTACGATTTCATTTCAATCACACTACTTTTAAGCATAGAAATATGAATAAAGTAGAGAACCGATTAGTCGGTTCACTTTTTCCAAATACTTACTTAGTTGCCGATTAGTCGCGTTGTACAAATATGGCCGGATAGTTGGCTTCCCCGACTAGTCGGTACATCTCTAGTTTAAACTAAACTCACAGCATACATAAATACCTTTTCCATCAACTACAACGTTCCTATATCTGCCAGCATGTATAAGCTGTTAGGCCATTCGCCATTGTCGCTTCGATTATAATTCGTGGATGGCGCTAGGCGAAATTAATTTGCGTTCCCTTTATCAGGAGTATTCCGATGAAATCGCTCGTTCAAGCGTTCGTTAGTTTAAGCCGGTCACATCTAGAATCGGCTTCAATGGAGTAAGACGAATATTAGGTGTTAGGAGTATTCCAGAAACGATCTTTATACCTTTAGGGTTCGCCCTAAACATAACGGGGGAAATTTAATGTGGGTGCACTGAAGACTTCTGTCTTGTCTTCAGTACAAATGTGTGATGTTATACTATGTTAAATAAATTATAAATTCAGGTTTAGCATGAATTAAACCAAACTAAATGAATATTATATGTGACACGAGTAGATACCGAATTCTAATTCAAAAATCAATAAAATTTACGTTACGTTAAAGTCGTAGCAGACAGACACGACACGACAGCACGACGCGACTGTAGTAGAACAATTTCCATGAAGTTTCATAAAAATTGTCATGTCTGGCTGCGGGAGGGTTAATACCCACTGTTTCCTAAAAAAACACTGCCAAGAACTGTGAGGAAATTGAGTCATGATTATAATCACCCTGCTCGACAGTTTATTTTGTTATAGCAATAATAACGTGGTCATAATCGCCGATTATTGCCGAACAAGCCGTGTCCCCGATGGGAGTTGTTCCCATCGGCGGTAACGAACAACTTCCTTACGAAATTTCATCCCCTTTTTAGAACCCCTTTAGCGAAAGTATTTTCAAAAATCCTTAGCTTATGTTCACCTTCGTTCTACTTATAAGGAATTCTAGTACCTACTAATGTTCATGCTTCTAGATCCAGCTGTGCTTTAGCTGTCAAGATAAGAAATACATTATTTTCAAGACTTTAATGCGTTACTAAAAAAAACCTACGACAAACAATAACTGATTAATCATTCAAGCGGCATTGCGAAGTAACCACAGCACTAGATCAATAACGAGCTATGTAAACGATTTCACGGTGATATGAATATTTTTCCAACGTACTACCGTACGACAGACACGACATACCGTCGAGTTGAATGACCGTCACCGTTTTTGAACTATTAAGTTGGATATCGATTGCACGTAATATCGGCCAGTACAGCAATTTACAACAATAATTAATGAAATTGTTATAAATTCATAGGTAGGGATTGTTTTAGACTTTAAAATGGCTTTAAAACATTGGTGTTACAGAAATAGATTTATAGATTGTTTGCTACTTCAAGGTTTTGATTTTTATCTTTTGGAATGTTTTTACTGACCCGTTTTATATAAAAAAACTTTTTAATCGGTGTCTTTAGTTTTACATTTTCGTTTTTTGCCACCGACTTCCAAAATTAAAGTTATTTTTCACTTTATAGTGTTTTTTTTGGAAGTCGCTTTTTTTTTTTTTGTAAAAGTTTTTATTTTTCACTTTTTAGTTGTGGTACCTACCCCACGCAAATTCGAATAGAACTAACTACTATGTAAATAACAGTGACAGGAAGTTATCATCATATAATCCACATATACTAAATGGGAAAAATAAGTATTAATGAGGCTTACTCAAAAAAAAGAATTTTCAAAATTGGTCCACAATTGGCGGAGAAATCGGTGGACATACATACGCGACGAGCATATAACTTCCTCCTTTTTGGAAGGTAGGTAGGTAGGTATTAATTTTTTTTGGGTACGTGTACCTATACCTACTCAGAAAATATAAAAATAAACATAACATCACGCCTGTATTCCCCGAAGGGCTAGGCAGAGGTGTACCTATAGTACTCACATTTCGCCAGCTATGTTTAAGTCCCATGTAATAAGGGGCGAGCCTATTGCCATCAACCGGGCACAAATCCAGACTCCGGGCTGCTACCGAGCAATTCCAGATGGAAAAACGTAATAACACTATGCTCGACTCGGAAATCGAACCCAGGACCTCATGCTCAGCAGCAGCGCTTGCGACCGCTAGACCAACGAGATAGTCATAGAATATGTAACTATCATACATTCTACTAATGAAATTAATAAAATGTTCATTCCAATTTGACATCAAAGATTCTCTTGTTGTTCTTTTGTCTTTAGACTTTGCATCCCTTTCATCAACTAAATCTTTGTAATAGTATACTAAGTAATATCCATTTATGGTGTTAAATAGTTAAAGCTTTTAATTTAGCTTAAAACGCATGAAATAAAACGCTTAGTCTTTATTTATTCATTCGTTTATCCTAAAATACGAATATTCTATTGAAACCACAAATTCTGAGAATTTGCTGGTTTATATACCTGTGTATATATATCAATAAACGAAAATAAAACACAAATCGTATAGATCACGAAAGGAGCCTGAATAATATAATACATTTAGCCGTTACCATGTATTACGCTTTCGTAGCGATAAAGGAAACGCGCATACAAATTCGCGAGCAAATCGACAAAGACTTATTATTTTGAACATTTACATTTTGGGCAAAGTTTTCAATAAAAGTACCGTTTTGTGTTTGAGCAGGACAGCCTTTACCAGAAGTAATCATCGTATTAGTTGTTCAGCAGCATCAATATCATCAGGACTGAGCCAAATTAAAGCAATTCGTCGTGGACGTGGTATGACAGCAGCTCCTCTAACCTCATCCATAGATTATAGCACTCTTTGGACTCCCGCAGACATACAATTGTAAGTTAGCCAACTAAATCGCAGTGTACCAATAGGTATAGTGCCATAAGCTGGTTCGCACATCTTGTCCAACTAAATCTGTATCTCTATCTTAGTAAGCTACTTGGCTAACTTACAATTATATATCTGCAACCATCGATGCGACGCTCTGTTAGTGACTGTCACCAGCCAGTATCACTCTTATCCGACCTCTTCGGTGATTCCTAGTAACTTCGTAACAAAACTAGACGGCGCCACTTGCATTCTGTAACTGCAAAAAATAATTTAATTTGACAGCGCATGTCAAATTAAATTATTTATTGCAGTTACAGAATATTTAGTTTCTGAAATCTGACTGAAATATAGTTTAGAAACGATATTTTTGAAATGAAATGAAATGAAATTTATTCGCAAGAATTGTAGTACATTACAGTTGGTGGGGTTGTTTAACAGTTTCTAAAACAATTCGCTAAAACTAGCATGCAAATTACATGAATTAAATAAATGTAATTATGTTAATAAAATTGGAACATACATTAAAGTTATTATTATTATTATTTAAGATTATTAATGTCAATCATTTGTCAAATTATCATAGTATGTAGAATGTCAGTGTGAGTCCTTAAAATTTAGGTAGGTACTCATTCACAGAATAGAATGATTTTTCTATAAGCCATTTGAATAATATTGTTTTGAAACGATTGATTGGCAGTTCCCTATATAATTTTGGGGCAAGTTAAGCTCACCTTTGTACATAACAGTCCTAATAATGTTATAAAATTGTTTTTGTAATTTATGTTTACAATAAAGAATATGAATAAGATTTAGTTACTCTTAAAAATGCCCGTAACCACTTAGGGAACAAAATACAAGATGTTTTCTATTGAAAACTGCGATTTCATTTCCTATAAAACCATTTCACCATAATCAAAACGAATTTGAGAAATGAAATATGAATTCTGCAAAAATCAAACTTCAATTTTATTGTAACCGAGCGTTTACGGCAAAGATTTAGTATTATCAGAATCGCTTTGTGGTAGTTTCGCCCGAAGCCATCGCCAGTCGCCTAGTTCCTACGGAAATGGGGCGGTAGACGCAATCTCGCGCTTTTTAAGAACCACCAGCGTCTTTTTCCTTTTTAAATTGCTCGGCTCCACCCTACAGGCTCAACTACGACTCTAAACGTACCTACTTACAATCTGATCTTTGAGTCAAAGCGCACGTTTGAATTTTATTTGAAATATTTATTTAATGTTGGTAAATGCAGACAGCCTTTGAAAGGCTTGACCGTACTTTGGAACTTTGTACAAAGGGCTGATTTTCTCTTTCTTTTTGAATTTTTGAAAGTTTTTTCACACAAAAACTGTCAAACGTCAATTTTATTCCACGAATAAAAGATGTTTGACATTGGAAAATTCTGCCCTAAATTATATAAATGGCGGCAAGAATTAGTGTGTATTTCACCAATGAAGCTGAACGCGTTCAGCACATCTTATCCACGTTCAAGAGCTGTCAGTGTCAAAATTGTTATGGAATATTGTCACTGACAGGTCTTGAACGCTGTAAAGATGTGCTGATCGCGTTCAATTCGCCCTTAGTCTTTACTAACGGTGCACTTACCTTAATTTGTTAGTATATGACCATGACCAACTAGCTTTTCGCTATAATTTATAGCTTTTGAATAAGATTAAACATAACTCTATTCAGGTGGAAGAGATTCGCCAAAGTAGTTAGTACCTAACAGAGGAAGTTGAAGTGTCCAAAATTGCTCTCAGTCTAACTTGTATGCATAATTAGAGCATTAATGTTGAGGGAGAAATGGAACAAGTTGGTATACCAAGATTTAGCGCAAATTATAGACGGTAGTTTAAGGATTACCTTCTGACTTCTGTATCTTCTCTTGGAAGTTCTGAAAACTAACGGTATAAGTGTAGCATTTACAATTTACTGTAATCACAAATTCGATTCTCAAACATGATGATGAGAACTATCCTTAAGGTCGCTCTTTACAAGCAGGTATGCCCAATTTCGTATAGATAACAGCAACTTTTCATTCTAATCCATATGTTTAAACTGTTAAAAATATTTACCAACGCCTAAAGCAAAGTTCACAAATGTAATTTCTACAACGTATTTTTCAATTTTGCATGAGTATCAAAAGGGATATAATTCTTAATCCTCAATTAACTCACCCTTCCATGTAAAGGGTTTCACGTGGTGTGAGGACGTACTCGAGTCGTTGCTGTACCTACACATATTACACATAACATAATATCACGCCTGTATTCCTCAAAGGGTTAGGCAGAGGTATACCTATAGTACACCCACATTTCGCCAGTTATATTTAAGTCCCATGTAATAAGAGCGAGCCTATTACCAGCAACCGGGGACTGGATTTCCAGACTCCGGGCTGCTAGTGAGCAATTCTTGATGGAAAAACCCAATAACACTTTTTCCGACCTGGCATTTGAACCTAGGACCTCATCCTCAGCAGTAGGGCTTGCCACCACTAGACCAATTACGAGGCAGTACATATTACTCGCCCATAAATATAGCACACTGAGTTTTAAGGAAAGTTTGGGATTTATAGAGCGTTGTCTCTATTATTTTTACAAAACTCAAACTCAAATCATTGATTTCAATTAAACCATTACAGGTACTTTTGAATTGTCAAAGATTCGGTCAGTTAGTCAGAAAATTAAAAGCTAGTTGCCCATTCCAAAACGAGAAAAACGGGCAAGAAACTCCAAGGATACTCTTTTAAATCAAGATATTACAAAATCCTAGGTACATTATTCTTGTTAGTTCTTTATGTGAGAAACAATTCAAAATATAAGATTATAATACGGTCATTCTTTACGGACAAGGAGCGATAATGTTAAGCATAGTACTTTATATTTTCTTACTTTAAACTACTTTCCTGCAAAATTACCAAAATTGCTCAAATCATTTGTCTTCTAGACCATGAAATATGGAAGTACCTAAGTGTTATTAAATACACTACATAATATGTTATATTAATGTTTTTTATTAAAAACGCAATGTTATGTTTTATGTATAACACAATCAGTTAGCAGATCTGTCCACGCAAATACTCGAACCTAAATGGGTTGAACATGTGTGTAGCCAGGAGTATTTGTTTAGGACCAGAACTCACACAATCAGATATCATATCAATAACGAGAGTGATTTTAAAAGGTAAATAAATGATACTACTCTCGCGTTTTAAAATTATATATAATAGAAATAAATATTTATGTGTTGGTTTCCACAGGAAACAATGTTGTTATACAAATCTATTCTCGCGCAAATGTTAAATGGCGGACGATTGACCTGTCAATGTCATTTTTAACGAAACATTTTATTTCTGCATTGAATTTGGCTCGTAAAATATGAGATGAAATATTTAACGAGCTGAATGTATTTGAGTTCGGTATCATAATGGAGTTTTGCCACAACTGACAGAGCGAAAAGCGGAGCGAGCGAAGCTTACTCTACTGCGGTGAGCCCGATGTCAACATTAACATTGTATCGCTTTTTAAATTTGCGACTACCGGTTTGAGGTACTTTGTGAATAGTATGGAATTATAAATGTTTTCTAAGATCAACTATATAACTAATTCAAACGACTGAGTAATTACAAAAAATGTTAATGTTACTAATTATGTAGAATGCTTTTTTCAAATCGAATATTATCTATCCTGTTAAACAACGTTTTTAAAAGAGTTATCAAGATATTCAAATGAACACACAAAGAAAAAAAAACTCTTAGTTTTTCATCAGTGTGGAATGAATAATTAAAATTCTAAGATCAACGCTTTCTTCAAGTACCTACCCTAGATTTTTCCCAACTCTAGTTACCGGGGTAAGATTTTTTCACCAATTAAAATTCGATCATAATATTGGAAATTGGAAGCGCGTTTATTCAACGAAACGATTTTTATACTTGATTGATGATTCTTTGGAGTAAAAATATTGCCGCGAATTGACAAAGCTTTACTCGTATAATGGGGATTTTCTTTACTGTATATTTTAAATTAAATTGCACATAACGGATATGTTTTGTAACTTCAATTATTATGCCACTGTAATAGGTATCGGATCATCAATTCCAATAATTTCTTGTGTAATGATTTGTATATTCAATGACACATATTATTTGGCTAATCAGTTAATCCACTACTTAGTCCCGTATATCATTATTTCAATGGACCACATCCTCTAATTAACAGTAATTAATTAATTATAACAAACTCATCAAACAGTATTTTGTCAGCTGTCAAGTCAAATGAAGCGTTGCGTTTGCATATTTAAACAGTTGTTGAATTATTACAGCTTGTTTTCGCACTCCATAACATTACATCATAATTTCAGTTAAAATGCCCGGCACTTGATAAGCCACGTCAGAGGCCTATGGGCGGCTTTAAAACTCTGTCACCAAGTTAGTCACTGACCTCACGAAAAGAAGAAGAAAACTTGATATGCGCCTTCCAGTGCCAAACAATCTGCCTAGCCTTTTCCCAACTATATTGAGGACCTTAATTAGTCCATAAGTTGTTAGTGGTTAGTGACAGATTGTGCTTATAAGCTATGTTAGTGTTGTTAGTACTTGAATTAATAAGTATAATTTAGCACAAACCTATTGCTATTTTCACCCAGTGCCTTTGGATAGGGCAGTCTGGTCTGCCAGCAATCATTTTCAGGATACCGTTACGAGAGTTACGCAAGCGTTGTAGGGTTAAACGATACGCAAAAGTCGAAGGGAAAATTAACTGATTAATTGCTCTTCACAATTAGTCGTTATTTATAGACAGGAGGACAGCCTTCCAATCGTCAATCGCCAATCGTCTCGATAATTAACCAAAGAAGACGGGGATGGAAAACTCACGGGTGTTCAGCAAAATAATATAAATTTATAACAAATGCTATTAATAAAAAAACTTGAGAGGTTTCAAGTGACACCCGGATGGAACGAAGTTCCATGAGAGAGCGAGAGAGAGACAGACAGAGAAACACGCGCATGCCGCACGGCTTACAACTATAGCAAAAAGTGTCGTTACAACTTTTGAACTTCGTTCCAAAAATTTACCTACCTTTTATAATGCTCCATATTTTTATCCTAAAGCAATACTTTTTCTCGTAATTCACACGATTTCTGTTTAGGTAATTCTTGAATATTCCCTTAAACGTAAAATTCAGAGAATGAACCTGGCTGACATTAATCTATTCATTATAATTTTCCTAATCGGCTTAATTTCAGTAGGGACTTTATTTTAAAATTCAAATATCTAACTGGTTAACTGTGTCATACAGACGTGCCATGTTATTGCAATCGCTTTTAATGGAATTAAGTCAGGCCCCACACTACTTTTACACAGTATTTAATGCATTCGCTTGGAATTGTATACGGATTGTATTTAAAGTTTTTATTCTAAAATGTATTCCGTTATGCAAATTGGGTTAACCTTCTATTTTCAAATTGGAACAGAATGTTATTGTTCCAATCAATCATCTGCTACAATTTGGTTGCATTTGAGACTTCCCGATTTTCGTAAAAAAAAATACCAATAGCAAATGCCCGACATTAAAATTACACATTAGCGACGTTAAGTTGAACATTCGTAATAGAATTGGCATACTAAAGGTCCCAAAGTTCATTAAAATGGAGCGATGATGTCATTGAACATTTCAATAATTTATTCAGTTATTAACACAATTCAGTACGCGCAACTTGCTACTATTAATAAATAATAATATTCATTCTCCGTTTCAGAGGAGTTTGACGAAATTCAAAACTTTTCAGCAGTTGCCCAACAAAATACGGGATTATTTGTGCAAAAACGGTTTAACTCTACTTTGCCAGAAATTGGGCTTTGTAAAGGTGCCTGAGAATTTTTCATTTTGACGATCAATTTTTGCAGTCGACTTTTTCATTAAAACCTAAATACTTAATGGCTCGGCTGTTTCATGTCTTGTTATGTATTCCTTCGCTGACGAATCCCAAACAAATCATTAGAAGTGTTGACATAATGTGAATTTGCATGTTCTAGGAACTTTAATTCACATTTCAAAGGAATAACTTTGTTACACCTAGCGACTTTTTAATTACCTCAGTTGCATGAACTCAATTATTGTCGTGTTTGTGTGAAAAATTACACCAACAAAATTCATGTAAGTTCTAAAAGTAAATTGCGTGTTTATTTTCATGTCCACATTGTTATACGAAAACTTATTACATTTACGAAAAATAAAGCAGTTTACAGTAAGGCCCCTGTGGTTCAAAGCTGACATAATGTTTCTGTAAAGATATTAGCTTCATATTTATAGCGGTGTCTAGGGATTTCAGGCTGGGTAAGCGCTGTATTTTTTGCAATATGAAAATGGGGTTCTAGGGTTTCCGAAAAACGAGCATTTTCCTTTGAATTTTCTTTGATAAAATAATATTATAATAGTTGGTGTTCTCCTATTGTCTTGCATAGTGAATCGTAAAGTAGTAAAGCTTTCCGCATAATTACATAAGAGCGGTAGCTTCAGAGAGGCTTCGCGACGTCGACGTCGCGTCGTCTAGTGCCTAAACTTCCTACCCTCTAGTATCACTTATGCAGGAGTCATCCAATTAAGCATGTGCCGACGTGTGTGCCTGCCTGATAGCGCCATGCTTGTAATCTATCTACATATTATATGCTACACTAAGTAACCCCATTTTCAAGCATGGTTATGCATGGCAAAATATGAATCTTGCGAGTTTTGACCTCTTTTAAAGGCGCGTCTTTTGAAATTGTGAGATATTTCAGCGAGTGTTTTCTTTTAAGGAAGAACAACACGTAATGAGGTCAATGACTTCTAAGTTCTACGCTTACGCCTACGCGCTACTGCCTCGGTGGTCTAGTGGTCATGAGGTCCCGGGTTAGATTTCCGGGTCGGGCAAAATGTTATTGGGTTTTCCATCTGAAATTTATCAGTAGTAGCCCGAAGTCTGGATTTGTGCCCGGTTGATGACAATAGGCTCGCCCCCTATTACATGGGATTTAAACATAACTGGCGACATGTGGGTGTACTATACGTACACCTCTGCCTAGCCCTTCGGGGAAATACAGGCGTGATGTTTTGTTATGTCAAGGAACTATTTAATGTTATAAATACTTTCAGTCAGTTAATAGTTCCTTAAAATGTTCCTACTAAAAGAATACAATCTAAGTTACAGTGAAAATTCGATAGGTCAATACAGTATGACACAACTTAGATGTAGCATCGGCAAAAAACGTAAAACCGATCACTATTTGAACTGAGCACGCCTATATTTATTAATATAGAATAAAATCACCAATATTTATTACTGATTTAAGTGAAAATGATCTTTACGCAAACGCAATAACTTCTTAAGTCATATATCTATAAGCAATTGCATTCATAAAACTGAAATTAATGAATGCAAATTTTCAAATTTATGCTACATCTAAGTTGTGTCATACTGTAACATAGAAGGTAAAGCCATATTTAAAGGTAAATAAAGTAATAGATGCTTTTCACTATATCAATTATATTCCTTTCATATAAATAAACGTAGAGGTCGTGGCCGGAAACCGATATTTACATATTCATAACACTTTATTTTTTGAACGCTGTTTTTTTTCGTGAAAGTGTTCGTTCCTGTGTTATTTAATATGGTGATATTGGATTTTAAACCGTTAAATGAATTTTACATTATTATTGACTTAAACGTAAATGTCATTGAAGGTACACCTACACTAAGGTAACTTTACTGTAAAGGTTTCATCATAAATATTATTTTAGGTTCTAAAGTCATATCCACATTGTAATGATAAACTAATGGGGTAAACCATTGAATTGACCTTGACTTAATCACATCAAACAAAAAAAAAGTCTAAAGGCAATACGTCGCCTTCATCAGAAGAGGTCTTGTTGTCTGTTATGCGTGGGTTTGCGGGCTAGGAGATGTAATTAACTTAAACACAATAATATTCTGAATAATCACATATCTCTGATCACATTAGGGAATAAACAATAATGTAAACGACATTCTCCCGAGTACGTAAGACGCGAGCGCACATCAATCGACTCACTGCAAGGGTGTCTAGTCACCAATTACCATGATCACCATTATCACAGTCATTATTAATCAATGCCGGCTTAGATCCAAATTCGCGATCTTTTCTTCTGACAGGGGGCCGCCTTCCTAGTACTCAGGGTTACGTCAAGTTGACGGCTGTCATAATCGTTCTAAAATCAAGTCCGTAAGTTTGGCATCAGATGCGCCGTCAAGTATGTTTCTTTCTTTTATAATTATTAGCTAAAGATACACACGGTACAACACACTGGAGAGTGAAATAAAACTTATATAGTAGGTAGGTAAGGTGAGGGAAACTAATTCTTCTTTTTCGTGTGGTTAGTGACTACCTGCTTAAATTGTCCGTTTATTTAAACTACAATTGTCATTCTTTGACATTAATGTAAGGTGTCAATTTGTTTAACAATCGATTTCCATGAATGAATGTACCTACCTATGTCTTTACAGCAACAGCCTTTAATTGCACTAGGTATCTATGTATGAAAATGGTACCTACTATTCTATTATTTTGAAGTCAAAGCAGTATAGTACGACACAACTTAGATGTAGCATTTTGTAAATTTGCATTCTTTAATTTCAATTTTACGAATGTATTTGGTTATATGACCCTACAAGTTATTGCGTTTGTGTAAAGATAATTTTCACCTAAAGCAGTAATAAAGATTGGAAATTTTGAAGGCGCACTTAATTCGGATGGTGATCGGTGTTACGAATTTTGCCGATGCTACATTTAAGTTTTGTCGTACTGTATCTAGTTAAAGTTGAATCGAATATTAATAAATATTTAATTACAGGTCTTTACTAGACGTGTGGTATGACGTTACTGCGTACTTTTTAATTAAATATGAATAAGAATGATTAGGCCGACCTTAATTACTTTACCAATAATTGTCGTGTAGGGACCAAGTCTAGATTGATGAAGGTTTCATATCATAGGTTGATCGTGATTACACAATGGGTTAATTTTTACTTGCACTTTATTATTTTTCCGACTACGTCATTGCCAACATTTTAAATGAAAATGACGATTCGAAAAGATGACAAGCGCCTGCTATGAACAAAAACAAAAATGCAAATCTTTTCTCTGCATAGCATTAGTGTATACAATAACACCTAATTAAATGAATTAAATAACAAAGCCTCTTTATTTCATGCAAACTTTGTATACAGTGCAATTAATTAAAAATTACGATTACTTATGCTAAATTTCATGCGTGATATGGAACGGTTTATTATTTTATAAAATTGATAAGTTTTAAACGCTTCATTTGACATAGTGACATAGCAATATAAATAATTGATACTCTATTAATGATACCAAACAAAATGAATCAAATTTTTTTATATAAATAAAATTAAGTAAATTATGAACCGTACAATATTTTGTCGTTTTTGTACTTACTCAATAATTTCAATCACGTTTAATGTTACGATTCAATTTTTTACATAATTATATAAGTTAATTCGAAAATGTCTTATATACAGGGTGGCAGGGACATCGACGCGAAGCCGTCTACCATGGATTCAGTATATGATTCTGAACCCCACTGCGTTGAAATTTTTCGACGGTTATTTAAAAAAAAAAAGGTGCTCCATACGTTTTGACCGCGTAGGTATTGCACTTTTCTATGAAACAGCTGATTTTTTTGATGAATAAACTCAAAAACTACTGGACCGATTTTCGAAATAATTAGAAATTTCAAAATAAATAAATAACACTTAAATTAAGATGCATGACAATATTTATTTGACAATAGCACTTACGGATATCTATGACAATTATCGGCATGTCCGACATCAAATCTTGGGTCCACTTAAGGGTTTGAAAGTTCCATTTCGTAGGCAGTTACCAAGTAGGACTTAATTTAGTTCCTCGAGGTATATTCTTGACATGCCCTTTTAGCGGTAGACGTCGGTGATTAGTTTCAGGGGCTCTTAACCGTATCGTCCTGTAAACCCTGTAGCTGTCAAATGTTGATAGATGACTTCCATAGTAGTTGGAAATTGAGTTGTGTGATCCC
This sequence comes from Agrochola macilenta, assembly GCA_916701695.1. Classification (NCBI taxonomy): domain Eukaryota; kingdom Metazoa; phylum Arthropoda; class Insecta; order Lepidoptera; family Noctuidae; genus Agrochola; species Agrochola macilenta. The sequence continues at coordinate 14,470,149 of OU753558.1, forward strand.
TGCTAATAGCTCGCTAATGGAAGAGCTGTAGTTAACAGGTAACAGTTTACCGAACAAATGTTTGTTAAATACAAGAAAAACAAACTTTGAACAACCTGGAGAGCTGAAGTGCAGTAAAGTTTAATCAGATTGACACTAATTTGTTGCAAAGCGTTTCCAAGTGGAAGAACTTTCAGTTTGATTTAAATATAAGCGTTTCCGAAGTTCTAAAAGAAATTAAGACTATTTTCTTGAGGTGTATAATAAAAACACCTTTTATAACCACCGAACAAATCCTATAGCGTGATGAATATTCATTGGCGCAAAGTGGAGAAGGTCCGTAATAGAACAACACAGACTTGTCTTGTTTTTTATCGACCTTTGATAATTAAGTTCTATTTACGTCAGTCAAACAGTCGAGAGTGTAAAAAGTGGACCTCCGTCTAAATGACGGACGGTTGAGAAGACAAATGGACATTAAAGTGTTGCTAGGAAAGATAAAATTGGTTACGAAACTACTACTGCTATCGTTAAGCGTAAACTTTATGACATGTAGTGAAACACTAGAGAAAATTGGAATTTAATATTTACAGTTGTTTGTAAAGCCTATGTTGGAAAGTAGATTATAACATCTAAGAATACTTAATGGAATACAAGACGAGATGTTTAATATTTTATTGGTTACTGGTCAAATATAACTGTTGGTTACTAACCCAGTGGTGAGTAACCAATAACAGTAAAGTTTCTGTTTTACCGACCGAACTAAGATTATATTTTATGTCCACATTCCCATTTTTGTCCCATTTTTATGTTCACGCAATCACTGTCCATTCCAAGGTTGCCTGGAAGAGATCGCGGAAAGCGATAAGGCCGCCCATTGTATGTTTTGTAATGTTAATGTATTTTTTGTTAGTTATTTTCTGATATACAATAAAGATTATATAAAGAATAAAGAAACAAATAATTTCTGGAGTCACACCATATTTCACCGATTTCTCTTTTATTAATTAAATCGGTAAAATCAAAAAGAGACAAATCCAATAGGAATGGTGACAATAAAAACTTTTTTTTTTGGCCGTCTGTTAGATTATTAAAGAATATATGACATGTATTTTTTATTTTTTTACGTACGTAATCAAAAGCTTACGGCGATACATTGAGTTATGTGTCATGACGTCACGAGTATGTACATTTTATACTAACTTGTGATGTAGAGACCGCCACTCCCCAACTTGAATGCGTTTTATCTAAGTCATTTTTTGCGGACGAATTTTTTGATGCCCAATGAGCTCTTCCCTTTATTTTTTTTTTCTTAATATTCTTGTACATAATAATATTATATATATAATAGTTAGTCATTTTTATTAATATGATGAAGCAAAAAATTACGTATCTAATATATTTTTTATCTGACTGACGGACTATATAGAATTTCTTTTTTTTACATCATCCCTATTATGTAAGTGTGCTCAAAGAAAATTTGCAATTCGTGTTAACTAATTTGCACTTGTTTGCTTTCTTTGTAAGAATGGGAGGCGACAAGAGACTTAGCTGTTGTTCGTGTCAATACTGATAGTGTTGTTCGTAGGAAAATAAACTTGCTGAGGGGAATGTGTGCCCAGTGAAGTTGGATGTTGCTTGTACAATCAAGTTGTATGTAAGATTTTTGTAGCAAAGTTCAAGTGATTTTACAATACATTGTGTTTTATAAAAATATAAAAAAGTAAATAGGTTCCGATTTTCCTCTTAAGATACGGAACCCTATTAAGAATAAAACTAATGTTCTGCGTTAAATCTATGGGGTGTCTGAGTCATCCACAAACATTTGTCAACGCTTTGTTAATGACACTTCGCTTCTAAAAGAGGATAAATTAGGATTTTGGTTAGCCAAGCGGTAAATAGGATTTAAAATTTCGGAATCCAGTTATTGTGGAAACCCGTATTTCTTTTTTTTTTTCATTCCGTTTTTATGATTGTTTCACTGAATTTTCTTTCTACTTACAGTCTTTATTTGTGAACTTATTATGAAAATGTCAATGCCTAAATTATTTAACATCAAATAAAACCTCAACTGTCCTCAAACAAATCTTGATTGTTAGGACTAAAAATGTAAGGAAATTCTGAAGCAACTTGTCAAATCAACAAACATTTACATTTCAATTTATCAATAGGCACGGAAAGGCATTTAGGGTGACTAAGGAATAACACGATAGGCTTGAAGAAACGGCCTTTGAAGAACTCAAAGCAACAAAAGATAATTGAAACTAATCTTTGATGCCTCGCTTTTTCCAATAATTCCAAGTGTTGAGCGGGGTTCACAATATCCACTCCAGCACGTCTGTGACTGACTGAGGGCCCTCCATGTCGTGTCGTTATCCGCTGTGTCATTTAAACCAAGCCTAAAAAAATTATGCAAAGCAAAATAAAAGGCGAAGTTAGGTCAACTGCACAGTGGAACTTTTATACGATGTTGTGTTACTTTTCCCTGATTTATCTTTGCAAATGTAATGTTTTGCATGTTTAAGTTTCAGTAAACTTTACGAGTCTAAAACAACGTTAGTTGTTCGTGTTTGGTTTACAAAAATAATTTAGTTTTTATTTTGAAAACATATTTTTGATTTTTGAAGCAATATTCTTGCTATAGCTGATTGGGATAATTTATGGTTTAACTGTTCGTAATCCTACTAATATTATAAATGTTAAAGTTTGTATGTTTGGATATTTGGATGTTTGTTACTCTATCACGCAAAAACCGAAACCGAACTGAAACCGGATTTTGATGAAATTTGGCTCCTAGAATACTTTTTATCTCGGTAGTCCCATAGGATAATTTTCGACCTCAACGCGGGCGAAGCCGCGGGCAAAAGCCAGTATGTATATAAAATAGTAGGACGATAATAATGTAAGTATCTTTATTTAATGCCTTAGTTAAAATTACCTGTAACGGACTACACGTTTCACATAACATAATACCTGAATTATTCAATTAAATCAAACTCAATGATGCCCATAGAGAATTATATTCAATAACCCTTCAATATGCAATGAAACAAAGGCCTTTAATCTCCGCCGCTCCCAGTAGCGAGCTTTTACCTAGGCTCGACCTAATTTGGCGGATTTGAAATTCAAATTAAAACTATGTACGAGTAATTGCTGAGCTCGTTGTCCACTGTGCAAAGTAGAAAATGTTTCACAGTTAGTATGTTTTTATTTTATCAGCAAATTCTAAGCATTGGATAAGGGTGTATTTTATATCTGAGCTACACAAAATTTAAGGAATTGTAACCGTTATTGAATAAACCAATACTTAAGTAGGCTTTGCAAAAAATGTTATTGGTCCATTTATTAATTCAGCTTTTTAGTGCAAAAATTGTAGTCTAAAAAGTAGTTCCAAAGTTATTTTTTTCCCAAAATATTGACATACATTTCCAGATTAAGAGGATTACCCAATGATAAAAAAATGTAATATCAATATTTTTGCATCAAGTATGTGGCCTAAATCCCGCATATCAAAAGCCTGTGACCCGGTTTTCCGCGGCAATGGCTTATATCTCCCCACTTAGCGAACGTCAACTCAGACCACGTCAAAAGAGAAGTCGCTGCACTTATTGACTATCGGATATTGATAAAAGTTCTACATTGTGTTCCCGCCTTTATTTTGAATTTTTGAACATGGAAGCTTCGTGAGAGTTGCCCGCTTTGTTTTATTTTTCTCGAGTTAAAAAATTATACAGAGTGTTTTGTTTAGCATACAGCTTTTAGTTGAGGTAATCTTTAATGCAAATTAAAGTGCTACAAAAAAACTTTATTTAGGTATCGCTTTGTAAACTAAGTTTTCCTACGACTCTTTTGGTCTAATATTAATATTTCGCCTCACGATCTAAAAGCAATTAGCCCCTTGTCATTAAGAAGTGATAGCCCTGATAGATATCACTTGTTTGTTCTGGTTTGACGAAAATTTTATCATAAGAAGTGTGCTGTGTACATGAGCTGAATTGAGTCCTATTTGTTGTATTTTCGAAAAAGTATTCACATATTTCACATGCGTGTAAGTGAGCCGTGAATGGATAATTATAATCGTTTGGATAATAAAAATAATCATATCTTTCTTCAAGAACATAAAAAATACACATTGCATTTTATTCACAAAACGTCGAAATCGTGATTTGGCAAGACTAATGAATTAAAATGTAAATTGTTTCCTTTTATGTTGGCGCATTTATCTGTTCTTGACAAGTTGAGGCTCATTAACCTTCATCGTAATAATTGTTAAGATATTTAAATAATGACAAACTGCTTTTCTCCTGAGCCTCATAAAATTAAACCTACAGACAGGCCAATTTCTTATTTCAATAATAACTTACTAAACCAATTTACAGTATCGTTTCAAGTTCAATTTCACTAAAATCGTTACTCGTTTGTAAGCCGTTAAGAGCAAAAGGTTTTTATATAACAAACACGCTGTATAAAACAATCATAGACAGTAGGCGTGCGGTCGGATTATTAAAGTGTATGCTTTGAACCTTATTGATGTTTCATTTGCAGGCGGTAGGATGGCGCGAAACTGTTCCGTACACATGCATGATACTGAAATAATTACCTTTCATAATTTTAAACAAGTAAGAGGTAATTGAATTAAAACAAAGCGAGTTTAATTTTACATTTTCAGAATATTAAAGTCTTGGTAAATTTTGTTTAAATTCCGTCGGAAAATAATGAAATCTGTAAACTTTATTGCCTTTATTAAACAACAGCAATGAGTTTCCAATTAGTTTGCTCTTGATGCCTTTCCGCATTTTTCGTTCTCGTGGCAAATGACGTCACGACTCACAACACAATTGGAACGGTTGCATGAAGTTTCATAATATGGTCAATTTTATTACTTCTGCTGACAGCAAAAGTTACTTGATCGTATGAAACAATTGTTTTTAGAATAGAATATAAATTTAATGAAAAGAAAATACAGACAGACAGTGTCTAATATTAAAGAGTAGTCGATGGTATAAACCACTGCTAAATTAATTGAAGGCGAATGCAGCGTCAAACCCAATACTAGTAAAGTAAAACAAAATGTTGAAAACTACAAAACAAATAAAAACATTAACAAATTAACCACCAAGTTTGAAATAGATCACAACAATACATTACTTGTCGATATTGCACAATAGGATTACAACAATGAGCTCTAGTTTCGTAAGCCGCCGAGATGCCAGCCAACTGAATTCCGTCATATAGCACACACGACGGCTCCAATAAGATCGATGACATGAGTATATGGATAGGTACCGCAGCACCTATGGTACGATGAGCTATGGGAAGTAAATTACTTTGTCATACAATGATATATTACTATTGATCACCACAGTCAAGAAATACGGGCACCTTTCTAAAGGCGCGCTAATTTTGCACGCCAATCTAGTTGTGCTAGTCTTAACATGACTTGGAAACTCGAAAGCTCAGACCAAATAAAAAAGCAAGACATATGTAACGCTGCGAACAATACAGTGCTACAACTACACCTCCGCTCTGTGAATACACGCTCACACGCACACATTTATAATCAAACTACACCTCACTAAGTGGAAACCGTCTTGGTTTTTTATTTGGTCTGAGAACGAAAGATGCAGTCGAGGTGCGGATTCCGGATGATCATATGAATTCGCTTTCGATTTCTGAGACGTTCCTGGGGACTTTTTACCAACAGCACTATCTGAGCGTTAGGTAACGCACGTCGACTTAGGAAGCATCATTATAATTTGACGAGGAAAATAGATTTAGAGTGATGTTGGTGTCAGACACCGAGGCTGTCAGCTCGTTGACTGTGCGTTGACTGAAGTTATTAGTGAATGGCGAACTTGGTTAGATAGAGTCTAGTTTTACTTGAATTTTGATGAGACAGATAGGCTGCAGTAATATCACCTGGATTTACCTTGTTCAGCATTCCGTTTTTTTGGCAAAATGCCTACCGAACGCTTTGTAATTTTTGTTTTTTGATTTTTTTAAATTACAGCTAAAATCCTGATGGTGTTTCTACAGCATCGTTATCAAACTACGAGTATAAACTTTTACAGATGAACATGACCAATGATCTTTCCAAATTCCGCCATACGAACGGTCAATACCCACTTGGCATTGGTGACCGATTTTTGCAGACAGGCGGACGCCACCGCCTTTTGATCCCTTATTCAAGTAATCTAAATTAAATCCTTCTTTTCCAGAGCAACATGTCCATCATCACTGTTCCACACGTGGGAGACGTTACTCCAGGAGGTGGAAGCAGACGTCCTCGGGTTCAACAATGCAGCCCAGTCGCTGGAGAGGCTGGTGGCGACACCTCTCATCGAGAAGACCTTCCACATGAAGGTGCAGGCTCGGAAGCTGTTCGCCCATCGGGAGGGATGCGAAGTGATCCTCGGGAAGGCTGACGATCAACTGAACAAGGTATTAACAATCTTCAAGACTGTGTTTCTGGAAGTATCGAAGAAAGATTTAAAACATTTAATTATTATTTAACTTATTCAAATTTTTGTATTATGTTAATGATAGATATATCCTCAAAGAAGTATGTTTATCGACGAATATCAAAGTTCCCCGCTTCATAAACAAACAAACGTAACAATAAGGTGCAGCCTTTGAACGACTAATAACAATATTTTACGAACTTTCAACAAAGTCACGTTTAGGCACTTAACAATTTACGTATTGATATGGGTCCAGTAGATAAAACTACTGACCCAATTTGATAGAAATAGAACCCATACAAATTTTGCCGGTAATTGTAAGAGCAAACTTAGCAAGTCACGCTAATAAAAATAATTAATTAAACATAACGCCAACGTAACACCTAATAGCCCTGAAGAGGTAGCTAGAGAACACGTAGTTCCCACGACCATCCAGGCCGTAAAAGCTCCTAACTTGATAATGTGTAGTGCTTTTATCGAACTATCGGCTCTTATCGGCCGGATTATTAGGTATTTCGAACCAAACTTTTATGAGAGCAACATTGTATAACTACTTCTGAGACCAAATAAGAAACCAAGACATACCGCTGACAACAGTGACGTGAGGCCGGTTTAAACATGACTGTGTGTACTTACTTTACTATACGGTGAGGGTATAGTTTGAAAAAAAAAATAAGATAATTGCGCGGAAAATTTCAGAAAACTTAACGACTATTTTAAATTCGCGCGTTGGACAGTTAGCGCGTTTGATGAATTTGAATTTAGCAGAGTAATAGGTTCGTAGGTATGTAGGTAGGTAGGATAGGTAGGTAGGGTAGATATGTAGGTATGTAGGTAGGTAGGTGTAGATAGGGTATGTAGGTATGTAGATACGTAGGTAGGTACGGTAGGTAGGTAGGCAGTTAGGGTAGGGTAGGTAGGTAGGGTAAGTGGGTAGGGTAGGGTAGGTAGGGTAAGTAGGTAGGTAAGTAGGTAGAGTAAGTAGGTAGAGTAAGCAGGTAGGGTAGGTAGGGTAAGTAGGTAGGGTAGGTAGGTAGGTAAGCAGTAGATAAGTACATAGTGCTACCCGAGCGAAGCCGGAGCGGGGCAGCTAGTTGGTTATAAATGTGTGAGGATAGAGCACAGAGCTAGGTGTAGTTTTTGCATGCTTGTTGTTTACTGTCTTTATATTTTTATATGATATGAGAACTACATACAAGATAGTGCTTTTTTGAACTAGATGGTTTGAAGCTAGCCTTAATTTTAACTGGAAAAGAATTACAATGCATTCGTGGTATTACATATGCTAACAATTATGTGACGTCCAGGAGATAAGGAAGCCCAAAACAAAACTTTACCATATTCACACTGATGTGTTGGTGGTAGATTAGATTACCTACAATTAAGTACACGCTGACAAACGATGGCCTCCCACGAAGTCCCATAAATTAATCTTGAACGTTGAAATGTGCCCAACATAAATCGGAAAACTAGTGCAAAAAATATAGGTAAAAAGGCACATTCCCTTGACAGAACATTGATTTTATCTTAGCCTGTAAAAACTATAGCGTGGAAATAGTAGCGAATCTATCCGGAAATACCAAAAGAAATTGGATTTAAGCATCCGTCCAATCCCGAAGCGAAGTGTGAGTGGTCGAATCTATTTGACGCTCCCAAAAGGACACCGAGATGTGTTAAAACGAGATTACTTGACCATTCCCCTTTAATAATTTTGGGGGATTAATTTCGCTTAGAAAACTTTAGGGCTTCTGTCTTAAAGTACTCACATAACCAGGTTTTGACAAACTAATCCATCTAATACTGTAAATGAGACAATCTTGTAGATTTACAAAGAAAACTCATACTGTAAGTACCTATATATGATTGAAGGTTGAATTTTCCGTGCACAACTAACCTCTAAATGATGCATTTGAATATCTTTGAGATCGAGACGAGGTGCTATTAATCTTTTATAAGAGCTTTTTACACAAACATTGGTGACGATATATCCTCAAATAAACTTTACATCTGTTGCAAAGCTACAACCATATTTACGATCGAATATTTTTTAGAACATCGACTAATGTTGTTGAAACGACTGTCAAACACGTAATGGGACATCAAATCAAAGCAAAACTCTTTACATAATTTGATGTCGGTAAATCGCGCGCTTCCACCATTTTCTCATTTTATTTTCCATTCGATAAGTACACAAATAATCTCAGCGCTTCGAACATTTTTCTTTTGACAACTTGGTGTACTGTCTACTCTCCACTTTATAAATTAACTATTTTAATGTCATTTAATATGGTTTTATTATTTCTCCTTCTTGGGTTATTTAAACATAGCAAACGACTTAAGTTAATATTTCAATTCCTTGCTGAGCTTTGCTCTGGACCACAATGTAGTTTTAATAACGTCAGCTTCATTAGCAGAAGCTCGCGCTGCATTGTTCGATAATAATGATGCAGTCACCATACTCATTTCAATTTATTCAGCCAGCGACATTGACTTTTATTATGACCTCCGTTCGAGTTCCGACGGCAAAAAAAACGGGATCGCTTTAAGGATCCCGCGACTCTGGTGGAACAATTTCTATGAAAACTTCACGGAAATTGTTGTACCGGTGTCGCGTCTTGCCTTCGCGTCGCGCCTATCTGTGAGAGCCTTCATCGTATCCCGTAGTCGTCTATTCAGGTGGCGCTATGTAAAATCGCCATCGAGAAATTAATTGCGATCGCATGTGATCTTTGTACGCTTCGCCGGGAGCACACTGGAAGCCAATCAGCCGTGCGGTCGGTCGACCCGCTATAGATTGTCGAGTATCTATAAAATTGATCGCACTAAAAGCGTGTCTAGTTACCTACATATACCTACGTATAGTCTGTTCCTAAAGTACCTACCAGATGGAAGTGTAAACCAACCCTGTTCAAGTAAATTCTTACGCAATCACTCACTAAAGGGAGTTAGTAACCGATTCATCTGTATTATGAAGGTTTCAACTTTATACAAATATCACCACTTTTTCCAACAATTATTGTTTGAATAACATTATTAAATTATAATTGAAAAACCATCGACTAAACGGGGTTATAAAATGAACCTCAATCGTCAATGAAGAACATTTTTAAGATGAAATTATAATTTCAGGTTTAAATGTTCAAATAATTCAATCAAAGTGCTGAATCTGGAAGTGGCTCAACAAATTTGGTACAGATACGTTTCCTAATCCATTTGTTTACATTTTGGTCAGATACTTTTGGAACAAACCTTACACACATACTTACGTAGGTATTTCATAGCTTATTTTGCGTCGCAAAATGCAATAGGTAGTTAATACGCTGAGGGATCTTCTTATTTTCGTGTGGTTAGTGACAAACCTGGTGTCAGAGTTTTTGAAGCCACCCATGTGCCTGTGACTTGGCTTCACATGCCGTCGAGAAATATCTCTCAGGCATACTGGTTTCCTGACGATGTTTTCCTTCACCATTTTTGAAGCAAGTGATAATTATACAATACGCACGTGAATCCGAAAAGTCAGAGGTGCGTGCCTTGGGTTCGAACTCGAGACCTATGACTTGGCAGTCTGACGGTCACACCACTAAGCTATCACTGCAAGGATTGAATAAGCCAATAAATATAACAAAGCCACACTTGTTACTCGTACAATTTTACGAAGTAAAACTAATTTTAAGTGTCATAAATACACAAATAGATACAGAATGTCGGTATTATTGTGTGGCCGTTTTGCAACAACTCAAGCATGGTTAATTTCCATGTGAGAATGTATTGCGGAGCCAAATTTTCGAAGCAAATTTTAATGGAATACGACATTTTAACAGCGTTTAACTTGGGCGTTCACAGTACGATTGCACGACGCCAGTGTGAACATTTTAATGTGATGAAATACAATAAGCGGCTTAAGCTCACACAGCGTCAAGTTGAAAATGAAACAATCAGCTAATGAAAACTGTAAACTGATGAATTCTAGGTATTACATACTGTAAATCTGTTGTATGAAATATTTATTTATTAACGCCAGGAAAAAAAAAAAAGAATAAATACTAATACATAGATACATACATACAAATAAACAAAATACCCTGGATTCGTTTGCTCCTCTGAGAAAACGAATCAGCGCTGTGATGATTCTGCCAAGATCTCACGAATATGTTCAATATTCTGAAGTAACAATAAAGAAAATCAAAACTATAAAAGACAATATTGAAAGATACGGATTGCTATTGTGATCCGAATGCCACATGCTGTACCACGAAGTAGCTAAATAATACCATTGTATACGTAATTCGGTTTTTTTTATACTTAATAACTGAACTGAAGATTGTTTACTTTGTGACCGATTATTCTTTTCGTGTGGCAAATGACTAACCTGGTGTCAGAGTTTTAAAGCCGCCTGTGGGCCTCTGAGTTGGCTTCACATGCCGTCGAGAAATACCTCTTAGGCATGCTGGTTTCCTCACGATGTTTTCCTTCACCGTTTTTGAAGCAAGTCACCGATGTAACATCACCTTCGAAGTAATTGTACATCTCGTATTTTGCTTCGTGTGCTGTTATACTTTGGTGGTGGTCTTGGTCCCGTCTTTCGTTGATCTTTGACAATAGTTACAGGTAATCAGAAACCCAAAAGTCTGACAATCAGTCTTACCAAGCGGTATCGAGTTACCCAGTAATTGGGTTGTGGTGGTCAGATAGGCAGTCGCTCTATGTAATATACTGGTATTAAGTTGCATCCGGCTAGACTGCAAGCTGACCCCGATACCTAGTTGGGAAAAGGCAGATTGATTTTGACTATGTACAGTCAGCATCAAAAGTTCATGAACACATTTAGATTTTCAAAATCGCTGTACACCGTATTCACTATTAGCACTTCATAGTGAATACGGTGTACAGCGATTTTGAAAATCTAAATGTGTTCATGAACTTTTGATGCTGACTGTACCAGACAACACTATCCAAGTGGTTTTTTTCATCGTCTGTTTCAAACCTGTGATTAGTATCTTACGAGTATTATTCTGCTTTCAAATCATATGTTAGCTGTTGTAATTAGTTACCCACAAAATGACAACCAGGCAAATAATTCGACACGAGTATTCACAACACATTTACCTAATTGAATAAGCTTTCAGAAACCGTTTAGTCTTTAAAAGTTGACCTCATAAAGATAAAAAAAAAATACTTATTATAATTATTTTATGTAAAAAATGTCCTTATATAATTTGAAAAGAAAATATTAGAACCTGAAAGACGCAAAAATGTTCCAACAATTCTTAATAAACTTAAAAGGTAGATCTTTTAATTAATTAATTAATTATCTTTTTTACTTTGTGACTGTGTGTAAAAACTAAGCTCACTCCTTCTCTGGTGTAATTAATAATTAATCATTTTCCCTAAGCATTCATTCTACCTCTAGGAGCAATATTAATTACTTATAATTATGTCATCTACTGTATAACTCTACAATTTATGTTTAAATACTCGTATACGAGTACATGACGGCACGAACAACTATAAACCATGGACTTACATATCGTGTTGTCCTAAATTGTCAATATACTCGTAAAACACAATGCAATGCTAGCGCAGTTACATAAAACACGGAAGTACATAAAATTGCCCGTTACGCCGTCTACTCTAGCCACTTACGCGAAAATATTCATCGCGAATTGCTTCGAAGCATCGCATCGTTTATGAAAATAGTTGCTGTAACTTGCTGAGTTTTTTATTTTATGTTTGTAAGGTAATCCTGGGCTGATTGACTTTATTTTTTAAACTATCTGTATTCCCGCCGACTGCAAAAAAGCGTTCTGCATTCTGCGATCAGCCTTTCGACATATTGTTGTAGATGTATGGTTACTCATGAAGCCATGACTAAGTGGTCGCTCGGCCAATTACTGAACACGATTCACAGAATTCTCGAATGCAGTTCCCGCAAAAAGCCATCCAACAGTTTTAGAGGGTTATGGTTAGGGGGTAACTTCTCACCACTTCTACCTATCACAACAGAAATACTAATAAGTTATTTCTTTAAAAATTCCAGAGTCGTCAAGACTACAGAGGGGCGTTCCTGAACTACTGCAACAACCCGACGCCTGCCACTTTAGCCACGTACTATGACTCGCACAACACGTACGTGCAACAGCTGACGGCCACCAACGCCATGCTGGACCAGTATCATAAGCATACACTTCCGACTATACTGCAGGTAAGCAATCATGAGCAAGACTGTCAGTTACATCTTTCGGGACTTGGCATCCCGCTTTGTATGATTTTATAGAGGCTGTATATTTATTTTTAATGAGGATTTGGCGGCATCTACATTGCCACATGCGAACTACGCATCACACTGACGCACGGTGGATCGAAAATCGGCTGTAGAAGACATAGGATCTCGATTTCTTAAATGTTATTTTTTTTGCTGGAAATGACTTCTGCTGATCATTACTATGTACAAAAATGACACCCGAGTTAATTCTGCCTAAAAACGAAGGAAATATATTTTTTTTACGAAAAATTTGTATGAAGCTAGTATGAAAAATCGAATTATCTCCTAAACGGCATGTTTAACCGTAATATCCTTGGAGGTGGTCATAGTGCTAATTATTTATGATTTTTTGGTTGCCGATTTGACGAAAAATTTAATGCCGTTTTTTTTAAAAAATCGTCAAAATATTTTTATTTATTTTTACATGTAAAACGATCCCTTTTAGTGTCCAAGTTAAAAAGTTCGATATGTTATTAACCCAAATATTAAGAACACACAAAACAAGAAAAATTAAATAAAAAAATTGCTGTTTTTTTGACACATTTTTATTAATTTAAATAAAAAAAGATTATCAAACTCTTATTTAAGTAACATATAAAGTTATATTATATACAAAATAATTTAATTTAAGGAATTAATACTAAGCATTTGTAAAATAAATAAAAAAAAAGACAAAATATCATTAAATATTACAAAAAAAAAACCCAAACAGACTCAAATACAAATTTACAAATAAGTACATATATAATTTTTTTACAAATTTTCCTTATCACTCTCGTTGTCAGACTCCAATTCTGAGTCAGCATCCAGATTGGATATATCCAAAAACTCGAACTCAGTTTCCTGAAATTGAATTAAGTCGAGAGTTTCAGTAAAAAAGCTCTGCTTTTTCTTGGCATCTAACTTAGGCCTTTGTGCACTTAGCAAAGGATCCGAAGAAACAACAAGCATATTTAAAATGTCTTGATTGGAATCCTGCCTGCTTCTTTTCCGCGAATGATGTTCTCGAAACCTCCTAAAATCTTTGTTTCGAGACTCTGAGGCTTCTTCCGAGAGAGTCCCAATCGGCACAATATTATTTTTCTCAATTATGTCAGCCCCATGGATTAATAATTTATGAACGGTTGACGACATGTAGTACCAGTACGCACGTACGTGCATACGTACTTTTCTGCTGTTTTGCGGGCATAATCTCTAAATCTTATTATATCGACCTGCTCTCCAGACGTAATTGCTTGTAAAATTACAGCAAATCTTTTGATGAGGTCTTCATCCAAACCGGTTATAGCTGCGGTTTTATTAGGAAACTCAAAGAATTTTCTTGCAGTATTCCCGTCATTGGTGGTCCCGAGCCTTGTTTTACTATATCAATCAACAGATTGAGCTCATCTTTGAATTTATTTTGAATTATTTTCTTCCTTGTCTGTAGCATTTCTTTGTGCTCATCACTTCTCGCTGCCCACCGTTTGAAGTCGAGCCTGTATGCAATGTGTAACAGACATTCCATACAATTTATACGGGCGTGTAGGGATGACAAGCCAAATTCATACAGGTCAGAACACACAATTTTTGATGTTACAGCATCTAAGCGGTTAATTTCTGTAGGCTTTGCTAAGCACAGGTAGCACGATGCATTTGATCTAGCTTCAGAAAGGTAAGTGCAAACTTTAGCGTCGATCATCGTCATCATTAGTTCATGAGTCACCCTATTATTATTATTGCACTCTGTATAAGTATAAGGGCCTCAATTTCTTCATCCATTTGTTTTTTCAGCTCAAGGACAACTGCTTCACTCTCCTTTACAAAAGTAAACTGAACTGGACGACAATACAAAACTGAGCATGGTTTTGGGTTCGTCCATAAGATGTTGTCTCCATCTGTCAGTTTAAGTGGCACCAAGGAGCTCATGAAAATGCTCGAGTCATCTTCCTCACCCTCCATTTTCTGCTTGTATCGGCTTTGGTTAGAAGCACCATCAAATCCCCACTTGGATATCAGCTTCAACTGCTTGTTATGCTCTTCCTTAGAAAGGCTTTGAAGGATTCTTGTAACTGTGATATCAAGTAAAGCTTGAAGTGTAATCCTAGCCGATGAATCAGTAACTGTCACTGATTGCTTCGGAGGGTAGCAATCAAGCTTAGTTTGTTGCACTTTATAGTAAGATGGATAAATATCCTTAGCACCTTCCCGAATGGCAGCCTCTCGCAACGTAATATATTGCCACTTTGAGAGTTTTAGCGAAAGAAGTAATCCAAGCGCCTTTTCTGACGTAAATATGATTGTTTTCGCTGGTTTCTTAAGCGTTTCATTTAATTTAGCGGCTGCTTCAGGATTTTTCATCATGTATTCGATGACAGAGGCGATATCTCCATGCCCTTCTTCTTTTAAACGTGCTGCAGCTGCATATGCCAATTCACTGGAATCTTCGCCTGTGTGTTCATCAGATCTTCTCTTTTTTTGTTTACTTCCCAGATCTTCGAATGGTTTACGGGATCTTTTCGTCATTGTTCCAATGGACGTTGATGTCGACGGTTCTGGAGAGACTGAGGGCGCTCTTGGTATCTCATCAACACTTGGTTCTTGATTAACTAAAGTTTGCACAAAACTCGGCCAATCAATATTTGCTCCCAACCAATTCTCGTACTTTCTCCTGAAATTATCAAGGAATCGGTTGGATTTCTGCCACCTTTGTAAAGCGGCTCGCGTAAATCTCCGACAAAATTCTTTGAGAACAACACGATCTTCGTCAGACAGGCAATCGCCTATGCGGGATACAACTGCACTGAACAATACTTCATGATCAAATGAAGTACTCTCACTTCGTAGAAGAACAAACAAGTCTAAATACGTGATTAAACTTTCCATTCTAAGATTTTATAGTCGCAGATTTAGTGTTAGCAGTTACACAGTTGTGAACAAACTAAATTATAAAACTAAACTTTAGCCCTTTTATTGCAAAACGCCAATAATTAGGTAACTACCCTCATTAGTTATCTTCTCATTAGCTAATGAAAATTTATAATTGTCACTAACTATTCTTAGAACTCATAGCACTGCTAATTAACAAATTAGCTTACTTATCAGGAAAAGTTGAATGTAATCCATAGTTGGCATTGTCGTGAGATATTGAAAATCATTAAATCACCTATAAAGACTCATTAGAAGACCTAATCAGTGTAGTTACTTAATCACTTCTTTTCGGACTCATTAGAAGAGTAAACAATTGGTAATTTGGTTGTATGAAAAGTTTTAAAACTCATGATGTGTTGATAAATATCTAGCTCAAGCATAGTTGTCTACGTGTGAGTGTACTATAAACCTCTGCCAACTCCTTCGGAAATATAGGAGTGATGCTATTTTATGTTACGTGTAGTTAAAAGTCCGTGTTCTTCAACATAAACACTAAAAGGAATCGTTTCATATGAAAAAACAAATGAAAATATTTTGACGATTTTTAAAAAAAAACGGCATGAAATTTTTCGTCAAATCCGCAACCAAAAAATCATGAATAATTAGCACTATGACCACCTCCAAGGATATTACGGTTAAACATGCCGTTTAGGAGATAATTCGATTTTTCATACTAGCTCCATACATTTTTTTCTTATAAAAATTATAACTCTTCCATTTGTGCACACATTTACTTCATATGACATTTTATAGAACAGTAATGATCAGTAGAAGTCATTTCCAGCAAAAAAAATAACATTTAAGAAATCGAGATCCTATGTCTTCTACAGCCGATTTTCGATCCACCGTGTGACGTCACGTAAAATCCTGCATCGTGCAAGCAGAATTTACCGCGTGACTAGCATATTTACCACGTCCCGACATCAATCGTCGGGCAGTGGCCCACCAGACACAACACCTCTCTAGGTAGGTAGGTCTAGGTTACTGTCTATGTAAGGGAGGATGTCTGTCTAGAATGTACAAAATGCCATATATTTCAGAAAAAAGTGTCTTTTGAAAAAAACCGTAAGTCCTAAAATAGATAATACGCAACAGATAGTTTTAAAGACTGGCATTGATTCAAAATGAAAAGATTGAATAATTTACGACCTAAACTAATAACTAACAATATTAAAAAAAAAACGGATAAAATTCTTATACTTAAATATAAAAATCTTCACATGAAACATTTTTAACCGACTCTATTGTCAGGCAATTCCTTTCTTTATTCAACTGTGCATTTATTAGGGAAATTCAAAAATGCCTGTCTCATCTTAGCGCACGCCTGTCTTAACCGTAAAATGCCTATCAAATGTGGCAAATGCCTGTCAGATGCGGCAAATGCCAGTCAGATGGTAACCCTAGTCGGAGGTTCTACCCTTTTCTATGGAGGATAGGTGAACGTTAACACCCTGACAACTCATACCTCTATAAGGACATCACTTTATTTTTACATAGGTATCATAAGGTCAAAAAGTCTAGTCAAAGTAAGTAGTAAGTCAAAAGTCATAGGTATCATAAGGTCAAAAAAAAAAAAAAAAATGTTTAGTCAGTTTAAAATATGTAGTTACCATGGAATTTCTAGTCGGATTTTATCCGTTATCATTATCAACCTTAAAGCATAAACTACTCAGTGTCCGCTAATGGATATGCCTGTCCGATTATCCACTTCTTATTTCAATTCTTGGACATTCTAATCCATATTACCACCATAAAGATCGTCACTCTACCAGTCACTTAAAGCGTTCTTCAAAGAAAGCGAGAAATCTGAAACAAGCTCTTAATTTCTGACTTTCATAAGTAGCTTGTCCAAAACTATTTTATTGGAATAAAACTTTGAATCTTTGAAAGCTTTTTGGAAGAGTGAGTGTGTCTTCTTTTGAGAACTAGGGCGACCCTTGTGTGCAAACAGTCGGGGGTTATATAAAATAAACACAGCTTAAGTACCTAGTACTTTGTGAATAAACACGTTACGTCTGTCCGAAGTACAAGTTCTATACTTAGTATTGTTTTTTGTTTGTAAAAGACTTTCGATATCGTATGCTTGTGTAACATTTGATATTTAGATATTTTGGTTACGCGATGTTATAGTTCATTCACTTTTTCTTTTATAAAATATTCTATTTTTTTTTTTTTATAAAATTCAAATTCAAATTCAAATTCAAAAGTCATTTATTCAAACTAGGCTGAGAATCAGCACTTTTCGAACGTCAAAATTACATAAGACAGTCCCCCAAAACGCCCACCCTTCACGACTTCCTAGTGCATTAGCAAACGGTATATAAGTATACCATTCGTTATGTGAAGTAAAAAAACATCCTTTATTAAGTGAGATCCATTTCCTGAAACTATTATATCTAATGCGTCACGGCAAATATAAGCAATAATATTTTATAGGCTTACTTATGGAGTATACAGTCTTTTTATGCTGCTATAAACTTTTCAATCACTTAACGTATTACTTAGTATTTAAGTAATAAAACTTAACATTTGAGAGGAACATTATTATAAGTACTGATGTAATAACTTTTGGGACAGTCCAATTTTATTAATGGGTAACTTCAATCACAGCGCTCAATAATACGATGTAGGAAGGCACTCAACATATTATGTTTCGGAACTAGTATTATTTATTACCCATCCGCTTTACCTTGCGGGAATCTTCGGGACGAAACAAAACACCATCAACAACTACAACCACAACTAGGGTTGAAGTTACAAACTCGAAGTTCGATTCCTGTTTGAAATACAAAAATCTGTTCTACCACAAAATTGCCTGATGAAATCGGGAAATCGAAAAAGAAATAGGTCGAATCCTAAGACAATTGGTATTGACATGTGACAGCGAATGGATCGGTGTTCGTACGTAGATCGAATTCGCGGACGGTAACTGACAGCCCTGCGCGACCCGTAGTTGAAGGAGCTTCGGGCTCCAAACAGACTCGAACTAACTCCAGCTTTAATTAAACTGACGTTCACGTAGCTTCAGATGTCAGAAGTCGATTTTATTGTTGAATAAATTAATTTATTCCTCTGTAGTGTTGTGTAGACTCGGGCAGCAAAAAAGTATTTAAACAGACCGAGATGGCGTCAACTTTTTCGATCTCAAATCCTGAAATCTGGTCACTTGAGAAATCAATTACGTACCTAATAATATAACTTATAAGTTTATTTATTAACCGTTTCTATTTTATTTCAGGAATTGGAAGAGATACTGACCGATGTGACCTCGGCAGTCAGTGAAGCCATTTGTCAAGAAGGAGAAATTGTTACGGATAAGGTAAATACTGATTTTTTGGTAGATCGATTGCCCAACGAAGAAAACGTTCTTTGGTGAAGTAAATTCTTTCAATCTTTGTTGAAAACGAAAAGTTTCTTAACTTTTTTGTTGGTCGTGACAATTGTGAAACTCTCTTTTTAATAACTTTTACGTAAAGAGGAAATGTAACCTCTTACTTTTGTAACGGAGTTGAAAACTGAATCCTTAAAAGTACATATTATTTTCTCAATTTATTGAAATCGCTAGTAGAGTTTACCGGCAAAATTAATACAACATAGAAACCATTTTACGTAAATAATTTCGAATTGGCTTAAATAGATATACGTAGATACATTTCCAAATTACCCGTTCTAAGTCCGAACGATAACCCGAAATTCCCAAAAACTTTAGCAAATGCTCCGTCATGTCAAAATGACAGTTTGAGAGTCATCCATCTTGTGTCCGTATTAGTTGCCTCCTCAACTTGGCCTGGCTGATGAACTTAGACAGTTATTATATGGATCCATTAGATAACTTCCGAAGATAAAGTGGTTTGACCTGTATCTTTTATCGCTCAAGGGGAGAGCGGTCGTAAGGAAACTCTTGAGATTTAAGAGATTAAGGTTATAGCGCATAAAATAGTTTGTTGGACTGTGTTGCTTGTTGAATCATTGATGTTTGACGATTTGTACTACGACTCGAAGAAAAATTAACCTACATTTTAATAGTGACAAAATCAATAGTTCCCAAAACTGTATTTATGCTTTACACCCTGTTCCTCATACCCCTAAATTGTTGACCCCGACGTGATGAACGTCAACTCAGCCTTCGTGCAACTACTTCAGCGTGACGTCATCATCATCATCATCACTCCCGTAAGCTTTCGTGAGGCGAGTCACACAGCCAGCCAGCACCCACGGCTTCAACGGATATCCTGACCACCAGCATGCAGCGAACGCGCGCATTCCCGGTCATCACCCTCAGCCACAACCCAGCGCTGTACCACATCCGACCCACTGGATCATAACGCAGCGTTACCCCGACTCACTGGGGAATCACCGCAGACAGTTCCGACTCACCGCGAACTATGCGGCACCCGGTTCCGACTCACTGGAACCACAGCTGGCAGCTGGCACTGTGAAGCATCGCAAGATTCAAGACTCAGCCCACTATCAACCTCCGGTCTCCGGAGGGGAGTGATGTAGCGGCATCTACATCGCTACATGCGAACTACGCATCAAATACCTGACGCCACACAACATCCTGACGTCACAAATCCTGCATCGCGCAATTAGAGTTTACCGCGCGATAAACATATATAGAATCTCCCAACTTCAAACCTCTGGGCAGTTGCCCGCCAGACATCACACCCGTCTGGTCGGAGGATCCTCCCTTTTCTATGGGGGATGAGTGAACTTTACACCCTGTTCCTCATACCCCTAAATAACAATAAAAACGGTTACTGTTGCTAAAATTTTACTCAGTTAAACTGAACAATACATATAGTGTATTTATTAACATCTTTAAAAAAAAATATGTTAATCAAATTTTTTTATTTTTTGAGTAGCGTTTGCCATATATCTGATGTTATTTGGATTCTGTTTATTATTTCTAAAAGCATATGAGTTATTTTATCGGATTAACTGGACTTTTTTTATTAAAAATTTGTTAGAATTTTTTTTCTAAAATAAATCAGTATTTATTTAAAAAACACAAGTGTTAGTCCATAAAATCAACAAAAAAAAAAATACATATACGAAAATGAACTTTAAAACAGGGGGCTCTTTTAAACTTCACTTTCGATACATTTTCATGAATATTCAGAAAAATTCAGGCGATCACATGTCCATGGGCGACATTGTATAATCCATGATATCTACGCTAATATTTTAAAGAGAAAAGATTTGTATTTTTGTTTGTAATGAATAAACTCATAAACTGCTGGACCGATTATAAAAATTATTTCACCAGTAGAATGCTATGTTATCATATCACTGAGTAATAAAGATATCACGCGGGCGAAGCCGCTGGCGGAAACTAGTCTGTCCTAAATATAATATTATTTGGGTGCAAAGATTACTTAGGATACCTACTCGTACTTCTCAAAAGCCCAACTTTTATTAATCTTAACAAAGAATACTAAAACCATTACGAATATTAAGCACGCCAAACCAACAATAAAGGGAATTCTCGTAAACGACTGTTATATTGAGCACTGTGGTTGCTAACAGGCACTTCTTATTCAAATAAGGCAATTATAATATCCTGTTTACAGAATACGGTACTTATATTATATCGGGATTTGCACGCCAGTTGTTCCCGACTCGCAAATTATTTGGTGTGTTCAGCTGCCTAACTTTTGATCTTTGTGGGTTGGGAACCGATATCCGAAAATACATTAAGTAAATACAGTACTGCTGGTCGTATATACCTACATTATGTGTACTGGTATTCAAAGCTGTCTTTTACATGTATTTGTTATGGATGATATTTTATATTCACATAAATATCTGTATGGCTTTCGATGTAAGCGTCGTAAATCACGCAGGAGATATAACTTATACGAGTATGTATCCATTTCCATGAATGGTCACTGTCTAAACTATCGGCGTTTATCTTAAGGAAAAAGTAATATCGACATTTGGATAAATTCAATCCAGTAACTGGGTTGTGGAAATCAGATAGGCAGTCGCTCCATGTAAAATACTGGTATTCAGCTGCATCTGGTTAGACTGGAAGCCGACCCCAACATAGTTGGGAAAAGGATAGGCAGATTGATTGAATGAATTCAATTTAGAAGTAAAGGTGCTTCTTTATAGTACCTAGTAATCTTAAAATCTGTGTATGAAGCCACTAAGTGGGGCCCAGGTTACCTGTAACTCAAGTTTTTTCTAATACCTTTCATCTGGCACCAGCTCTCACATTGTGATTTTATATAGTTCAAAACTGTTAAGTGCTACAAAACCACTGTGAGCGATGATATGTGTGTTCAGCCGTTTTAGCGTGAAAGCGTAACAAACAAATAAACAAATTCTCTTTCGCATTTATAATATTTGTTAGGATTAAAAGCCACTTAGATTGGTTACAAAAAAAAATGCAGTATGTAATTGTCCTATTTTATAACCCGAGTTCCTTAGAAATCCAGAGAGATACGGAACCATTATGAGGACAATGGAACTGCAATGCGTTACATACAAGCTTTTACATGAACACAATGACGAATCGAAACGACAATCTTCTACGACCCAGACAGATCTGAGTGGTTTACATCAGCCGCAGGGTTCAATTCCGGCTGCACCTTGGTGTAATATTATTAGGATAGCTATTGCATTGAATCACTACATACTATAAAACAAAGTCGTCAGACAGACAGACGCGGCGGGACGCGATAAACTCAAAAACTCCCCAACGGATTTTCATACAGTTTTCACCAATGGACGGAGTTATTCATTAGAAAGGCTTAGGTGTGTAATTAATTGTGTAAATTGGTTGAAATATGACGATGATTGTTGAAGATGTCGGAAAAAATCATGACGACTTAGCTTTAATGGCGAGCGCCGCGTAAACATTGGATGAAATTTGGCACACAGATAGTTTATAGCCTGGATTAACACAAAGGGTACTATAAATCCCGGTAGAACATTCCCGTGGGTTATTTTCCGACATCCACGTGGGCGAAACCACGGGCAAAAGCTAGTAACTATTAAATTGTTGACATGTATTCTTCTTATTCAGTGGAAAAGATGCATCTATGCTTGAATAAAAATCCCATTACCGAAAGAATAACACAATAATAAAATCATGATGTTTTCAATCAAAGCTGTGTGAACAGTTTTTTATCAACACGAATCGAGAATGTTGTGGTATGGGTCCCGCGACTCTTGTGAAACAATTTCTATGATAACTTCAGATAAAATAAATAAAATAAAAAGCCTTTTTTTTTTTTTTCATGCAAAATACAATACGAGTATTTGTTAGCTTGCAACAAAGTTATTAAATAAATCAATACATTTTTCAGTTACATCATTTAAATTTTATGTATCATTTTTAATAATTGTTGATTTGATTTCATTTTTTATTTATTGGTACATTTAATAATATTTAATTTGAATGAGAACCCCTCTGTTGGGTAAAGGCCTCCTCCATTTTTGTCCTTTGTTTTCTATCCTTCGCTTTTGTCTGCCATTTATTTCCGCTATATCTATGATATCGTCGACCCATCTTCTGGCTGGCCTTCCACGCTTTCTTTTACTTGAAATATATAACTTCATATACTTGAAATAAAATGATGTATTTCCTTGTCTTGTCGTAAAAATGAGCAAAAGCGGACAGAGAGTTCATCCAATTTTCCAAGCAACTTCTACACAAATCTTTATCAAGCCTGTCTTATGAGAAATATGCCTGAAAGAAAATATATAAATAAAAAAAGATATTATACAAATGGATTACTAAAAATACAATAAAAAATAGACTGTGTGTAAAACTACTTTAAAAACAATAAACACTTTCTTTTTTACTAGGTAAAATAGAGAAGAAAGGGTAACGTGACCCTTTCTGGGTACAGGCCTCCTCTAAACAACACATAACTACGAATTAATAGAGAAGAAAGTGTAACGTGACCCTTTCTGGGTACAGGCCTCCTCTAAACAACACATAACTACGAATTAATTAACTATTAAAACTTCTTTCTTCACCAGAGCAACAACCAACTTCGTCGCTACGAGTCACTATGCGCGCAGGCACGCGCGGTCTCCAGCACAGCAGATCTGGCGCATCTCGCAAGAACCCTGCTCACTGCCACGCCCCCCATGCGACCACCAAAGAGGCCCTTCCTGCCACCATACCCGCCAGACAGCGATGATCCACCCCTGGATGTACCTGCGGTAATGTTTGAATAAATAAAGAGAAGGAAATGACGAGGGTTGAGGTTACCTGTCAAAAGTGAATCTGATCTCACTGTTTTGGAAATTGTTTTATCGTAGGAGTCATCTTTTGCAGGGTTGTTCCATTTTGACATTAGGCAAAATTAATCCTTTGCCATACGTATTCCGTGGAGGGGTAAGCAAAGGTAACAGAGTACCCTTACTTTTGACAGTTCTGTAGTAAGTATAGTAATTAATATACAAAGTTTCACAGTACCTAATGAGAATTTAACATTCCTCGATTCAAATAGTTTTGTTCGTCCGTGAAGTCCAAGTACCCTGCAATAACAAGTTTCATTATTTATTTATCGTTTCGAGTAACCCGTTGCGCCATGGAGAGGGATTACTTCAAATTGCTTAGGGGATTAGGTTACAACTTTGTAACGGACGCGATTAAAATATTATCCCATCTTTAAATTTTAATGCCCGATATTGATATCGAATCGACGATTTCGCTGTCATTTAATTAATTTTATTCAAACTCAAACTCCAAGCATATACTCGTATTTCAAATAAACCAGTTACAGGCACTTTTGAATTTTAAGGGGTCTGTCAGACAGAAAGATGAATCTAGTTGCCCGTAGTAGGTTCCTATGGAGAAGAACTGGCAAGAAACTCCACGAACACTCTTTTAAATCAAAATATTGGTTACATCGTGCATGTTGAAATTATACATGTGATGAGAACGATGTAGAAAGACGTGCACGTTAAAACGCGTCCGAAATAAAGAGATAAAAACAAAAAAACAAATCATAAATTAAAATAAGCGTAGCATTTAAGAGATGACCAGTCTGACGGCGCCCGTTCACGATAATGACGCATGGATCAGCACCATTCAGCTCAACCATTTTGAAGGAAACTCAATGATCCAACACACACGCCACCACCAGCGAGACATTATTGAGTGAGCAAGACATACTCTCAGCCGCCAGGGCATATTCAAATCAATGAAAGACGTACCCAGTAAATTATAGCTTTATAGTAGATACTTACATAGTGCTCACTCATGAGTTATGCAGTTAAACAATACTAAGAGATTAAATAAAATTTATATACTGCCAAGGTATGATGTATTTGCTATTTACTGGTTAATATGAATTAATGTTAATCTCCAAATTATGCCATTACCTATCTTCGAAAATATTCGAGGAGGTTGGATAAAACCTCTACAGTACTTACTTCTTCGTCTAAAACCTTGATATAGCTTGTCCACTCTGAAATGACGCGCCCCACTACCGCATTACCCATAGAAATCTGTCGTATCTGTATCAATTTTACTGTGTGTACATAAATAATAAAATAAATACTATTCCGTACACGACCGCAGGAAGCAACTGCAGGCAACGTGTCGCCGCGACACAACTGGTTTCTATGAATTTCTATGAAATACCTTCCGTAGCTAGCGACACGTCATTGGCAGCTACGGGCGACTGACAAGTGATACGTGCAGCCCAACCGCAGACCAGTAGTGCCGCCAACGCTCGACCGATAACACGTTTTTCTATCTTCTATCTACCGACTGGAATACGGGCTGCTGCCGCCTGCGGTCGGCTTCGGAATCATGACTGCAGCGACATGACGCCGCGACACGACGCGTGCAGTTGCTGCCTGCGGTGCCTTTACCGTTTACGTAAATGCGTCATTTCAGAGTGGACAAGCTTTACGTACCTGTAACAGTATACTACCTTCTAAGCCTTTTTTTTTTTTTTTTGGGTGGGAAATCATCAAATGACTCCTCCCGCTCTGGGCGGAGCGAGAGGGAGTGTCAGAATTTTACTGACTAAAACCCACCCGTGTTCCTTCCGTTGCCTGTGTGCCGGGGCCGCGATATCCCTTTCGGACAAACCGGCAACCCCAGTAGGCATTGGTCCTTACGGACCCCGTCAGTTGGTGCTGACATCTCTTTGAGGCGCGCGTGGAACACAACGCGCCGTCGACCCGGGCCTGGTCCCTATCGGACGGCGAGCTGCCCATCGCTCACCGTCCGCAGGCCCGCGCCTACGGTGGCCGGAAGTCGGCTCGTGACTCCCGACGCCCGGGGCGTCTCCTTTCCCTTCCTTCTCCTACTTTCTAAGCCTTAAGGTCTGTTCCACGGGTTCCACCGGATATGCACATACATACGTATCTACATATCTATTAAATTCTGTTTTGCAGTCGACGTGTGTAGATTAATGAGGTCGTTTCCTTATTAAGAACTTTCCGGGACGGCATCCCTAAGGACTTACATAAAGTATCTTACCTAATATTGTTTGTAGGTAGTTGTTCGGTAAATTGGCCTTGTTAATAGAACCAATAGGTACTAATCACTGTAATCACCTAATGTCCAAGTTCTTAAAGATTACCAACAGACATAACTAATAGCAAAAACTAGGTCGACAATACATGGTAATTTTTTTATTATTATCAAATACTAGTAGATGAGCTATATTTGTATACTTAAATACTCGTATATATTTGTAATCACGTTCTGGAAAACGGCTCTTACGATTTCGATGAAAGTTGCAATAAAGGGATTTACGGGGGCGAAAAATCGATCTAGCTAGGTCTCATATCTGGGAAAATTCGTTTTCTCCGTATTTTAACCTGAGCAGAGCTCGGTCGTCCAAAGTTTAGAACAAGATGGCTACCATAGAATAATGATATGGCGTGGAATTAGTAAGTATCGACTATCATTGCAACATGGAATTAGTAAGTAATGGGTTGTCCTTGGGTGCACTTGCGTAGTGCATACAGGGATAACCGTCGGTTGGTGCCTCAATACACAAAAATGTCTAAGGGGCCTCTGCGAGTTGGCTTCGGTCACTCGTACGCCTTCCAAAGGTCCGGGACCCTAGGGTCCCGAGATATATCAAAGACATTTTAAAATAATAATAAACTTTATTGACATAAGTACATTTACAATATAATAAGATTCTCTAACACCTGCTGACTCTCTAAGTAGGTACCTACTATACATGGAATTAGTATGAACTTTTCCTTTTTATTAAATGACCATTCTCTATTTTCACCAGACGGGCAATTCCCGAATTGACCTTCAGAGCAGAGCTCGGTCGCCCAATTATTAGATTTAGATTAAGATAAAAGAACAAAAGGAAGTGTGATTTAAATCAAGGTAATAAAAATG
The DNA here is from genome assembly GCA_916701695.1 of Agrochola macilenta. Taxonomy (NCBI): domain Eukaryota; kingdom Metazoa; phylum Arthropoda; class Insecta; order Lepidoptera; family Noctuidae; genus Agrochola; species Agrochola macilenta. The sequence continues at coordinate 14,497,105 of OU753558.1, forward strand.
AAATGCTGTTTTTTGGTAAACGCAACACTTCAGAAGTGATTTTTTTTTTGCCAAATCTGATTTGGCAATGTTTGTTTTCAAATGTTCGTATAGTCCGTAATAATCAGGTTTTTACGGAAAGAAAAATTTGAAAATTCGAGAAAACTATGTGCATTTTATATGGGAATTTTGTAACAATTATTGAAATTTGTACAGGACTTAGTCTGTATGGTCAACTAGTAGACTATAAAATCCTTCGTTCGCTTTTCCTTGATTTGAAAATAATATAATAAAGTACTTAGGTACTTACCTAAATATCAAATCTAAATATCAATATTATGAAATTATGGAATTTGTGAACCGTATCCGGTACACCTATTGTTAATACCGATCTGGACCCTAATTCCGTAACATACTTTGGTATTTACAAGTCGAGGGTTTTGAAGGAAATTACTAATACATTGCTTCATAGGATTAAAAAATTCGTATGCTCAACAACGCAAATAAAGCAACGAACGTAGTTGAACTGTCAAAATGAAAGTCATTGCAATCAATTGGTATTACAAGTGTGTTACGCAATACTTCCGTAGAATTTAATAGGTTAATAAAATCGTTTTACAAAAAAAAACAACCGACTTCCGAAAAAATCCTACAAACTGAAAAATAACTTTAATTTCGGAAGTCGGTGGCAAAAAACGAAAATTCAAAACCAAAGACACCTACTGTATGTATGTTTTTATCTTTCACTTTTTTGGTGTGGTAGGTACCTGCCCCACACAAATTTGAATACCAGTACCTGCTATGTAAATAACAGTCACAGGAAGTTATCATCATAACATCCACATATTTATACTAAGTGGGAAAAATACGTATTATTGAAGTTTACTCAAAAACTATCGAAGCAAAGTTAATAAAATTTATATGAGACCAATCCGGGAGCATACCCTTTCATAAAAAAATAATAATTACAAAATCGGTCCATAATTGACGGAGAAATCGACGGACATACATAAAAAAAAAAACATACATACGCGTCGAACTTAAAACCTCCTCCTTTTTGGAAGTCGGTTAAATTTTGTAATCATTGCAAAAAAAACTCACCGAACCTAATACAGTGTATTTTAGCTACATCTTGTAGCTAAAATACACTGTATTAGGTTCGGTGAGTTTTTTTCACTCATAATATACCTACTTAAATAAATTGCAAATAGAGCCTCTTTCTAACAGCTGATACATTAGATTAATCTAGAGTAATCTGCATTAATCCCATGAGCCTCTACTTATCCTACTAGATACATCTACATACCTGTATAGCTATTAAAGTGATTCTGCTAATGAAAGGGAACATCGCACCATAGTATAGGTGTAATTAAGACAGATTACCGTAGACAGTGCATATGACGTAGAGCTCATCGGAATCAGAGATGCGGGTATGCTGAGATGTCTATTGTTCTGCTGGCTTAATTGATAAGCATGACCTAAGTACATGAACTGTGTTTTCATACAAGATTTCGTAATTATCTGTGATTATTATGTGACATTAGCAAATTTTAATACTGAATTGATTTGGATGCAAAAAAAAAACAAAGTGTAATTAATGTAAAAGCTGCTTTTCTATACGCTGTGTAAAAATCAAATTAAGGACAACCCGTAATATGTAAACAAAATGGTGGCGCTCAAATAACAAAAAAAAATATTTAAAAAAAACCAACATTCGCAAAAAAATAATCTTCTGCAGTTATTCATTAATTTTTTTATCAGACATAGTATACACTACCACATTAAATTAAATAAACTAAACATCACGCCTTGTTACCCCGAAGGGTTGGGCAGAGGTGTACCTATAGCACCTACACCCACATTTCGCCAGTTATGTTTAAGTCCCATGTAATAAAGGGCGAGCCCATTGCCATCAACCGGGCACAAAACCAGACTCCAGGCTGCTATTGAGAAATTCCTGATGGAAAAACCCAATAACACTTTGCCCGGTTGGTTCGATTCCCAGGAATCGAACCCACCTCATGATTAGCAGTAGCGCTAGTGACCGCTAGACCAACGAGGCAGGTTAATAATTGTAATTATTTTATCGTTGGTAATTGTCGCGTATTGAATTTTTATCAACATACAACGTAAAATAGCGCTGCAATTTGCAAAAAAACGAAGGAAATTTTGAATTTCGCAGGCTACATTGACGGAACCCCCTTCACTTCCTACAAACCAACATAAATTGTATAATACGTCCATTTAAGTGTCGAGTTCAAGTCCTGTCAACGTAAACGTTTGTCGGTTAGGTTTCGGTTAGCCACACACACATGACCTCTTGACCGAGATTGCCACTACAAAGCAATTCCAATTAAGAATTCAAAGAGAAAACCACGAGTTGACGTCATTTGCACGAGTTATCCGAAAGTTAGTGCACAAGATTAGGAAACTCTTCATTTTCTAAGTATCAATTTACACGTTGCCTAGGTTACATTACGTTTATACACTGAAAATCAAACTAGGGTCATCTCTGTTGATCTGAAAAAAAAACCGGCCAAGTGCGTGTCGGACCACGCACAATTAAGGGTTCCGTAGTTGGGGCGAATAAAATTTATCCCAAGAACAAACTTAACATTGTAGTTGAAAAGCATGTCTCCCGATACATTCCTACTGTAAATATAAGTTTGTACGCACAATATTGAGTGATTTACCATGTTATTTTAGGACAATAGACTTCTTATAGGTTTTCCTGTAATCTATAAGCAAAGAACTATCCTCTGTATTTTTTTCTAAATTTTTGGATCAGTAGTTTCCGAGATAAGGGGGGGAATGGTAAATTTTCATCTATTTTCTTAAATATCTTTAAAAGTATTTATTTTAAAATGATTAAAAAAATGTATTTTAAATCCTCGCAATAAACCCTTTCATTTGATATGCCACACGGTACAGTTCGCAAAACTTTTTTTTAAGTTTTTCTTATTTGCCCCCCAAAAGTGACCCCCATATTCAAAATTCATTTATTTATGTTACACGTCCGTGTTTGGGTCACAGAAATACATATGTGTACCAAATTTCAATTTAATCGGTCAATTAGATTCGGAGCAAATTGGCTATGACAGACGGACAGACAGACAGACACACGAGTGATCCTATAAGGGTTCCGTTTTTTCCTATTGAGGTACGGAACCCTAAAAAAACAACGAATTAAAAATGACTTCAATGCTCATTTTTTTTTGTCACAATAATAGGGGTATTTTTTTATCCCCACTAAAACATTACGACAATCCTATTAGTTAACCCCTTATTCTAATCGAAGTAACGCAGTTTTCTTAGACAAGTCCATAATTTATTCAAATAAATACTGAGATAATGGAAATAATAACAGCCCCAGTATTCCTTTGTTACTTCAACTTGTTTCATTTTATCAGGACCTGTTGGCATAATTGATTGCTTGCTTACATTTTAATAGATTCCCGCCGGTAGCGGCGAAAGAAAAACGAGGAATTATGCATGTAGGCAGGAAGAAGAGACCGCCTCTGATCGATTTTACAAATGAAGTGTCTGTCGATTCGTCTTGGTCATCCTGCTGAACCCCGTACTATAAAACCTCGTGCAGACTACCGCGACGCGACTCGAACAATACAATTTCTAAGAAAACTTCACAGTATAACTTGAACCAGTGTGGCGTGGCGCTAGTCTGCACGAAGCTTAGAGCTCTGTCCAAACTGAGGCAAATCCCGTGCTTGATGCTGCACGTGACTGCGTGTGGCGATTGTTTGAATGATAAGGAAGTCACTTAACTACTCGTGCAAGTTTGAACCATACAAATTAGTTGACAATTAGTTCATAGGCAGTGATAGCCTAGTGGTGTGACCGTCAGACTGCCAGTTCATAGGTCTCGTCATATCTGACTTTTCGGATTCATGTGCGTATTGTAAAATTATCCCTTGCTTAAAAAACGGTGAAGGAAAACATCGTGAGGAAACCGGCATGCTTGAGAGATATTTCTCGACGGCATGTGAAGCTAAGTCAGAGGCCCATGGGCGGCTTTAAAACTCTGACAGTCACTAACCACACGAAAAGAAGAAGTTGACACAACCGTCCCACTTCTCCCGCGGGATTCGCCTCAGTTTGGCTAGAGCTCAAGAATATTAAAAACTTATTCTTCTGGCTGTGTTGAAGTTTTAGGTCACGAACAACCTATAAAGGCTGTCATTATAACTGTGTAAAAAACATTAGTTCCCAAATATTGTTAACGCTATACAGAAGCAAGTATAAACATAGCCCGTCTAAGTCGATAGTCGTCCAATTTGACTATCGTGTCTGTCTATTCATTTGTCGATAAGCACTTTCACAACAAATTCTAGGTAGGTACTTAGGAAGGTAGGTAACGCTTTTTCCACCCAATCGAAATCGCCATAAAAAGCATATTTCTTCTAACACCCGTTTTCCAAATTGAAATTAAATCAAATCAAATATTCTTTATTGACATAATAGGTTGCAGAAACTTGTTTGAAACCTCTGACTCCTGAACTAGGTGTACCTGTATGTCAGGAGTCAAAATCCAGATTTTGAAGTGAAGAACTTGTCAAACCCTACTGCATTATGTAGTTACTTTAGGTGATAAGCCCGAGATATTCAAAATTTCTTACGTATTCTGCAAAGAACGTTTGAATTTATCGATACAGAAGGAATCACCTTAAGCCCTTTGTACCCACACGTTTTTTTTGCCGTGAAAAACAACGGTTTATTCACCGTGTGTAGGCATGGTCGTCAGTGTTGTATGGTTCACTATGGAAGCATGTTGACAGACACGTTTTGTTAACGTAATCATGCCGTGTATAAAGGGTCTTAAGTACCTAATGCTAAAGTAGAGATTGACAAGTTCTCAACTTCAATTATTCTCAATTCAAAAACCATCGGAACTAGAACCTAATCACGCTTGACCGTTGATTTTCTTTTCAACAGGAAAGCATGCCGCCTATCCTTCGTGGTGAGATCCTGCTGGACCGGATGGGTCCACAAGCGCGCGTCAACTACGAACAACTGAAGAAGGACGCACTAGAACTAGAAATACAAATTAAACAGCTACAAGTTAGTATAATACTTAAATTGTGTTTATACTTTTTATCTTGGCGAATCCGTCCTGAAAGTAAAGCTTTGTGCAGACTGTGTTATTGTTATACCGTGAAGTTTTCTTAGTGTATTGTTAGAGTCGCGTCGCGCCGTCCCGTTGCGCTGGTCTGCACGAGCCTTTTATTTAAAATGAATGATTTGACTAAATATTTACTATCTATTAACTAAATTATTTACTATCTATAACTGTATCACCACCGGCACAAGCCAATAAGGTGTAATTGAAATAACTGAAAACTTCTTCTACTCATTATTATGGACCAAACCTAAAAACGCGAACAAAAAGATCAGTCAAGTTGTTCCCTACTTTTTATCGAGTTACATAATAAGCATATACTCGTACGTCATAAATGTATGAAGCAGCAGATTTTAATTTTTCACGATTTCGTTGTCTGTCCCGCATTAGGAGTTGTTCATAATAATGATGAGTACAATGACACCTTTTTTTTTTTGGGCGGGAAATCATCAAATGACTCCTCCCGCTCTGGGCGGAGCGAGAGGGACTGTCAGACTTTTACTGACTAAAACCCACCCGTGTTCCTTCCGTTGCCTATGTGCTGGGGCCGCGATATCCTTTTCAGACAAACCCGCAACCCCAGCAGGAGTACAATGACCCCTTATGAGGTTTTCATTTATTTCAATAAAACCTTGTGGGTACAAATAAATGCTACTTACTTTAGGTCCAACCCCCAAAGTCAAATCATTCATTTCAATTAAATTTCATGACGGATTGGCCAAGATAAGGCCATAAGGCCACGCATAGGAAAGTGTGTAAGACTCCCCCTGTAGGTGGTACATTACGTTAAAATTAAAGTTTTATAAAATACTTACCTACGGTTTAGAGTTATTGATGAGTAAGGTGATAATTATATATTTTATTTACAGGAAAGCCTCGATGCGCTAGGTCGTCATCAAAGCAGGGGTATTGAAAGTAATCTTTACAACAAAGTTAATGAAATACAGGTAAGCTAATGTGTCTATGTAAAAAATAAACAAACAAAAAAGGTAGGAGCAACTTCAAAACAAAAGCAAAAACTAAAACAAAGGCTACAAAAATTATTGATGGCATGTCTTTTATCTACATGTAAAATATTTCTATATTGAAATAGTTCTACCGACGAGAAAACACATAACGGACTGTACCAGTAGGTACCTATACCTCCCTTTTTTCTCTTACTTTGATCGAACTAATCAAAAAACGGCAAAAGCCATCGGAAATAACCCTTGCAACTGTATCAAAGTTGAGAAATGTAAGGGAAACCTGGGCAAGTGAAGTCACCCGTAAAGTTAAATCGAAAACTGTTTTGAAGCGAAAACAAAATCGGCCTGATTTCGACATCATTAAAATTTCACGCTCAGCCTGGTATTGAAGAATAAAGCACAATGGAGCTACAAGTGGCAATACTTTACAGCTGTTGCTTACCTACACTTAAATTCCTAACTAATTAATTAGGGACTTTAATGTAGGTAAATAGGTGATAACTTTATAATTTTTCCCTAAACCTACAACTTATACAATAAATAGAAAACTTTGTCCTAAAAGTAATTCAAAGAAATTCGTCAAAATTCAAAATTCAAAAGTTGTTTTATACTACAATAATAATTTAAGTTAGAAAAACTTTTACAATGAAACCACTAGTGACACCTTTGGATCATCGTAGAAATTAAACAGCGACATCTAACACGAATGAAACCAATGTAATTAATACTTTTCATGTTAGATGTCGCTGTTTTCATCTACGAGTATCAACGAATGAAATCATCCAGCGAGAGACTACAAAACCAAACGCCCATAAGAGCTCATTGAAACCGTCGATAGATGTCATGGTACTCGTAATTAGTGCGAGGAGACTGTTAATAAATTGTTACTGAACTGGCCGAAAATAATATAAGTACTTACGAAGAAAAAAAAAAAAGATCAGGAATTTTATTAAGAATATTGTTACCAAAATTGTTACGAATAAACGAATTTTATTTCTTTGTTTCAATGTTTAGGATACTATTTTCGTTTGTTTTTGTCTCCAGTTTTTTTAAATTCATTTAATTAGTACCTACTGAGATTTTTATGTTATTATAGGTAATATATATACTAAGTATATTCGCTTTAATATTTTTAAGGCAGTGTCGGTATTTTTTTAACATTTACTTTTACATAACAGGAGGACATTTCCGTGAAGAAATACGACTACAGGGCAACGCAATTGCATCTAGCAGCCGTTCGAGCTCAGGTAAGTCTATTTTTATTAAGTACCTCCTAACTAGGTGCTTAGCAGCTATACATTTAATTTTATACAGTGGCTTGGAAACAATGGCGAAACTTTAAATTTTAATAAACCTATCAAAATCTGGAACATTTAAAAACTTTTACCTAACGGAAAGCTTTGTTTGCACCAGGCAACAATATTCAAGCATACCTAACATGCAGCATTGTGCAATAACGGCATAGCGCAACAAAATTCCGCGTAGGTAATTGATTCATCAAGTTTTTCTTAGCTGTGCTGCTGGGGAGTTTGTTTCGCCACTTCTTCTTCCCAGCTAAAGCGTTTTGGGGGGTTGTCTTATGTCATTTTGATGTTCAAAAAGTGCCGATTCTCTGTCTAATTAGAAAACTACACATGTTATAAATCGATCACATTTTTGTTGACTTTTTTGTCGTAGTGGTTTTAGTTTATAGGTATAGGTACTTAACTTGATTTTAATTTAAATTAATTTAGGGTTGTCATTTTTTTTATTTTTATTTAATACCAAAAATAAAATTTCATGACTTAAAAACAAATATTTCATGACTTTATGTCCTCTAGAGGGCGCCATATTTAATGCGACGTCACACAGCTTTTAACCAGCGGACGATCAAGGCGCTTCCAACGATACCTCCTTTGTCAAATTACGATGAGTAAGTAGTTTAATTTTTCGTTTACCTCAGGGATTCGTTTGGCGCCGAGCGGTTAAAAGTTATGCGGGAACAGATGAACACACATTCCCACATGCATACATACAATACCTACCGGTCAAAATCAAAATCATAACCCGGAGGGTTATGATTTTTTGCTTCGCCGTAGTCCGGTAAAAAATAAGATTTTTAAGTAGTGTGCAAATGAAGCCCTTTTTCGTGTGATACCATATTTGACCTAGTTACCACTTTATTTAGACTTCATTTAGGTCACTGTTGCAATTTTCAATTATTTCACTTGTTGTACGGATGGACAAGTCTTGTTCATATTTTTATTCCAAACTTCAAGTCTACAACATTAAACCTGGAAAGTCTCGATTATTAAACTCTTATGCTTCGTAATATAGAATCACAAAATAAATATTTTTACTGTTATTTGCAACCATGAAAATGGTTTTCTACCCCTGAAATATGGGCCTCCTTCTGAATCAAATTTTTTTATTATAATAACAGCGGCTGTGCGTTTGTACTTTAAATGCTTCCGGAAATGAAAGTGTTGAACAACTCTAACAACAGCATCAGATTTCTGACACTGAAGTTGACCTAAAAAAAAACACAGACAACTGTAACAATGGAGTTTTTTGTTGAAAGCTCCAGTTTTTCTATTATCGAACCGAATTCGAATCGATTTTTAATATAAATCCGATTCCGAAGACTACGAGTTGTCTACACACCGTGAATGATAAGGAATGGTGAAATGGAAGAGGCTGGTTTAAACCTATTAATTATTTATTTAAATTAGGTTTCAAAGTAGCTTTGCTTGACGTTTGTGAAAACGGGTACTTATTATGTTATCGGCAAGTAGGTATTACGATAATTATGAAGAAATGTATTTGCTCTTAAAATTGCGACTAACTTATCAATTTCACCGTTATCACTTATAAATTTCACCGACTTTCAAAAATAATGACGAGCAAAATCTTTAACATCTCCATTTTCAAACAAACTTGGGTTCTGAACATGTAATACTTACCAACCTACCTACGTAAAAGATGATGAATGATGCCCACCCCTAACGGAATGCATACGAAACGACCAAGACAAAGCGTTCCCATTCAAGTTAATGGACAACATTTTGCTTTTCTAGTATGCGACCCTTGTAGATGAATACCTAAACCATTCATAGGAATCCCTCTAGTGCGCACGCCTAGCTCTAGGCACATGCGAAATGACGTTCGCAATTCAAATCAATACATTCAAACGTTCCCGCGGTTGTGTCAAAACAAAAGAATTAATAAATATTACTCTTTTTGATTGTTTGTTTTTGTCTTGTAAAGTATTATTTGGAAAAAGTTAAATAATAAACGCTGAGAACTGAGAAAAGTCGTTAATTTTACGTAGGTAAGTTACTAATATTTTTAGGCAATCGAAATTTGACTATGGTTTTTCATTTTAATTTCTTTTTACCATTTTGTAAGTTTTATTTTGCAACAATGTTTGTTTTCTTCTCATACGTCAGCACTTTGTTAAAGCTTAATGTTTTGTAGACAGCCGCGTTGCCGCATTGCGCACAGCCTCCCACTCAGTCCGAGAGCAGATCTCGTAGACCGTCATAACCTCCCAATTCGCGTCGCGCTGAGCCTCGGCTCTAACAACAATAGCGTTTTATTTCGCTTACCTATTGGACATTTGGAATAGTGCTGTATAAAAAATTGTTAATCACGGATAATCCGAAACGTAAACTGAAATTCCGTGCCAAGATGGGGTGGATTTCCATGAAAAATCATATGGTAAGCGTAATATTTTAATACACAAGTGCTTAGAGATACCCCAGTAATTTTATAGTAAAATGATGCTCGTATTTTGATAATTTTAATTTAATATTAAGGTCAAATCTGCAAAAACAGATATTTACATTAAGACAAAGTCAAAGTTTTTATTTGTTAATAAAGGTGTAAAAATTGGTGTTTTATACATTATATAGACATGATATTCATTTCAAAAGCTGTGTGCTTAGCGCAGCTTTTGAACACTATTGACATAACGTACCCCCGTTCTAGACGCCCTGCTAGCTGCTAGGGCAAACAGTGCAGTGGCAAGTAGTAAAAGTAGGTGAATTTCCAATAAATGTGTTGATAAATATGACTTTTCCTGCGAACAGAAATTAAGATAAGAAAGGATCATTTTATTTGTATAATCCCTAGGAAATTTACGATCAGAATATGGGTACCTAAGGCTAACGCATTACCACATAAATAGGACAATAATTTAAAAAAATATCAGGTTGCTTCTAAATTATAATTGCCTAATTATGAGCATTATTTTATTAACCATTTAGGTAATACCTACCTACCTAATAACTTATTTTTATTTTGTCACTAAGTCCATGATAAAGTTCCAGTCTAATCATTAAAAACGAAACGTTTAAAGCATTTATCAGGTAGGTTCCAAAGCATACCTTGATAGGTAAGTAGATACTTTAGGTACAGTCAACAACTCAGTGCTAACATTTACACACTATGAAAATGGCCCTTACCTACTACGACATAAAGGCACTATCAATGTCGAATTGTTTACCACTAATATGCGTTTGACTGTACCTTTATATGATTACACTACGTACTAAGGTATTACAGTGCTGTATGACACCAACTCAGATTTACCGAGTCACTTTCAATAGATTATAATATAAGGAAATTCCGAAACTGTTAAAACAAAATAACCTGATTTATAAATAAACTTATATTTCTGATCACATAAAACAATGCTAACATCATGTCACTTTATCTCGTTACAGCTTAGAGCATGCTCTAAGCGTTACAGTAAAATTATTTCACAAAACATTGATTCATTTGGGTTTTCCACTTTCTAATGATGAACGCTCCCATAGTTTTCCCGCGCGCGACTATTATGCCTCTAGCGGACAATTTTGGAAACACTTTGCGTCATGAACACTCCAAATCGTGCGTGTCGTGTTTGTATTCGTGGATAATATTTATTTATTTTTGACTCTTGTGAACAACACAGTGAGTGAATACTTGGTGAATAATAATGAAACTTAATAAAGGTAAGTTTTATTCAATAAAATATTATGATTATGTAATAGTAATTGCCTATCAAATGAGAATGATGACGAGACATTATTCTAAGCAAAACAATGATTTAGCTAACCTAAATGTGATAGTTACAGCCAATATATATCTGTGGAGTATGATTTACATCACATTTAATTATCACTTCATAGAATTATACGATTTTATTGTAAGTATAAGTCCCATAACCTCAAAATATTATTATCTTCAATTTCCTCGCTAATGGATCCTGTTTGGTGCAAATATCGTTTCTATTTTACGCGTCATGTTTAAATATTCTCTAGATAATTTAGGTTATTGACATTATTGTTACGGTAACAGCTTTATTTACGCGATATTGTTGACCAATGTTTGGGCGGGAAAGCACTCCTCGACGCGAAATATGTGCCTTCATCGAACTCAATTCCCCTTTTTATGTACCTACAACATAAGTTTTCGTTCAGTTTTATCTATCAAGCCATTATTTAATTTAATTGTAACATTTTACTTATTTATCTTGTTTTTTTCTCATTCCAGGTGCACTGACAGACGGTTTATAAGTAATCTATTACTGATACTGAATAATCATATCATCAACACAATGAAACCCATATCTGTCGATAAGTCGTCGTCTAAGAAAAATGGTTACCAATCAGATGAGGACAATGTAAGGTACAAGTTAAACACCAATTTCTTCAACAATACTGGTAAATCACCCAAACTGAAAAATATAGAAAAAGTGAAAGAAGAAGATGACAACATACGTTATAAATTCCCCACAGTTTTAAACAAGCCAAAGCCTGCCGAACAGAAACCTAAACCTAAACAGAAGATCAAGGTTAATTTCTGGAGTAACAAGCAATCAGTGAGCCGACTTCATAACTCAGAATTAACTAAGCAGAAGACAAACCGGAGCCATACAGTAGGAGCTACATCTGAGGACTCTATTGCTTTGAAACCAAAACACTCCGCTGTTAAAGTTAGAAAACGGGTATCATTCCTGCCATCCCCTATATTTTCTGAAAATCATGTACCCATGGTAACGGTGCCTGATGATTTGACTATACAGTTAAATGAGGAAGAAGCTAATGATCTGGCTGAAGATTTGAACCTGGCATTTGTAAACAGTGGCAGTAGTAATAATAAGGCTAATCATTCACCAAAAAGAAAAGCTAAAAATGCAAATCTGACCAATCCTCGGGAGGCTAAACGTAAACGGAGTTTAGAGGATGAACCAAGAAGTCATGGTAATGAGAATGAACTGGAATTTTTCTCTAAATATGTTGTCCAGAAGCTCAGAAAAATGGAAACCAATCAGCGTATTTACTCTGAAAATTTAATTAATACTGTCCTTATGTTAGGTCAGCTTGGCAAATTGAATGGTAAATCAAAGATAGCAGAATCATAATATTTTAAAGCATTTGTTTATTAGTTAAATAAAGTTATCAGATAAGCATAATATTTGATAATAATTTATCTAAATATCAAGGACCAGAATATTCACAAAGACATTGATCATGTACATACATAATATTTTTAGTACATACAGCAAATATCTTCTAATTTATGGTACGTGTTTGCTTCTTATAGAGTTACATAAAAATAAAACTATTATTTTGAAATTTTGTTCATTGTGAAAACTATTTTCATAAAAAGTACAATAAGTTGTTAAGTACAGAATGTCAAGTAAATAAGTTTATTGGTGTGTAAATATATTGAATGTTAATAACCAGAACTGTGTTAGGAAAATGTTTGTTGTCGATTGGGAGACAAAGTTGCACAAACTTGGTTTCATTAACAGCTGAAGTAACTTTGCTTTTGTATGTAGGAACTTGTGTATGTATCATTGTTACCACTTAGTTAATCACTTGCATGTTTCCCTCCATAGTGTTAGCTCTTTTTTTAACCAGCATGTCAATTTTCAATTAACTTACACATAATAAAATAGTTGTTCCACATAAAATGATCATAATGGATTGTTTTAAGTGATTTGGTCATTATTTGTGAACTCGTTTTTCTAATGCAATCCATGATGCATCATTGTTGTTTGTGGTACACACAACAATGTTAAACATTTTATCATAGTTTGATGTGAATGGGGTATCATGTTCACTGTAAAAATAATTATAAATGTGAATAATTTTACACAAATTATTTACTCAGGCTAGCTATGCTTATGTCAGGTGTGAAAAATCATGTTAGCAATAACTTATTAAGAGTAGAGAAACTAAGGTTATTAATTTTTTCTTCATTTAAAGTTATATTTTGTTAGTTTATATACATATCACTTTGCCAATTGTGTCTGTGATGATTAAAGAAATGTCCGCACAAGTTATAATGTATAAAATCTTTATGATGAAATCTTGGCAATTTGTTGGTGTTATTTTGGCAGATTTAAATATTTACACATGTATTTATTGATTGTTGTATATTTAAAGGGACTAGTAGAAGAGTTATGTATTGTCTTTTGACTTTGAACATATTTATCTCAATTTGTGAGAGTTACTAAGGTGTAATTGTCTGCCTACTACTAATAATAAAGTATTCATAGTTATAACTTGATTGTTTAATTTATTTTACCTATACCAATTAACCAACTTAGATAAATACGTAGTCGATAAATACATCTACTAGCTATACCTATGAATGAATCCATGAATGTTTTCTAATTAATGAGAGAAGCGATTAGGTACAGTACAACTATTTTCTTAATGTCCTTCGGCAAACTTCGTGTTTTGTCAGTCGTCGGATTTTTATCAGTTGCCCTTTGCACTTGGTGCAGACCGGACGCTCTCAATCGACTTGGAAGTATATAGATTTGTTAAAATATTCTTTAAACTTAATGTAGTTTATTTAAAAAATGGGAGGAAAGCTGCTAAAGTCACAGGCACGACAGATAAATTTAAGCGTGTACTTATATTTTTTACAAGAAGCCGATGGATTCAAGAAATAAAGCAATTTTCAAAAAGCTATTGATCGCAATTTGGAAGTACATGGCCATACCATTTTACGAGTGGCCACCATATCTTCCGTATTTAACATTTGGTCTCAAATGAAAGGATATGTAGCTATTAAAAATGTTGCAATGAATGACCAACAATCAAAGAAATTATATTGGAAAAAATCAATATGATTGGCCCGGAAGAATGAAAAAAAGGATGTGATCATTCAATAAAATGTGACGACGAATATAGAAAGTTTGAACCAATGTCTGAAAATTTACACATGAAATTTTTTATAATAAATACCTGTTCGAGCAGTGAAGAAAGTGATAATTCCATCGCTAGTGAACATACTGACACAGCTACATCAGATGAAGAAATTTTCTGACTGAATTGAAAAGATTAATAAACCCGAATAATATTTGTTTTTGTTGCATAGGTCACGTATACAGCCACTGGATCAACAAAAACGAGGCAGTCATCTTACACGTAAAATTATTAATAAAAAATAAAGAAATGAACTTATTTCCATTAATAATTAAAAAGGAAAATAGTTTTACAGCTCTTTATAGTTCACACGGAAGTCAAAACAAAACGATAACGATAAATATAATAATTGATATACATGGAAATTAGCATTCGTTTGTATTCGGAAATGCGATGATTCCCGAGGGACATTAAGAAAATTGTTTTACTGTAGGTAGGTAGATACATAGTTTCGTATTTTTATGATCCAAGATTTATGTTTCCTGTCGGTACCGAGACCTACTTTTGAAAATCGAACAAAACATTTGAATAAAAAGAAAAAGTATAAAAACTGTACCAAAATTTTAACCCATTCACTACGGAAAACGTCTTGCGTATTTTTATTTCTTTAGAACGTACGATACTCGATCGGCTTAAAATAATATGTTCAGCATTACGCTCCTTAGATCGCTGGAACAATGAGCTTTGGTGGTCACAGTGACTGGGTTACTTATGGGCCATTATTCGCAAGAGACAAGTAGGAACATAAAATTTCACCTGACGGTTAGGCAGTGGTGTATGTACAGTACTTACATGCCATAATTCACCAGTAAACTTAGCCCCATCGTTACAGAGGGCAATAGGCTTGCCCTCTGTAACGATGGGGCTAACTTTCTACAACCTTCAACCGGGCACAAATCTAGAATATAAGCTAGTAGGGGAAAACATTCGTATTGGAAAAACAAATATTACACTATGTCTAACCTGGGTATTTAATCCAGAAGCGTGCCCTACAGTCGCATATACAGCCACTGAATCAATAAAACGAGGCAGTCATCTTACACATAAATATATTAATAAAAAACCGGCGAAGTGCGTGTCGGACCACGCACAGTGAAGGGTTCCATAGTTGGGATGAATTTATCCCAAGAACAACCTTAACATTGTAGTTGAAAAACATGTTCTCCCATTCGGAATGTATGGGGGAGAACATGTTTTTCAACCTGCAAATTTAAGTTTGTCGATTATTAGTCGTTAACCTGTAAAGCCTACTTAGCTGTGATAGTTTTCCTTTTAATTTCTAAAAATATACTATTGCCGTGATTTTTTTCATATATCCAAAAGCAACCATTTAGCCAGCAGGGGGACACTCACCTGACTCTAACAAAAATAGCACTCTATAGCATATTATGCTTCTAACGGATCCCTGAATCCAAAAATGGTTTTCACACACTCGAGGAAAAAAAAACATCCCCACTTTACGTGTAGGGGTTCTAATATTAATAGTCTCTGAGCGCGGACAGACAGACAGACGGACATGGCGAAACTTTAAAGGTTCCTTGTTTACAATGGAACCCTAAAAAATAAAGAAATGGACTAATTTGTGCATCCAAGCCTAATCTTCTGTATGTACCTAGACTAACACTATTGTGTTTATGTTTCTAAGTAGATGACAAAAATAAAACCAGTTTTCAACGCCGACCCAACCGATCGCGTTAGCACATACATTTTTATGGCGGTTCTCACAAGACGCAACTAGTCGAAAACTAGTTTTCAACGGCGACGCAACCAGTCACGCGCGATTGGCAGTGCAGGTTGCTTGCGGTCGTTGCCAATGCAATTTTTCATAAAATTGGCGCGATAACTTGTGTCATGTCTTCGGAGCAAAAAAATTATATTAAAATTGATAAAACTTGAGTTGCCCATGTGAGAGTACCAGTTGCATCGCAGTTGACAACGCCCGTTGCCAACCAGTTTTGGATGAGTTGCCGCGAGCCCGTGTGAGAATGGCCTAAATGGTAGTTTTCAGTACCAGTCTACTAATTTGGATAGATTGTTGTGTCAGGCAGCGTTCGGCTTACAATTAGTCACTATTAAGTGTGTGTGTGGCTTCAGGCATTGCTAATGCTTTAGAGATTAGGTAAGCTGACAAGAATAGACAGTGATTTAGATAGATTATAGACTAACAAAATTGATTTCTCTGTCACCTCCAATTGAGAGGTGGCAAGTTATTATTTACAGAGTAGTAGGGACATCGATTCATCGCAACCTGGTTACCATGGATTCAGTAGGTACATCATTCTGGACCCCCCCCTTCGTTGAAATTTTAGGAAGAATATTAAAAAAAAAAATTGTGTTCCATACATTTTATTTCACTTTTGTAGGAATCAGCTTTTTTTAAGGTCGTTCGCCATGTCCGTCTGCCTGTCCGTGGCTTAGCTCAGAGACTAAGTACTAGAAAGCGGCAATGGGTATACATAATAATCACGCCGGCAAAGTGGTAAAATAAAATAATGAAAAAGTTAAAAAGTTTTTTTTTTAGGGTTCCCTACATGTAAAGTGGGGATGTTGTTTTTTCGTCGTCTATCCCATGACGTGGGGTTTTGTTGGAAATGTCGTTCAAAAATATTGTGAGTGTGTGAAAACCATTTTTGGATTCAGGGATCCGTTAGCGGAATATTATGCTATTATAGAATAGCGGAATATTATAGAGTGCTATTTTTTGTTAGAGTCAGGTGTGTGTCCCTGCTAGCTATATGGTCGCTTTTGGAAATTAAAAGTAAAACTATCAGAGCTAACTAGGCTCTACAAGTTAACGAGTAATAAACGACAAGCTTAAATTTGCAGTTGCAAAAACATATTCTCCCATACATTCCGTATTTGAGAACATGTTTTTCAACTACAATATAAAGTCTGTTCTTGGGATAAACTCCAATTACGGAACCCTTCATTGTGCGTGGTCCGACACGCACTTGGCCGGTTTTTTTAAATAGATAACCGACGAAAAGTTTCAACGCAAGGGGGTCCAGAATCATGTACCTACTTAGTCTATGGTAGGTGCCAGGTTGTGCGTCGATGTCCTCCCTCCCTGCCACCCTGTTTGATGTCTCTTGTTGTTCGCGCCCAATAGAATGAAAGAGTAAAGTTAGAGAGTAGATAAGTGTGTGGCTTGGTTCCGGCTTTTGTGAGTACCTACCTAGGTCTGGTATGTTTGTGTATTTGTAAGTCCTGTCTAGACCGTCGTTTCACTCCGATGTGGTTTCTTTAATTTTAAAGTTCGTGTTGGTTACCTATCTCAATTTGTACCTAGTTGCAGTTACCATTAGGTAGGAATGGACGTATCAAGTTCGACTTGAACCTTAAAATAGTTAGTGTTACGTGTATCCCAATTCCTCTGTTATACAAGGCGTAATTGAAGTATTCGAAAACCTCTAAAAGGGACAACCCTAGTTAGGACGTCCCCTTAAGGGACGTCCCATATAGTAAACATTCTTCATAATTATTTTCATCAATCACCCCTAAAGAGGTTTTCAGTTATTTCAATAAATTATGTACATCTTGGATTTGCAGATGCATCAGGTACTTATTTATCTAAGTTGGTAAAGATACCTGTCTGTAAAGTAAGTTTTTTATTAAACTTCATTACAAAATAAGTATGGAAACCTTGTCTCCTATGATGAATAATTAAGCATAGCAATTGTTTCAGCTGTTTTCAGTCTCAATACATTTAAATCCCGCATAAATGAAAGCGTAATTAGGCTGTTTATTTCGTCTATAGCTCTAGACATCTTAGGATTGCGTGTTGTTTGCAAACGGTTGCCGGGTTACGTCGGATCGCCGCTGCCACGCTACATCCGGCGCCCAGCCCACAGTCACTCCGCGCCCGCCCTAACTAGCGGGCGCTATACCGCGCTCGCGTTTACATACACTTTAAGTTTCTAGCAATCTCGCCCGGTTACAACTATTGTTCTTTCATATTTTTTATTATATCAGAAAAAGTCTCCTCTATTTTCAGTGCAGCAAAAAAAATCAGTTGCGGATAATAACTAATTGTTTCTTCAAAAAATTTTGAAACAACATAAACGAAAAATAAATTTCTACACTGTTTTTACAACCTTTTGTCCGACAAGACGACATACGTTTTCATGAATATACACTTAATCATTTCGTACTAAACTTGAAAACTTACACTAAAATTAATTAAAATGGATATAATTCATCGGTTACACTATTTAGTGTTATCACAGAAATCTGATCTGATGACGATGGACCGTGAGCAAAGGATGCGTGTGAGAAGACAGTCCAGCCTCCCAGAATACAGCAAAGCTAACAGGACTCGACAGCGGTTGGAACAAGTTTATTTCAATGATGTGAGTGTCTTGGTGGATCCACCTTCGTAGCCTCGTAGCCTTTACCTTAAGTGTAATGTTGCCGTGCTAGGGCCACGTCTAGTCTCTGCCCTGGTAAGCAGTAAGTAGTTAGAAAACGTAGAACTAGATAGTCTTGTGCCCATCCATTGAATTGTCGGGTCGCATTATAGTTTTGCTCATTTTTTAAGATCCGCTACGGTTATAATAATATAGTTCTTTCTTTCAAAGGTATAGCCTCGTAGACTTAATGTATGTTGTGTTGCTAGGCCTTGTTCTGAGCTGAGTCTTGGTAAACATTGGATAGATAGACAAAGTAAACTTGCGTCTCCTCATCTGTTGCATTGTTGGGTACCAGAATAACCGCGAAATTTCGTGTTGTTGCATCACTTTTTAATTAGTCGAGATTTTTTATTCATATTCTTTATGGCACCTCTATAGGTCTTGAGTAATCTAAATATCAGAAAATATTTGGTCTAGGTCTTAAAGGGGAGGCGTGAAAATTGATTCGCTGTTACAATGTATCTAGAATAATCTAGATAGTTATGATCTTTAAATTGTAGTTGATCGTTTATAGTGAGTAGTATCTAGCAATGTTGTGATTATACACTTAATGTTATCTCTTTTTATCCTGTTGGCGTCAACAACCATATTAACCGTATTGAATCAACCTGTTTGTAGCAACATTTCAAACTTCTCTAGATATAACACACCTATAGAGGCATGGCCAGGTATTCACCTCGGTCTATATGAATTTTATACATATATGCCATGCCTTCGGGATCGTCGCAAAATTAAGAGAAAGCCTTGCCTTGCCATATTAATTGTTTAATAAAATGATTCAAGTAAGTACGCAAGTTATCTTGTTTTATGGACAGCTTTTGTTTCAAGGTCTAAATCAAGATGAATGTGTAAGAATATGAAACATCATTGGTGAAACTCAGCGGTTTATCTTTTACTCAGTAATGGTTTCTGATACCAAAGAACCATGTTGTCTCACCATAAAATGTATTTCGTAGGATCCCTAGAAGTGCCATCCTGTCATGAGCATAGCAATATTTCAGTTTCCCACAGGAGCCGCTACCTGTTATCAATGTAAAAAAAAATACCTGGTCGACCGTGCTTTGCAGGGGTGAAAATAGAGAAAACGAATTTTCCCAGAAATGAGACCTAACTAGATCGATCCCCTATATTGCAACTTTCAACGAAATTGATAGACCCGTTTTCGAGAATTTGATTACAAATATAAATCATCACCATCATCTACCTAGCCTTTTCCCAACTATGCTGAAGTTGGCTGTCAGTCTAACCGGATGCAGCTAAAACCAGCATTTTACTTGGAGCGACTGCCTATCTTACCTCCATAACCCACTTACTGGGTAACACGATACCCCATGGTAAGACTGGTTGTCATTCTTTCGGGCTTCTAACGACCCATTCAAAGATCTAAAAATGACAGCTGGGACCAACAGCTTTAACGTAGTTTCCGAGGCACGGAGGGGTCTTGGTATGTAAAGATGGTCACCCATCCACGGACCAATCGCGGCAAGCGTATCATAACCTGATCGATCTATGCTGCTGTTATTACTTAGCCACAAGCCCTTAGTACTACGAACATAAATATATATACAAATATTGCTCATTTAATAGTATAGGATGCTAGTACCTGTCTCGCTGTATCGGTAAATATTTTTCAGCTCTGAAAGGTGATAGTTTATCGCTTGTGATAAGCTTAGCTAGGTACAGATACCTATGGTTTATAGCTTCGTTGAATTGTTCCCGATATTTTGTTATTGTCGTTTATATATATTGCTGTTGCTTATTATCATGATCTATGTAGGTAGGTAAGATCCATACATAACTTCAAGTTACTCGATACGTACCTACCTGCCTGCAGCAGTCTTCAGGTTGTTTTCAACGTGGCTATAAGATGAAATAATGACATAAGCTTGTCGTAGACTTAAATTTTTTGTCTTACATTCCTTATAGGTATTATTTATAATTTTTGTAGCTTTTTCTCATGCTCTTTATAAAATCATCATTCTGTAGGCGAGAGTGGGAACCTGTGCTATGACCACGGTATGATTCCTTTGTTACTTAGATGTGCATTTATATCTTCAATGAAATCTTATTTTGCCCCAAAGCCTACGGCCGCGGTCAGCTATTACGTACTTAGATAACACTAATCTACCTTAATTTCCTGCCACCTGGTTGCAGACACCTGATACCAGATACCTGCTCAAAAATGGAATAGGCAGGCTCTCTGTTACACTATTTGAGTGGTTTTAATCATTGCAGGTTCCAACCAGATACGGAATTTCGTAAAATTTTCTTACTAATTATCGGGTTGGAACATTTTTGGCTTCGTAATAGATTTAAGTACGGGAGGTTTTATTAAGATTTTTCTTCCTAAAAACCACCAACAATCTGTAAAAGACACAAGGTAAAGGAGTAGATTCTGGAGTCGGCTTGAATAAAAGAGGATATAAAGGGTATGGTACTCGTAGATAAGTCGCTTCACGTCATCGTCCATCCGCCGCGATAAGGCGCTTTATGGTCCGGCCTTTATTTGAACTTGACACGCTTCTCTTGTCTATCTTGATGCAGTTAAACTTTCAAAGACATAAATGTGCTTCTGTTGATGTCTATAAAAAATCTAGAAGGACTTCTACTTAGGAATATAAACAAAGAATCGGTACAAAAATTAAAATGATATACAATGTGTAACTGAATAAATGCACATTATGAAAGTAGTTTGTTCAGAATCGTTTACTGAATCGATTTCTGTCATCTTAAATATAGGTAATTTTTTATCCCAAAAATAATTAGAACTTCGTAAATACACACACCATTTCACACTTCCGCTGTACAGTCAATACGAACCAAAATGGACGAAGTACCTACTGCGCTAGATCCACGTATCGACTGTGTGCGTGTGTAGTTTTTTAATGTGACCAGATTTTTCTCCCACAATCAGTATAACTTATTTAATAAATAATAGTAAAAATTCAGTGTATGTCAATCTGCCTAGCCTTTTCCCAACTATGTTGGAGTCGGCTTCCAGTCTAACCGGATGGAGCTGAATACCAGTATTTTACATGGAGCGACTGCCTATCTGACCTCGACAACCCAGTAACTGGGTAATACGATACCCCTTGGTATAAGATTGGTTGTCAGACTTTTGGACTTCTGACTACTCGTAACGACTGTCAAAGATCCAAGAATGACAGCCGGGGCCAACGGCTTAACGTGCTTTCCGAAACACGGAGGAATCTCGATAACTACGTAAAGATAGTCACCCATCCACGGACAAACCCCGGCAAGCGTAGCTTAACCTGATCGATCGACCCGTGTGGCTGTTATTACTTAGCCACGAGCTTCTGAAAAATTCAGTGTATGTATTATGATTATAAGTTCGAATATAATATTCTAATTGGGGTGTTAGGTGGTGTGCGTGCTGGGGTTGCGGGTTTGTCCGAAAGGGATATCGCGGCCACGGCACACAGGCAACGGAAGGAACACGGGTGGGTTTTAGTCAGTAAAAGTCTGACACACCCTCTCGCTCCGCCCAGAGCGGGAGGAGTCATTTGAAGATTTCCCACCCAAAAAAAAAGGTGGTGTGCGTTCCTGCCGGGGTAGCGGGTTTGTCTGAAAGGGATATCGCGGCCCCGGCACACAGGCAACGGAAGGAACACGGGTGGGTTTTAGTCAGTAAAAGTCTGACACACCCACTCCGCCTAGAGCGGGAGAAGTTATTTGATAAATTCCCAACCCCAAAAAAAAAAAAAGGTTGTGTGCGTTAATTCCGGGCCATGTTGTATAGTTACCTACCAACGTGACTGTTAACTACACACACACTGGCTGACCCGTCAGACGTGGTCCTTTCAATATTTCGATATCGAATTTTCGACTGTTGGCCCTTGGGTTCATCCTAATTTTCTTTTTTCCTAAACCATCCACCACAAGTATAAAGAAAAACAAAACATATAAAATAATATTCAAATCGGTGGAGACCATTTTCGTTTTTTTGCGAGATTAACGCACGGCAATGGATTTTTATATATAGATTATATTGTTCAGCCAGACCTATGTATGTACCTATTTAGCTACCTAATGGACGAACCACAATATTGCCATTAGGTCCTATTGCACGCCATTCCAAACTTTGACTGCTACTAAGACTTCTCTAACCGAAAAATCCAATAACAGCACTTGGCTCGATCTGGAATTCAAACTCAAACTTTGATATTAGTAGAGCCATGCGTCATCTGGACAAATCACTAGGTACTCGTATCTTAGAAATAGTAGCTCACGCAATAGTTTTCGGGCAGTGAACGCACGAAAACGTGTTCGCATCGCATGACCAATAACGTGCTACTTTTAGTGTTTCAAAGTCAAAAGACTAATGTATTGTGCGCAATTTAATCGATAGTAACTTTTATCACAGTATAAATTAGTAACAGTATTATGTCTTCATAGAAATCGGCTGAACAGACGCGCTCCGAAATCTCAGAGTATACCAACAGTCTCGAGTGCGCGGTAGTTACGCACGGACGCGGAAGGTTTATATCTACCGAGCGGCCGTAGGTAATTATTTCAAGGTCACTGCCAAGACATAATACTGTTACTTTATATACTGTGCTTTTACATAGGCCGGGTACCCTAAATTGACTCGTTGACGATAATAAAAACCCTCAGACAACCTCCGGGAATCTGGAACAGTATTTACCAAAATTATCATATTATTTAGAACTTTACTTAAGTTAGTATGAATATTCTATGACTCCTACAAGTTGTTTTTATTACGATTCAATTTCCTTTGTTTTTGTAGAATTTAATGAATTCATGTTTCTGGTTATCATTCTTACAGTTGCAACCTTGGAGGTTTACTATTGACCTTAGTATTCTCCAGTTCACTAACACAAGTTTATTTGCTAGACAATCAATAATCCTTATTAATAATTACAGTTTCAGATTTACCTAGCATGCGCTGGCCCTCATATCATCAGCCTTCAGGCTTTTTCACGTAGTCTTTTGTATTGTCACGTTCGTACTTTCTTTAACCCGATCCTGTCACTCTAGAACCCCTGATTATGAAAATTAAATTTAAAATTACAGCAGTATTGCATTATCTTAACATAGCACACGATATTTTAGACAAACGCATTATCTAAAATATCGTAATTTTTTACGATCACTGAATACTTTCACGAAAGGTTCGTACTTTCTTTAACTCGATCCTGTCACTCTAGAACACCTGATTATGAACATTACATTTCAAATTACATCAGTGTTGCATTATCTTAACATAGCACACGATATTTTAGAGAAGTGCATCGTCTAAAATATCGTTAGAATTTTACAATTTCACTGAATACAAATTTCATGAAAGAAACTATGCTATTCCGCTATGGAAACATAATTTATTCCTCTGTCGTAGATCTAATACATAAATATTTTTGCCTGTCCACAGGACCAACCAACAAATTTAAGCGAAAAATTTTAAATTTCTCCGGAAAAAGTTGAGAAAGGCTTGAAGAATGAAAGGGATGCAAATGACTTAATTTGCATCACATAGTGCGAGGTTAAGGTTAAAACTCTATTCCAAAAGTGTGAGGCCCATGGCTTTTATTATTCAGGCATTCAATGCATAAGCAAGCCATATACATCGTTCCTTTAAAGCTGAATATCTTCCACCAAAAGATGAAAAACTACTGAAACTAATGGAAAATCCGACGAGTTTCTTTCCAGTTACCTACTCATCGGTTCTTACGTTACTTCTTCTTGTAATTACTTAAAAGAAGTAGTAAGGTCTCTCTACTTCAAAGTTATGTTTTTTTATGCAACGAAAAAACCTATTGCAAATGTCAGGTTAAGTAGTAGATACGAAACACGATCATTGACTTTGATTAAAATGGCACTCTTGACTACATACCGTACCTACAACTATGTACTTTACCCCACAAGGGACTTTATCTAAGTGGGTATAGAGGTACTTATCAGACGAACAAAACATTTCCCTTCAATGTAATTTGTTCCTCTTCGTTTTTAGAGTTCCGTAGTAAACAAGGAACCCTTATAGTTTCGCCATGTCTGTCTGTCTTTCCGAGGCTTAGCTCAGATACGGTTAGTACTAGAAAGCTGTAATTTCGCATTTGTATACATATTAATCCGGCCTGATTAATATGTTTACAAATGCGAAATTAATTAATATGTATACAAAGTGGTAAAATAAAATCAAGAAAAAATATTTTTTTAGGGTACCTCCCCTACACGTAAAGTGGGGATGTTTTTTTTTCTCGTCTACGCCTTGTTGTGGGGTATCGTTAGTAAGGTCCTTCAAAAATTCCGGTCCGACGAAAAATTTCAACGCAGGGGGGTTCAGAATCATGTACTGAATCCATGGTAACCGGCTTCGCGTCGATGTCCCTGACACCCCGTATATAACGAAATTAAAAGGAAAACTATCAGAACTAAGGAGGCTATACAGGTTACCGTGTAATAATCAACCAACTTAAATTTGCAGTTTGAAATACATGATCTCCCATATATTCTGTATGGGAGAACATGTTTTTCAACTACAATGTTAAGTTTGTTCTTGGGATAAATCCATCCCAACTACGGAACCCTTCATTGTGCGTGGTCCGACACGCACTTGGCCGGTTTTTATTTATTTATTTATTAGCTTTTGTCCGCGGCTTCGACCGCGTGTACTCGTATGTCGGAAAATATTACCGGGAACATACTACCGAAATTAAAATTTGTACATATATCCTATATGTTAATTCAGGTTATAAACTTATGAAACTATTTGGTTGGATAAGGATTAATATCATGATACGAATGTTTCGATTCTAGCCATGTTTTTGATTGACTCATTTAAAAAAAATACTACTACTATTACTACATATTAACATGTACCTAGTTCATTATTTTATGTATCATCAATAGTTTTGAAAGCGCTGGCGTGCGCTGTCAGTAATGACTTATAAAGGCAAATTTTTTGTACCTTGGGTTACATAATTGCAATTTTCGAATGGAACTCAAATTTTTACTCGACTACGGCTAAACCAAAAGGAAGGGTTATGATTTTAGTCTATGTAGGTATGTTAGTATAAGTTTATTTGTATTTACGTGTGTTCCACCGTAGCGCCTAAAATATTATATTTAAATTATATAAAAAATTTCAACGCAGGGGGGTTCAGAATCATGTACTGAATCCATGGTAACCGGCTTCGCGTCGATGTCCCTGACACCCCGTATATAACGAAATTAAAAGGAAAACTATCAGAACTAAGGAGGCTATACAGGTTACCGTGTAATAATCAACCAACTTAAATTTGCAGTTTGAAATACATGATCTCCCATATATTCTGTATGGGAGAACATGTTTTTCAACTACAATGTTAAGTTTGTTCTTGGGATAAATCCATCCCAACTACGGAACCCTTCATTGTGCGTGGTCCGACACGCACTTGGCCGGTTTTTATTTATTTATTTATTAGCTTTTGTCCGCGGCTTCGACCGCGTGTACTCGTATGTCGGAAAATATTACCGGGAACATACTACCGAAATTAAAATTTGTACATATATCCTATATGTTAATTCAGGTTATAAACTTATGAAACTATTTGGTTGGATAAGGATTAATATCATGATACGAATCTTTCGATTCTAGCCATGTTTTTGATTGACTCATTTAAAAAAAATACTACTACTATTACTACATATTAACATGTACCTAGTTCATTATTTTATGTATCATCAATAGTTTTGAAAGCGCTGGCGTGCGCTGTCAGTAATGACTTATAAAGGCAAATTTTTTGTACCTTGGGTTACATAATTGCAATTTTCGAATGGAACTCAAATTTTTACTCGACTACGGCTAAACCAAAAGGAAGGGTTATGATTTTAGTCTATGTAGGTATGTTAGTATAAGTTTATTTGTATTTACGTGTGTTCCACCGTAGCGCCTAAAATATTATATTTCGTTTTTGATCATAGAAGTATCAATAGATTCATAATAATGGTCCGGGCTATACATATAAATTCTCCAATAAAATATGGTAAAGTACCATATGTAAACGTAAACAAACCAACAAAAAAAAAAAAAATTTGATACTTAGTCATGACATGTTTGGGTCAAAATAAAGGTCTTGACGAGCACATTAAAAATATGTATAGGTATATCGTAACTACGAGTAATATGTTAAAAACAAGCAAAAAGATATATTTTTTTTAATTTGTTTCAAAAACTGTAACGTGACTACAGAAAAATAAAAATGATCTAAAAAGTAAGAAAGAAGAAAATATTTCAGATAGAAATCAAGACATAGGTACAAAAATGTTTAAGGTAGCTCTTGGCACAGACTCCTGGTAGGTATACATCGTGCCAGGTACACCTACAAAATTATAATGCCATGCGACGACGATGCTATACTGCGATGCGATACTCTAATAATAATTAATAGAAGATATTGTTTAGTCTCATTATAAGTAACATCATTGGCTACCGTATGAAATTAAAATAATGAGATTTATATTAAAATGTGGTTGATTTTGATTTTATTTTTGTGCGTGTACTATACTATATACTATACTGTTGACTACCTCTGCCAGCCCTTCAGGGAATATAAGCGTGATGTTAAATGATATATTCAAATATTCTTTTCATAGTCTATTTGTCAGTTAAACTGTTTTTTACAGCTGAATTATGAATAAATCCATCAAATTAAAAACATATTTGTAAATTGTTATCTCGTGAATCTTATTCATACATTCTGTAATATTAAAGGTGCCTACCTAATACCTAAGGAAAAACTTGCGTCTACTTCTCATACAAAAGAATTCGCTGGCACGTGAAAGCTACAAAAAGCGTTTCGAAATAAAAGAAAACAAAAATGTTTTGAATATTTTGTTCGGTTGGCCGTTTTTCTTCGCGCCCTACCATCATTAGGTAAACGAAACACTTATGAAATCCCTCGCTATATGTATTATGTCTGCCTGTTTCGATGTCAAGGACCTTGCTCTCGACCTTTCGATAAACACGTACAGCCAACCGCATCTCCGTGGTAACCCTTACACTATGAAAATCGCCGTTACGGTGTCAATCTCAAATTATTTTCACTGATTTGTGGTTGACTGTATAAGTTTATATTAGGTATTTATTTAAAACAAAATGGTTGTCTGTAAAGTCGGTTTACGGACGATAATTTAACGTGACAACGTCATAACAAAACATTCCCTTCGTAACAGGACAATGCGCGTAACGGGACAATGAGCGTAACGGGACAATGAGCGTAACGGGATACTTTTTCATGGATAGACTGTGTGAAAGATGATATGGATAGAAAGGGGGTGACTACCGAGATGACGACTAATGGAGAAGTATGGAAGAAAAAGCCATATTACGCCGACTGCAAATAAATTTTGATAAGGGCAAGAGAATGATAACAAACTTTGTAAATATACGAGTACTTAAGTATAGAAAATGTGCAACGTATGGTTCTAGTATCATAATTATATCTAGTAACCACTTCCATGTAAGTAAATATGTACACAATACATCCATTACTTCAATTACATACAGTGTTTATTCAGTAGATATGCAGTAGTTCGATCTGACAATCATAATTAATTAGGTATGTTAGCAATTAACATTGAAATTACCTTAATTAAATAATCTAAAACAATCCTAAGTGGAACCTAATTTAATATTGTACCTAATGTAAGCTTTAATTCCCAGGAAAGTCTTAGTTCTACGTAAAGAAGTAACAAGATTAGTAGAGTACCTATGTATCTACCTACTACCGATGGAATAAGATGGATGGTTTATATATTGTAATGAAAAGTTAAACTACTTGTTAGTTTCAGAATTATATAAAAATTGGTTCTCTGTAAAGTCGGTTTACGGACGACAGTTTAACGTAACAACGTCATAAGAAAACGTACCCTTCCCTCGCTCCGATCGTAATGTTACAATGAGCGTAACGGGACAATGAGCGTAACGGAACACTTTTTCGTTCATCGATTTATTAGACGTTGTCACGTCAAAAAATCTAATCGGGCTTATAACCAGCCTAAGCCTAACACGTTAAAAGATCACAAATAGTGGTTATTCAAATCATTACAAGCCCTCATTGGCAACAAAGTAATCTAACGGAGTAAAATTGTAGTTTATGTGACTGTTGCCATAATGAGGGGTATTAAAAAACGATTTTAATAGTATCACACGAGTGTTTTAATACCTAGTTATGTGCAGTTTCATACACTACTTTATCTACTGCCATACCTACATTGGTACATTGGTGGGATTGGACCTAGTAAATAATAGATCAAAGTAGAGATCAAGAATAAAAAAACCCACGAAATTCTGTTCAATAAAACGTATAAATGGCGCCTGCACCCAGGACAACATCGCGCATGCTCTACAGCGGGCGCTGCTGCCCCCAACATAAAAGTTCCATTAAAAAAAAAAAAGGAAACTTGGTGATACTCGTATTATTAACTTTTTGGATTTGTCCTTTAACGTAATGGTAAATAAAAATGTTTTATAGCATTCTTTTGTTAGAGAAAAAGTGTAAAGTATAATATGATTCTATTTTAAAATTTCGGTATTGTATTTATTTATTTATTTATTTAGCTACAACGGCTGTGCTACAGCCAATTACAATAACTAAAATTAAAATAATTAAGGAGACAATTATAACTCATTAAAATATACAAAATAAAAACATGAAAACATACATTTAAAAAAAAAAAGGTTGACAACACTTTCATAAATTCCTCTCACAGTACTTCTGACATACCAATAATATCTTCGTCCATCCATCCGCAAACAGGTCGCCTGTTGGGTTGGAATCCAAGAGATCATTAAGCGCGGCCAGGGTGCGAGGAATTGGCGACTTAGCACGTGCAACAGCTACATGCTACATGGAGGCACGGCTTTTATAAAGCTATGTTAATATAAACTCGTTTTGAAGTTTATAATTCTAATTTTACGATATGAGAAAAGGTGTTTCAGCATTAGCAACAGATAAAAGAAATAATAAATAATATTTTGCAATGAACGTATATTGTTTCTACACGTATTAATGTTATCGATAATCTAGCTTGTTCTACGAATAGTAATTATTCGTAGAGCTTGTTGAACATCATATATAGGGCTGCGTCTAAGAAATCTCAGTATTGGCTACCTACTGAGATTTCATAGGCGCAGCCCTACGATATTCAACAAGCTAGAATATCGATTATATTAATAACACGTGTTCTAACATAGATATATAACTACCACAACATATCTCACATGACGACCAAATGCTTTTATTCGATTGAATCTTTGAGAAATAATAACTGTACATAAGAAAATAGGTAGAAGGGAAAACATAGGTAATATTTTGCGTGACTCTTTTTGCAAATCGGTCTACGGATGATGAATACATTACTTTGCGAAGCTAAATTTTGTGCTCTCTATCATTCGATGATTGATCGAAAGCGGGTGAACCTGTTTATTAAAATGGAAAAGGCTTTTACCATTACTGTAATCTAAGGCGTAATATGCTCCGGGGTTGCGGGAAAGTCCGAAAGGGATACCGTGGCCCCTGGCAACATATAGGCAACTGAAGGAACACGGGTGGGTTTTAGTCAGTCTGTCACGCACTCCCGAAGTTATTTGATAATTTTTCAAACAAAAAAAGGGTTACTTTGCTAGTCTAGTTAAGAAACTCTGGAATACGATATGTTGAAAAATTATGTTAGAAGGATTAGCCTATGCTTCAGACTCTTCTAATATATTTAGATAGTATTTATATACTTCTTGCTGTACCACATTTTCAGTTGTTCTTAGCTTAGTAATATAAGACTGAAAAGTTTACTTTTTCTGCGTTGTACTTTGAAAACATTGGACGGACTTCGAAAGACTATACTGTAAATCTCGTCGTGTCGAAGGGGTCCTTGACAACTTCCCTTTGAATAATATTTAGTAGAATCGAGGAAATTTCCGGCTGAGACTGCAGGAGAGAGTCTCTCGGAATAAGCTTATCAACTAAACCTTTTAAAAATACATCATAATACTCGTACATGAGTTCCTCTTAGGTAAAACAAACGGTCAGTGTCACCAAAATCAATGTTGTTCGGTGACACTGTCTGTTATAATAATATTAACGATGTCTTGATATATAATTACTAGCTTTTGCGCGCGACTTCTCCCGCGTGGATGTCGAAAAATATACCCACCACAGGAACGTGCTACCGGGATTCAGAGTATCCTATGTCCTAACCCAGGTCATGGCCTATCCGTATGCCTTTCATCTAAATCCGTTCAGCCGTTACGGCATGAAAAGGTAACAGGCAGATAATAAATCTGTTTTAGGGTTCCATACCTCAAAATAAAAATTGGATAACTTCGTTATCTGTCAAGACCCTTTTTCTCAGAAACACGTGGAGGCATCAAGTTGAAATAGATATCTTAGATCTCTTGGAGCTGTAACGAAAATCAAACTTCCAAGTCAACGCAATAAAAAATACGGCCATTTACCTATGCCGCATGTTTTGACGCTCGCAAATAAACCAGTCTATTTGATACTTTCCGTTGGCCTAGCAGCATGAAGTTTGACGAGAAGCAAGGTTAAGTAACAAAAAGGATGGAAATGGAGGAAAATCAGAAAATTGGTAATTTATTGTTATATATGAACTGCAAAGTTAAGTTTGTTCTTCAATCTGGAATCAAAAATTCATAGGCCCTGTCTTGAAGTAACATTTAGTTTGTATTTATTTACTCTATTTAAATCATTACTCTATTAAAAGTTATTTTTCAGTTGAGAAGTCCTTCAAATTTAGATTTGATAATTCGGGCAGTCGAGCAATCACAGCTTTGAGACGGAACCCTCAGAGCACAAGTTCTCAGAGTCCTCAGAGCTCAAGTCTGGTATGTTCCTGAATTCCATTCTCGTGGACAAGTCTGGTACTCACACTTGTCCGGTTATTTTAAATAAATAAAACAAGATTCTAAATGCCTTTCTTAAAATACTAATTATTCATTTTACTATTATTATCACCATTAATTTGTAATACCTACCCTAATGCCGCCATTGAACACATAGTACCTACATGTTAGAAAGATTAGTTTATGACTTTAAATTGTAATAACTTTTGACAGAGTGAGCCGATTTTAATTAAATAAAGACTAAATGTTAATTCAAGATAAGGAATATGACAATATTTCCAATCCGTGAAATATCTTTAAAAAAAGACAAAAAATAATAATATATACATATGAATTTTAAAAGCAACCCCCTATTTTACCCCTTTGGGGGATGCTTTTACAAAAACGCTGAAATGCGTAATTCTTTATTTCTTACCAAGAGCATAAATTTCAATTTTCATATCTATACCTAACTTAAGAAATGCTGGATTTCCCATACAAACTTTCATCCCCTATATCACCCCCTTTAGGATTATTTTTGAGACAAAAACTACCCTATGTCCTTCTCCAGGATGCCATCTATCTCGTCGCCAAATTTTATCGAAACCGTTCAGTTCAGACAAACAGACAGGCAGAGTTACTTTCGAATTTATAATATATAATTTCTTTGTGTAGAATTTTAGCTCATCTTGACTGACCTATAAGGTTCATGAAATCATTACCTCGAGTGTGTTAGAGGCAGGAAGGCTGAAGGAAACTACCTTCAGCAGGGATTTAAAGGTTTCCTTGAAAATTGTTATACCATTTGATATACCTATTCAAGGAAACCTTAAATACCTTCGTATAAAAATGGTACAAAATCGTATGTGTACAAAGAATTCGATAAATAACGATATTCACCAGTAGCGGAAAAATAGTTGGCAAGCATTGTTGGCTTACACTAGCTAAATCCTGCCATGTGTAGAGCTATACATCAAGATAATAAATGGCATTAAAGCTATACTACTTTGTTTCTCCTTGTTGGCAAAATATATACTTTCATTACAAATAAACAAAACACAAACAATTTTAACTTTCTTACAAATAAACAAAAACAACTAATTCTAAAACCAAAGGAATTTCAAGAGTTCTTTCTCATTGTAGAAAGCCCAAGTATGCCGTTTAGAAGGTACAATAGCCAAAAGATCTTAAAAGGTTGAGAATAGCTTCTCTCGACCGAAGAGCACACTGACCTGTATCTAGCTATGTTCATCTTGATGTTCCTGAATTCCATTCTCGTGGACAAGTCTGGTCAATCAATTATGTCAATCAATACTGCAACGAACCAATAGAACGGATTCTATAGATAGTTTTATGGTAGTATCTATTTTGTAATCAACTCTAGCTGATATCTTTATAAATTACAGCTTATGTTACTCAGTAATAATATAGCATCCTACTGGTGATAGAATTTTAAATTCAGACCATTTGTGTTGAGTTTATTCATTACAAACAAAAATACAAATATTTTCTCTTTGTAGATATTATAATATTTTGTTTTTAATATGGCAGAGGACAGACGTGTGTGGAAAAGGGAGAAAGAGGCCTTTGCCCATTACGAGCTAAAATAATATATCTTTTAGCCCGTAATGATTTATTTTTCATATAAGTACTTATGGATGTTATAATATATCTAAGACAAAACAAACAATTCCGACACATTTCTTATCGTTTTCCTTGAAGGTCTTCTAGATAATATATTTCACTCTCACCGGGAGAAATGATTACATAAGGCAAGTCTTTCTTATTGGAAGATCACCTGGAAAAGGCACTTAGCGCCGCGTGAGGCTTGACAGGGTTGTATAATGGACCTAGGTAAACATTATTAGGTAAAACCAATGACATAAGATTTTGTTCTTAAATCGCCTGTGGAATCATTTACAATATTCTATCTTCATACCTTCTTCGGTAAATGATATTGTTAAAGTATCAAATTTAAAAATGTTCGCTGTTTTTAGTCTGAACCTTTCCATAACAAGAAATATTTTCTTTGCAAACAGAGAGAGTTGTTCGCGGCAAAAGCAGACAGCGGATCCGCAGCAGTCGACCGAAAGCTATCATCATCATCAGCTGGAAGCATGAAGAATAAGTGGCTAAAGGCTTTCAGAAGCCTGAAGCCCCCCAGCGCACCCCCACCCCACGCAGCCCCCCCAGATAAGTAAGACAAAGATTTATATCCTTTATTCTAAAAAACATTGATTAATTAAACACAAAAGTTCATTAATAAAAGCATGGGATTCAATTAACATCACAGGTTACAATTTTGCTGTATGTATTATCAAAATGGATGCTGAAACATAATTAAGATGGTGTGGTGTTGAATACATAGTAGGTTATTTGTAGTACGTGGCCTTAATTACATTTTTGCTTTGAATTTGTTGTAATGAGTCTCACAGTAGAAAAGGAAATAGTTTCGAATTGAGAGCCTTCTTCTATTGTCGGTTTTAAAACTTTGTTTCAAGATGTAATTAATAGAAAGCACTTAGAATCCTGCCAAGACTGAGAGGAAATTATGCCAGCGAGCAATAACCGAGGCCAGGAAATAACAGTTCGTAATGGCTCATATACACGTGTTCCAAGTCTATCTTAATTATACCTTTAATAGCTTTAATTTATGAAGGAAGTGATAACTAAGTATAGTAAAATTTATCTTAAAACACAATTTTAACAGAATTAGAGCGAGGTTTTAATTATTTCCTGGAATTAAAATAAAGAAATTATATTTAAGTCATTCGGTTTAAACAGGGAAGTCTTCATAAGTTCGTTGCATAGAGTTTTTCTCTATAAACTTAATTCCTAAAGGCCAGTTAAGACTTTGCGGTAAACACAAAAGTCGGGCTAGTTAGGACGAACCTAACTTTACAACGGTTACTAGGCACAATATTCACTTTCTTCTTTAGTAAACTTGCTGGGGCAGGGGCAAGTTCTATTAAACTGTGCCATGTTCTCCGAAATTGAAACAGCTAGATTTTAATCTACAAGCCAAGGTAATCACTCCATACGGGGTCACAAACTTTCAGTTGGAAAATCTAGGAAATACTCAGTCGATCCAGTGTCGCGTTAGTTATAGAAATCAGATTACAATTATTGATCACATTTGTATTATGTAAGAGCCTTATGTCTTATTGCAAACAAGATTACTAACGCAAGTATCCGCTTTACAATGTAAGGCTTCTAAATGTGCTCAACAAAGTTAATTAATTTTACTATTTGAAAGAGGTATGAAAAACTGAGCTATGCAGCCCTGTAGGCTCTAGCTGATTAAGCTAAAACGGAGAACCCACATGATGTTGAAGCTGTCAACTTAGTTAGTTAATGTTTTTGGCTGGGAACGATTAAAATACAAAAAGATAACAATTTTCCGTCCAAGAATGTGGAAAACCATCAGTTATTACTACAATAAAACATTAATGACTGGCAGATAGGGAAGTTGACTGGGAAAAAAAATATTTTTAGTCCGTCAGTCAGATATTAAAAAAATATTAGACATGTTTTTTTTGCTTTATCATATTAATAAAAAATAGTTTAGATAAAATGCATTGAAGATACGTGTCCAATATGTTTTAATAATCTTTTTGACGCTGCTTTAACTGACGTTTTTTTTTTTTTTTGGCTACATCCCTATTATTTCAGCTTTATCGAAATTGTTATAAATGGAAGCTAAATATGAATGAAATTAAGTGGATAAACAGCATCGGGGTTCAGCGCTCACAAACTAGAATACGATAGAAATAAAACAAAAGTTAAAATAACTATATTGATAACAATAACTTAACAGCAGTAGGTATCTAGTAAAACTATAAATAAACAAGATAATTCAAACGTAACATCTTTAACGAGGGTGTTGGTTGAGTTTCTCAGAAACTGTAAGAAATTCCGCGGCTGGTGATATTTCGAGCGCTCTATACAAATAATGGAACTCAAGATAACGAGATGCACACAATAGTCACAGAACTACGAACTAGGCTGTTGACACAATACATAAGGAGTGCCACTTCACCGAATATGATTCTTATTTTCTCACTTCAATTTTCGTGTTCACGAATTTGAATTTATATTGTGGATAGAGCAGGCACGACATCGTTATAATTTCGTTCAGTATTTGTTCACTTGCTGTAAATTGCTGAAACATTTTCACAATTTGAAAATTATTTATTAAGCTTCATCACGCTGCGTTTAAAGTCTAAGCGCCAATCATTGTTCTCGATGCTTATGCTCGATGTATTCTCATTACATCTTTAGGTTAATAATGTCTGTTAATATTTTGTTATTTGTTTCACATCCATTTTGAAGCTGATTTTCAATAATTTATCATGCCTCGTGTATAGCGAGAGCCAATGCATTGAGTGTAAGTTATTTAATTACATCTAAACACACATTAAACTATTGTATCTAGTAAAATCAAGTAATTATTATGTTTAGTATGATTAAATTACTTACACTTTCTAACTGTAATCTGTGATGATGTTAATACTCATCGAAAGAGAATAAACCTCAGAAACCTTTGTTAAATACCATTTGTTTGTTATCAAACGCATCGCTAAGTCACAGGTTTCTGCACTAATTGTATTTGATCACGTTTATTTCGTGTTATGTTCATCTTGGTGTTTCTCTCTTTTTGCATCGATAAAGAAAAAATCAAATGTACCACGCGGTGTCGACGGTAATGGCAATGAGGTAACTGCGCCCCGTAGGTGTGAGCCTATGTTTGTAAATGTTTCATTTTACCCAGATATTGGAAGTATACCGCTCATCCTTTGACACGTAGAAACAATCCCGAACAGCATGTTTATATTATTTATGCTTGTGTACACTGACACACAATATTTATGTTAGCGATAACTTTCACCAGCTTTTAGATAATATACAATACACACTTCTGCCAAGTAATGCGCTTGGAATCCTTCAGTTGTAAGTTGTACTCAATCCTTTCGGCTTTGAAATCAGTTCGCAATCCATAAAATCTGTGTGCTTGCTTCGTTTCCAGTCTGATTCAATGTTAATTGATTCAATTGATCTTCGCAATTGATAATGTAATTTGTGTTGGAGGCAGTTCGTGTTTGGAACAAACCTCAAGGCGAAGGGAGGCCATTACCTAACAGTTCATTAGGTACGGTCATGTGGTTCGGCACAACGCCGGTGTCGGCAGGGGACTGATTACCAACCACCTCGCAGACTGATCCACGAACTGTCTCCCCTTGACCTTGAATGTCATCGGTCGATATCCATGACGTACAAATAGTAAAATGTGACAGAGCCTACATACCAAATTAATAAATATCATTGTTCAGTACTTTGCTAGAATATCAGTGAAAACACGTCACAAAAATAAAATTCTCTTAGACTATCTACTGATCTATTAGAAACAGTAAGCATGTAGAAAAGCTAAAATCTGTGTTTGTATTTGAGACTGAATCTTCTTCGACTTCTGAAATGTACAACAATAAGCTTCGAACATTAGTGTGTAAATGTGGACTGTTTTGTAGGAGGAATGGAGCGGCTAGAGACGCAATGCGCGCCGGCGGAGATTCCGAGGCACATAACTTTCAAGAATACACGTACAAGAAAATAACGCCTTGCGATGTCTGCTCACAAGTGCTTAGAGGTAAGAAGTAAAATATTATTACAAAAATGCTTATTTATTCGTGTTAAGAACTAAAATATTATATTCCAACACCATTCCCTTTAGCATCTCGAATAAACCTCAATTACATTTTTGGCTCGTTCATTATCAAATAGGGCAGGAAATTATTTTATTATACAAATTTTGTGTTATAAAATGCTAAAGCAATCCCACTAATTAAAACCAGGTGATGTGGACAGTAAATGGTTGTATGTATTCCCTGGGGTAGCAAGAACGACGCGCCTTATCCACTAGCTATATAACATAATGATAGTAGTCACTGTACAAGCCTATGAGACCAGTGCCATATTGCAAATGGTTTTATATTGGATTTATAAATTGAGTCGGCAAACTATAGTGAATGTGAACCCAATTACGAGAAAGCAAAGCCATTAGTTTGTAGGTACACGTGATTCTTGTTATCAACATAGCTTTTATAGAGGAAAATGAAATGAAAAGGCCTTGCCTTATAAAAGTTACGTAAAGTGATTATCAATTTACTCTGATTTTAAGTAATCTATCAACTTCTAACTCGTACTGTTAGTAAAACTCTACGGAATATTTACAAAAATATTTTTTATTCCTGTAGGTAGAGACTAACTACTAACATCACAGTCTAATGAGGGCAAAAACTGTCACTCACACAGTCACAATAATTGGGATATAAATGTATGGCTACCATTCCATAGAATATTCCAAAAAGCGCTGTTTGTTACTGACACACGAGACAAAAATACGTTCTTCAAGTTTACGGTTATTATCTGCCACGATATAGTTAAATCTGAAGTGGTGGTATTCGAATTTGTGTGGGGTACCACAACTAAAAAGTGAATAATAAAAACGTTTTATTAAAAAAAAAAAACCGACTTCCAAAAAAAAACACTACAAAGTGAAAAATAACTTTAATTTCGGAAGTCGGTGGCAAAAAACTAAAATTCAAAACCAAAGACACCGACTTCCGAAATTAAAGTTATTTTTCACTTTGTAGTGTTTTTTTTTGGTAGTCGGTTGTTTTTTTTAAAAAAAAGTTTTTTTTGTAAGTAATTGCTTCATATTTTGCAATAAATTACCTGCGTCGTGTCATCACGCTTCTCTTTCTTTTCTATGCAGTCTGACAGTGACCGCGCTTGAGATGTTGAAAGCCTCTTAAGCTGTATTTATGAGAAAGCAAGACTTCTTAAACCGTCATAAACAGTACGAGGCAGGATCCATGCAGTGATCCTTAATTTCTCGAACCTTGACAACTGAAGAGATACCCACTCAGTCTGGAATACAGTCTGGAATACAGTGTGGGTCCCCCAGTGGTGTTTGATGTCCATTGAGATTCTCAGAGAAGACAATAATTTTGTAATCCAGTAGTACCTACCTGCCCACATGGAATTTGGAATACTTACAAAATCGACATCATATTGATCAAGGGCAATCCCTTCAAAGTCTATGGACACGTGTCGCTTTCGTATTATCACAGTCTTCAATCCATATGTATTTGCTAAAAATGTTGGTACCTATGTACACTAGTAATATCTCAAGACGTTTAGAAATAACAATGACAAAAAGCAACAATATGAATATTATCATTGAATAATCAATATTCTTTTCGGCGTGCGGCGTCCTTGAGTAGGCATTTATAGAATGTGTCAGATTTGACATTGTTTTTACTTTATTACCGAGCTTTGCGAGTCTGTGATTGTGAAATAAATTGCTTCAATTTTCAGTCTTATGACATTGAATCAGTATGAGTAATCAGTTTCAGCGAAACTATTTCTGCTTTGCCATGACTCAATCAGAAAGGTACAAGAATGTGACTGCAAGGCCATTTCCTAATTGGTCGTTGCGGTATCGTTCCGGTATAGTATACTCGGTATACCGAAACGATACCGCACTGCTTTAATTTTTCCTCATTAGTCGGTAAGCAACAGTGCGGTATAGTATGCTCTGTATACCGAAACGGTACACACTTTTTTTTTGGGTCGAAAATTATTATCAAATAACTTCTCCCGCTCTCGTGTCAGATTCTTACTGACTAAAACCCACCCGTGTTCCTTCAGTATTGCCTGTACGTTGCCAGGGGCCACAGTATACCTTTCGGACTTTCCCGCGACCCCGGCAGGCATCGGTCCAAGCAGAACCCTTCTGTTGTGCTGACATCTCTTTGAGGCGCGCGTGGAACACAACGCGACTTCGACCCGGGCCTGATCCTTACCGGACGGTGAGCTACCCATTGCTCACCGTCCGCAAGCCCGCGCCTACGGTGGCCGGGAATCGGCCTGTGATTCCCAACGCCCAGGGCTTCTCCAACGGGGGCTAGCGGCGTGTGGGCGTGCATTTTGCCTCTCCCTCACGCGCTCCGTCTCTTTCGCGAGCATTACTGCTTCGCAGAAGGAGGTGACGGCTTCCCACTCCCTCTCGCTCCGTACCATGGCATGGACCAGAGCCGGACGCGAGAGATCACTGCCGCCGATCGCTTCCACAAGGACACCGTGCTGCTCCACCCAAGCCGGACAGACTTCCACCGTATGCTCCACCGTGTTCTCCGGGCGATCCACACAGTGGTGACAACCGGGCGTTTCCTGGGAGCCTTATACGGAACAGGAACCTCCCGAAACAACCGTGTCTGGTGAGGACCTCCGCCAGGCGGAAGGTGAGGACGCCGTGGCGCCTCTCTAGCCACTCAAAGAGGGGACTTATCGACGTTATGTTTTCGGTATAATTTGTACAGTACCGCTTAATTCATTGAAATATAGGTGGTCGGTAAACTGCTGTAAAACGCGTGATGTGAGCGGGTACTGCACTGGATGTTTTACCGAGACGATCCCGCCCCGCTCTCGCGTATACCCAGCCAATCAGGAAACGTTCATTGAAAAATAGGTGCTCGGTAAGCTTTCGGTACCGAGTGTACCGAGCATGCTGAATACGCTGATCCCGCACCGCTGACGTACCGGCCAGGACCTAACTTAGGACATCAAATTTTCGTGCACGGTTTCTTTCTTTAAACTTTTCCCTATTTTATTTAGTTTTTCCTCGTTATTACTAGTTAATTAATTAATCTTTGTCGTTATACACCTGGATGTTATTCCGACGTTCCTTTATGATCAGCATAGACAGGCTCATTAAAATCTCAGAGATGGCGTTATGCTATCAATGTGCAGATAGATTTTAATCTCTTCCACTCGATAGAATCCATTGAGAACCAAGGCAGACAGCCTCACTACGGGCAAGTCAAACAAGCTATGAATGCATACTTATGCCATATGGCACAAACATGCTAGAAACACTGAAATAGCTAGCCACGCAATATTTTATTCTTTATATTTTAAGTGGGCAAATCGCAAATAGCTGCCAAATATTTCGCTGTTTTGATTAATTTGGCTAGATATATTTCTTACGAGTATTTCCATACATTAGTATGGAAATACTCATAAGAATTATGGCTAACTAGTGAACTAGAATAGTAATAATAAATTGCAGTTATAACACTGAATTTGATGTTCAAACCGTTTTTGGTGTAAAAAGGCATTTGGAAAGATTCCAAATACTTTTTTTTCATCTAAAACGAAATATTCGGTATTACGATATTAATGATTGCATTTCATAATCAATATTTTAGTTCACTAGTTAGCCATATTTCTTATCTTCATAAAGTAATATTGCCAAATCAAATTAATCAAAACAGCGAAATATTTGGCAGCTATTTGCGACGTTGCCCACTTTCTGTATAAACGCTCTTTTGCGGATCAACTTCTTAAGAATTAAGTTGAGGGGCTGAAAGCGAAAGTCGGGAAGCATGATTGATCCATACTTGTAGTACCTTTTCTACATGAGAAGAGGCTTTTGCCCCGCAGTAGGACAGTAACAAGCACGTTTCATGTCAACTGGCCATATATTACCGCCGCTCAAATCAAAAATTTATTTGCTAGAAATACGAGTACATTGTTTTGGTACAGGTGAGATCTTATAACCAGTGTCATTGTATTCTGCCTGCAAGCAAGCGTACAACATTTTTTTAAGTTTACATAAATTCATATTTTATTACTACAACCATTATTAAGTATATACTATTACCATGCATATATTGATTAAAAAAAATGTTTATAATCTTATAATAATTATACAATTTTTTAATTTTCATGTTCCATAAATTCCTTAATAAAAAACAACACTTACGATCACATGACAATAAATTATTATTTTATTTTATTACAATAACATGTTATTTTAATACTCTTATTTGGTACTTGGGTATTATGGTATAACATGTTATGTAATAACCTTATTACATATTTTATTAAGAGGTTAACGATCAACCCACGTTAAATAGTCCTAGTTATATCTATATGTATATAATTCTCAGTAGCGTGTTGTTTAGGATTTAGGTAATCAGGGGTGGAAAATCAGGAGTAACTTAGATTAAAAAACCGGTCAAGTGCGCGTCGGACCAGGCAATGAAGGGTTCCGTAGTTGGGATGAATTTATCCCAAGAACAAACTTATTATTGTAGTTGAAAAACATGTTTTCCCAAACATTCCAACTGCGAATGTTTAATGTTTAAGTTTATACGCACAATATTGAGAGATTTACCATGTTATTTTAAGACCATTAAAGGTTTTCCTGTAATCTCACATAGATTTAAGGAAAACCTATAAGAAGTCTATGGACCATTCACGATATTTTTTTTTAAAAGAATATCACCCATTCTGGGATAACATTTTTTTTTGCGGCTATCAATAAATAATTAGGTACATGTTTTTAAAGTAAACATTTATCGCATTATTTTTTACTTAGGTGTCAAAGTCGAGAACAATTTGGGTTCGGAGTTATACAGGTTGGATTTTTGAGATGGGGCAGTAACGGCAGGTCCAACTTTTTGAGTGAGATATTTTGATCTGCATTCACAGATTTCGAAAAAAAATTACAGTCAGCAAGAAAATGGGCAGTTTTCGCAAAAAAATTTTTGAATCCAATCGATTCTGTTTCTTATAAAGATCAAAAAACTCTATTGGACCTACTGAGGGTTGAGTACAAAAAAATACAGAAATCGCAAAAATCTTTTCCCATATATTTTCTAGGAAATGAGAGGCGGATCTACTTTTTTACAATGAATGGATTGGCTGAAAATTTTGTACATACGGAATGTTACATGAAATGGCGGGAAGATATAATTTATTTCATTTAAAGATCGCTGCATATCTTTGGTAAAAATATCAAATAAATTACAGCGTTGTCGCCATACAAAGAAATGTTTCTACTAATTCATTCCTGGCCGCCGACTTTTGTTTTTTTTATCCCAAGCCGCCGAACAAAATGGGTGATCTCCTTTAGGCTCAGTAGTTTCAAAGATAAGGGCGGTCAATTTTCATAAATTTTCTTAAATATATTTGATAG
This sequence comes from Agrochola macilenta, assembly GCA_916701695.1. Lineage (NCBI taxonomy): Eukaryota > Metazoa > Arthropoda > Insecta > Lepidoptera > Noctuidae > Agrochola > Agrochola macilenta. The sequence continues at coordinate 14,539,684 of OU753558.1, forward strand.
TATTTAACCATGACGTGTCATGTGTCATGCAACATGACGTGTCATTTGATATAGTAGGGGAGCCCATGATGCTAAATGGAGATTTACTCGAGCGTCGTGGGGTCCTAAATTGTACTTCGATGATTAGATGGTAGAAAGATAAAAGGTCATGAGATGTATAACAAGTCCTTTCACCGGTGGAAAAATGTAAAAAAACAGTCACATGAAAATACTCAAGCGTGTCAGATATTAATAGTGCATATGTGCACTTGTCTCTGTCGACGAATGTTAATCTGCCGATTTGAATTGTGGGGGTGGCCGTACGGAAGGATAAATAATTAGTTTTTTTTTTTTTTTCGAGCCCGTCTTTTTTCAGCGCAGATGTTAAGTGAACCCGAAAGAAGCTCCCATTCAAAAGACTGACGATTCGGACGTGACGCAATCTCGTGGGCGTTTTGAAAATGCAAAAAGTTAACGCTATTTTGAAATACTTGACCGCGTCAGATTTTTATACAGACGGTTCAGCTTGATGTCCTAGTTGTGCTGACCCATAAACTGACGATTATTTGGAGGGATTTTCTGAAAACAACGGTTTGAAAAAAAAATGTGATTCGTTTTTTGTTATTTCGGCTTGTGGATCTGCAGATTATATTTTTCCCCATAACCTAGAAATATTTCCTTCAAAATAAAAATAAAATCAAGTTTTTCACTGTCACGCTCAAATCGTCTGATTATTGAAATGCAAACTTTTCAGTATGTAATTAACCCAACATACCTTAATTTGACGCGCAAGAGTATTTCAATATTTTTTTTATTAATCTGATCGGGTCCCCTAGACGCGCGGCCCTATATAGAGGGCTTATATATGGTGGTAATCAACAGGGTGCAAGGTATCCCCCCTCCCTTATGTTAATATGCCGCACTTGAGTAAATGCCAAAATCACCTGATGGCCTTTCCTACTAATATGTCACACGGTTATACAGTACGCAAAACTTTTTTTTTTAATTTTCTTATTTGCCGAAAAGCGACCCCCATATTCAAAATTCACTTATTTACGTTAGACGTTTTAGTTAGTTTCAAACACGGACGTGTGTTTGGGTCACAAAAATGAATATGTGTACCAAATTTCAACTCAATCGGTCCATTAGATTCGGAGCAAATTGGCTGTGACAGACGGACAGACAGACGCACAAGAGACACGAGACACGAGACACGAGTGATCCTATAAGGGTTCCGTTTTTTTCTTTTGAGGTACCCAAAAAGTACCCTAATAAAAAGGCCGTGCGTGCTACGATTTTCTTGTAAAAGGCACCAACTTTTATAAGAATTCCAGGAAACACGGCGTTTGATTGATATCTTAAATATTTTTGTTAGAATAAAATTAATCTCTGTTACCTAATTACAGAGGGTTTGTGTTTTGGGTCAAAGTATTTCAGTGTCTTATTATAAAAGTCTGAATTGTTTTTAGTTGAAATAATATTTACGCTCCACTTCAAGCTTGTACTCTGGCTTGTTTTCTGGAACTTATTAAAAAGTCTATTTTTACGTTTGTTTATTAACATACAATTGATTACAAAATATGTTTGAAGCAGAAAATTTTATTGCCCATCTAATTCTAACCTTTCGTTTCGCTATTACAACCTTAAATTTATACCGTTCCGTTAACGCATTTTTTGGCTCATTAACTACTTAGATACCTAAGTTAAGCGTAGCAAATTTAACTAACCTATATAATTTGATTGATGTGCAATAATAGAGGAGCTGACAATCAGTTCGTGTTTAAACTTTGTCCGTACCTCATAGAGGGCGTGCTTGCCATCCATCACTTACTTTTCTTCGCTCACAACGTGTTTACTTTATAAATTATTCGTAAAGTATGGCTTGGGAATTTGGGAATTATGGTCTTAGTACACGAACGATGTGGAAAGTTTGGCAAAGCTTTGATTTTGTCATTGCAGTGGTTTCATTTGTGTTCTAAATAGGTACATATTCAGTGCAGCTTTTAACTAAAAAATCAGAATATAAAGTGTCAGATAAAAATTAAAATTAAACGCATTATCTTCTCAAACGAATCATTCATGTGTTATTAGAAAATAAGATCCATGATGAGTTCCCATACCTACACAGAAGTTCGAATTTTTCTTCCTGTAACTTGTAAGTGCCTGACGCCTAAGACGTTTGTCAAGTTGTACAAGACCTACTTAAGAGCACCTACATGAGTCCGCCTTTGTACAGTATTGTTTTTACTTGTGTATGAAGTTTTAATAAATATATAAATAATACCTCTTTTGGAATATGCTAATGTCATCTGGGACACATATTTCAAAAAAAAGATATTATTCTACTTGATAATGTACAAAGAAGGGCAACCGAGATGGTCCGCACCATGCGTAATCTACCTTACGAACAGCGCCTCAAACATCTTGGTCTTATCACACTGGAACAGCGTAGACAAAGGGGTAGGCTCATTGAGACGTACAAAATACTAACTGAACACTACGAAGTGTCTAGCCTTCAAGACCCTTTTACACTCTAAATGCCAACAAACATTTGCGTGGGCATTCCCTAAAGTTATGGGAAAATTCATCAAAGAAGAGCCTTTGAAGCAATTCTTATCTAACCGAGTTGTAACAGCATGGAATAGGCTCCCGAAGACGGGAACACCCAAATACTCCGAAATATTTTATTCCGAATTTCGATGTTCCGAATTTCATAATTCCTAAGAATTATAAATGTCTATTATTAAAAATCACGAAATTTATTTTACCGAAAGTCGTAAATGCGATTTGTTAGTTTTCCGATTTTCATACGTTCGAAGAATCAAATGTTCGAATAAACTTGTGTAATTGTCATTCTAACATTTTGTTTTATTTTTTATATGTACAGGACATACACGCCAAGGATTGCGTTGTCGACTATGCAAGCTGAATGTGCACACCGACTGCATGCCGCAGGTCGGCAGGTGTCAGACCAAGTCTCGACTCCTGCGCAGGCAGAAGAGCACCTCTGAGATAGAGTCCCACAGAGTACTAGAAACAGCCTTCGACGATGAAAGTAAGCACCTATTGAAGCTTCTATTTTAATTAATTAGTTATGTTACATTACAGAGTAAAATGTTTGTTAAAGCTAAGATGAATTCAACGAAATTAATATTGAACTGCTTACTAATCAATCATACCATTTATTGAAGTTATAAGTGATATCAACTTAATACAGTCATATAATCAACAAAACATATAACGTAATACGAGATAGAGAACTTTTGATACTTGTTACATTTACTTCTTACTTAAAAGACCATGCTGTCAGAAGTTATGGTAAGTTGAGGTGTTTTAACATTTTGATTCTCATTCAACTTTTATTGGGACAATTGACAAATTAACTCAATAATATTGCAATGATGTACTGTTGGGAATGTTTAACACAATGTTATGAATAGATAGATGAATGAATCACTTTGAAAGTGAGAACATGATACACAGCCTCATCGAGCTTGCAAAAACACACAACGATCATATTCACGTAAAGCTATGAACACAGTCGGAAGCTAACCTCACGTTGTCCAGGGGTGCAGGACGGGTGGCTGCCGGGACAGAGACTCACCAAGATCTCGTTCAAGGGAGTCGAATTCGATGGTGATTTCGATAGCAACTGTGACTCGGGTACGGTATCAGACAGGAGTGACCCCTGTGCACCCTCCCGAAGCCGAGCGTTCGATATGACTAACAACACTCAACGATCCTCTGCCCAACTACAAATACTGTACATAAACGGTTAACCTACTAACAAGCGAGTTCCAGACATGATACGCCACCTCGCACACAATAACAGTTCGAGTATCACTAAACTGTCGTCGTATCAAAGACCTGAATCTAATCGCATTTCGCTCGATGCTCAGAGGAGGAAGTGGATCAGACCTACCAAGTTCTGAAGCGGGCCAACGAAATTGGGAAGCCGGGCGGCGGCGGGGAAGCGCGCGGGGGCCCGGTAGTGCGAGTGTCGGCCCCGGAGGAGACGCCGCCCGCGCGCTCGCCGGCGCGGCCCTCCGCCGGCCTGGCCGTGGCGCCGCAGCCCGTCTCCTCTAGCTCAGGTCTGGCGCCGCACCCGAGCTCGCTCGCTTCTCCGCTCGAGTCGCGCCGTAGGCCGACGGCCGTTCGCGTCGCGCCACGACGCGTGGCGGCCGACCGGCAGCTTCACTCAAATTCACTCGTTTTCAGTAGTGTCGAGTTGTTTTTTGCACGCATTGTATAGTCGCGGGCGCAGGGCGGGGGCGGGGTGCGGTCGGTACTGACGCTGCTTGTCGGTAGGCGGGGCGACGCGGCCCGACGGCGGGGTGCGGCGGAAGCTGTTCGCCGGCGTCAAGAGTTTGTCCATGTGGGGCTCGCGGTCGCGCCGCGGCTCGCCGCAGCACCGGTCCATTTCCCTGCCAGAAAGTACGCGCCCACGGCTGCCGTAGCGCAACGCTCTCTCAGTCTCACAGCTTTGTTTGTCCCGTCTTCTGGGTTACGGTGCCACGTTTACGTTGTGTGTTCAGTATTTTATGTTATTTTTTATTATTTCGCGATTGCAGTGTTAGATTAGAAATAGGACTAAACAATAGTCGAAGCTCGGCAAGCACTTTAGATGCTTTATCCCGTCCCTGCAGGGTTCATCTACCTTCCCTGAACAAGCATTATTTTATTGACGAACTTGGCCCAATGACATACTCGACCCAACCATTTCCCTTTGTTTTGTTTTTATTTATGTTACTATATTATTTATGTTATATGTTGCTTTTATTTATTTTGTTTTGTCCGCGCGTTATCTTTACAGAGACGGAGGTGACGACCACGCGCCCTTTCGGACAGCCCCTATGTTTAGTTAACGAAAACGGCGATCCACCGCCTTCGATTCTCAAGTCCACAGCGAGCGTCCGCAAGAAATGATTCGCGACATAGCAACCCCAAGGGATCGAGACAATGATCATATCGCCTCGTAGGCAAGAGCACTGACTCAGCGCGGCAGTTTAGCATGTCCTCTATAACCGCTTCTCGGATGTCTTTGTTATAACTACCCCGAAGCGCCCCGCGTACTGTGATATATATAATTATATTGTTACTGTTACAATAAACGTCAAAAATAAGCTTCCTTTTCTCTGATTACCCTCGAGCACTCTCTTTTACTCTTGATTCGGAGTCGTCTGTACATTATCTGCGAGTGCGTTTTGATGTAAGTGGTGCATGGCTTAAGGCGGCGTGCCGATGTTTGCATGTGTTTTAACATCGGCAGTACCTACACACTTGACACGAAGCCTCTCTTCTCTTACTGCACTCACGATCTGTCACTTGCCTTTCATGATTCAAACTCCACTTCTATCGTTTCACGATGTATCAAGCTCACGTTAACCCGTAACTAACACGCCGAGCAAACATCACAGAACACGCAACTCTATACTGACCCCACCTAACCGCTAATTGACTGAGGTTTTGTTTGATTTCGCTTTCTTTAGGATTTACCCAGCGTTAGATTTTAGATTTGCGCAGGGCATCACCCGCAAAAGGAATAAGTAGAAATAGTATAGAAATAATTATAGACTGGCTCCTGTTTACTTGTCCACACAGGTTCAATGAAGAACTCCAAGAGTGCCCAAATGTTGAGGCAAGCAGACCGCACCAGTCCCTTACCTGGTACCGATATTGACATCGTATATAAGCGAATCCCCGTAGATTACTTCCACGTTGTTGGTTACGATATACGTTGCATCGATGAGCATTTTGACAAACCAACAAACCTCATTCATGATGCCACATTTCTGCTGATAACAAGCTGTATCAGATAATAGAGTAATGAGCCACTAGTTGTCACTCAAGTTGAAGCGTCACAACCAAAGAGTAGCTTTCACTATTATTAAAGTAGTCTCTACTTACTACTGTTTGTAGCTGATAGGTTTTTTACTATCGTCTTACTTTTTGCATCTCTATTCTTCTATTATTCTAACTTTACTTTTATTCGCACTGCTTACGCACATTTAATTCTTAGATTGGTTTTATTTTATATTACTATAGTTTGCCTGCATTCTCGTTCTGATTGTTAACATACATATAACTAAGACCTTATTCGCAGTCTCCACCAAGTTTCTTTGTTTAACTTGCAACCTTGCGATCTAAAGACGGAGAGTGATTTACAAGTTTAAAGTTGAAGATTGTGAATAAGACAGTCTTAGTAATATCAACATACTGTATAAAGTCATTAAAGTTCAGTAAACTTGAATACTTGCCCCACAAAATAAAGTTTGTTATCGTTTCACCAATTACGCTAAACTTACGTACAATATCATACTTACAAGTAATTGAAACCCTTTTATCCTTTCATTACGAAATTCATGAACAGAACCTTCATACAACCAAACACATCGTTGTTCAATACTGAAATCATAACAAATCGTGTGGGTGAGTACTAGGCTGTAAGCTCATACTGCATCAATTTTATAGCGCCGCATTCTCCGAGACGACAAAAGTTGAACCTTAGGATGAAGAGTTTGTCACTGGATTCGCCGGAGTGTGGTGAGCTGAGGCGGAGACCTGCGCGCGACCAGACCGCACAGGGCAGCCGCGTGCTATGTACGACCTGACAGTAATACACACGCCTGGGTCCAAATAACCTCTCGCTTCTATTTATCGCTTTTCAGGAGTCGTCCACTTCACCTCTATCAACTGTCCCAAGTGGATAAACCATTGCGTCTGGTGTTTTTTTATGACATCCAAACATGACGAGGAGTGAGTTATTTTTGCACTTGCCGTGTGATCATGACTCCACATAATTTTAACGAGGTGGAGATAGAAATCCAGATTTTTATGTGTAGTAATAGGGACAGATGGTTAGATTAATTGGACGTCTCCATTGCGCAAAAAGCTCTGCTTTGAAGCCATGCCTGCGAAGCCGCTATACAAACTCAACGACGAAAGAGGTCTATAATTTGGCGGATTTTTTTGGTTCTTTGGACTCCGGTAGGTACTTGATGTCAAGCTGTGTTGTAAGCACAAGCAATGTTCACCTCCAATATCTATCCCTCCAGCTTAGCTTGTGTGTGTTAGTACGTTGGTAGGTACCCACTGGTTATATATTCTGTCTAGACATTCTTGCAGTATTCGACGTCGTTCTGAATAGAAAAAAGAACTGCTGTCTGTGGAGTTCTCGCCTCGTACGTCTTTCTGTTATTCTGCTACGACGTGAACAGAATTCCCAAGTAATATTGGCATTTAAAGAACGATTTTCATAATCGATAATTTATTCTTCTATTGTCAGGAAAAATCACCTCAAAATCCTAAATCAATTTGTCATTAAAATTCTGTACACTCACTGCCAAATTATTAGATTTCTTCCACGATAAAAACGTAAGTAATGTCTTTAGCATGCCACTTATGATTTTTTATTTTTTTCTAGGTAACTGCAGAGCAGTTTGCATGAGGCATGGCTTTAATAGAATAAATAACTACTCGATTCATAGTTATACACGTTCATGTACGTTATAATTTTATTTGAAATTGTTGCTAAACAGTTAACAATGTCTGTAACAGTAAAGTGAAAAAGGCTAAAAAAATCATAACAATAGAGCTTTTATGAAGTATCCAATAAAAAGCGAATGGTACCTATTGTTGTCAAAGATAATAGATAACATAATACCCTGTATAAAGATCACATATTCATTAGTAGTCTTATCTATTTACTGATACAACATTGTTTTTCAGCGTTATTTAATAGATAAGTAGCCTTAATCTAATAAGTCACTCGAGTATTTATGACCCTTGTAACATTGTGACGAACTCTGCACGTTAACATGGTATACCTATCTATTAGTAACTCTTATATTTTAAACTAATATAATTTCACCACGTAACCAGCTACCGCAAGGCAAGTGATCGCCACTGAAGATTTTTTCTTGTTAAAATGTTGTCGTACGCAATGCAAATTGTCTAACACGATTTCAATTCGAAGACAATATAATTTTGCAAGGGCTACCCTTTATAACTAACGATTCATGCGTGAAATGGACCGAAAAACCTTTTTGAATACGAAACGTTAGAAAGTGACACCAATTCTATTAATGCGAAGGAATCGATAAGAAAATAGGTCCCAGTTATAAATGGATGTCCTTAGTTCAACGGGATTCGCTGACACTAACGCTATTTGTAAAAGGCATGGCCAACTGTGAAAAATGATTATATTTAAATTGGTAAATTAGGTCAGGTCTGACTCGTCGCGATGCCGACATAAAACTTTTTCCTTAGTCAAAGGCTTGAATAATTAAACCTTATAAACAACCAATTACGCTTTTACATAACAACTTAATCCACGAATGATTAAGATAATAAAGTGGACGACAAAGATAACAAAAGTAATTACAAGATATTCGAAAATCTCGATTCACAGTTGGCTAACGTCAACGTCCTTTGGTGTGCTAGCAAGCCAAGCTGTGTATACGCAAACTATATCAGTATTTGACGATGTACAGCACCGTCGTCGCCGGTGCACAGCCGAAGGATGCTGACTGCGCGCGTCGGCCGCATGAGCAGCGTGGAGCTGCCCGATGAGCCCGATAAGAGCTTATCTTCTAATAGTGCCAGCCCGTGCCCTTCACCAGTGAAGCAGATGAGCGTAAGTAATTCTTAAGTACTGATATGATACCTACTTGCATTTTAATTTACAAATTAATTTGCAAAAATTTGCAATTTGCAACCTACTCACCTTTTTTTCATGAGGAATTCTTCATGGACATACCCCGTCCAGGAGGGCTGAAGATTTTGTTGGATTTCGACTACTTAGAACCTCACCTCTCTCTTCTTCTTTTTCTTCTTCTTTTCTTCTTGTCTCTTAGGACCTTCTTTGGTGGTCTTAAATAAATATGGAGGAGTTTCGGGATTTGCGGTCCAACGAAAAAGAGGAGTCTCATCTCCCATAGAAAATTACCCCACGTCTGACAGCAGAGAGAATAATGAAGAATAATATCTAAAAAAATCGGTAAAGTGATTAAAAAAAAATACATACTTCCGGTTTTAATCCTTACTGGCAAACATTTTAAAAATATGCTGTGAATATTCGTTCAGGGGTACAATATAATTTAGTAAAAATCTGCAGATTTTAGTTTTAGAACAACTAGAAATGCAATCAAAACATACTTTTGGTTTTAATCATACATACATAACATCACGCCTGTATTCCCCGAAGGGTTAGGCAGGGTATACCTATAGTACACCCACATTTCGCCAGTTATGTTTAAGTCCCATGAAATAGGGGGCGAGCCATCAACCGGGCACAAATCCAAACTCCGGGCTTCTACTGAGAAATTACTGATGGAAAAACCAAATAACACTTTGCCCGACCTGGGAATCGAACCCAGGACCCCATGCTCAGCAGTAACGCTTGCACCCACTAGACCAACGAGGCTAATCGTTCTAAAACTAAAATGTCCAGATTTTAATAAATTATATACTACTCCCGAATTAATATTTAGGGCAATTTTTTCGTATGTTAGCCAGTAAGGATTAAAACCGGAAGTATATAATTTTTTTTAACACATTTTAAGCGATCATTTGAGATATTAATATAGATTTGTGTATGCATTAAGCCAAGTTTCGTCCACAACCTTTAAAAAAAAATACATACATTTTTGTACCAACTTCCTCAAGACAATATCATTGTTATAAATCTATATATAATATATATAATAATATCATTGTTAATGGTACCTATCGTTAGTTTTTCGCCCTTATCGGTGTAATAATTTCATGTTGTCTGTTGTTTCTCTTTCGAACCGGATATAAAATAAATATTGATTGTTTTTCTACCTAATCCCTTACATTTCCTGATTCAGGAACGGGCACACGTGGCATTCCTTCCTAGCCACACCTAAGTTAGGTACGGAAATCGATTATTATGTTGGGTTAGCAACCGGGCACAATGCATAGGAACGCAAACAAACGCACCGAGTGCCTGAGCTTTTGTTTTATAGGTACGGCTCATGTACGCACGGCTACACATCAAGCTATACATTTCTAGTATAAGCTGACCTCACATTTGTACGGAAATCCTATACAATGCGAGATCAGCATAAACTGGAAATGTATAGCTTGATGTGTAGCCGTGTGTACTACGTATTTACGAGTAGGTATAGGTACCGGAGACTAATGGACATAAAACACAAATTAATTTTGTACCTAGTAGATAGCTACCTATGTTGGCATAAAATTAATTTACATAAATACGCTTTACCTACCAGATAAATGAAAAAATGCAACATAAATTGTATAAAACAGTCTACCAGATAAATTAACCGTAATTTATTAGGAAGTAGTGAAACAGGCTATATCTTCCAAAACGCCATAACGGGGTTAGCAACAAAGTGCTACACACATACAAAAGATAACACTTTTATTACCATCTAAAGCTGTAAAATTCCTGAAATAGATGCGAAGGAAAATGTTTTTGTTGTCATGTAGGGGAAATCGGACTGTGAGTACCTAGAGATTTATCTCCCGGTTTTTATACGTCTCGGGTCATCGTACTATCTAAAGAATGCTCCTAAGACAATGCTAAAATGCTCGCACTGATTCTAAAGTACATTTTTCCGATCCACTAGCGTAATATATGCTCACTATTCATGAATTTACAGCGAGAAAACCGCATGGATTTTATATAAAGAAAATCTTCTATTCCATGCAAGTATATGTTACGTGTCGGCAATTCTAGCATTGCACACATTCTGAATATGCAGTAGACAAACGTAGAGTAATTTGAAAGTAAATATGAAAAGTGGAGTCGAGATTGCAGAACATAGACGGATCGGGGGGCCTTGAACGTCTCGAGCATATTTTATGAAGTGATATTCTACTCTACGTAGGTTCTAGCATAGTGTAAAAAATCACACGTATAGTACGTGTGATTTTTTGTAACATTTTTTCTTGACAAGTAATGAACATTCATGTTTGAAGAATAATAAGCATAATCAACCTATAATGTTCTGCTAGGACACAGGCCTCTTCTTTCTGTGAGAGGGAGAGAAGAATATTATAGTATCAATCTGCCTAGCCTTTTCCCAACTATGTTGGGGTCGGCTTCCAGTCTAACCGGATGCAGCTGAATACCAGTATTTTAATTTTTTTTTGAAAAATATTATAGTATAAATGATGTTTATTTCTATAAAAGTAGTTTTATACAAACACTTTTACATGTCAATCATATTTTTAAAATTGGATGAATTTGGTGTTTTATATCCGACTACCCTGAGAAGAAACTGTAAGATTATGAATTAACGACGCAAAATAAAAAAATCCCTAAGTTCCAATTGGTTATAACAAGTCTTCTAATTAAATCGCGGGTAAATTGGAAATTCATTTAAGATATACGTAATTAAACATCTAGTGACTATGTTGACGATGTCATCACACTCGTACAACCATGTTCCCTAATAACTCCACGATTGTTTTTCCCCAGAAGCACCAGCGCCTTTTACCAACAAACCTGTACGTGGTGCTATACAACTTCAAGTCACGTCATGCCGATGAACTTGACCTTAAGGCCGGCTACAAGGTCACCGTGATTGATACCTCAGACCCTGATTGGTGGAAGGGCAAGTGTCTCGGCAAGATTGGATACTTTCCATCTAAGTACTGCACCAAACTGCAAGCTGGGGAGAGGGCACTGCAAGTCACGCATAATCTTCAGGTAGCTATGGATTTTCTTAGTGAAATGTTCTTTTCTTCTAAGATCACCCATCAGATTAAGTTTCGTCTTAAACTCTAGATGGGAAACTTTACCGTATTTAGACTTGGTGCAAATATAATATGTAGCCCATCAAAACATTTAAGAACCGTTCAGAGATCGAACAATCATGCCACGCCTCTTAACATAAGACTAACTTTCCTTTCAATACCTATGTACTTACAATAGTTTCAAGTGTCGTACGTACCAAAATACGTACCTACTATCTATACATAAGTATTTTGGTAGTCCTCAGAAATCTAGAGCACTTAAGGATCCAGGGTTGGCATAAAACAAACAATGTTTTAAAACACGTATTTTAATCATTGTTTAAAATTGTTTGAAAAACAAACAATGTCTTTTATTAGGTGTTTAAAATCACAGTATAAAACAAGTTTTAAATAATGTTTTGAGCATTAAGAAAAAAAAACATGTTTTTAAATCGCGAATGCAAGAATAAATGAAAAGTTATTTGATAGGACTTGAATAGCCCGAAAGGAAATTAAAAAGGTTAGATAGTTTTACACACTATCTTGGATCTGATCCTAACACGATATAATAATAGTCGAAGTACAAACTTAGAACGCTTCGCAAAATTGGCAAAAAATGCCTTGAATTCTCATTAATCACAGGAAGAGAGCGGTTATCCTTTCCTTTGCCAAGAATACAAGTACAAACACAAGGTAATTCAAGTAATAATTAATTCAATTCAACTCCTATTGTATTGTTTTCTGTCTTTGTGGTGAGCGGAAGTCCGAGCGATGAAAACTCAAGGTTATTGTTGGTGCATTGTTTGCAGTTTGCAGCCTACTGTTATATAACATTCTTGACAGCTGCAGTGAATAAATAATGCTACTTCGACAACTAGCTGAGAAGTCCGAAGTTATATCAATTAACTTTCACAAACTATGGGGTTAAAAAATATATAAAGGAAAAGCAGTCGTTCTGTTTTGGCACGTTACCAATATGCGCTGGGATTATCCATCCGTATACGGTGCAGTACTTTATTACTGCCCACTTTTAACACAACACTTATCCAAAACATTTTGAAATTAATAATACAGCAAGATATTTTTTAACTGCAAGTCAAAATCCGAAGCCAGGACAATTGAGTAAAGTGATCTCATCTCTATAACTACACACTTGAGTCCTGTTACATTTTTCACGCAAGTTCATGATTTTTGACGTTGTAATTTTCAGCAGCAGTAAGATATTTTAATTATTTGATTATGAATAACGATAGTGCCATTCTCTTTCTTGTAAGTTATTTAATTGCTCTCTGAATGAATTCACTAAGGTAACATTGTTTGTATTATGTTATGCTAATATATAGCTTATACTAGTAGCTTTAATTGTAACTTAGAATGTAACTAAAGACCACGCTACCGCATTAGGATTATTGCCTGTAATGATAGTTGTGTTTGTGATAAATAAATAAGTTGGAGTTACACATTATTTTCGTGCAATTTGCGAAACTAACGCGGAATACATGGTGGTAGTCCCCATCGACGTGAAAACTACCATGATGATACCATGGAGTACATGATTCAGCTATGGAACAGCAATTTTTATTTTTAATAACCGACGAAAAATTTCAACGCATAGGGGTTCAAAATCATGTACTGAATCCATGGTATCAGTTTTCGCGTCGATGTCCCCGACACCCTGTAGGTACTTTAATTTTATTTTTCTTAATATATTGAGAAACGAAAACGAATGGAACGTATTAATTGTAGATAAAAGTTTTATATCATACTAGCTGACCCGGCAAACTTTGTTCCGCAATCAATCAAATATAAAAAAACCCTACCTACCCTACCTACCCAACCTACCCTACCTACCCTACCTACCCTACCTACCTTACCTTACCTACCCTACCTACCTACCTTACCTTACCTACCCTACCTACCTTACCTACCCTACCTACCCTACCTACCCAACCTACCCAACCTACCCAACCTACCTTACCTACCCTACCTACCCTACTAAAAAGCCCTACCCTATCTACCCTATCCTATGTTAGACTCCTGGTTCTAAGCTACCTCTCCACAAATTTTCAGCTAAATCGGTTCAGCCGTTCTTGAGTTATAAATAGTGTAACTAACACGACTTTCTTTTATATACGAGTATATAGATTAGTTTATTTGATAAAATTATGTTTATTTGGAATATAATGGACACTGAATCAAGACGTTTATTACTTTTCTTTACGATTTTATCCGTGAAATCTCAAGGAGTTTTAAGAAATTCTAGAACTCCAATAAACAAGTAAAGTATTCAACTTATCTTTTAATAATTTTAGCTTTTATTAGAATTGAAGGAAACAATGTGAATTTGAGCCTCAAAGTTCCATCGCCGACGGTTTTTCTTGTAAACTAAGTTCGTAAACTATTTATAGTAAATTACACGAAAAGATTTTTTTTAAAGTGTGTATTGTTATTCATAATCAACATAATATAACATAACATCACGCCTGTATTCCCCGAAGGGTTAGGCAGAGGTGCACCTATAGTACCTACACCCACATTTCGCCAGTTATGTTTAAGTCCCATGTAATAGGGGCGAGCCTGTTGCCATCAACCGGGCACAAATCCAGACTCCGGGCTGCTACTAAGCAATTCCAGATAGAAAAACCCAATAACACTATGCCCGACTCGGGAATCGAACCCAGGTCCTCATGCTCAGCAGTAGCGCTTGCGACCACTAGACCAACGAGGCAGTCCATTCATAATCAAATAATTAAAATATCGTAAAATTCCAGCGTCAAAAATCATGAATTACCGTAAAAAAAATTATAGGGCTCTTTGAAGTGAGTGCCCTGTCACGCATATAAAATTCAAAGCTTTTTCGACTAAATACTATGGTGCCCCGTCAAGTTTCACTCGGTTAGACATTATTGCATGTCTTCAAAGCTAAATTTGTTTGCTACCCTAAATTGAATCATCACCATCGGCCTACAGCAGGAATTCACTGCAGCTGGACATCAAACTCAAACTCAAAGCATTTATTTCAATTAAACCATTTACAGGCACTTTTGAAGTGTCAAGGAGTCGGTCAGTCAGAAATATGAAGCTAGTTGCCCATTCCAAAGCGTAGTAGGTTCCTATGGAGAAGAACGGGCAAGAAACTCCACGGACAGTCTTTTAAATCAGAATATTTTTACAAAAAATTGGTTACATCATTCATGTTGTAATTGAATAATTATACATGTGAGAACAATGTAGAAAGACGTGCACATTAAAAGCGTCCGTAATAAAAAACAAACACAATTCAAAAATTGAAATAAGCCGTAGCAGCTAAGAGATGACCAGTCCCCCCCCACTGACGGCGCCCGTTCACGAACATGACGCATGGATCACCACCGTTTAGCTCAACCATTTTGAAGGGAACGGACACTTTTTTAAGTAATATTGTAACAAATATTACTTAATTCATGTTAAATTATACATGTGATAATAATGTAGAAAGACGTGCACGTTAGAAGAGACAGTAATAAAAAGATAAAACAAAGAACAATTCAAAAATTTAAATAAGTTTCTTTTAATGCAAGCTGTCTTCACCACCAAGACCAACCAACCTGTAGAAGACCTTAGATCCATTTACCCTGAGGATCTTGCCGTCTTCATTCAAAAAAACGTCAACTTATTGTTTGTTTTCTTTTTTAAGTATTTGGAATAAAATCTTATTTGACAAGCAACCCACTACGAGTATGAGCCACCTGGCTTTTCTAACAGTACATCTGTATTTTCATTAGCTGTTGACAAATAAAGATACTAAAGGATTGAGAAAATAAATATATAAATCCTCTCTGTGCAGTTTTATTTCGAAATTTAGAAACATCGGTTACAATTTAGATAGAGAGATTTTCTTTTATTGTACACCAAACTTTAACTAAGCTCATTATTATTTCCGCAGGTATCAGACGGCGAATGCGGCATGATGCTGCTCCGCGACCAGATCGTGATCCAAGTGGGAGAGGAGGTCGACGGCATGATGTTGATCCGCTCCGGCGACAACCGCCAGGCCGTTTGTCCGGTGAAGTTTCTACAGGAAGTGTGACGCTTCAAGCTGCCCAATTTCGATTTTATGAGAGTAAGTTTAGAAGTTACTGTTGATACATACAAACATACATAAACTGACGCTTTCGCAGTCTTTCCATTCTATACGTATACAAGGCCAGAACGCAAGGGTGTGAAACTAATCGCGTATAGATTGGAAATCACTTTTTTACTAAGGTCTTCCAATCTACGTATATACAAGAGTAGTACGCAAATACTCGCGTATACTTCGTAGCGACCTAATTAACTACCGTATTCCAAAATACACAGTGCCAGTACGCATACGGACTAATCGTGTATATATTGCGACAAATAAAATTGTGAACTGGTACTCAACTTGTTTGCGACGTAATGCACCTTGCGCTAAATAGCCTGCCTGGCTGCGAGCAACTTGGAAGTAGCGCTCGCCGGCCGCTGCCGCGGCACCGCTCGCTACGCTCGCTCGGCTCGCGCGTGGTTAGCACGGTTCTAACCTAACCCCTTTCATATTGCGTTATCTGTTGTCTGTTCCATTTCACCTAGTTTTTTTTTTTTATTTGACTATTTATGTATAAAACTCATGTTAAGCGTAAGTGATGTAGTATAGTTTGGAACTAGGATGCGCGCGTCCACGTTACAAAATATACACGAGCAGTACGCAAAATTCGTGTATACATTGTAATCACAGATTTAAAAATAGCATTACAATGTATACGCGAGCAGTTTCCTATGGTTGCGTTCTGGCCTTGTATAGATTGGAAATACGCCACGCCTTCTTCCCATGGAAGGGCGGAAACTACAGGACGCTACCCGCTATGATTCTTGCATACTGTTTACTTCGTTTACGTTCATGCATCTGAGTCATACACGCACGCCGATTGCCAGCAAGCTTAGCATGACCACAATAGAAATGGATTTTGTCGACCGAAAAATAGACAAAATCACAATCAAAGATAGTTAATTGACTCAGGCGTGACTTTGCGGAAATCCATTATAAAATACAATAGTGACGTACATATTTAGTTCCTAATCCGCGTAACTGTTCTTAAAGTGTCATAAAGAACCCTGTAAGAAATCGACACGTGTTTCATCGGTGAACCCGGACCCGACGTGTGGACACACTGCTCTCGACCACACGTCGGGTCCGGGTTCGCAACAAGTCAATCGCCATCCTGAGGATGCCTCTTTGACAGGTGAAACACGTGTCGATTTCTTACTTACTTACAATTTTTTTCTATTTTTCCGTCGACAAAACCCGTAGAAAACCCTTTTCTATGGTTATCATGCTACGCGTGCAGTACAGAGCTCCTGACCTTTCTGGAGAACTGAAATATTTCAGCCAATAGTGCGTGATGATCAATTTATTTAATGAAATTAACTGCTATTAAATAAGCTGATTCAAAAGATTTAAAATAATAGTATTATAGAATAGAATACCTTTATTTCGGACACAAATATCCATATAGTGTTAGTAACATACAAAAAATAACTTATTACCTAGTGTTAGTTACATACAAAAAATTACTTATTACCTAGTGTTAGTAAAAATCAACCTCCGCACAAACGGCTGTACAATCGGTGAGCCAAAGCACAAGTATTTTGTTAAAAGGCGAACAGCTTAAATTCGGTATCCAAAAATTATTCCGCATCACTATCAACAAGAAAAGTACCCAAAAGGCTGTCAGCATTACCACCTGGAATGGCAATGTTGATTCTATGGCCTAATGGAACCAATCCCAGTTTAGAAATCAGTTATTTAAAAAAAAAAATCTTCCTGTAGGTAAGTCTCACAGCAAGGCAAATGTTTCATCAGTACCAAAGTAGTAGTATACAAAGAATTAAAGAAATTCGCGTATAGAAGATTCCCAACTTCAATTAAAGTCAGGCACATAAAAAACTGAGGAAGTACAGAGGAACCGGAGCGGGGTAATTGCGTAGCACACTTAGGCAAAGCGTATGCTGAGACGCAGGTGACGCAGCACAGCACAGCACAGATTTTGCAGGGCAGGGCAGGCGAAGCAGACATAGGCCGCGAGCGTATGCTGCGACACAGCTGCACAGACACATTCGCGACCTAGCTAGTACAAACAATAGACATGATCTGTCATTGAAAAACACAAACGAAGACCAGCTTTCATTTTGACAGTTTAACAAAATTCATTGCGTTACTTATGTTTTTGAGCAGACAACTTTTTCGAACTTATGAAGCAATGGATTAGCAATATCCTTCAAAAATCATTCAGATTCTGATTGAAAGTGTGTTACGCAATTAGGGTCTTACAATATTAGCTTACAAATTATACTCACATTGCTTTTTTATTATTATATCCCGTTCTTTTTCATTATAATTGATTTATTTCTATTTTAAGTACTGCAGTTTACATGATATTATGCAAAACTTTTGCACTTAAAATATAGAAATGACGTCATGTACTTCGCTACGAAGTTTCGTAGACACGCTTTGTAAATGCGTTGTAGTGTCTTCACTAATGCACTCTACAAGAAACTTCTTGCGATTAAATAATTATTCACTCCATATTCTATTCATATTCTCTTGAATGCAACCCTACTACACTACACACTACAGGTACTTACAATATAAATAACCTGATAAAAACACACTTTGACGACAAGTGGCAATTAGAAAAGTGTAGGTAATTAAAATACCGATATAATAATATCTAAAGCCTTGATAAGTACGCGAACTACAGACAAGGTACTTACCTATAGCTACAAAGCTTACCTGTAATAACATTCACGTGCAAACCCAAACTCAAAGCATTTATTTCAAATAAACCAGTTACAGGTACTTTTGAATTGTCAAGGGGTCGGTCAGTCAGAAAGATGAATGAAATGATGATGTTAGTTGCCCATTCGAAAGCGTATAATAGGTACATAGGAGCACGAGCAACGTGCTTCACACCAATCACGAGTAACTTAATTGGATTAAGTTTAGACTAAGGACGTATGTGCGAGCCAAATCGACACACCTATTAGCTATGTTAAATGGCATAGCTGAACCTCTACCATGAGTTGCCATCGAAAACTTACTCGCTAGCGTTAAATACGCTAGCGTATTAACGTGAATCAAATAGATTTCGATAATGTCAAAACTCGCTAGCGTCTCCGTCAATGATTTATATGAAAATATATTGTACAGAGCCCCTAGCGGTCACTGAAAGAATTAAAATTCGTACCAAGAGCACTATAGATTTCGATAGGTAAGAATCCTAACGTAATCTATTCGATAGTCACTAACGTTTTCAGCTGTCACCATACAAAACGGCACCATGAGTCACTAATTCGACAGACGCTATCGAAAAATACGCTTGCGATACTAGTTACGTAGCTCACTAGCATTTTGAGGTGTGAAACATGTTTACATTAAAATTATATACGTTTTTGAGTCTTTTAAAGTCAAAAAATGGCTGGAAGAGCTTATTTAGCTTGGAATATGTTAGAGGCCGCTAAATTTGGAGATCAACGACGTGCACATCGTGAATTTCAAGAAAAAAAATATTAATTTATTTAAGCCTTTTATTTCCCAAAAAGTACCTACATTTATATCATTCATTCATATTACTTAAATAAATAAATAATATATAATAGATAATTAAATAAATAAATTGATTTAACATATTAAGTAAAATAAAATAAATTATATACACAATGTTTTTCAATTGATATTGGGTGCCCATTTAAGGACGAAGGCTTCCTCCATCTTTCGCCATTCGTTTGTCTTGGGCTATTCTAGTCCAAGTGGGGCCGGTCACGGCCACAATATCGTCGCACCACCGGCAACGGGATCTGCCTCGGGTGCGTGGTGTATCGAGAGGGTACCAATGGAGAACCCGCTCACTCCAGCTTCCATCTGTGGCTCTGGCTACGTGTCCTGCCAATCGCCATTTCAACTTGCAAGCTAGTTCCACAGCATCTATTATTTGAGTGCATAGTCGGTATGTATTTGCTTTTTTTTCGGTCTCTGAGTTTAATTCCTAATATACTCCTATCCATTGTTCGTTGGAAGGCTTGAAGTTTTTTATAACTGCCTTTGTTAGTGTCCAAATTTGGCAACCGTAGAGTAGGTCATATAATGGTTTCCATAGCTTTCTTTTTCAGGCGAATAGGGATGCGTGATTTAAATACCTCTTTCAACGACCAATATCTTCTCCATGCACTCTTTATCCTGCGATCTATTTAATTTTCGGTAGCTTTATTAAATGATATGCTTTGCCCGAGATAAAAACAATTGTCTACGTATACGATTGGTGTGTCTTATAATCACCGTTGGTACTCATAAGCTGTTACTTAATAGGTACACCTGTTTTTTCAGCGTTCATTTGAAGATCGCATTTTCGGCTCCCCTTATCTAGTGAGTTCTGCATGTGCACCAAAACATGTCATCTGCGAAGCGAAGATGGTTCAAGAACTCGCCGTTTATGTATATACCGACATTGTGCCAATCCAGCTGTCTGATTGAAAACATAGTTCATTTTAAATTTTAATAAAAAACACCGCAAATCACACATCGTCAAAGTAATTACAAATTGAATAGACGTACATAATTATTATAAGGAATAAAAATTGAACAACCCCTAAATACCGTAAGTAGTTCACTAACCGCCAACCTTTTTATTTAATCGGATTTTTTTATGATATTGACTGTCATAACATTGTTACCATAGTGATAGCGTTTTGATCATATGAGCCGTTCTCTCTTCTTATTACTGAGAAAGAAAGAAACAAAACATAAGAGTGAAGTTAGCTAGACGACACGATCTATCGAGCTTACCTTAGCGCCTGCGTAAGACTCCGTAAAACTCATGGTGCGAGCATTATCGAAATCTATTTGAACCACGTTAACACTTCCGACTCCACCCTCTTTTCATAAAGCTCATACGCCATTCCACCAAACATATTGGAAGTGAACCCTCCAGGAGGCACCGGCATTACGTTTGCGCTAAAGTTAACCATCGCGCACCGTCAACGGCATTAGGTTTAAAACCATATTATAAAACACTGTAAAACGACGTAAAATAGTATGTTCAGGGGGTCTTGTCGCTATACGTATTTTCCAACATTTTTAATTTTTTGTGAATATTTTTAACCGTGGTCAAAACATTTTGAAAGTAAAAAAATTTGGATTTTAAAACCAACGTTTAAACTAATAAATCTTGTTAAAATATACATCAGATTTTATTTTCAAGGTTTATAATGCTGTATTCGCTAAGAAAAACCTACATTTAAAATGAGCCCTCCTCGAGGGTTCCCGGCATCCCATAAGCGACTAGGTGAACCCTCCAGGAGGCGTCCCGGCATTGAACGTGTTAATACGCTAGCGCTAGCGAGTAAGTTTTCGATAACAACTCATGGTAGAGGTACTGTTAGCTTGAATGACAGTTTAGCTAGATCAACATTGTTTGAAACTGAAGGCCAGAACAACAACATCTACGAAACAATTTGAAAATTTAAATTAAATTATGCATTGTGTATTAACATAATTTGTTTTTATTTTCAGAAACGCGGCTCCCTAACTGATCAAACGATACCAATACGCTCTATACCGAAAACAATCCGAAGTGCTCCAGTGACGCCATGCGATAGCGAAACGTCCACATGGTCGGATCGGAATCGTAGCAAGACGGGCTACGACTTACCTTCGGGGTCGGGATACGCTACGAGTTACGGCGACTACGACAACCCTAGCTACAGCTACGAGATATCGGGCTACGAAGCTAGCTACGAAGCTTCAACTTCTACGGCGTCGGGGTCGCAAACAAAAGACAACTATGAATCGGGGGCATATGCAAAGAGTTACGATTCGTCGTATGATAAGGCGGGATACAGTGGCTCGGACTATAGGACTTACGAAGGGTCTACAGGGTACGGGGATAAGGGGGATGGGAGTGAGTCGGTTTTCAAGCACAGTTATGAGCCGGAGGGCGTGTGCTGGTGGCGCCGGCCGCTGGGCGCGCGGCGCGCGGCGGGCGCACGCGAGGCGTCGTCGGCCGCGCGGCCGCTGCACGTGGCGCCCGCGCCGCAGCCGCGCACGCGCCGCGCCCTGTCGCGCGACCGACCGTTGCTTTTCGTTAAGCAACTGTTTTTGTAATTTTTTATATATATTTCGCAAAACATAATGTGTGTGTACTTTTTTTTCTTTTCTGTGGAGTATGTTTTTATTTATGTTTTATTAACTTCGGCTTCAAAATTGCCTTTGAATGTTTACAATATAGTATTAATTTGTCATTTTGATAACTTAAGTACTTGACTTTTTATTTATATGCGAAAATGTTTGTTTTTAGCTAATTGGGCTAAGGCAATAATGACTAGGTATAAAAACACGGCCTACGATGACATATTACTTTTGGTGATTTTCGTAATCTCCCAATTTACATGATTTTATAATATTATATAATTATATATTATACACATTATAATAGGTCCATTTACGAAAATTACTTGGCTACATATCATTTTTCGAACAATGTGATTAAAACTTAAATTAATTTAATTGGAATATAAATATGTACTATTGTATAAAATAAGACTTGTGTAAAAAAAAATAAGCGTGATCTACAAACGGAAAATACTTTGCTGATTAATATGTTGTATAAATTAAATTGAAAATGTTCCCATTGCTTAAAGCTGAAGAAGAGAAAATAGTCACGGAGTAAGAGAAAATAGTAATAAGAGAATATTGGTAGGTAGAGAAGAGATAGTAGAATAAATTAGTGTATCAAAGTAAAGATTAGAACCGCACGTTGATTAAGTTAAATATATCATTAGTTAATTGCAGGAATGTTTAGTTTAGACTTTAGCCTTACATCGTAGTTTGAAGTAGCCAGTGGCATTGTTAATAAGATTAACTTATGTGGAGTGGGATAGAACCCACTGGTTCTTTAGTACATACGTCATATAACGGTTACACAGAACTATTCTCTACCGGCATCGCTCCGTCTTAGGGCAATGCCCTAATCCTTCCACTAAGCAATTATTTCTAGCTTGATATGAGATGATCGCCAAGATATTGCTCAGTCTTTTATAGCGAAATTCGTGCAATTTTCTGCTTGATAACTGATTCTTAATACCTACTTTTTTTTTTACACTTCTTAGTAATTTTTATGCTTGACCAATACGTAGGTATAGGTAACAGACCTCAATCAACGCATTCGTTTGGTAAGAGCTTCTTTCAAGATAATTTTTCTACACCACCTTGCTTTCAAAAATACCAACTCCATGGTTAACCATCGACGTGACTGGTTCAAGCCAAAAATCATTCCTAGGGAAGGTAACTCTCAAACCAATCATTAGGATATTTTATACTTAAATGTTGTTATCAATCAATCGATCACTTAACACAGTAAATTAGCAGATATCCAAGTGGCCTTTTATTCCCTTGAAGAGTAAAGATTGCTAGATACCTACCTGCTGTTTGCTGAAGAACCAGCACTTCCAACCATACCTAAATTACTTATTAATAAAATAAAATATCAACAATAACCATAATAATTCTAAATATAAGTAGTATCAGAATAATATCAAATTCGTAGGAGAAATAAATAAATAAATTTACGCTAGTTGAGACGTGTCGTCCATTTGATGGCTCATCATTTCTAATTAGTTCATTAATAAGTATTATGACAGATAATTTTATGTATTTGTTAAAATACACTGCTGCGTACAGATAAAAACTTAATGAAAATATACATCAATAGTTTGCAAGTAAGTCTTACTTGCAAACTATTGATGTATTATTATTATCCTTTACACTCTACATTTTGTATTATTTATAAATTATATTAATTAATTATATCATTTACAGTTACCCAAGTGTTTTAATTCGACTAGTTTCGAGCTTGAACACAGTTCAGACAGTTTCGTTCGACATCGAAACCAGTCGGATAAACTCAATT
The DNA here is from genome assembly GCA_916701695.1 of Agrochola macilenta. NCBI lineage: Eukaryota > Metazoa > Arthropoda > Insecta > Lepidoptera > Noctuidae > Agrochola > Agrochola macilenta. The sequence continues at coordinate 14,563,350 of OU753558.1, forward strand.
AAACAAGTGAGTAAAACTCTAAACGTTAGTTACCTAACACTTTATGTATATTTTATTTATATTTTGATATATTCAATGATAAGCCAACTAAATATATTATATATATTTATGCATTATATTCATTTATACCTATATTTGGCGTCACTAGCTCTGCCTTTTATCTTATAGTGTTCCATTACTCGGGCATCTTAGATAATTTGCATTAGTTTAAGTAACCTCTCACAGTACGAACAACTTAATTAATGTGACAGCCAATTAGTTTATAATGAAGTAACGTTTGTTAACCTTGACATAATTATATGTAATTAGATATGATTTATTTATTCTATACTATACCTAGTATACTATACCTAGTTATATATTTTTTTTTTTTTTTTGTATCCATTATTGTCGAATTAGTCTTAGAAGAATTAAAATAGGACATAATGATATTTAGAAACGCATTAAAGTGTTGACTATTCATTTATTTTTTCAAATTTAGATCCAAAAGAAATTATATAACTTACATATTTATGAAAACTATTTTTCATAACCTGACATTATAGAATCTTCCTATACTTCTTATATTTGCCATTTAAATATTATATTTACAATATTCTCTATTCCTAATTTCTTGATAAAAGAGTAACTATTTAATTCGCAAATTTCCAAAGTTTAAAAAAAATATCCTAAATTATCGATAACTTTATTAAATGTTAACGCATTATTTTAGTTAACACGTTAAGCCGTCCCCTGAAGTTTTAAGAATATATACGTATATGAATATATAAAATATATACATGATACCAAATTATGATAAGAGGCACATAACATAGATAATTTAGTACGTAAAACGTAACGTAGGGGTGATCGTTGAGAGTATTATCAGATATACTGATTTAGTGGCGATTCGTACTAGTTGCTAGGAATACATAGTAGATGAGAATTCATCTCGAATGATGGCACATCCACACTGCACTGATTTACACCCAACACGACAAAATGGCGAGTTCTGCCGTTCTAGTTGACATCTTATAAGTATGTTTTTAGTCGCCACAACTATGTATATTAAACAATAGTTTTTGCGAGACACGGAAGGCGATAGCAATTACTTGAGAACAATTTGGTGGTAAATGTTCGACCTTGTTGAAACCACCGGTAAAAGGTAAAATAACCTTGTAAAGGAACTTTTGTTGGAAAAGTCAACTCTAGAGAAATTTTAAGTTAAGTTACGGTGTTTATACTTTATGGTGAGCATTTTTCAGAGCTATTTATTATTTTAGCCGTAGATAAAATGAATCAGGTTCCTTGCAAATATTCAGCATAAAATGCTCTAGTCTTGTTTATATTTTTTCTTATTAAAAATAGTTTTATAAAAGTTTATTTATTGAAAAAAAACTTAGATATTTTGTGATCAATGCATTGACCTGAAATCTGTGTAAATCTAACTTACGAAAAGGCTTAATAAAAAAACCTGAAACTGACATGATAGTCTATTAGTAAATAGTTTCCAGTTATACCTTCCTACGTAGTTACTTAACCCGTATAAAAAATATAAAAAATAATCAACATTAATGATGCATATGCTTACAGCCTTTTTAGGGTGGGAAATTATCAAATAACTTCTCCCGCTCTAGGCGGAGCTAGGGCGTGTCAGACTCTTACTGACTAAAACCGACCCGTGTTCCTTCAGTTGCCTGTACGTTGCCAGGGGCCACGGTATCCATTTCGGACTTTCCCGCGACCCCGGCAGGTATCAGTCCTAGCAGACCCCTTGCGTTGTGCTGACATCGACCCGGGCCTGCAGTGCTATTCTCTAAAAGACAATTTCATAGCTGTAAGCTGCGACGAACTCGTCGTCGAGACAGCCTTGAGATCGACCGAGCGTGTAGCGTTGATTCAAACTGTATTCACTAACGTATTTGTGTTCGTCGACGAACCCTAGGCTGTTTCCTCCCGACGCTGTTTCGTAGACGAACTAAGAGCTTGAAACAAATTCTTTATATTATAATCGATAAATCTCGACTGAGAGTTTTGGGGGTTTAAAATATACATTAGAGGTCTATCTTTAAGTATTTTAAGGAATATACTAAAACTATTAAACAAATATCATAATGTAATTGAGTTTGCATATTTATTATTACATTTTGAGGCTGAATGACGATTCCTTTGCCTATTTCAAGCAACGCGCGACGATGAATAAAAAAAACATCACTCACAAAGTATATAGTTATCTGTGACAATCACAAACGACGCGACGCTATCAAAACCACTTAAAGTTGAATTTGTTTTTAGTTTGAAAACTTTTAGGTGTATTTGTATATTCATTATTTTTAACAGCGAGTGTTTGCAACATAGGTAGCATATTTACAGATGTTCTTATTATTCAGAGCATCAACAACTTCGTGGATTGCCCTAGACGCAGAAGGCTGAGATATATGTCTACATTCTTGCCAATGATTTTTTGGTAACTTCCATTAGCCAAAAATGATATAGTGCATAATATCTGAAACATCAGGAATTCAATAATGGTGTGTGGTTAGGTACTTACCCATCATATCTCAAGAAACCTAACTGTAAACAAACCTTTAACCTCTTGGTTAAATAAACCACTGGAACGAACTCGCGGACGCATACGAGTATAAGGAGTTATATAATTTTCCAATATATTAATTAAATCCTCAGAAAGTCTGTAAATATGGGTAAACTCTGTATCACGGGATATTGTTTAAAATTTTCTTATTTGTTTCGCCTGTCGAGCTTTGTTCAAATCATCACTTTTTTTAGCTTCTTCTAATACATGTAGCTCTATAATTAACCGAGCTGCCATTCTATTCAAATAAGATTCTAAAAGTATTATATAGTATATAGTGTATTATGTAGTGTAGTATTGTAAAGTATTATTATTTTTGTCAAGACTCTGCGGTGTTTATTGTAGCTTTTGGATTTGACAGTTAGAAGCGAGGCTGCGGGCGAGGCTGTGAGCGACTTCGTGGCTGTTTTTTCTTAAAGAATACCAAAATGTATGAAGAACTGTCAATATTGCCCTCCGTAACCTCCGTTGGGTAGTTTCAACTCACGGCCGTCACAGCCTTGAGCGCTAGTGTAGCTTTACGAAGCTTAGTGAATACTAAACTGAGATTCACCGCTGCGGCAGCGCTGGACAACAACGATGTATCCTTAGAGAATAGCATTGCTGGTCCTTATCGGACGGCGGCGGCGGGGCGTGAGGATGCGAAATTTGCCTATATACTTACAGCCTGGATTCCATATTCTAAATGCCGTACTTATTTCCATATTATTGGATGCATTATCCAACACTACTTACTTATGTACTTACTATTTTTGTGCTACACTTGCCGACATTTCTCACTTCTAACTACATACTCACGTGTGAACCACCATGAAACACTGCCAATCGAACTTCAACCTCCTTTTTCTTGCTTTAGATCTTCTTCGTCGTTCCCTCAATGCCGAGGATCGCGACCACGTACTACGTCTCCAAGCTATGCGGTCTTCTACAATGTGAACCCGTCGGTAAATGCTGCCTCCAACAGCATTCTTGATCGCGTCTGACCATCGTGCCGGTGCTCTGCCTTGAGCGCGTTTTCCTTCCACCCGGCCTAGTAACATAGTAACATACGCCTTTCCAGACCATGCTTAGGTGAACGCGTAATATGTCCGAAAAAGCTGTGGGCACACTCCTGGAGTCCTGGCATATTGTAGATAGCCGCTTGGTGAGTTTCTCCAGTATGAATTTATTCGTTCTCATGGCGGTCCATGGTATACGAAGTAGCCTCCGGCAACACCACAACTCGAAAGCATCGATCTTTCTGCTTTAGCGGCTTTTAATGCACCACGTTTCATCGCCTTATAAAAATATGGAATAAACTAGAGCACGGATTTGTCGTATTTTGGTATTCCGACAGATGCCGGCTCTTCCAAATATTCCCTAGACTGCCTAGATTGCATTTTTGGGTATACCAGTACGGTACCAGTACGGTACGGGACGGTTATTTCCTCAAGACAGCTGCCCTCATTCGTGATCAAAGACCCAAGATACACGAAGTCTTTGACTTTCTCATAGCCGTCGAGTAGATTAGAACTCGGAATAAGCTCAGCACGGTCTACCACCATTACTTTTGTCTGGGCGTGATTGCCTTAAATAAATTTATTTATTTATTCTTAATATGTGTTTAAATTGTGGCAGGAAGTCCGCCACTGCAGCATAGTGGCGGACTTCCTGCCACAAAGCATTGTCTACCAGTCAACCTATGTAATAATGAATTATTTTATATTATTAAACCTACCATCACAATCGTTCATGATGTCCAAACACTTCTGAAATCACCTTATAATATTGGGTGACCAACGGCCGAATCCAATAACCTATGCTAATAGAAGAGCCTATCTATCTATAGTTTTAACGTCCAAATAATCTGTCAGAGACTAGGAAATATAGGAAATGTGACACAATGACAGATAGAATTGTACTGAGTACCATCAATAGCGATCTGTCTTTTACTGACAATAGGATATTGGGTTCGGCCGTAAGTACATAATGTGTGTATATAATTGTCAGAAAGTGTTGCATTAACTTAACCGTTGTTGTGTTAAGAAACACCCTGTTTACTTTATATGTATTTGATAAAAAAAGATAAATTATCTACCTGTAGTAATTTATAATGTGATATACTTCTGCCTTCCTCTCCTGCTTCCATTCTTTCAACTAATAAACATCCTTTGACTACATAGCTACTTGCTCTATAATTCTATTGCTGTCTTATTTTTTCTTAACTAAATTACAGAAACAGGTGTAAGTTAAATTTCTTACTAAGCTATCTTTACCTGTCACAACATCAAGTATCCAAAGATTACTTGAATACTTCGAACAGTTTTCTTGTATATTTGATTATAAATCAACAATTTCAGATATAGAGTCCTTTATAATCCACTAACCAAAAATACTGGAGACCTAGTAGAAAATAATAAACTTATAGGTATATTTTACAGATTGAAAATGAATTATTTACCATATAGACTATACTTATACGAAAGTTTATCTACATAGTATCCGTATAGACTCATTTTGTAGGTGTAGCTCCGTGCTACAAAATTTATAGTCCCTTTAGTCTAGTTAGGTGTTCGTGGTAAATGTTCTAAGATATCAAACACTTAGATGGTGTACCTTAAACTTACATGTTATACCTTTATCCTTATAAATATTCGTTATAAGTATGATAAAAAAGCACTTACGAAAAACGGAACCAAATTATTAAATATTATGTATTAGCATAGGCCCTAGATACTGCAAAACGAATCCCAAGTGAGATGTTTGTATTATAATTAAATGGATATTTTAGTAATATACAAGTGATGATATATTACCTTAAATTATTATTGATGTTTTGGTCTGTCTCTAACTATGAAGTATAACAACTACTAACAAAATCGTGATTTCATACTCGTTTGGTGCATTTTTTGTGAGAGCATTTAAGTATGAGGAACTATTAAGCTTGGCTTTTTTTCTAAAGGAAATAAAACCTTATTTACTACTATGAGATAAGTAGCGAATACGAACTACTTTCTTGAATCTTCCACTGAATATTTACCCTCTATATTTAATAAACTCTATTTAATCCAAATAAAATAAAGTTTTTGAAATTATATTGATAAGATTGTATTCAATTGTTTCAAATAAATTATTATACCTAAATATTCCCTAAAATACCTAAATATATAATTATAATATTCTAATTTAATCCCAATGCAATTTAAGTGTGAAGACTGAAAAATCAAATTGTTGTAAAGTTTTTGGACGGAGTAATTATACTTGTAGTTAGAAATGGCCACACTTAAATGTTAATCGTGAACACGAATTATCTAACGAGCTATTATTGACTTAAGTAACACCGACCTAGGTTTAGCTGTAATGCAGTACATCGCTCTCGCACACGGCATACTTTTTGTAGGTCCTGCAATCGGTCAGTTTTTTTTTGTATGACCTACATTTCGTAGAACGTGTGCGTTGATACATTTGATCTCTACTGTTTCATTTGGCTCCTACAAAAAAGCGACCACCGATAGTATGCCGTCTGCGAACGCTCTTATGTGACTTATCGTTTTGTTAGGCGAAGACCTACCTAAACCTAATCGTAAAAAGAATGATTGTTTAAAAAGTAATTGTCGCTTTTTTCTGTTGACGATGCGTTAATTTAATTCCGAGGTTTATTGAGAATGTTGTGTTAGAAATAAAGATTGTGTCTTGAAACTGAAGTTTAACTTGAACCTTGCTTGATTGAACAGATTCCATAAAAAATAACTTTTCGCTGAAACAGGAATTCTCAGCTTAGTATGAAAAATGCAAGCGTATTTGAATCCTCATTGGGGTCCCGCCAACGATTACAAAGTAAACTCCCCCCCCCCCCCCCCACCCGCCTACCGAAGAACTATTTACTGAATAACGAGCAAGGTTGTTCTGAATTTATAACAAGTAACATTCCGCAAAATGATTTCGCTCTAAATACTTATGCTCGCTCTAATTGAAAACATCCCAATAATCTAATTACACAATGTCATCTAGTGTCAGGAATTCCAATAAACAAATGACAGTATATGCCTCAAGTACTCGATAGATGGCGGTAGCCGTGTTGTAAACGTTTCAAACTAAGGCATGCGTCGCGTTTACGACACATTCTAGTGATGAGAGATACAAAGAGAGCCGTCAGCCGTCGACAGATGCACAGCTGTTTAGCAGCGGGTAATAGATAGATCAGTAGATAAAAAGTAAGCTTATATAAAAGCATTTTTAAGCAACAGTTAGATGGATAGTTCTCTCTTTTTTGGTTGCCTACTATACTAATAAGAAATGTAATTTTCTTACGTCATGGTCGAGAAATTCCATAATCTTAAATTATAAATTCCAACGAAAGTATCGAACCGAAACAGTGTGTTATGCTACATGCGCAGGCCGGCATGGCGGCAAGTTGCTGCCGACCCTACTCCTCGCCTCCACGCCATGTGTCGATAACCCTGCAGCAGACGCGGCTTACCAACATCACGCCTGCGCCGGTGACGTCTCTCAGCGGCGGCACTAAACTGGACGCATTCCAATGAATTCGCGAACGCGCCGCGACACTTTCTTATTCTCTCTAAGATCCCAACAATATCTGCAATAAAGACTTATTGACACATTATAACAAAAGAAAACCGTTAGTAAACGTTTTTTATCACTTAAAAAGCAAAATGTTATCTAATGAACTAGGGGGATATAAAGTCTGTACTGCTCCAGTGTGCCGCCTCTCGGCGGTTTAACATTATTTCACATAGATGGCAGCAGTGAAAATATTTGACATTCCTTGGATTCCAATCGCAGTGGGCTCGGCTCAAATGTCAAACGCGACTATTTCGTCAACAGAGTCGTGGCGCGATAGTTGGATTTTATGAAATAACAACAAATACTTCTACACAGTGCGTTTGACGGACAATGGATAATAAACGATAGAAGTCAGTATATTTTTTTGCGTCGCAGAGGTAACTAGCGTGTCGTGTTAATCTGGCGAATGTTTAAAGAGTTTGTTGCGATTTCGATACTTACCTATTGATTTTTGTTCTTCGCCGGTTTTGTAACATTGTCATGAAGGTTTCAGTTGTTTAGAACGCTATCAACTTTACAAACTTTAACGTTACGTCGTGCTCATTAATTAAAATTATAAATATTGTGTGAAACAACATTTCCCTTGGTCTCATTGAAGAACATCGTGGGAAAAACATACATAGTGTAAGTACCCACTGTTTATTTGTTATTTTTGTAGTGTTTTGTTAAAAATTTAGTAGAAATCATTTGTGAGTAGCAATAACGTAGATAGTTTCAGCAGGTGTTAAATAATATCTTAACTTGTTTATGTTATGTAGTACAAATATGCAGTGTTCAAAGAATATTTGAAACTAAGTTAAATAGGTAGGCTTACCTCCACCACTTAATTAAACCTGATTACTGCCTGCTTTGTAAACAAATAAAATGCAGATAACAATTGAGCTATATGTATATTAGTGATTATGGGACTACATGGTAATGATATGCTTACATTGGTTATCATACAAAATGATCCACCATCGTCTAGGTGCCCACTTAACGCTGGTATGCTATAAGTAATGTAATGACTAGTTACCTACCGGTTTGATTTGCGGGCGCGCCATGCAAAAAATTTCGCCGCTATACGGAGCGAAGGCAACAAGGTATTCAGCGAAGCTACATGGCATGGAATCTCGCGAACATAATAGTGTGGAATGCGACCGTACGCGGCGTACAAACGCTCTATTCCCACACAAGCGCATGAAGCGGCCGCACTTCGTGATAAGAGCACGATAAACGTCGCCCGATTAGCCAATGTTGACGGTGACCCCGTACGGATTCCGTCAATTGTATTAGAAGTACTACAAAACCAAGCAGACTCGACGCTAGACTTTTCAAATTACTCTCGAATTTATCATAGTGTGAGTAATCGTTACGGCTAAATGTGACTGTACATATCAAATCAATTTCCCCATCTGACCACGTGACGAGCCAGTCAAATATTTACATAGACGATTGCCTGGAACTGAACACACAAAGAATTTTGTATCCAGGAAAACAATTGTTTTAAAAGATAACTGTTTATAAATAAGTATGTACATGTACCTAACTCATTTAACAGTTTCTAAGTTCAGTTATCCTAATTAGACAGAAGAGACTGCAAGACAAATTAACATAGTTAACGTAATTGAATACCTAGTTAAAATCGCTAACGGTATTTCTACGCGTAATGATTCCAAACTCGAAGCAGCAGCATTACTTTTTGGGAGCAACGACAATACACGAGGGGGGCTCGGCAACCCTACAATAGTAACATCTGCCGGTATCCCAGCCCCAAGCCACGTGCGCTCGAACACAGCAGGGGTAGCGACCGTCGTAAAAGAATACGCCTCACCCCAAATGCGGGCCAACCGACAAAAGAATACTTAAAACCGTCCATACATAACCCTAACCCCTAGTATTAAGGCATAGTTTCAAAAGTTTTACGTTAAAACTGAAATAGATTATTATTTTTAACATTTGGAATGTCAAGGTTCGACCACCATGTGGTTTACGTTTGGATACTGGCAGGTGATAACAATTTAGGTTGTATTAATTGGTATTGCCTCCTCACATTGTTACTTGTTGCTTTCAGTAATTCACAATGTGTTTAACAAATCAATTTGTCGTCATCATGGACTACAAAAAATCCAATGTCTTTGTTGCTTTCGTCACACTAGAATAAACTTGCAATATAATAGAATAAACTACTGCATATACAAATATAAACAACACAATATAAATGTATTTCTTTAACGTTCTCTTTATTTAAATTATGTCTGCAATTGTTTTCTGTCTAGCAGCAGTTATTATTTGTTATTTATTTACTACAAAAGGTTATAATATATTTTAGATAATAAGTCTCCGCAGATGTTGAACAGCTGCTGTAGTAAATGTAAACACAGCCCTCCTTAGTTATTTATTGGTACTTCAGTCTGATCATATTGTTATTAGAACCACTAATCATTTTATCAAGACCAATTTTTTTTTTATTAAGATACTCCATAAGTATATCAATTTATTTGGGCATGGCACAGCATGTCTTTTTCATTTTTTAAAGCCATCCTATTAATCAATATTATTTGTACACTAACGAATTACATTCTACCGAAATGCAAATTTGGTTTTCTTGAATTAATGATTTAATGCAAACGCTTTCTATAAATTCTTCAAATTCCTTTTTTTTACCACAAAGTGGTTAAAGGGAATGTTAATGACAATGCATTTTTACATTTTTGTTTTTACTTTCATACATTACAAATTGTAATGTATCCACTTATCCAGTTCTGATTCACTTAATGCAAGTAATGCTACAAGAATTCAAGCTCGGGATTAACATTTTTACCGAGAAAATGATGTCCAAGTAACTTTTTAATGGAATTTACGTGTCAAATTCCATTACAACTTCCATGTTCCGTTGAATGGGTTCGTGACCATCTGACTATGTGTCGAATGATCTATTCGACGTGTGTATACCGACATACCAACACTGACCGTACTCGTGACTCCGCCTCCGGCCAGAAAAATTCTATTGTGGTTAATGTACCAAATTCCTCATCATTAACGTAGGCATCGCATCACTCGTCATTCCAATGTTTTGTTTACCCTTCCCTTCTTCCACACCTCTGTACCTTATTCGAGAATAACAGCACGCTACGTTACTTTTAAATGTAATGTCATTATTTTCACATTCCAGGAATCTAACCTCCATTTAGATTCGTTAGTGGCATTTGTTTATGAATTATATACAGTACTCGCTACTCAGGGAATGCGCGTCTTTGCTTCATTCGCTTTATTGTGTTTAGTATCATTAATTACAATCGGTTTACTTTTTTTATTATATTGCTACTGACTGTCAGGTATTCAGTGAATTAAGCAATGACATTGTTGTCTATTTGTTTTCGTTGGCATGACCGTCACAAAAATATGTTGCTTGGTATGCAGATTTAACTATGCGAATCTCGTTTATTATTAACACAATATTTTGGTCTGCGTTGTCCAATAATACGCAAAGTTCTTAGGGTGGCCAAATTATAATTAAAATTATGATGATAGTTTTGAAATCTGGTCCAAAATATGCGACTCATCAATCATTAAACTAATTAAGAAAGATTGAAGTCACACGCGGTCGTGAATACCTCGTTAATCATTAATATATGGCGCGCAACTAGACAAAAATACATTATAAAAGGTGCAATATAATGTTTTGGGGCTTCCATTGCATTAAAATAGATAGTCTTTGCAATGAGCTTATGAAGTTCAACCTCAAGTGAAAAGTTGATTGAAGTAGATACCTACCACTTACTCATAAACGTAAGTAGGTAGTAAGAACTCCATTAGCTATATTACTGCGCATTAAAATAACTAATTTAACTGTTGTTTTATCTTCAATTCTTCTGATGATTATTTACTACATAGTTTCTCGCTAACGCCAGTTGAGTATTCCTCCTTCTGTAGTTATCGATTCATAAAATTTATGATGGATACTCGGAACTTAATTTTAACAGTTGAATTGTAGTTTAACCAATACTTCATTCAATTTAAGTAGGTACTAATTATATGAACTAGACTAGCTCATACACTGTCGCGAATAAATGGTTTTTTTTGTGTATTACATTTACAAGTTCCTTTTTGATGGCTTCATTAGAATCTCAATCACACTCATCACCATGTCATCATCATTTTCCTGCATTGATCTCAATTTACATGGGGCTGGAGCACCACGTTTTCTTCACATCTCTATTAGCCGTGAGATTCAGTTGTCACCAGTTCTAGCCATATCAACTTTCACACCATCCATCCATCATTTCTTTGTTCTTCCTCTAATCTAATATTGGCCCACATTGACACTGATCACATGTATGCAAATTTTTAACCCGTGCAAAAAAAACTGTGGTTGCAAGTTAATTAAAGATGAAATGCTAATATTTTGGCGAAGCGTTAGTGTCTGATCTGCGATACAGTGGTCCATTGGCTTCGTTCCCGGCGCGGTCGCGGTATGCGGCCGATTGCCACGTTTCACAACTCTTTGTTTGATCATCTGATTCCTCCCTCTTATTTACGTGGTGTACGTACGACTCGGCGCACGTCTGTCCACCGTCTAGCCGTTTACGTGCCGTGAGGAATTTCCGCCGCTTTGGTATTCGCATGCCAATATGACTTTTAGTCTGCGATATTTAATTCCAAGCCAAACAGCTTTGCGCTGCCAGACATGAATTCCTTCAAATATTTAGACTAAATGAATGATGTCGACATCTCGTTTTCGAACCAAAATATCTGTGATGATATTGGATTGTCATTTATTATGTGATAACGTTTAATTAATTTTCATGGAAGCTGACAGAAAACTTTCGTAATGTTTTCAATCGCTAATATGGCTAAGGCTTATTCTACCATGTAATTTTCTCTTTGTATACCTACTTCTATATTATGCAAAGAGGACACGTGCTTTAACTGTGTGTTATTTATTGTATCAGGTAAACATGGAGAAGGTGGAATCAGCACTGGACGTGCTATCGCGGGCTGCGACAATGGTGCAGCCGTGTCCTGCGTACCCTGCCAGCGACTCGGACAGCTTCGGTAAATATTTATATTGAACATTTTTATGCGTGCAATCGTGCTTGTGTTCCGAAGGGACACTTTTACCTTGGATTTCATATCTTCACTCTTAAAAGGCATGCATTTGTTGGACTACTGAACTCTAAAAAACGAAGACGAAGGAACTATATGAATGCGAAGTGGGTGATTTACACTAACAATGACGATACATCTCTATACAAACGAACGAATATAATTGTCACTTAAGAAAAAGCAAGCAAAACAAATATGATAAAAGTTGATAAAGCGTCCGCTGAATATCGACTACCTATACGCGAGATGGCACGCGGCCTTGTAGGCGGGTCGCATTCCAGATTCCACCTGACATTGTTTAATAGACATCCAAGACCGTCGCGTGCTAGTCGCTTTAAGAAAAGGAATATATAGCTCTTCACATATTATATTCATTTGTTTTTAGAAACTTGTACAGTTCAACTGGCCGTTTTGACTGCATCTCGGTTTTTACTCTGCAAAATCCATTTTAATAATCATCATTGCTTTCCATGATCTGTGTAGTTCAACTCTACCGAATAGCAAACAATTCGACTTTTTGTCGGGATTGTTGCTTCAAGCGGATTCGGACCGACAATCGTTTCACAAAGGATACTATTGTTTATCTACTTGGACTGGTTTCGCGATGAAAGGCTTCATTGACGATTAAACCTCGCTTCTTCGCCGATGACGGTCACGCCGACCAAATTTTTCTTGTTACACGCACTCGAGCGTCACATCCGGGTTAAATGTAGATAAATTTGAATTTCGCATACATTGGCCGTAATTATTATGAAGTCGTGAACGATTAACCATTAATAAGCCTTTCTCTCTAAGAATAACTTAACAATGGAGTTAAACCCCGATGAGAAAGCAGAGCTTTCTGAGAGCCACCGCGAGAATCTACCTTGGCGACGTGAAACGCGTCCCGCGCGAATTTCGCCGACCCACAATCCGGCAGCCCATCCGGCTTGCCTTGAATCCCTCTGACAAATCCGGATACCGATACCGATATTACACTAGTTTTTAAAACGATACTAAACATCCCTAGGACATAGTTCCAACCTACATGCCCCGTATATGCGATAAATCCATTAATCTACAGGCAATTTATCGGAATTGATACTTAGAATAGAAAATAAATAACATATTAAACACGGGCATTTACGTAGTATTCTTTACATTATCATGTAGACAATTAGTCTGAGGAATTTCACAGATAAAAAATGTGTAATTTCAAATTCCACTTAACGATGCAGATTTGATACGCGTACCTATCTAATCAAAATACGGTCACGCAATTTAAGTGATGTGTTCTTGTTTATTGAGTGTTTACAAACAATGGTCGGATCGCGGATAATTATGCAACGCGATGACAGCGGCGCGGGCGCACGCGGCTTGGAGCTCACTTTCGTTGGTCTGCGTGCGCAGGCGACGAGCACGGCGCGTGCGTGCCCCGCCGCGGCCACCACCAGCACCACACCAGAGAAAGCGCTCAGGAATTTGGTCGGACCCTCTCTACCAAACAACAAATTGGCACGGCTCATGTTTTAGGGCTGCCTCGTAAACTACGACCACGCTACGCCCGCACTACTCTTATGTAAAGCGCAGCTAACAAATAAGTAGATACTGTTTCATAAGAGTAGTGAATGACTGAATATAGGCCCAAAGCCTATAAATCCATTAGGCTTAGGCAACAATTGAACTATCTTGGCCACACTACACCACTTCAAATTTAATTAGCTTGAGTATTCAAATTCCAATGATTACATATTGGGTTACGCCCTATACTTACTTAAAACTACGAATATTTTACAACTTGAAAATCTAGAGGTGGTTATCAATTTATCATATCAATCGCAAATTACTTTGTGTATGTAGTTTTACAGCTCTCTAGAAATGCAATACCTGGCATTCTATCACATGTATCGAATTGAAATAGGTTTTATTGCGAAAGATATTGGGGTGAATGTGGCATGAACGAGTATATCCGGAACGCAGAGGCGGCGTGTTACGGTTTCGAAAAGAATGCTGAATGTAGGTTGCGTTGCGGACTACAGTTACGAGCATTCTTAGGACGGTATGCAATCACTGATCACTATTGTTGTAAGTACAAATATTATTTTCGGACACCGTAAATTAAAATTTTGCATAGTTGTTTACGTCCACGCGGTAGCACTGCGGACTTGCGAAGTGCGAACAACAAAACAATAAATAACGATGATTAGTATCTACGTAATGCTCCATGATATCTCATACCGACACCCAATTAAAATATGAAAGCTTTTATAGTTAATAAATTCCAATAGTTAGTTGTTGGAAAAAATGTGAATGTATGTTACAGTGACACCTGAGGCGGTTGGACACGGCACGCGCTGAAGGAATCCCGATTGCAATGAAGTCATCATGTACAGTAGAATTCCTAATGGCAACGGATTCCATTTCGTTGGCAGCGAAGCGAGAGTGCAACTATTCCAGCTATTCGGGCCGTCTCGCATATTGTTACAATGATCTAATAGAGGCTGCTAACTAGACGCCAATGATATTTCTACAGTCTTTTTGTTTAATCATCTCATAATTCGGCTCATTACGTAGCAAGTTTACATGTATATGAAAGGAATATTTCGAAAATACATACACAAAATAGTTGTACGCTGAACTGACCCGTTTGTGTGACATTGAACGCGAATTGATATTTTATGACGCTTTGGTTGGAGACACTTTATTGTAATATTCATTCGTGAATCGTGATGGACGTCAACAAAAGACGACTACAGATATTTATAAACTAATAAAATTACTATTATCATGAAAAACACTTCCAAATCTTTAAACCCTTATTAGTAAACCTTCCGTGACTTCGGATAGAGAAAAATTATGGTCCCTTAGTAAACATTACATCAGATATGCACGTCTCCTTGAGTGTATTAACGAATTTAAGAGCTGCATTAAACGTGATGCCCATTACCGATTCGTTCCGCGATTCCTGCGACATGACTTGATACTCGCATCGACTCGTACTTATTAATAAGTAAGGAATGTTAATAGCCTTCGGAGGCGTTTGATTTTTCACTTGACCTCTCTTAGAGTCATGTTATCGTGTCTTCGAATACTTGAATGTTTACGCCATAAGGAATGCACAGTTTGTACTCGTTGTAGATAATAAAATTCTCAATAAACAGTAAGTAGACAGACACTAAACATGCATGGATTCCAGACAACGCCCGTGGCCGCGGTGATGCAATGTGCAATGTCGTGACGCCGAAACTACGTCATTTTTTACACTAAATAGTAATTTTTAAGTGCCATGGGCGATAATAAATCGTAGAAAGTTCTTTAGAATGATTAATCTAGTCAGTTTGCCCGATTATGTGCGACGTTTATGAATTGAGACGTTTTTCTCTGCTTCATTAGGCGTTATGATAATATGTTTTTTTATCCGAATTCCATTCGTATGCGTGGTTGGACGTTGTATGAAACATTAGGCCAACATTTGAATCCACATAAGGGATCTCCTTATAGTTGCGATTGAATAAATCGAAGCATGTCAGGGCTACCACGTACTGATACACGAATGTACGTGGGGCTATGTTATGTTATGTAATAAAAAGTTCGCCGCATACATAGCGGGCTTGGGAGAGAGACTACCTGCCCGACTGGACTCAGCTACCTCTCGAAACGAATTCAAAATATATTGCAACTTTTTTATGTTTAGGGCTGTCTGCCCTCATTATTATTCTGTCTGCTACCTATCTTCAATAATAGGTACCGACCCACTTATCTATTTCTTCCAAAAAATATCACGATTATATTAATAGATATTTTTCGAACGAACCATTAATTACCTATTCACATTATAATTTCCTGTTTTTGTAGGTTCGCTATAACAGGTCATAATTACACAATACGACATGGAGTTTTTCATACAGGAAAATTAACAATGCATTCGTATTTTGTTGATTCACCTAAATAACGAACACTGAAAATAATTACAGAAGAAGATATTGTATTGCTGAATCTCCTGAAAATTACTAAAGAAGAAAATAAAGTAAATACTTTTATTTGCGGTAAACATGACGCAAAGAAAGACCACAAAACAACAAACAAAAGGGCCATCGCTCAGCATAATGCAAAAAAAAACTGCGTTCTCTAAATGAAAGACTCGGGAAAGCCTTCCATCAAATCAGTAACGCACCTAGATATATGAACTTTTATAAAAATACAACTACTTATTCAAAACTGGATTGGATTGTTTCAATATTAATAACTTGTTTTTCGAAACTTACAAGTTAATAATAAAAAAACATGATTCTTATCTAATAAGATTTAAACTAATTAACTTAGAAATCGCGCTTCCCTGCTTATGCGAGGATTATTCTATTTTTCGTAACAAGGCTTTGCGAAACATTGGATTATGTCTGTCAGGTAAGTTTTATTGTGGTAGCTATAAACGCTATAAGCCTTCGATCAAAATAATATCGAAGAAGCATCTAACTACATACAAGGCCTGCCAATACTCAATACTCAATTCTTTATTGCATTCCATATGTACTCGTATTACAAAGATGGTATACCAATATGGACCCTGTCGGGCACAGCAAAATTAGGAGAGAGGAAGAGGCTAACTGTCAATTTAAGCAATTCAATATTATTATAAATTATTAGATGCGTTTAGTTGGATGTATAATTATATAAAAATATCTTTCAGTAGGGGGTAGAAACCTAACTTCCTTCTTCCTTAAATTCATATTTTCCTCTTGGATAAATGCTACCAACAATTTTGACAATAATATCAAGGGATCTGTTAAAACCCATTTCCTACTTCTGCAATAAAACCAACGTAAGAAAAGAGAGTGTCGGCGGATCACTTATGCGCTTTTCCTTGGACTTCCTTCAACTCGCGCGCAGTTTTAAATTTTCTTCTATTTTCATAGAATTTCCATGGTTGTGAGTACCTAACTACTGCAAAACAACATTAAATAATGATTTGAACGGCGTAACAGAACTTGATGTGCAGTTAGTCGGCTTTTTTATACTCTGTCGCACAATTAGCAGAGTTGACGTTCCATTGTATTGTCAGTAAGTCGGTAATCATGATAGGTATGCGTGGCACTTTATACTTAGGTACTGTGACTGATCGCTCAGACTTCCATATAAAAATTACGATCTACCAGCTACCTTGGACGGCGACATTGTTAATTATGATTGAATTTTAATGTTTACTTAACCCTGCTAAATACCTAGATCCTAGGTACCTACCTACTAGGATAATAATCTAAAGAATTGTGTTTAAAACGGAATTCTTGAAATAAAATGGGCATCTCTAAAGTCTTGACTAAATCAAATCAAGCAATCATTCTGCCTAGCCTTTTCTCAACTATGTACTTACTTATGTTGGGGTCGGCCAGTGTAACCGGATGCAGCTGAATCAGTATCTTACATGGAGCGTCTGCCTATATGACCTCCACAACCCAGTTACTGGGTAACATGATACCCCTTGGTAAGCTTTAACTAAATACTAGTTCAAATTAAATCGTTTAAATGAGGTTAATTAAATAATTAGGCAATTTCACGTGCTCTGAATACATAATGATGACCTTTGTTTAATCTCTGTTTAATTATGGATCCCACTAAAATAAACAATTACAATCTAGGCCCATCGTCAGTTAAATTCTAATTCTTAAATTCTTAATTACATTTACGTAACATTTGATCACTTACTGATCACCTCTGACTTTTCGACAGATCTTTACCACTGATAACAATTCATATGATTACCTTCCTTTTGTGAAAGCCACCATTTAATGGATTATCCCTTTTTAAACTTTGTCTACATGTTCAGTTCTCTGATAAATCAGTCTTAGTAAGACCTTCTAGTCGTGCCATTCAATATTTCCTAATGTCTTCTGTAACTTTTATACAAATATAATTAATATAATTTTACCTGTATCATTTTTCATCCTGAAAACCATCCCTAAGTATCTTTCAGAAATGACTTTATCAACTAATATTAGGTATGTAGTTTACCTACCTATACTTCATACTTTGATTATCAACTAACAATCCATAAAGTTCCTTATCAATCAATATGCCTTTACCCAACGGATGTGTTGTTACTATAACTATGTTGGGGTCGGCTTCCAGTCTAACCGGATGCAGCCGAGTACCAGTAATTTACATGGAGCAACCGTCAGAGAGAGACAGAGATAGAGTTCCTTATATTCTTATTAAATTAAACCTAAAAGTGCATACACTATCTATACATACACATACATCTCGGAAGGTCATGGGCGAAATGTTCGTTACGCAACCAAGCACCGTCGACCAACCGTCATGGTCCGGCCGGCTGAAACCCCAGGGTGGAAACGTTAATTACCTACTGACTAGTACTTACACTACTCATGTTTTAATATTACATTACTGTTACTGAGCTAATCTCGAGTAATCTCGGCTTAGGAATTAATAACAATGTTGATAGGTAGTAATGGTACTTGCTGCTAATTATTTCTAAGCGTAACTCTACTGGTCGTAGATCGTAGCGTTCTCTGTTAACTACTAACTTCTACCGTGTAAACTATATGGGTGTTTCGTAATTACTTTTTTGCTTGCATTGATCCTTCCTACATGCTGCCAAGGTCTGCCTTGCCACTGAAACTTTTTATGTCTAGGTTCTTATGTTTTGTGTTATCATATCGTGAATATAGTGAGTAACGCCTAAAGGCTTGTGCAGACCAGCGCGACTTGTCGCGCGACTCGACACCGGTTATTGTTATACTGTGAAGTTTTCTTAGAAATTGTATTGTTCGTGTCGCGTCGCGCGACAAGTCGCGTTGGTCTGCACAAGCCTTTATTTGTAATGTGCTCCTTTTTATTTTTCCTGTTTGTATTACCTCACATTTTGTGAGATGCTTTGTGAATTTATATAGATATAGTCTTGGCAAGGTTCGTAGTTCTGCTCACTTCGTAAGGAAAACCTGACAGAGGGAATAAATAAATTATTAACATACGAGCATTCCTTTTGCATTGCGTCAAGTAGTTAAGTTTTATTCGGACCCAAGAAGTCAAGATATTCTTCCGTACCTAGTACATTTTCCATGATCTTATTCATATTTAATTGTGTTTTCCGTTGAAAAGTCATGACTATTCATGGAATTCTTGTAAGTTATGTGCAAAAGAGGATATGTTGCTTGCAATTATTGACTTAAAGGCCCCCATATTAACTTGAAAAGTGGAAGGGAACTGTTTGTAAAGTAATCTGATAGCAGCTGTACATTACAACAACCCGTTTTACTGCCATATGCATACAATATCGCTTATCAGTCGATGAGTAGAATGAGTAGGTACACGAAAACAGTTTCCCACTGTTTTTTTGGGTTCGATATCGATAGTGCCTCCACCTTTTTGAAACTATTCGAACTACACGTTCTGAGGCATGTTTCAACTTGCCCCTACAGCCTGCTTACTCTACTTTCCATGAAACTAGATGGCGCTTACCCGAAATGTGGTTTCAGGTTGTATTTTTGATACGCGACAGAGGGCGCTAGTCATATCAAAGTAAAGTAACCTCATGCTATTGATTTTTTGTGTGTATTAGGGTTGGTTAGATATAACCGCCTTACTATGCAAGACTTGATATATACAACGTCAATAACCTTTGTAAAAATATTCAGTGTGAAATGAAATAAATATTTTCTCAGATGTCGGTGAGAAAGAAGTTTCCATTTAACATCGTACCTACCTGATAGTCTTACGAATTAGATTCACGTTCACACGTTCGTCCTTTGATCTCATTGTTAGACAAGTTTATAAGTTCTTGGCATTATACAGCCTTTAACGATTCACTACTGACTTCTCGTTAACATCTAAAAACGTGCGCATTAAATTAACCACTTAAATAAAAACCCGCGAATTCTTTAAGTGCAGCAATCCGAAACAAATGCAAAGAGTCACGATTTGAATTGAATTAGTATTGACTATACACGTAATAGGTTATCGAAATGCGTAATAAGAACGCAACGTAAAATAATGCATTAGGTAATTTGCAGAAATATGGGAACGAAAATTAATTGAAACCGTATTTCACATAAGAAGATGCGGTAACTAGACTCAATAAAAATCGTAATAAAAATAGGTAAAATAATAGTCTAATTGGTAGAAAAAATAAATTAAATAATTGCATAGCTCGTATTTAGGTACCTAATAATTTACTTATTTATTTAATAGTTTATCTACACACATATAAACAGACAAGAAGAAAGTAACAGAAAAATATTCACAAAGGTGATATTTATTTCTAAAGAAATCTCTTCCAGCATACCTGCGATAGGAAAGTACCTAGTTAAAGAGATGTAGACAACGTGTGTAATAGTAGAAGAGAAAATAAAATACATAAAATAAAAACACTTCATTATTCACTAATTTAACTATAAACTTACAATATGAGAATAAACTTACCTACATACGTATACATACTTCTAAAATAAATATCACTAAAATAAATATAATTAAAATAATAAATACAAAATATGCAACTATGACGAAGTGGAAATATAGTGTTTACTAAAGCGGACAAAAAAATATATTAAGTAAAGTAGTCATAAAAATTATGGGTACAAAACCTACCTACCGTACCTTTTGTTTTAAACACATAAACCTTATAGATAGAACATTATACTAACCAGCAGACGAAGATAATAAAACAGTTATGCTAATTACCTACAGTTTCAATTGATAGGGACATAAAATAAATTCTAATTACGTCCATTTGAGTTGAGCGGTATAGGCAATGGTTAAAGAGGTAGTTAAGTTACCAACCCAACATTCGATCTTCAAAAACAGCACAATGTCATACTACGAGTATTAGATGACACGTGGAAGTAATCGGGAGCGAAAAAGGGACTAGACGATTCGTAACTAGGCTAATTAGCTAAGTTTTGACGTGACACTTGCGGAGCGTGTATATAGCGTAGATATATTGGGTCTGGGTATAGGTATAAAACTGCACCTATCGCCAATCATATAATAATAGTGGAACATTCAAGTCTGCATGTAATGGAATGCGGAATGATCGGTGGCGCTTCCCGTACTTTCGCTTCACACATCCACATCCGCCTTCCCAACTGTACTGGCTTAACTTCGTTTGTTATGTTAACAAATCATTCGACACATCTTTACAGCCGCCTTCAGACAATAAGCCATGTTTTGTAAACAGTCTTTAATATCATGTTATGTCAGCCGTCGATAGACGAATATGTTTTGACTAACCGAATTATTGGGCGCCTGTTTCATGAGCTCGTCACTAGCATTGTTATATTCTGATTTGTGTATTATAGATGATTTCAGGAATGCAAAACTATTGAATTATTTGGGAGTTATATCATCTTTATAGTCATAATAAACAAGCCGATAAATTCCGTTGTGTTTACCGATGGTGGAAACTACTTAATTATAGGTGGATACAGGCTTAAGCGCACGCCAAACGTGAAAATTCATGAAAATTCAGCTGATTGGTACCTATGTAGTGGTTTCTAAAGTTTTATTTAATTATCAACTATAGGCCTTTAAAAATGCTCATAAAAGGAACTTCACTGAAACTGTGAAAAACAGACTGACCTTCTTGCTGAAAACAGTTAAAATTTTCTTAATTATAATTATGTAGGAACCTGAAAAAATATTATAAATTGAACGCGAACTGTTTAAATTAGACAAGTATATTTCGATAAACACACAAACACAACAACAGATAGAGCACACTAACGATAGAGAGCACAGCTTCATTGCATAGTACGAGTTAATGGCTGCATGTCTTGAGGCCGCAGCTACCCTCAACTCACAAGTTTCGGGATCCACAACCTTTCATTTATACCTAATATATTTTGTATATATATATATTTGTAATCACGTTCTCGAAAACGGCTATAACGATCCATGAAAGTTGCAATATAGGGCTTTACGGGGGCGATAAATGATCTAGCTAGGTCTCATATCTGGGAAAATTCGTTTTCTCCGTATTTTCACCCGAGCAGAGCTCGGTCGCCCAAATTTTAGAACAAGAATAATGACATGGCAGCATGGAAATAGTAAGTACCTGCTATCATGGCAGCATGGAATTAGTATGTACTATCATGTCAGCATTGAATTAGTAGGAACTTTCCGATACTATTATTTGAGCAGTCTCTATTTTCACCAGAGCAGAGCTCGGCCGTCCAGATAGATACTAAGTACATATTATAAATAATTCCTGGCTACCGAATCTTCGTGTTGTTAAATATGCCTCCGAGGTGCCTGTGCCTTCCTCGATAAACGAAAATCTAAATGCCTTTTATGCATAATATAACAAGTGGACGGGACGGTTCTGCCCCCAGACACGGACGCTGCTACCGGCTTCATTCAAACCAAAACGAATAAAATTAAATAATTTAAAAGGAAGGCTTTCCGGTTTCTGTCGGTAGCGATTTGCTGCACAAAAAGTTTTGTTATTTTTTTGCCCGTCGCATACTAAAATAAATTAATAAAAATGTATATTTCGTTATTTATCTAAATGCATATCAGTTCTTTGCTGTTTTCATATAATGCTAATATGCAAAATCCCACCATTTCATACGTTTTCTTTTAGACGCAAAAAGTATTTGGCAATTTGGATGCCCTTTTTTTTTTTTGGGTGGGCAATCCTCAAATGACTCCTCCCGCTCTGGGCGGAGCGAGAGGGAGTGTCAGACTTTTACTGACTAAAACCCACCCGTGTTCCTTCCGTTGCCTGTGTGCCGGGGCCGCGATATCCCTTTCAGACAAACCCGCAACCCCAGCAGACAAACCCGCAACCCTGAACTGATCTATCAGAGAGATTCACTAAATCGAATCCTAACAAAAAAAAAATCCGCAGCAGACTTGTAGAAGACAGCCAATTTTAAAACAACAAAATAATTAACATTTTCCTCATTTGTGACTACCAAGTTGTAAATAAATGTAATCACAAATTGCTTAGGCATGCGGAACTGACGCCTTTAACCAGTAAATAAAAATAAATAAATAAACGCGGAATCACTGATGTTTTCATGTAATAGGTACGTTGGTATGCGTGATTACATGAATATGAATCCGATAAAAAATTATGCAAATGTCTCACACGTAGTCGAATATGTGGATTATTTTCGTAGCAGCTTATGAGTGGTATTTGTTTATTTTGAATTATTCACATTTTTTTAGCTGCCTACTTTATTTTCGACATTCCAATGACTGACCTATAATATTTTGTGGCGTTGAGTAATCTTGTTTGATGAATATATTTAATTACTCTTTACTGTCTTTGGATGTTAAAAGGCTCTACCCAGTGGGATGCTGTTTGTTTCCATTTAAGACAAGAATTACTAGGTAAAGTTACCTAGGTTCTAGTGCTTCGATTAACAAGATGTCCTCTGGTTGTCATACAAATTAATTCACCTTTGACATGCGTAGCGGTCGTAGCGGGTAGCCCAAAGCTCGCAAATTTGACAAGCGCTCCAATCTAAGGTATAGCTGCCTCAGTAATTGGATTGCGGAGGTCAGGTAGCAGTCACTCGGTGTATGAACTTGTAGACACGAAGGTGACCGCAGCATAGTTGCAAAAAGGCTCTATTCTAGACTAGTTATATTGATCATGATTGAGACTCCTTGGGTTATTTCGTTCTCTACTTAAAAAGCATGAGTTTTACGAATTCAACGATAGGTCTACTTAGTAGGGAAGTCGACGTCAATTCCCCTCGGCAGGCATTAAATCATCTCGGCACAAAGTAGAGGTATTATTACGCGAACGTAGAGTCACTTAACCTTTGCTCAAAGGGACCCCCCGAATACTTCAAACGAATATTTATGTACGTGCAGAATTTTACGATCCCGCAGATGTACTCTGCCGTCTGCGTAGTCTGTGTACCCTCTCTTTTAAATGATCGATATGCGTGCAAATAAGCAGGGCCTTAAGCAGAGCATTATACCTCAGGAGAACGGATGGGCGCCCCGGGCGGCCGCACCGCGCATGCGCCCACCGAATTACACCTCCCACCCTACCAAAATATTATCCCGTTTATATTGAAAACAACACGCAAATTGCTGCTAATTTTAACTTAATATTTTATATCCGTTTTATCGTTGAAAAATGATTTGATGCGTTTCCGTTAAAGTTTTTTCGCTCCCCTTTATTATGAGTGAAGGTTGCTCGAAATAAATGTATTTTATTTATTTATTTAGCGGCCATTATGGTTATTACGGGATCAGATAGATCGCGAAGTCATTTTATTATTTCTAAGAAAGTATTAGCAATTTTGCAAGGCTTGTATGGCGCTGTTACTAGTACCTGCTACTGTAAAAATAGACGTGAACGACTAGGCTGCTTTCATTGCTATTTATTTAGTGTCAAGGAGCTTCACTACGATGTGTGGAAAGGCCAGATAAAATGTTAATTAATTGGCAGAAAAGAACTAGTCTGCGTTATAGAGATAGAATTAATGTTTTTTTTTTTAATAAATAAGAAATACATATAAAGCAGTCTTCAATTATTTTCGTTAAGAAAAATAAAACCGAGCTCTACTATTATGGCATTTAAGATGATGTCGTATGGAATTACCAATATGTCCATATCAAATCGCATATTTGACTGCCTCGTTGGTCTTGTGGTGGCAAGCGCTACTGCTGAGCATGAGGTCCTGGGTTCGATTCCCGGGTCCGGCAAAGTGTTATTGGGTTTTTCTATCTGGAATTTCTCAGTAGCAGCCCGGAGTCTGGATTTGTGCCCGGTTGATGGCAATAGGCTCGCCCCCTATTACATGGGACTTAAACATAACTGGCGAAATGTGGGTGTAGGTACTATAGGTGCACCTCTGCCTAACCCTTCGGGGGATACAGGCGTGATGTTTTGTTATATTATGTTCCATATCAAATACATTTTTGTGGTTTCGATTGAAAACACCAATGACTATGTTTTGTAGATGGTCTTCCATAAGATATAAGAGAAGCAAAAAACATCACTTATCTCAAAATACACAAATTTCTCCTTTTGCGGAAAATATATTTTGAACTTTCCTTATCTCTTACCTTTCCTGTCATGTTATTTTCATTTAACCAATTTGTACACAGTTCGTTCCATCAATACTAGGCCAGCAGCGTGGCATAGAAAACGAATCCCGAGCAACAATGACCGACAAATGATCCGCTTCACTGGAGCCAAGTCACAAATAAAAATTGAAAAAAAAACATTTACTTGACAATTACACCTGCCCGATAGATGTTTATGTAGTATATGAAACTTGATTAGGTCAAAAAACGTTTGAAGTAGTAGGTAGAAACTTTCATACCTCTCCTGAGGCCCTAAACTTTTACTTAAGAAATTATTTTATCAATTTTTGGACAAAGAGATATGTAGGCTGCAGGAATAATTATGTCTCAAACATAGGCACAATGTTACTGCTACAATTCTGTTATTAAAAATGGCGGTGGCTCTTCTTCTATCGTATTGATGTTACTTTATAAAATTTTACTATATTTCACCAGCTTATCTAGCTATATTCTGATAAAATAATTCTGTCTAGTGGTCAATGGGTCAAAGGTTCAATGTTCAAAATGGCGTTGGCTCTTCTGCACTGTATTAAATTTACAATATGTATAGCCCAGTAGATGTTGCCACACGGTCGGCGCTTTTGTCATTGTTCATTGATTGACAAAATGTGAGATGGGTCAATGTTTGTTACTCAATACCATATCCTGTCTTAACCGCCTAACTCCACCAAGTCCGATTTTGTTTCCACTTCGGTCGACTTGAATTCGTCGATTCGGTTTCAGGGATCTCCTATCATCAACTGGATTATCATCATTAGAAGCATTACTCGTGGGTGTTCTTAATAGTTATTCTTACATTTTTGCCGCACTGGCACTGGATTCAGGATAGATTAGAAAATGTTGTTTAATCTCATATAATATGTGCCCATTAATGGACGCTCTTTATAATGACTAAAACTAAACCTATAAATTGGATCCAGCTTATCCATATAAGTTTATAAACGTCATCTGCTGAGGTTAAATCTTGCGTAAACCTTTAGTTAATGAACTCGTTTATCTAACCTTACAGGCATAATATTGTCTCGCTGGATTTATTGTAGCTTCACATAAATATCATAAGCAATACTTAATCGTAGCTGTAAATAATATGTAATTGTATGTAGGACTTAATCCAAATAATTATCCCAGTTATGTTGTAGAATGTTTTACACACATACCTAAGTTATTCCGAGAAAAAATAATAGTTTTCTCTGATCATCATCTCTAATAGCCGTGTTAATTCCCTTATTAATTTACCATTTCTATTCGGCGAAATCCTCAGACATAATTAAAGCACGGCGCCTAACCTACCTGTCGGTGTACCTTTGCCCGCCGCTCTATTAGACAATAAAAAAGTTAATGCTTATGCGGGCCTGCAGAGATGCGGCAACTTCTCACAGTCCCCCACCCTCGCCCCTCCCCGCGCACCTCCAACAAAAATAAAACACAACCTTCCAAGGATACAAACACCGTAATTTTAAATTCAACATAACAACACCAAATTGGCAAGCAAAATTCAACACTGCCACTTAAGAAACAACGCTCAATTTCTTTGCTCACACTTCAGCTCCTATATCATCTTACAGCACAACCCAATCAAAACTTTAGCGTGTTAAGAATACAGTTCAGTATTGCAAGAAAGTTAGGCAAATAAGGTTGTAGACGCAAAGGCAGGGAAAAGAGTAAAGGGGGTTCATTAATCCCCGCGCCCTGCGCGCACGCACTTTCATGAATGGACCGAACAGGTTGATGTGTTTCAACTACAGGGTGATTATTTTTAGCTCAGTAATTTAATCAGTAATTAATTAGAGGACTTATTTTCGTAACTCAATTTATAAACCCAAAAAGATGATGATGAGAAGATGCGAGAGAACAAAAGACAACATTTTAATATTTTTATATACGAATACATCACGTAGGCACATTTCAATGCATTTATTCGTACCGAACTACCGACTAACGGAGATAATAAGGTCACTGATCAAAATTACAAAACAATGTTTTGTGTGATATCGCGAAGTCTTCACTGACTTCCAAATTGTGTGATGTCATCAGTTCCTTTGTGTTCAGATAGTGGGCACAGATGACCGTATTTGCTCTCAATTCTTTCACCTTTGGCTCTGGTGACAATCGTCGTAGTGTTGTCAAAATCAATTGACGTCTTGGGTTTTTAACATTTTATGATTTCATCAATTTTTTTTTGTAACTGTCTCTACTAATTTGGTTTAGTCTTGCTATTCAAAAAGCTGTTTTTTCTCAACTAAGTCTTACTTTATAAAGCTTTATCTGTGAGTAGGCAGTCCGCAGCAATGTTGGCGTGTGTGCTATGTGGCCAAACAGGTCGTTCCACTAACATCCTGTGCATGGAAGGTTCGAAGGAAGCGCCGCAACGTCCGGCCGCGTGGATGTAGCGTGATGCTCTTTTTCCTTTTCGGTTTGTTTTTTGTTCATCTCATTTATTTATTCCAATGTAATCTCTTCCAGTTCATTTTTTATTCAGTCGGCCTTCAGTGTTACCTGTGCCGGGACGCCAAAGCCTTGTCTATATTATCGTCTTAGCACATTTGCTAAAGGAATATTTTGGGTGTTGTGTTTATTTCTTCTGCGAATATTAGTGACATTTGTAACGGTTCTGGTTGTGATTTTGTGGACATGTGACCAGTGTCAGTTGATATCTAGTGTCGATCTTGTGTGCTGTGATGATGGAACTACCGCACTATCTGTTTCTCTTGGCTCGGACTTCGCTGAGTAACTTGAATCTCCTCTCGATGGAACCTCCACAGTCACCTAAGTTTAATGTGCCTCTTTGGCAGCCGTGGGTTGCTTCTCCACAGAAAGGTACCTAGCATTTATTTGTTTGCTTCTATTTACAGATTGTTTTAGGTCCGAATTAGAAATTGTTGTTTTGACAGTTTTGTATTGAGAGCTTTTCAGATACCAATATAATTTGCGACGTGTCTGTAAGAGAGACTCAGTAATGTTACACTAGGTTCTAATATCAACATTAATCAGGTATAATTTCCAATTTGTGAAATTTATTAGCAGCTTCTGTTACCTTCAGAGGTATCAGGTTCGAATGCAGTATCGGATTGTAAACTAGTGAGCAAAGGCTGAAACCAAATACCAATTAACTTCGTAGGAAGAAAGGCTATTAGTTAACTAAGACCTGAAATTGGACCTAATGGTTCGGCCTCGACGGCTTCCAATTATTTTACTCTTAATTCCGAGGTTACTTGTAGTCCAGTATGGATTTCCCGGAAAGTAAAACATGAACTTTATTTGTTCGTGGTAGAACTTTTAACAAGATCAGAGGACGATCAACAATATACGACTGTTAACAGTTTACCTTTGATAAAATTGTTTCTTTTAAACACCTCATCGATATGAACCTTCATTCATAATCAACATATAAAGGATATGTTGATTGATTGAAACTATTCTTTTACTTAAGATAGCCCAGCTTTATTCATGGAGTATTTGTTTCCAGAAACCCCAAGTACTGCGTCCAGCGGCGAGTCCGAAGGCGACCGCACCCTGTCTCCAGAAACGCCGCGCGCGCAGCCCAAGGAGCTCACCGGCAAATGGCGCAGGGAGAGACGGAACACGCGCCTGCCTGATTATAGACCTAGGTAAACAATAATAAACATTGATACAATTGTTAAAGTTTGGTCATGAATTTGTGATGACATACAGAACTTCATGGAAAAAATGCTCATTATTTTTCTGGTTAGCCAAATGTTAATTGATTTTAATGGCAACTGATTTGCATAGTGTATTTGGGAAGAAGCTGCTGTTTATTAATGTATCATTTAAAAGCACGAATATATGTAACTGGGACCTAAATTAAATTACTCATAATACCGGAAGTTTGTTTCCGATCGTTTCTAAAGTAACTAAGTAAATTCACTTCTAAAAACAGTAGCTGTTTCGGACGACATTCCAGTGGAACACAAAAATAAAACAGATTGCATCTTCCGATTTAATTTCCATAAATTAAATTTGTTTCCAGGGAGAACGGCAAGATGGCGCTTCGGTCGCAGTCGTTCAACGAGCGGCGCAGCGTGGCGTCTGTTGCGCGTGCGCAGCCGCACAGCGACGGAGAACTTTCCGATGAGACCGATGAGGGACCCGCTAACTTAGCTATTAACGGAAAACGTAAGAAACTTTATAGTCATATTTTGAGTATAGATGGTTCGGATATGGTAGTATCTGAAGGAAGTTGTCTGCTTTGGATAGATTCAAAAACTTTTAGGATTGATAGATTGACATCTGTTGTTCAGCTTGAATCAACTCGGAAACGCTCAGTGAAATTTTTTGTCAATCCCTTGATGTTGGCATAATCACTGAGCTCGATGAGAGGATTGGAAATCTCAGAAGTTTTAGAAAAACCTTTAATTTCGTTACCGTAATGAAAAAACTGAATTGCTTCCAATTCAATCCCATTTCGGTCGTGTCCTATACGTGTGATTGCGGATATCAAACAATAGCTCGGTTCTACGGCAATGGAAGTATATTTAATGAAAAATAAATTTAATATGAAATAGAAATGCTTAGTAAACAGTTTTGCTAGCTAAACAAGCAAGACGTTATTCAACAACCATGATTGGATTTTCCAACAACTTTGGCAAAACGTGAAACTAAGCCAAGGACGCGATAGAGCCACGAGACGAAGCCAATATAAAACTTCTTAGGAAATCCGATTCCCTACAAATCCTAACTAATGAAATTTGCCGTCCTAATCTCTTCAAAAATGTGTATAATAATACCCAGTATTAGGTTTGTTGTTCGTCTTTGATATCCATAATTCGGTGTAAGGCGAGGAGAAATCAAGTTACGTGCGAATCCGGGCGGTTGGCAACCTCACATAAGTATACTTACTACAGACTCCTTTGATATAGAACGTGTACAAAGAACAGACGTTTCTTTAATAGATAAACCGTCTTAAGTGCTTAGTCCTACCTTCTTTCAAGAATTACTTTATTGTGTTCTATTATGGATGCTAGTTGGGGTTTCTATTTTGATTGACGTAGGAACTAGGATGGTGGAATCCCTAGAGGTTTGTTGAAGTTAGGATTAACAAAGTAAGACAGTTCTGGCTAAGAATTATGTACTGTTTCAGACATAATTTGGCTGATATTGGATTTGATAGGATTAAACGTTGGTCCTTCATAGTAATTATTTTGTGTATTATTTTTATCAACACTCTAAAATTAGGCACGTAGGCCCAAGTATATAGCCAGCTACAGGTAATTCCCAAAAAAAAATTGTGTTTATCAAAGCAATTGTGAATAAGAGATAAGTTTGGAATTGACGCATTTGGGCTCGTTGCTAATCACTCAGTTATTTATGGTATTCAGTGTGATTTCCGCTTGCCGGGCATGGACATGATAAATTCTTCTAATATATGCACGATGCAACTAATGACCGTGAATACGAATGTAGGTAATTATATTATACCGAGGGTAATTTGTTTTGGCACTGTGATTGAGGCATTCTTCCCTTATTATGGCGTCAACTATCAATAGACTTATCCATGCCATTGGCTGTTCCAGTGTCCATATATGTAACTGTCAAATCTGCTAGGTATACAAAAACACCGAAGTATAGACTTTGGTCAACAGCTTGGAATTCGTTCACTGTTCCCTTTGCACTTCAAGCGTCTCGGTTTCTTGACAAAAAATTCCTTGTCTTTCTCTATCTGCCTATGGATGGCGCATATTTTTCCATCAATCGTTTTTAGTATCAAAGCTGTAACACAGTAGCAAAGTAGCTACTGTAACTGCTGTTTTTCCATTATTGTTGCAACATCCCTAAAAGGTTGTAATGTTAATTACGAAATACTGAATATATGTTTTGTTTGTTACAGGAGCGCCCCCAGAGTACCCAGGCGGTAAGAACGAGGCCCCAATAGACATGCGCTTGCGATCTCGGCCGGCGCCTCCACCTTATACGAGGCCCTCAGTCATCACCAAGAGCAATGATACGCCGCCTGGTAAGAACGTTTAAAACTCCTAATCTTGCCCTAGCTGGCTATCATAACATACATTCTGGATCATCGGACAACTTAGAAATATTTCCAATGTTCCAGGAATTAATAGAATGTTGTTAACAGTTGAAATTTTTTCTCAGGTTCAATGTCGATGTGCGACCCCGTCATCGACGAACACTTTCGGCGTTCACTGGGTGATGATTACATGAACTTATTTAAGAAAAACAATCCAGAAATTCCGCAGCCCGTACCAAAACCCAACATGAAAGACCGCGCCAGCAGCCCCATACAGTTCAAAACTGAAGAGCTCCCGAAACCGGCGAAAATAATTGCTATGGAAGTCGACGACGCAAGTATGTCAGTAGATGATCACTTTGCAAAGGCTTTAGGTGACACCTGGAGGCAAATACAGACGTCAAGGTTAAAAGATAACGAAAAAGTACAGCCAGCGAGCAAAGGCGGCGTCGACGACCACTTTAGTAAAGCCCTCGGCGACACGTGGAAACAAATACAATCGTCCAAACTGAACTTAGACACAGATAACGAGAAACCTAAAGATCAAACGACGAAAATTATTTCAAGGAGCGGAGTGGTAATATAATAACGGTTGTTAAGCCGCTGGGTGGTTTGGTTTACGGCCTTGTAAAATTTACGAGGCATTTTCATGATACTAACTGGAGTATCAATAAATTCCCACTTGTTTTACATAAAGAAAGCTATTATTTTGATAATGGGTACGGAGCGTGCGCCAGTTCTTATGGTGCCTTTACACCTGGGTGTTACCTAAAGATTTATTTCACCATATTTTTGTTACACGGCATGCGTAAAACATGGCTGCTAGCTTTTTGGCACTCGCCACTGTTTATCATAAAATGTTTTCAATGTTCCAGATAACAAAATGATGTCAATAACACGTTATAACAGATAATATAAAGTTGTTAGAAGCAATGTTAACAGTAGATAACAAAGTTACTCGCAGGTTAAAGGCACCTTTATGTTTAATAAAAAAATCAAAATCCATGACAATTCTGTTACCTTAGGTTTTGGGTAATATTTTTGTATTGTTATTTAATTGTAAATGATATATAAATAGTCAATTAGTCACCAGTTACACATTGTAAGTTATTACCTCAATATGAGCGCTTTTGCACAATTCACTAATAGGTTAAGTAATAATGTTGTAAATAATAGTCATTGTATGGTTGACAGCGATAGCAAGTATGAATATTTATGAAAGGAGATATTTAGATATGTTTGACTAACTGTGTTTAATTTCAACATTAAATGTTCCTCGCGTAAAATGTGTGTATGTGCAAGTAAAACTTCGAATGTAACGAAATGCCCATCGAAATTTTACGTCAGATGTTGTGTCAAAGTGTGAAATACTTTATTTTGATATTTGATTAGAAACTGTATGAATAAATGAGTATGTCGACATAAGTTTTAAGGAACACGGAAAAATAATTTATAAAGCTTGGTAGGAAAAATGATTTGTTTTTTTTTTTACTTGTGTCTTCAATTTCGTCGTTTACATAGATAGTGGCATCAATTAGGTACAGCCTTCTCTAATATTAAATGTTATTATCTTTACTATGAAATAAGTTTCATAGTCTAATAGTCAACAAACATCCCATGAACGTATGCAATAATCTCATTAATGACTCTCTTTTACGATTACCTGAATCCTCAAATAAAAGAAAAAGCTTTATGTTGGAGCAGTATCCAAACGCGTGTGGTTATTCACTGCAAATTTAATCTTAACTGTAGGTAATAGAGCACTAATTACGTTAGTGTGGTTATTATTTTTCTCACCAAGCTTCTTTTATGTTAATATATCGAGGGGCAGCTGGCTGTTCCCTCGTATCCTACGACTTAGTAATTTAAAATAATATACTTCGGTTTGCTGTATGTAAATAACGTTTTCCTATTTATGCACTGTAATTTAAGTATAATGTCGTTAAAGACGAGCAAATACACATAGCCTTTAAAATTATGAGTTTTATTTTGTTTATCACTTCAATAACACGCTATCTGATAAGTCCTGAAATATAGACTCGATAAAGTGCTCCCGGCTTTAGGAAACTTATTTTTTTAAATATATGCCTCATAATAAATTATCATATTTCTTAGAACAGCCCACCTATTGCTCCTCCTAATGTAGGTACCAGTCGGTACATTGTCCATAGCAGGACCCAGGACGTTTCACATAACCAGAGCACAGAAATAATGAGCCTTGATTGCCATTTTAGCTCATAGCTCGTTAGCAATTTTAGTCTATTCTTTTCTTTTCTTTCTATTTTTTTGCTTTTCATGTAGATTAGAAAAGCCGCAAGTACAGTAGTTTCAAAAGTGGGTCCTGGCGTTCACGGCAGATTTATATACATATACCTATATACGGGGTGTAATGGACATAGGCGCGCAAACTGTTACCATTATTGCAGTACTTGGTTCTCCACCAGAGTTGAAATTTTCTTCAGTCATTAAAAAAAAAAACAACATTCCGACTTCATTGTCATAGTGTTACTTTATTTCTTTGAACTACACTTGAAACACTTTAAATTAAATAACGAACATAAGTACAAGTGTCGTGCGGTGTTTGTCTCAAGGTTTCACTAAATGGGAGTCCCAGTTCAGCATGTGTCAGGCAAATATACTTGACGCTGATATTCTGCTAAATCCCTGCATTGACATACGGCAGACGTCGAGCTGACGTAATAAATACGCAAATTATTGGAGTTGGGAAGAAGTGTTATGTGGTGAGTGAAATTATGTTTTGTTTGTGTATTTCATTAATTTTATGATTCTACAATTAGTTATATTATAACTTATTATTCAGATTATTCATTAGATGATAGGTACATATTATGTACCTATCATCTATAAATGAATAATCTATACTCTATACAGGGTGGATTTTTGAGACGAGGCAGTAAGGGTAGGTAGGTGCCTTAACCGGTGTTATTACAGAAAAATGGTATCAGGAGACTGTCCTTATTTTTTGAGAAATTTAGATCCCATACATAGGTACATATATATTTGAAAAAAAATACGTACGGTCAGAAAAGAAAATGGGAAATTTTCACAAAAACTTTTTGATGCCAATCGATCCTGTTTCATAAAAGGATCAAAATATTATACGGGACCAACTGAGGTTTGAGTACCAAAAAAGTCAGAAATCGCAAAATACTATCAAATGAGACTCCAACTTAATTTTTAAGGCTCCGTACCTCATAAGGAAAAACCGGAAACCTTATAGGATCACTCATGTGTCTGACTGACTAGCTGGCTGGGTGTCTGTCTGTCTATCCTTCTGTTATTTTACTTAAAATTCAAATTTAATTCAAATTTACTTGAAATTTGGTACACATGAATTTCTGTGACCCAAACACGGACGTGTAACGTAAAAAAATGAATTTTGAATATGGGGATAACTTTTTAGGGGCAAATTTATAATTAAAAAAAATATATATTTGTAGTCAAATTTTACCGTGTGATGTATTAAATGAAAGGGCTTGTTATGGATCTCAAATATTATTTTGTATAATTAAAAAAAAAAATAGTTATAGTAGAGATATTTAAGAAAATAGATGAATATTTACCATTACCCCTTCCCTTATTTCTGAAATAACAGAGCCTAAAATGTTGAAAAAAAAACAGAATGGTTCTTTACTCATAGATTACAGGAAACCTAATAAGAAATCTATGGTCTTAAAATAACATGGTAAATCTTTACGAACCATTCATTGTGCGCGTCTACAAAACTCAGAAATCGCAAAATACTTTTCCCATTGCTGTCTAAACGTTATTATCTATTGAAGTACATTTTTCTCAGAATTACAGATATCACAAGCAACAAACTATCGATTTTCGACTTTTCTAGTACTCAAACCTCAGTTGCTACGATGGAGTTTTTTGATCCACAGAAGAAACAGGATCGATAGACATCAAAAAAAGTTTTTATCGAAATATCCCATTTTCTTGCTGACTGTATTTTCTTTCAAAAGCATTTACAGCTTTTGAAAGAAAAAAGGAATCAAAACTTCTCAAAAAAAGGAGGAGAGTCTCCTAAGACCGTTTTCCCGTAGCTACAATGGTTAACAGGTGCTCCATACATTTTGACCGCGTAGGTATTGCACTTTTCTATGAAACAGCAGATTTTTTTTAAAATAAATGACGAAAAATGTCAACGCAGTGGGGTTCAGAATCATGTACTGAATCCATGGTAGCCGGCTTCGCGTCGATGTCCCTGCCACCCTGTATATAATAAAAAACGATATGTATGTTATATGTTTGTTCCGGCTAATCTCCGAAACGGCTAGACCGATTTTGACGGGTCTTTCACTGGCAAATATTTGATATTAAAAGGAGTAACTACTAGCTATTTTTATTTTAGAACAAGAATTAAGGTCCACCTGGGCGAAACCGCGGGCAGCAGCTAGACTTATTATATTTTAATAAATATATTTGTATAGATAAAAAAGTAAATGAAATAAAGGAATTTACTAGATTATAATATGTTTATAATAATTAATAAATAAAGGTAAATAAACATGTTTATAAAAAATATAATTTAACAAATTATTTAATTATATTCAGTTCAAACCCTTTGTTCACAGGTTTGTGACTACGCTGCTCGCTGCAGATCTAATCGGGAAGAAACACAACAGCCGGTTATTATCATGGACGTGTTTGAAACAGTCATACCCAGTTTTTTCTGCGAAGCGATAAGATAAATAGGTAGGTATGTTCGGCAACATTTTATTTTGTGATTTTCTATGAAAGTTCGGAATGGATAGCTGTCTGACGTCATATTTTGCTTCTCGTATTTCACATGTTGGAAGTTTGTTTGGCGACCATGTTACAAGTGGTGACGCAACTTTAAGATAAACACATTGAGGAAGTCAATAAATATTTTAAGTACTTTGATAGAAATAAAAATTACGAGCTTTTAAATAAAATGAAGGTACCTCCTGTAAATTAAACATTAAAACAAGTAGGTAGGAAAGTAGACGAGTCATTTAAGAAAAAAAAACACAAACTTAAAGGTCCAATCCCCTTTCATTCCTCCTATCTTTTAACAACAGCTAATTTTCTAAAAGGAACTGTCTTAAAGAGTAACTGTCCTTCTAATTCAGTTACAAGAATTAACATAATTGCAGCCAACAAGATAGACAAGGGAAAACAAATGGAATTTATTTTGAAGTCGTGCTCTCAAGTATACAGTGTTTTGTCACGGTTTTATCAGTATTTTGATTAGTGTTGAAAAAATGGCCAAACAATGTAGATCTTGTACTTAGGTACGTATGGAATGTATCCATACATGTCATTTCACATAAGTCTACGTACTGAAATTTGCATATTGCGATTTTACGAACACTAATCTATCTCCTAATCGTGATGATTATGGTAATACTCATGATAACTATATATTTCAGACCGAAAATAGTTTCAGTATGGCTTGTGGTGACAATTTGGTAGAATCACGTGTATATAAATGATTTTTTTGTTAACACTTTACAAAATCTGACGGGAAAAGGAACGATAGATGAGAAATGTTCATAGCATTGTGTCTTCAATACAACTTAAAAATTTCAAAAACAATTTAAAAAAAAATGAATAAGCTTCGGTGGACCTGGAGAACACCTGATAGAAAATCGAAGAACAAAATCGACATTATAGCTACAAATGTTACAAAAAATATACAAAACGTAAATGTGATGAGCAAATTGCAACACCCTAGTGACCATAGAATAATTAGAATTACTTTATATACAGGGTGGCAGGGACATCGACGCGAAAACAAAAAATCCCGCGCTTACTACCGAGGTAAAACATATACAGATCACGAAATTGCAAATGAAGACATATCGTCCTTGTCCGACAGCGAAAACGATAGTGTGCACCAATTAAACAAGAAAATAGAAACATTTTTACTAAAAGGAAACAAAAAAAAGACTGAAGATACAATTGAAAAAAGATATAAAGAAATTATAACTGAAGAAATAGAAACTGTGAAAAACGAATAACACTAAAAACAAGAAAAATAAAACTAGCCAAGAAAAGAAAAGTCTGAGTAAACTATATAGGACAATACATAAAAAAATGAAACAAAACTTTAAAAAGAGGAGACTCGATACAATTAGCAAATTCATAGAAGAAACAGGCGGCATAAAAAAAACTTATAAAAAGTTTGAAACTACCCAACGTGTCATGACACAACTCCAAAATGCCTCAGGAGCCACCGTCACACACAGGAAAGATCGTATGACGATAGCTACACAGTTTTACAAGAATCTCTACACAATATGTGCAAATAAAAATCATGAGACACCAATTCCTAAAAATTATAAACCAGCCCAATAAACAGTACCTCCTGTTTTAGAAAGCGAGATAGAGTTATCTATAATAAAACTAAAAGCAGGGAAGAGCCCAGGACCTGACGGAGTGAGAAACGCAATGATAAAAGCTGCGAAACAAAAACTAATAAAACCACTCATTAAGCTCTTTATCCGTATTTTAATAACAAAAGAACTACTAGAAACATGAAAATGCTCGGAAATAGTTCTCCTGTATAAAAAGTGAGATCTCAAACTGATATCTAATTACAGACCCATCAGTCTTATATCCTGCCTGTATAGAGGATTTGCATGGACCCTACTAAGTCGTGTAACAACGAAAATTGACGAGAACCAGCCTGTAGAGCAAGCGGGATTCATGAAAAAATTCACACACTGAAAGTAATAATTGTAACGGATTGGATTATGACCTACCCCTAAATGTTGCTTTTATTGATTACTCGAAAGCCTTCGATTCAATTTCACATACCTCTATAAGGCGGGCTGTAAGCTAGGAAGGAATAGACCATGACTCACAACACATATG
Source organism: Agrochola macilenta (assembly GCA_916701695.1). Taxonomy (NCBI): domain Eukaryota; kingdom Metazoa; phylum Arthropoda; class Insecta; order Lepidoptera; family Noctuidae; genus Agrochola; species Agrochola macilenta. Next base: position 14,601,467 of record OU753558.1, read on the forward strand.
TGACATGAAGCACAACAAGAGTACACCTAGACTCTAGACGACCAACATTTCAAGTCGAGAGGGGGGTAAAACAAGGCGATCCGCTTTCCCCAAAGCTTTTCATCGCAGTCCATCTATTCCGAAACCTTAATTGGAGTGGTACGGGAATAAAAATCAATGGCAAGATCGTCGCAATCATAGCACCTCTTACGAGTACACCTCAACTTTGCGGACGACATAGTACTGCTGGCGGAGGACCCGTGCAAACTGAACCATATGATAGAATCCCTAAAGTTATACAAGCGACACCGTTGGGCTACAAATCAACAGAGGGGATCAAACGAAAATAATACTAATCGTAAAGAAATACCTATATCCATACATTTTCAACCAAAGTAACTGTAATCTGCGACATATTCTATAAATATGTCGCAGACTACTGTTACTTTGGTCATCTAATTTCAATAAAATCCTGTACAGAAAAAGAAATCGATCGCAGAGCGAAGAATACGTGGAACAAATACTGAGCTTCTCCAAAGGTCCCATACCCACAAAACTGAAAACGAAAGCGATGAGTGGATGATTCTTACCTACGCATGCCAGACCTGTCTCTAAACAAAACACTTTTAAATAAAATAAGAAGCTATCAAAGAGGAATAGAACAAAGTTTCATGAACATCAAACTGAAAGATCAGAGTCAAAAGTTCACTGATAAGGAAAAAAATAAAAGGCGAGAGATGAGGTCAAACAGGTCCTGACATGGAAATGGTCAGGTCTTATTTAAAGAACTATGGATGAAAGACGGTCACAAATAGTTACAAATTGGTATTCAGTGTACAAGAAAAGAAGGAAGGGTAAACCATTTAAAAGATGGGAGTGACGACATAGTAGAAATAGCCGGAAACTTATGGCCAGTCGGGCAAAGGATAGAGACATCGGGAACGGTTTGGAGGAGGCTTTCGCTGCAAAAGACTTAACAATTTAACCTTATTAAACATACCTACCATAATTACCTTCAAAACTAACATAACTAACAAATAAATAAATAAGTAGATACATAATACAAAACAGTAAATAAACTTTACAAAATCTAGCTTGATATCGTCTTCTTTCAGGGATCAGTGCATACAATATGAACCATAAAAGTCCTATCTTAATTTATGTATAAATTCAGTAAGAACTAAGAAGCTTTCTGTTGTTCTAGAAAATATTTTGCGCATAAATAGAGCAAGTTAGTCGACCTACTTCACACCGCCTACCAAAATCCAAATTCGTTTGTATAATCTAGCGAAAAAACCTAACCCAACGTAGAATTTATTAAAATTACCTTCTTAATACCAATTTACTGTGTTTTTCGCCGGTTACGAAAGCAAATTGTAAGTCAAATTCCTGAAAAAGATAAGGCAGCACAAGTGTATATTTAAAGTGACCCCATTAGAACGCAAATCATAGGTTAATTTGCTGGAAAAAGTAAATGTAATATACATGTTTTATTCATTACTTGCCACAACCACCTGGGGATAATATAATTTCTACTTTAGTAAGTAAACAAAACACACCTAGGTTTGTTTATACAGGGTACCTATAAATAAATGAGTGTACCTTCTCATTTTTATTTGGTGTATGTATGTGGGTACACCAATTCGGTGTTTGGTGTACTTATAGATTTACCTAATTCGATTAATTTGTCCTTTGTCACCTTTCTGTACAATATCTCTAATAAGACTATCGCAGCCGTTTTCACTTCATTGGATTTAGATGGTAGTAGTATTCCCTATTACTTATCTGACTGTAGAATTACACCCTGTCCTTGTTATTTGTGCGATCGACCAAAACCTGTGATATCTTGAAGTTTGAACCATAGCTTCTCCGATAAGGACATCAAATTTGACCGTTCCGTCCATTATGTACGCAACTGATTTAGCATAGGTCTACTTAGTTATTTTATATAACTTCCATTCCGATTTACAGGAGGAAAAACCGTTGAGTGTATTGTATAAGACTTTCAGTTAAATCTCGGACATCCATACATAAAACCCTAAAGGGGTCCTTTATTCAACAGAACGGATAGAGACGTTCGTCAATAAAACTATATTTTTTTATAACAACGGGGCAATGGTAAGAACAAGTAAGTAAAGAGTAGTTTACGATGATGCAATTCAATAACAACTCAAACGAAATACCTACTTCATTAGATGCTATCCCACCACTTGTATGCAAAGGCATGCACTAGCAATTACATAAAAATTACCATTAAAATAATGTGTTCGTCATTAATTTATCTAGGTAAGTACCTACCTATTATAAAAGTATGGAATTTGATAGGTACTTATCGATCTCAGACTGCAGTGAAGCATGCCAAAACTACACCTCCGCTCACACGCACACATTTACAATCAAACTACACCTTAAGTGCACACATGTTTGCGAAACCGGCTTCACGTCACTGTTGACAGCGCTGACTTGGTTTTTTATTTGGTCTGAGTTATCGTTATACCATTAAAATACGGAGGTGTTCCTCAAATCCTCATTAATTTACCTAGGTAGGTACCTATTATTAAAAGTACGTACCTACATCATACAGCTAGACATAATAAATAACGCCCGCTCGTTACCGCCCGTATATGTTAATAGCGTAAATTAGAGCTTAACGAAACTGTCAAGCAGCATTATTCGCTAACTACATGTGTTACGTGATTATGTTACATAATTTAAATATTAATAATAAATGTCCCTGAGGTTGGTAATTTTGGTAATAAACAATAACATTACGCAACACAGAGGATAAGGCAGTTCTTCTAGACACGACGCTGGTAGCTTGGACTCTGTTTTCATATTTTTAATTAACCTTTTCTTAAAATCTAGTTGCACCCCACGTTTTCACCCGCATAACTCTCGATCCCGTGGGAATATCCGGATAAAAATATCCTATGTCCTAATCCAGGTCATGGTCTACTCATGTGCCAATTTTCATCCTAATCTGTTCACCCGCTTTAGCATGGAAGCGTAACAAACAAACAAACTCACTTTCGCATTCATAATATGTATTAGTTAAGATACCTATTGAAAAACTAAGACGAATGTAAGTAAGGTGGTGATAAATGATCTAAGTACCTTTCTTAATTGTTTTGTAATAGAACAATCTTACTCACTGTCCATTCCAAGGTTGCCAGGAAGAGATCGCAGTAAGCGATAAAGCCGCCCATTGTATATTTTGTAGTGTATTACCTTTTCTTTATGTAATTTATAATCTGGTGTACAATAAAGTATTTATAAATAAATAAATAAAAAATCTTAACACGAATTACAAACGGATTCCTTCAGTTAATAGCGTTCATATAACCTCTACATACTGAAACCGATTTTCCTAACAGCAAACACTATATACACATAATCTATTCGAGATGTGGCGATTATGTTATTATTGTCTCGATTATCTAACATAGCGTGTTATTAATCACTGTATCAGCCTGTAAGCCTCCATTACCGAACATGGGCGGGTGATTCTTCAGTTTTAACATTAATTCCTTAATAGGTTCACGTTTAAACCGGAAAACAGTAGGATAAATGGTCAGCTAAATGAATACCTGATTTTTCTTACTAACCCAATGTTTAAATAGCGGAGCATTTAATAACTTCTCGTTCGTTAATATTCTTTCCTCTAAACTGTGATTTCCAAGAACTTTAATATTTTCCTAAGAAGCAATACTTCAGCAAAAAATGTATCCCTGATAGCCGACATAGTTGCGTGAAAGTAACCTTATTCCTAAAATACGATGTAAATGTCATGTAATAGAAAAGCGGTATCTAAGGTAAAAGGTGAAGCCTTGTTCAATATGTTTCCAATATCGTTTGTATCACAATCGTACAAGTGCGGTATGAATGTCGTACAGGAAACTACACGATGTTATAAATGTATGTCTTGGTGACTAGAACTTGGCTGTGCGTATCAATTGTATGAAATATTGGATTGGATTTTTGAGATGCGGCAGTATTTTTTTTCAAAATCTGTGGATGAGGAACAAAATTCCTTAAAAAAATAAGGCAGTCTCATAAGACCGTTTTTCTCTAACAACAACGGTTAAATTAAAAGGGACCTTACCCATACTGGCCCGTCTCAAAAATCCACCTTTTATACCGCTTGTAGGAAATATGTTTCAGGAAACTATCTTGAAACATTTCTATTGAAATAGGCATAATACTTATAACATAACATAACATGAAGCGTTGTTTCCCCGAAAGGTTGACATAGATGATAGCTGTTAATTTTAGATATCGACAGTAACTACAACTGGCGCTATTGTCAGATTTCTGTAACTAAACGTATATCGTAATCGATATTGGTTAAAATAAGTTAGGAAGGTTCTTTGTGAATGAGAAATATCTAATAAGTTCTAGAATAAAACATGTAGGTATTTTCTTTCTAAAAACAGTTGTTTTTGCAAACTTTAGTTAGAAAATGCCGTTGCATGTTACATACAGAAAAAAAAACTACTGTATCAATTTTCAAAATATCGTTTATTGAAGGTAAAAATAAAAACAAAACAATGCTCTATCACGCTATACCTATCTAGAAAGTACCATTCAAAATAATAGTTCGCTTCTTTGACGAAAAAAAAAAATTGTTACCAACATAAACGAAAAAATAAATTGGATAAGAAGTGAGCTAAAAATATACAATCTTCCAATTTCCTTTTGGTTTGACGAGAATCCACATTCGAGCACTGAATTCGAATGGTGCTAGAGAATGAGAACACTCTATTCCACACACTCGAATACAGTTGTCAAATCATGGATCTGTGATGTACCCAACTTCTATGTCTTCAAGCGTATATTCTTCTCCAATCTTCTGCGACGTTAAATCTGCGATAATGTAAGAGCTATCGATCTTTTGCAGGTAAACGTGTACGGCTCCTTCAAGAGTCATATTCCTTCTGAATTATACGGAGAAGAAATGGGGAAACCGACTCATGGGGAGCGGTACTTACATACAAAGATCTGTGATTATAATTATAGTATGTATCGGTTGAATTTTCCTGTTGTTATGACATGACGTAACAACAGGACGAAAAGAGGGGGTTTCATTTTATGTGAATAAAAATCGATAACTCTTACAATCTTGATTAGGCTATTCTTTTTTCTTGTACAAAAAATTTTTTCCTCACGCATCGCTTTTCGCCGGCCCTGTAAAAGACAAAAAGAAACTTTTACTTTTAAAACCTATTTCTTATCATTACTCTTCAATCAAGTTCAAATAAACCTGACACAGCAGGTTCCTAAGCAAATAACTCAAAGTTATTAATAACATTATTTTAGAAAATGTCGCAAAACTAATATCCGGAGGCGGAAACTATTTCTTGATTGGAGATTACATGCCTGCCATGTGCTATGTATCGTAGAACAACCCGCCCTGGCCCGCCAATATCAATCCTACGAAAGCGCCATGTAGGCAAGAAATAACTTGGCTGCAGAGGTAACAAGTTTTGTATCAAGTTAATTTTGCGGAATTGTTACTTTATTATAGTTTTAATTTTATATTTTGTGCTTTCAATCAAAATATGGCGTATACTCCTTATCGATTTTAAACCAATGACCCTGCACTTTGATTACTTTTCAGCAGCAAAGTTCAGCGTAATTGTTATTAATGCATCGTTTCCTCAAGGCGAGTTATATAAAAACCATAATTAGACCTAGCCAATGAATAATAGAGACTTTTTTCCTTGAAAGGAATCGTGATAACGGTGAATAGCTATAAAAAGAGACATGTCGAGCCACGTGCCACATCGCATCTGATTGCTATTGACATTTGACACGAGGCGTCCTCAGAGGGTTACGTTGAACGCTTTCATTATTTACGTGTAGTGTACCTGTCCGGCGAGGTATCGATCGCGCGCGCCGCCCCGCCCTCACCTCGCACCGCCACATCCCCTCACAACTGACTAAATATGAAAATAATTGGTTCACGTGTGCCTAATATGATTATGACACGGAGTGGAGCTGAACTTGAACGCTTCGCAATCGAGTCAAAATTTTACTAGGTTATTGTTTCAATCGAACGACCAATTTCTAGGCTAGATAAAACCGAATTAATGGGATTTTAACCTACATCAATTTTTTTAGGTATAATATTGTCACTTGATTTAGCTTCTTTCGATATGATCAAGGCGCCGAACACGCGAATCGGCCATAATTAATTTCTGATCAGAATATTCAGAATTGAGTTTTGAGTGTCACACGATAAATTGGGTCAATATTATGACGCGAGCAGTTCGATCATGATGAAGCCTTATTTCTCAATTTCAACGATGACTCATGAATAACGCCACACTTAGAAAACAATGAATTAAGTACCTACCTATGCATAAAAATCTCTTAATCAGTTTACCCTCTGTCCTGAATTTTTAAAATAAGGTCAATGTAGAACGAAGTAGAGATTGATTATTCATGAACATTTTAAATTTAAAAGAGGTACGAATTGAAAAGCCGTTGGGGTAGGTAGTAAGGTTATTTATAAAACGCATGGCGTGGGAAGTACACACCCACTCGGAGCTAAGTCTAAAATAGGTAGTCACTAAAACGTGATCCGCTACTAGATGAGTGGTACAATCCCTGTTTATGTATTCAGGGCTGAAACACGAAGGACTGTTTTGCTTTCTTTTGCTTTTCATTGTAGAACTTTCATTAAAATTTTCCCTTTTTATTTAGGTATGTACCTAAATAAAGCACTTACCCTGGGCACTTTACCCTGAGGTATTTATAATAAAGGAAATTCGAAAGTTAAGAAAATGAGTGAATAAAGTAAGAGCAATTAGCGGCAGTAGTTCGTCGCGTTCAGTTTCTCATGATCTCGATTATAGAGCGCGGGACAATTATCTATTGTGTTTACGTCTCGTGAAAATTTTGATAGTATCGCAGACTGTAGAAGACCTTCAACACGTCAAACAAGTGCACGCTACACTACCAACAATAGTATGGGGTTGTCTTGATTAAACCAACTAGATGAACAGTGCTTTAGACTCGACGATTGTACAATTTGTATTCATATTCCGTACACAAACTCGAGCTATCTGCGGTAAGTAATGTTGAAATATAAACTTATTATTTCCTAAGTAAACTAAGACTTGTTGAGGATAAGATTTTTTTTTGTTTTAACACTGTTTTAACTTTTAACACTCGCGGATTTGGATGGAATTGTAAGGTAATCTTTGTGATGGTTGTTCGCTGTTGTGATGATACTGATGCTGCTTGTCCAGGGATAGTTATTTAAAGCGAGGAGTTGTTCCGCGCGAGAGGTTCAGGACAATTAGGTGGGCGCTCGGCGTCGCGAGCTACCGGCCTGCACACAAAGCCTGTAAGGGGATACTTCCTCTAACAAAGGTTTCAGTCGGTTCTTGGGACGTTCTAGTCCGACGCTAACATGAATAGAGAGACCCTCCACAATAACCACACTATAGCCTTCTCGTCGTGTCGTTACTTAAATATATCTTAAAAATATTTTCAAGAAAATTCGTTTATCTTTTTGATTCGATGTCTCGTGTTCAGTAGCGATTTTATTTGTACATAACATAATCCCTCTGTAATTAGAAACAAGTTCCATTACATCAGTCCGTACAAGTACTTAATTAATTCTTGATTGACGAGTTGCAAAGACAGCTGTTATTTAGTGTCCACAATCTAATGGAGATACTAAACAGTTGGGATTCATTGTACTGTGCCTGTTTATTATAATGACGCGAGGAATTTGAGAAAAGCCCTAATCAATTACTTGAAACACTTGGTAGATTTTTCAAGCATTTGAGAATAGAGGAATTTTCATAATGTTCAGACAGCTGCATTAATTGGTTATCCTACGGTTATCACGTATCGAAAAACCTTAGCAATACTAAAGATAACCCTTTAATGCAGCTTTACAATTAAATTGATGTAATGTTAAAACAAATCAATAGAAAGGACGATGATAATCCATTGTGGGCGGCCCATGGAGGCGCCAGGCTTTGTCATTTGATGCTACAGATCACGTTGCGTTGGGATCTACCGTTATGAATAGAAATTGTGAGGCATCATATTTTCTATTTGAGTCACGTTAATATTCTGTTTCTTTCCTGAAAGTATCGTTCTTAAACTGGTTAAGTAAATTAGATACCTTACATAAGTCACTGAAAAGTTTACTTTTGCCATCACACAAAATGAAGTGTTGACCCCTAAGTTCTTACTGAGACTGACTTTCTAATCACAAAGGCTGGGTTAATTTAAAAGGTTTTCCACCATGACCGCTCAAGGCGTTTCTCGAGGGGATGTTTTAAACATTGCTTATCTTGTGGGGTCACAACGAACACGACCCTTTATTGAACGAGATTAAGAAATTTTACAGTTTGAATCTCAAAAAAGTAGGTATCTAAATTCGTTCCATCACTAAACTTGTTTGCTCTTTGAATTAGAGAAATCTTTATTGTTTCAGTTAGGCTGATCCATTTTACATATTGTCGCGTTAAATTATCGCAAGTAAGCAACAGCATTTGTGGCTAGTGTGATGAGCCTAAAACATTCATGAGTAATAGAGTCACCTTGTTAGAAAACATAAATAAATGCCAATTTCTTGAAATGGAAATTGTCCTTTGCGCTAAATCCGATAGCGACTCAGCAGGTACTGAAGTAAGCAACATTTATAGCTTCTGAGGTAGCCAAGAACGATAAAGCGAGCGTATAAACAGGTGCCAAGAACGTACACCTGGTGAACAAATAAACAAATTAAAAGTAGTCCGAAAGAAATAAGTATAATGTTCAGTCACTCAAGACTGCTGGTGGAATTGTAGGAATTGCGACATTCATAGCTGTAAATACACTGGAATATAGGTCGCTGAAGCTCCACCAAGTTGAATGGCTATTTAATAAAGTAAGTGTACGTCCGTCCAAGTCGGCGAAAGTGGGTGGGCTGTTGAAGGGGGCTGAAGTTATTCCGCGATACAGTCAAGATATAAAATGTTCTCATTTCGCGACAGCGGGCGACTGCGACGGTTAAAGCACTGCTTACCGCTTTTAAACATTAAACTAACGCATAGTATTGCTAGCAAACTGCAGAGCAAATGTATCTTAATTCAGTTCCAATAGCAACCAATCATAGCCCGTGAAATCATACTCGTACATAAGTCAATCAATCTGCCTAGCCTTTTCCCAACTATGTTGGGGTCGGCTTCCAGTCTAACCGGATGCAGCTGAATACCAGTATTTTACATGGAGCGACTGCCTATCTGACCTCCACAACCCAGTAACTGGGTAATACGATAGGTACCCCATGGTAAGACTGGTGTCAGACTTTCGGGCTTCTGACGACTCGTAACGACTGTCAAAGATCCACGAATGACAGCCGGGACCAACGGCTTAACGTGCTTTCCGAGGCACGGAGGATTCTCGGTATGTAAAGATGGACACCCATCCACTGACCAACCCCGGCAAGCGTAGCTTAACCTAATGGATCGACCAGTGCGGCTGTATTTACTTAGCCACGAGCTCCTCGAGATACTCGTACATAAGTACTTTCGTTAAATCCAAGCGCGTTCAGCACTATAATCGTTAGGTATATTTCATTTGGTTTTCACCACAAGCTATTTTAGTGTTAGCATTTATTTGTGAACTGTCAGTCACTCACGCATCTACCATTGGAATAAAGTACCTACGCATGTACGATGATTGCTAAGAAACGAACATTTCATATTATGCTCAGATTTACAGAACATAATTCAATTTTGCTAAATGTTACCAACTCGCGTCACCAGAATGAGACGCATATAGAACTTTACAATTCCTGGTAATTCGTGAAGCCTTCAAGCGAAACAATATGTTTTGGGAAACTACCTCGTTATCTAACTACCTACATAGTTGTTGTTAATAAAACACAAAGTTCTGTTAACATAACAAAACAACAAATACTTCCAGCAGTCGAAATAAAAGGTTAGGCATACTTCCGAAGAGTTTGTGAGATCATTCCTTCAAAAAACAGTACCTATAACCTTATTATTATGTATGACGGAGCATGGACGGAGCTTAATTTCGGTAAGTCTATGTGAGCATTGTGAGCCCACGAAAGTTCTACGGAAATCTTTGTAAAATCTCGATGGGTAAATGAATCTGACTAAAGTGGGGACAAAGAGCGGGAACAATGGGACCCTTCTTAAATATCTTTTATTATCTGTCTTGCTTCCGCATCCTCACCCATACTCTACTGCCTGCTTGTAATGTTTGTCGACTTTGACCGCTTAACGTTCCTTGACTTAACTCCTTAAACCTGAGTCTTGATCGAGAAAGCAGTTACCCGTTAATAATAAGATTATCCCGAAATATGTTTAAGTCTCTCTCATAATTTTGTGGCTGGAATTCAGTTAGGAAGACTGCAAAATAGCCGGGAAACTTCCAGATAGCTAGAGAGCTATTGGACCCCAAAGTTAATAATGAAAGCGCACTATTTGGAAGGACCAAATGCTCCAGATCCCTACATAATTCGCTAAACAACCATTTATTGGAACATATCTACGAACGGAGCGAGCCAAGCGGCGTAGTAAATATAAATTCCGTATATTGCAGTTCCAACATTTATTTGGCAAAAAATATTACAATATACGAGTTTAATTTTGGCTCGCAGTTTAAAGTTAACAAAAAAGCATTACAACGGCAGGCATCTTTTATGTACAAGACCTTTTTAAATCAAATATGTAACTAAATGGAAAACTACGGTGGTGGTATAAAAGGTGTTGATATTTGGCTGGGTAATATTTGTAGAGCAGTTTTAGGTACTATCAGAGACGTAATCTGTATTGACAGGCGACCTGCACGCTTCACGGTGATCGTCGACATGGCAAACAGCGAAACTACCGACCTGTTAACACAAAGCGGTAAGCTACTCATGCCTGCTTCGTTTAGCGCCGCCTGGAGCGTGTGACGATATCCAGGACATCTTGTGAATGCACACTGTGTGACTAAACCGTACTGATAATTACTATGCTTTATTTAAAGTAGGCTGACAAAGGTGTCAACTGGTATTTGAGTTCCTTTGTTTGATTTTATTTTGAAACCGCTAAACTACACAGCTACGTTTTAATTATGCGGGATATAAGTCATTTATACCTATTTCTAGTTTTGAAAGATAAGAAAATAAGTAAGAGATTTCAGGTGATTTCATATTAGGTTAATAACTACGTGTAGATTTGAAGATCTAATATTAGATCGAATAATAAATATGCCGTAGATCAACCTAATAAATAAGTTTAAAAAAAAAACAGTTTCCTTAAGTAGATAGGTATATCTAGGTAAATACCCCCAAATCGAACGTTGACCTCTCCTAACCCGTGGATTAGATATATGCGCACATTAACTAACTTACCTACTTTCCAAGTAGGAATTTTCTTTGGCTTCGCTGCCCGTAGGTATTAAAGTACCGACATAATCTTGTAGGTACCTACTTTTGATTGATATGTAGGTAGATATTTTTGACATGAGGGTGGGTAAAGTTTTTGTTTGAAAAAGAAAAAAAGAAAAGTCGCATAGTTCTCGTAAAGTTATTACAATTAGTCCACATCTCGCTCGAATCGATAGCAGAAAGAGTAAACAGAATCTTCAATGTAATTCTACTATTATAAACCTTAACAAAGGTCTGTAGCGACAAGACAATAACGACAATCCAGGTTCAAGATAATGGATACAAATAGATAAACGTTCCATTATTCTCGCCTAGGTGATTCTGTGTTGTAGGTAAATGAATTTACGTCAACGCGACACAATTACTAAATAAAAACAGCTATTTTTAGCGGGGAAGTATCAAAACAGGCGGACGGAACATAAGCAGGAATAATGGGACAATGTAAACAAAATAAACATAACAGAGAGGTATAATGGCCGCTACTAACGTGTGATACACACACCTACCCTTTATCGACTTGTCCACACGACACCGACCTGTGTGACCTAATAGAGTAACCAACTGAAACACATGCACCGACAAAAAATAATTTACCTGAATTAAACTGACACTACAGCCGCGCTTCATTACGAAGCACGAAGCATTCCGAGCTCATAATATTTCTTAAAAACATTTTTTAGTTCCGACTTGGAAATAAGTGCAAAAGAAGAACGCGGCACTCTATTTAACTGAAACTTTTCGCTTCACGGTTCGCGACTTTAGTGCAATTTAAGCTTTCATAATAGAAACGTTTGAAAGTTCTTTCTGAAAGTCAGCATCGGCCTCTGAGGAGTCGTTACATATTCACATAAAATGTTAGAAGAGTGTCGATTACACGAAATAAACTTTCCATAAAGGAAACCTTTTAGGAAAAGCTTTTCTTTAAAAAAATTAAAGTTATAAAACTAAAACCCAACTACGACAAAAAATCATCTAAAAAGGTATAAACAAGACATCATAGACAGACAAATAAAAAATCCAGGCTGAGTTTATGTCCTCTAGAGGGCGCCATATTCATAATGCGACGTCACATAGCCAATAACCAGCGGACAATCAAGGCGCTTCCAACGATACCTCATTTGTCAAATTATGATGAGCAGTTTAGAAGTTATGAGATGAACATACATACATACATACCGGTCCAAATCATAACCCTCTTTTTTGCTTCGCCGTAGTCGGGTAAAAATTTGCAGCTTTAAGTGTAGGTACTGATAATGTCGATAGGGCACGGACAGTCATTCTAAGCTTAATTAGCTTTAAGTGTCGCCGGCGTCAAATTGCCGTGAGACTACAGCCATTACGGGATAAGTTTTTAACTTAATGAAAATGAATTAAGTCGGTGACTTAGTTTTGCGAATGATGCTTTCTTAGCCAGTTGACAATTTTGAAGTAATAGTAAGTTAGAGACACAGCGTAGCATATTGGCACAGTGCCAAGTGGAATGTCAAGAGAGAAAATTGACGGAAGTAAGCGGAGGACGGCCATCATTATACTGGAATAGTCGCTTACCGGATTCTGCTTTCCACGATAACCCTTTTTGCCACTATTTCTTCTTTCACTGCATTTGGTAAAGTATCCATCTATATTTTCAGACCAATTCACGTTACCAAATTACACGAGTGGTTTTCTAAATTTCTCTGGTCATGTTGTTTATTGTCTTGTTTTCTCGAGATTTTTTTGTTAAAAAAATGTATTTTACTAGATTTACACGTATGTCAGTACGATCGATAACAAAAACAGGCGGCAGACCCCGGGATGTATTTCGTTCGGTCTAGTGCGCTGTACCTATAGTTCGATAACGTTATTTATTTAGGAACGTCCTCGGTAGCCCCTTTTTTTTTTTTTTTTTTTTGGGTGGGAAATCATCAAATGACTCCTCCCGCTCTGGGCGGAGCGAGAGGGAGTGTCAGACTTTTACTGACTAAAACCCACCCGTGTTCCTTCCGTTGCCTGTGTGCCGGGGCCGCGATATCCCTTTCGGACCAACTCGCAACCCTGGCAGGCATTGGCCCTTACGGACCCCGTCAGTTGGTGCTGACATCTCTTTGAGGCGCGCGTGGAACACAACGCGCCGTCGACCCGGGCCTGGTCCTAATCGGACGGCGAGCTACACAAAAAAAAACCCCCCACACACAATATAGCCCCTCACTACACAATATGGAAGGTTGCTGACACAAAAAAAAACTGTATAACTTGTAATAAGTATCCTTTGTCTAGAGTCTAGACTATTGGAAATATGTTGTCGTTGGTAAATTGGACAAGATCTTATTCACAAGCAAAAACTAATCATACAAGAAAATTGTAACGAAAATGAACAGGAGGGGAAAAGCATCTAACAAATTAATTGGAAATTTAATTAAGTGTGTCCTCAACGTCGCTTGATCAGCATCACCTCGCTTGAATCCATAGTGAGCAAGACTCGTGGCAGCGGTTCAGACACAATTAATAGAAAAAAACTTTTTTTTTTTTATAGTAAGTACCGAAATGTACTTAGGTTTTAACATTCATGTTTTGATCATTATGGTCATACAGCGTGTCGCTGTCGAAGGCATAGAAAATGTGAGTGAGGTCACTGAAAAGACGACGGGTTTTGAGATAAAACGACGGAAAAGTTTTAGAAATGTTAGACAAGCTACTGCGAAACATAAAAAAGAGAAACTCTATAGAGACCGAAATAATTTTGTCGCTGAATTCCCTCTTCCTTCACCGCGAGCTTTCAGTTAAGTTACATTTTAAATGTCCCTTTACAATAAAATATTCATACATTTCGGAACATTTCCGACATGCCTTTTAGACAGGCAGTGTCAAAAACCAAGTACATTTATTTTATCACTCCCTCAAACTAAGCCACGTCAAATAAATCAATAATAACGAAGTTTGCTCACGTAAACAGTTAACACAATAATTGCGAGCAAAATTCTCTTCTGAATTGAGTAAGTATTTCTACTTAACCGATAATAAAAGAGAACCAAATTGTCTAGAAGTATTAGAATATGCAAATGTCGCCCTTGGCCCTTGACTGAACGTTAAGTAAAGAAAAGTTGAAAGAGAAAACAGCGCACGTAACGAAAGTTTAAGGCCGCCAATCTGTATGTCTACAATCTATGAATTTGAATATAATCATCGCCATTCTTGGCCTATAGTAGTTGAATATTACTAGCACTGAAAGATAAAATAATACGCCTAACGACTGACAATTCACGCTAATCTCCGGTCAGACCGCAACGCCCTCCAGAGCTGTGGCTACGTTTTATATCTCGCTCTAGCACTGCGCCATTTTATAACTCTGCCTCACTCTTATCTCTAGAATTCTGAAATGGCAAATGTCGATCTGGATCGTCTGAAGTACTCTAAAGCCAGGAGATAGCCTTCCTGCTTCAAGAAAGCTTGTTTTGAAGGAACTGGTTGAAACAACAAAAAAGGGGACGATATTCGATTGATTTAAGCAATGAAACGGAAAATTTTACAAGATAAGCCGATTTCATTATTAAGGAAATAATCTTTATCAGCAGCATCAAGCTTTTCAGCAAATTCTCAATACCGCTACCTACCGGCAAGGTAAAAATAACATCAAACCTACAAATGAAACTCGATTCTTCCACTCGTTATTTTACCTTTCAGTAATAAATAAAATTACGCTGGCACGGCTCATTAGATTTAGAAGAGAAACATTTTTACGATTCGGAGGTAGAGTTACGTAAGGGTTTTCGAAAGTTTACCTTTGACAAACCACAAACACAAGTATGTTCCACCGCGTTCCTCCGCTAACAAAGTTACTGTACGGACGATAAGTAGGTACGAGTACGTATTTACGTACAGCCTTAATTAAACAAACAAACGTACTTACTACTGTATTTCACAGAGACATTAGCATTTTAATTATAATTATGACCGTATCTCATTGTACAAAGACTTTTTATTAACTTTCATTCATTCTTCAGCCAATGAAAGCTTTAACAAGTTTTTTAATTCACTGAAAGTAAAGATATTCACTTCGACATCTGTATCTGCACGTTTGTATTAAAAATTAACAAAAAACAGATTTATCTAATTTGTTATCAGTAGGTATAGTAAGTAGTGAATATAAAAGGTAGCGTTATATCAAATTATATATGACAATTTATTTCAAAAATTTGTACTACTATAAACTAGTTAACATCAATCAACAATTATCTACTTTAGTTTATGTGACAAACCAAAAAACGCAATTCGATAGATACTATGAAATTAAATGAGCAATGAATATCGATAATTACCTCCGTAATACAGGCCGGCCTACTTATTACTCCTAGCAACCTAATTGACATTTACGTCCGTTCGGAACTTCATTTATTACCCAGTATTTTATTGTGGAACTTTACCAAAAACTACTTAGCCAAGTCCTCCGACTGCCGAGCTTACGAGATCTGAGAAGTTCATGCGACGCCATTTTATAAAACTTGTGAGAGGCAGATACAAAACTTTCCTTGATTACAATCGACTTGTTATTTTTACGATGAGAACAACTTTAAGCTGAGGTACCGACATTGGGTATATCTACCACCCATAGAAAAACAAGCAACAAAACAAATAGGTATTATTATGCCATTTTAGGTAGAAGCCTGGTAAGGCTACGGTGGATATGGTAATATTGCAAATTGCAGTATAAATTAAGGAGACACGGAGTGCGTCTGCTCCCCAGTTCGGAGCGGAAATTTGTAAATATTTGATGTCGTTAAACTTTCACACTTCGACCACGTTCTCACCTCGTGTCGACGGCTACGAAATGGTCCAACATCAATTCATAACTAAACACGAAGCTTGTTTGACTCACAAATTCAGGAGTTTCACGAATTCTTGCAAAAGCAATCTGCAAAGTAACGGAATTGTTACAGGTAGGTAGTACCTATGAAACCGAAATAAGTCTGTAATTTCGTAGCATATCTTTATAGCGGGCAAGGATCCCTTTCTTTTCTGTTTGCTTAAGTAGATTTTTATTACTAAGATTCTAAACACAATATTCTTGTTTTTGTATGAGTAAAAACAGTGAATTTAGCAATGTGAAGTAATCAGGCCAACAATTTGTAGCAATAGTTGAACAATTTGCTCTCAAACCCGACTGTTCTGCCAATGACAGGATTTGACGAGGGCGAATAAAGGGGTTGATGATGGCAAGCTGAAGGACCGAGGTGTAACTGACGTCACTAAAACTATATATATATATATATGCCTAGCCTTTTCCCAACTATGTTGGAGTCGGCTTCCTGTCTAATCGGATAAAGCTGAATACCAGTATTTTACATAGAGCGACTGCCTATCTGACCTCCACAACCCAGTACCTGGGTAATACGATACCCCTTGGTAAGACTGGGTGGTGTCAGACATTCGGGCTTCTGACGACCCATAACGACTAAAACAATTTTTTTTTTTTCATAAAAATATTGTACATATTTTATAGTGTTTAATAAGGGAAAAATAAACGAATGTGAAATATAATATAATATATATATATATATATGGGTAATATTTAAGTGATCCTTTAAAAACGAATGATTTACGCTTTTTAAAATTAATAAACCTCTAAAATATTTTTGGGCTTCTAATGATGCACACATTTTAAATAAATGTTTCCTTTTCCTTTCTCATAGGTTGTCGAAGTAACTAACTAAGCTAGGGTACACAAACTATACTTACATCCAAGTTGGTCGCAGTTACTTGGTTATTTTGAATTATTTGATATTCACAAAAAGAGCGCATTCATTATATTACAGTGTTCGATAATATTTTTAGGAAAGCAAAATGGGAATAACAATTTAAGGTTCTATTAAATACATGCCATTACCTATATAATTATGATACACAAATAGAAATAGAAGAAGAGAGGTTTAGTTTCTTTAACGAAGATTTAAGTGCCAATTAATTAAAATACTAAGTATATTATTAAATATGATTAATAATACTATATTATTAATTATATTATATTATTTAATTTAATTGGCAATTTAAATAAAAACGTTATTGAGGTAGGGACTTCCCCTTCACATCATCATCAGTGCACCTACCTAATAGTACACCCACATTTCGCAAGTAGGGACTTCTTTAGATATAAAGTAAGATTCTAATTTACACAACACTACTGATACGTTGTATTTATTAAAAACGAAGCACGTGCAATGATGTGCACAGTCCTCATTGTCGTAGGTACCTTACCGACTGCAAAAAGATAATGGTCCACTTTTCGACCTTATTGCTTAGGCGATAAGGTCGAAAAGTGGTCAACCACCAGTGTCCGCGATGGTACATTGATAACATGAGTTTTTCAATAAAGGGAAAATTTTAATAGTGCCTGCAAGCGACTTTAAATGGCAGATAAAAAAATACATAAAGCAAACACATATTTACAGGTTTAATTTCACAGTAGATTGCGCAATGTAGCCGATCAATGTTAAAGACCACGTTAAAATAAATGTTATGGAGGACCGACGAACACAATCCCAATTACGCGTTTAAAAACTTTGTTTTTGTTTGGTTGGAGTACTTATTCTATCGTCTGTAAAAGCAAAATATGGGAAATTAAGTTATTGATAAATCCATCATTACCCCCACATTGCATGATTTATTCATTTTAATAGCTAGCACTGATGACTAAAACGAAAATCAGAAGGAGTCATTACGTAGATAAAATCCGACAAATTGATTTACTAAAGCGAATATTTTATACCTAATAAATAACCTCTATTATTTTCCCTGCTATTTAAATATTTGGGCGAAGTCTGTTTCATTCCAAGATAATTAGCAATTTTCTATGTTATACAGGTAGTCTCACAAAATAGAAACTAATTAGATAACTATACGGACTGAAATACTAGACAGCTTAACTTTCCTAGTTATCAAACTTTTGTAATTGCAGTTGTTCAATGGAATATCCGAATCTGTAGAAGTAGGTAGATAGATATTCTATGATGTTCTTCTGTTTGCGGGTAACTTGGTTGAAGGTCGCCTTTGTCATTCATTGATGGGACCTATTCTATAGATAGCTTTTCAGAGGGCTTTGACAGCGTCCGTGAGTTTTGATCAAATTGGCAGCTTAGTTTTAGGGCACAAATATTTATATTTCCTAATATTACTTAGCTTTACGAAACACTTATCAAGCACTAACCTGCACAAGCCGCAGACCTGTACCCTAATTGCGTAATGCACGATCAATCAAAATCTGAATCGTTTTGAAACAGATTGCTAATCCATTTCTTCATAGGTTCGAAAAATATATCTGCTCTACAACGTAAATAACGCAATGAACGTTGTTGAACTGTCAAAATGATTAGTCGTAATCGTTGACGAAAATGTGTCGTGTAATTAGATAGCTGATCAAACTCGTGTAAGTGATTTATTTTTACGAAGCGACTTTAATAATATGTTTAACTGTAAGCGACACGATAAATAAAACGATTGGTATTATATACCATCTGTTTGATTTTGGAATGCTTTGATTTTGCACTATGTTAACTGTACCTACCTATGTTGCTTAAGAATATTGTTGAGGCTGGGTTTACTTTAAAGTAAAATACCATGAATAAGCAACACTTTACTACACCTTCGATTCCTACTGCAGTGAAATGGCTTTGTAGTACAATAAAATGAATATGCCAAGTAGCCAGTCTGTAGTCCGTTAGTAACGTCTACGTGTGAACCTTGGTGAACGTTAGGCCCTAAACATACTAAATACGAATATAAAAATAAAAAATAATCATTAACTATTTGGGTGTAAGTACCTATTTGTATAAAATTTTCATTTTTGGACAAGGTTATGTCTTACTAAAATTCGTACTAACATAAAACATAGGTATTTTTCTTTTTATGAGTACCTATTCTATGCATTTGCTTTTACGACGTACCTTACTACCAACATATTATCAAAACAATGTTAGATTTTAAGAAGATATTATACACATAAAAGCAGAGAATTTTACAGTAGAAAACACGTAGTAAGCAAACTTGATCAGTGCTCGCTCTTTCTCTGTATGAAAATTTAATTCGGTGGGAAGTAACCAAAATACGTCTAGAATTCGCTTAGAACTTGCAGAACACTCGAACATGCAAGCATAATGTTTGATAAGTAAATAAGGTTTCGTTGCTGAAGTTAATTATGTGTATAATTTCATCATAATATCGTTATTTACATCTAATTAAGCTCATAAACATAATTTGTTCATAGTATTCAGTATTCGACATTTACGTCACCAAATTTCTCTCATCAAGGTCTTAGAGCAGCTTCCTTTATTTGTAGTTATATTCGTATGTTTTCCCAAGAGAAATTACGTAGGTAGGAAGAAGAGCAAATTGAAATTAAGACGAAAATATGGTGGTTGTTATTTTGTACGTTTCCATTTCTCTGTAGGAGCGCCTATTTTGCCTATGTTCCTAGTTAGTACGTATACCTACTTGTTTTAAAATACTAATCCCTACATAATTACTAATTTATTATTACATTTTCCTTCATTAGACCAACTACGTTATGAGTCGTCAGAAGCCCGAAAGTCTGACAACCAGTCTTACCAAGGGGTATCGTATTACCCAGTTACTGTGTTGTGGGGTCAGATAGCAGTCGCTCCATGTAAAATACTGGTATTCAGCTGTATCCAGTTAGACTGGAAGCCGACTCCAACATAGTTGTGAAAAGGCTAGGCAAATTGATTGATTAGACCAACTAAATTCTGAAAATGGGCCCTTAATCAACAAATATCCTTGTTCCAAGTATCCCTTGTGCTTTACTTTGTGCCTTACTCATAAAAAATTTCTTGTAAGATCTAAGGAATACTTATTACTGAAGTTTTTAATTAATTTACTTTACAGAAGCCGAAGGACAAAAGCTTCAAAAGATTGTCGGTGTATCGAAAAAAATACCTGCTTAAAAAGTAAGTATAAAGCTATTTTGTTACATCTACGTTAAATATTTATATTCTACAATAACTTGAGCTATATTTATACAGTATAAAAGAAAACTGTCATAATAAATAAAATTATGTCTAGATAATAAACGGAGCTGGGTCTGGTCCCAAAAGGAAAGTAGATACATTCAGGCGCCGTGCCTCGTTTTAATTTGACCAACTCCATTTCGGCGCACCTTTGTAGTGGAAAATGCGACACAATCATAACTAGATTTTTATGCCAGTGACCTTGTAGAAGATAATGTTTAGCCATGAAGCAATAATTGTTGATAGTGGAAGTACGAGTTATAGTTAGTTAGCCGCTGCTGGCTAATTGGCTGCTAAGTAACTACGTATAGATATTAAGCAACATGTAGCTACTGCGCAGATCGATTGTTCTACTAGGTGTCTAGCTGAGGTCATGCCTTAAATGGGCGATAACTCTTTCCACATCGACACCCATCCTATAAAAGAAAACATGTTGCTAAGGTAGGCGGACCCGGTTGAAAAAAGGCTGGGAAGTTTTATTTATAACCCACAGGCCCAGTCTGTCCTGAAGTTGCTATACGAACCGCAGTATTGTAGGCTAGACGAAGTGTAACTACGAGTAGAAATGATAATTATATTGGTGGAACGAGGCATCTCGAGTTGTCAGCAGCGCCGGGGCAACAATAGAGCTCATCCACCCCTAAAGCGTCGGTTCTATTCTCGGCAAGCTTGTCATTGACCCAGTTCTGTGAGGCAGACAGGCGCCGAGTTGCAACTCGCTTCTGCTAAATTAATACTAATAAAGGTAAATGGCTTAATGCAAACACAGCGGTACCAGCCGGCGCGGCGCCACGCTCATGCCTGATGCACAAATTCCGTTTACCGCACGTTTTATCTCATTACTGTGTGGCATAAGCCTTAGTTGGATTATTTAAATGTTGCAAAAGCTTTAAATGAAGTTAAGGCTTTAGGGAGAGAAAAGTTTGGATCGTTCGCCTCTTTTTCGCGTCAACACGAGCGAGCCAGCCAGATCTGCCCAAGCTTTTGTAGAAAGATTCGACAGTCAGAAAAATGTATAAATAGGATCTTTAATTACAAATGCATCAAAGCACACAATAGCACAGTTGACTTTAACGGAGAAACTATTAGAGCAAAAGAAATAGACACTATCAAAGCCGTAATAGACTGTCAAATAATGTTTCTGGAAAAGTGCAGATTCTAAAACAGAAATTGGTGGCACCCTACATAACGGTTAACGGAGTCTGAAATATACCAAGAATACAAGCAATAAAATCTACTATGATAGAAAATTCACCCAGTGCATTCTGTAGAAAATAAGAATGCGCCGCACAAATGTTTTAGTTTATTTTCTTTCCTCGTTGATTCAAGCTTCAATAAACCTTATAGAGTATAATTTCCTAAAGGAAACGTGTTGCTTTGTGTTTATGTTACTGACAATTTATTGGCTACAATAAGAGTAATGAGTACTTTGTCGATTATTTTAAGAGTTTGGCAGTAAACATTCGCTTTCATCGGTGATTAAAGACCTGTTGGTTCTATTTCACTATAAGGCTGTTCTGATTCCCGTTAAATCTTATGATTTTTCTTAACATTTGCACAAAATTCGTGACTGACTGATTGTCTGATAACAATATTTGTTCTAAACTACAAAAGATAGAAGAAACATGACATTTGGAACTTTGGAAGATACATCCCATACAGGGCGGAGACAAGTGGAAATACTAGAAATATTTAAGATCTAGATAATATTATGCGAACAGAGTCGAAGAAAACAGCTAGTATACCTACGTAAATTTCAATCGTTACGTTGTTATATTTGTTTTTAATTCAATTAATCAAGATTTCATTACAATTTAATGTCGGATCCCAGTATAAATTACATAAATGAAAGCTATTGCTGTCCGTGTATCAGGTAAATGAGTCATCTAATGATACGAAATGTGTTTGATCAGTTAATTACCTATGCTGTTTTATGGATAACATTACGTACGTTACGTTGTGTTTACTTTATTCGATTGCTGAATATTGTACCTACCCTAATTTTATCTGTTACAAATAATATTGGCGTTATACTTATCATCAATTCATCATTGTCAGTAATTATAGTCATAAGTATATCGTCCTACTCGTAGGTACATATCTACCTGAGCTTACCTAGTATGTATATTTCGTTCGGTAATTCGATTACTGAAGACCTTCTTTTTTTACTTAAGACTTTCTTTTTTTCCAATAAAAGCTAATCATTTATAAAGTCTTGTCATTGGCATCACGATAATTGTTGGAAAACCTTGATAATCGGGTCGTAACCTACGAATGTCTACCAATTACATTAATCTTTTTGTGCTAAGGTTAGTAACAAGCACTGTTGAGGATCCGATAAAAAAGAATTCAAGTACTCATTTCGATTGCTGAATAATTAACAAACACAATATCCTGAAAAAGGATAGGTATGTACCTACGCGAACTTTGCTGAACATATAGTAAGTATATTGATAAGTGTATCTGATGATCGCCACTAAAAGGGATAATCCACTGTTTGTTGCCCAAGTTAAAACGACCTTGCTACAAAATCTAAATAAATTTAAAACAGCACATTTTTCCCTAAAAGCTGATATTTCCAAGACATGAAAGAACGACAATAAGAACAAAAGAATCCGCAAGTACACTTATGTGTTAGTAGTTATAACATGGTTTATTTTTATGTGCTACTTGAGCACATAACACATCAAATATTCCGCGCCCCTTGGCGCGGAATATTTGGCAAAAAAAAAACAGATCTGTATTTATGCGAAAACTTGATTCTGAAAACATATTATTATCTTTGTTGAAACTGTGGTTAGGTTTGTTTTAAGTTGTTCCATCAATTTGGATCTTAAGTCGTTCAATTTTAATCAAGAAGACGCCAATAAAATCACTAAAACCCAATATTGAACCGGAAAATTTAGATGGATTGTCAACATTGGGTGATTTCTACAGTCATCTTGCTCGTCAACACGTCCCAATTATAAATAGGATTCTATCAAACATTCGAAATCCATCAATAAAGTAAATAACATCCGTTTGCGATCGTTCCGGCAAAATATGAACGACTAAATGAGCGTTTTCGATTTCACTTAAAACGAAAACGGAAAATAATTCTTTTATAAGGGTTCAATTCAATTACACTCCAGAAACTAGAAGAGCCTCTGTTTCTTTTTTCAACCCGAAGTCGTGAGACGTTAAAAAGCGTGCGCATTTTTTTTTTTCATGAAAATATGCCAAGTTATGACTGTAGCAACTCATATTTGAGCTAATCACACTGATATCCACAACTTTTAATGAAACTGAACATTCGTGTGCCGATGAAACTACCCTCGCAATATCTTTCCTGAATTACGATGTAGGCATAATCTATCAAGCATTCAAGCACAAATCGTCGATAAATCAACTTACCTACATAATGAACACTAGACAATAATAGACATTAAGTAGGCAGGTCACGTGGTGGTGAACTACATTGCTAAGGCTGGGTGTTCCTTGTTATTAAATAACTTTTATCGACCTACGCCCCGCCGCTTTGCGTTCTCGCTACCGACCAAGCCCCAACCGAGGAACTTATTACAAGAAAAGATACAAAACAAGCCATATCAGAAGAAAATGAAATCATAGAAGAATTGCAATTTCTTGCCAATGATATGTTACTTTTTGTAAGTATATAAATCTTATTTACTGAAAATCGGGATGAACCTTCACAAATTTCATATATTAAATGATAATTTGTTATTGCAAATACATAATTCCGGCTTGTGGCTAAGTAAAAACAGCCGCACGGGGCGATCGATCAGGTTAAGCTACGCTTGCCGCGGTTGACCCGTGGACGGGTCACCATCTTTACATAAACTCAAAGCGTTTATTCCAAATAAACCAATTACAGGCACTTTTGAATTGTCAAGGGGTCGTTCAGTCCGAAAGATAAAAGCTAGATGCCCATTCCAAAGCGTAGTTAGTAGGTACCTATGGAGAAGAACGGACAAGAAACTCCACGGACACTCTTTTAAATCAAAATATGGTTACATCATTCATGTTGAAGTTACACATGTGAGAACGATGCAAAACAATAAAAGCGTCAGTAATAGAAATAAAAAACAACAATTCAAAAATTTGATTACATTAAATAAGCCGTGGCGGCTAAGAGATGACCAGCCCCTACTGACGGCGCCCATTCACGAACATGACGCATGGATAGCACCATTTAGTTCAACCATTTTGAAGGGAGCTAAATGATCCAATACATGCGCCACCGTCAGCGAGACATTAGAGTGAGCATGACATACTTTCAGCCACCAGGGCACATTAAAAAATTTGCTTACGTACATAATGTTTTCATAGGTATATTGACAAAGTACCATCATGATGTTAATATCTTTAAACAGTTCCCTTAGAGAGTCGCGCCTGCGGAGGCCATATATGGCTCTAATGGCTCTTTTACGCAGAATAAAAATAGACTCTATGTCTGCAGCCCATCCTCACAATAGATTACCGTACGACATAATACTATGAAAGTATCTGAAATAGACTAGCCTATCTACAAATCTGTAAATTGAAGGATTTTTCTCACAGCATATGCTGCTGAACTTGGCCGTGCTGAAAGGGATGTTAAATGAGGACCCCATTGAAGCCTTGAGTCGAACGTGATCCCCAGGACAACAGTTTTATCGACGAATTCTAGTTTCTCTTGATTCAATACAATCTCACAATTTTGGACCTGCTGTAGGGCGTTATTTATGTCGTGTAGATTTGATGCACGTCTATTAATTAAAAAAATTAAGGAAGTACTTATCATCAGCAAATAACCGCATTTGTGTTTGAGTTTTTAATAAATGGCATAGATTATTATTATTATATATAAAAAAAGGAAAGGACCAATATTGATCCTTATGGTACACCCATTTTTACTTTTAAACCAAGTGAATTGACTCCATTTATCCATCCATTGCCATTTTGATTTCCATCACTTGTTGTTGTCTATCATATATATAAGATTTTACTAAACTGAACGCAAATTTTCCAAGTCCGTAATGCTCAAGTTTCAAGATTAAGGTTTCGTGGTCGACGCAGTCAAATGCCTTGGAGAGGTCAGAAAAAATCCAATGGCATCTTCGACCTCTTCGCACGCCGTAAATATGTGTTTTAATAAGCTGACACTGGCGTCAGTAGTACAACGTCCCTTGGTGAAACCATACTGTTGATCATGTAAGATTTTATTGGTGTTAAAATAATCGAGCATTTGCATATTATATTATACATTAAGCATTAGGGGTATGGGGAACAGGGTGTAACGTTCACTCATCCCCCATAGAAAAGTGAGGATCCTCCAACCAGACGGGTGTCGTGTCTGGCGGGCAACTGCCCGGAGGTTGAAGTTGGGAGATTGTATATATGTCCATCGCGCGGTAAACTCTAATTGCGCGATGCAGGATTTGTGTCACGTCAGGATGTTGTGTGACGTCAGGTCTTTGATGCGTAGTTCAAATGTGGCTATTGTAGGTGCCGCCACATCACTCCCTTCCGGAGACCGGGAGGTCGATAGTTGGCTGAGCCTTGTATCTTGCGATGCTTCACAGTGCCAGCTGTGGTTCCAGTGAGTCGGAACCGGGTGCCGCATAGTTCGCGGTGAGTCAGAACTGTCTGCGGTGATTGCGGTGATTCCCCAGTGAGTCGGGGTGGCGCTGTGTTATGATCCAGTGGGTCGGATGTGGTACAGCGATGGGTTGTGGCTGAGGGTGATGACCAGGAATGCGCGTTCGCTGCATGCTGGTGGTCAGGATACCCGTTGAAGCCGTGGGTGCTGGCTGGCTGTGTGACCCGCCTCACGAAAGCTTGCGGGAGTGATGATGATGATGACGTCACGCTGAAGTATTTGCACGAAGGCTGCGTTGACGTTCATACTCGGGGTCACCAATTTAGGGGTATGAGGAACAGGGTGTAAAGTTCACTCATCCCCCATAGAAAAGGGAGGATCCTCCAACCAGACGGGTGTCGTGTCTGGCGGGCCACTGCCCGGAGGTTGAAGTTGGGAGATTGTATACCTATATGTCCATCGCGCGGTAAACTCTAATTGCGCGATGCAGAATGTTGTGTGACGTCAGGTCTTTGATGCGTAGTTCGCATGTGGCGATTGTAGATGCCGCCACACATTACCTTTTCAAACATCTTACTTAAAACCGGCAACACGGATACGGGTCTATAATTATTGGTGTCTTTACTGTCCCCGGATTTGAAAAGTGGTATTACCTTACTATATTTCATTAGATCAGGGAAGACTCCTTGATCCACACACAAATTAAATATTAAGGCTAAGTACGGCGCTATAGTCTCAATAATGGAGGTACAAACTTTGATAGACATTCCCCATAGATCTTCGGTTAAGTTGATCTTAATTTTGATTCATACCATTACCAAGACACCTCCGTTGGTTCCGGCTGTCATTCGTAGATCTTTGACAGTCAAGGGATAGTACGGCGCTATAGTCTCAATAATGGAGGTACAAACTTTGATAGACATTCCCCATAGATCTTCGGTTAAGTTGATCTTAATTTTGATTCATACCATTACCAAGACACCTCCGTTGGTTCCGGCTGTCATTCGTAGATCTTTGACAGTCAAGGGATATTGTACCTAATAACTGGGTTGTGGAGGTCAGATATGCAGTCGCTCCATGTTAAATACTGGTATTCATCTACATTTGGTTAGGTTAGGAAGCCGAAACCAACATAGTTGGGAAAAGGCTAGATAAATTATGACATACATATATAATTCCTGAAAATCTACATGTAAGTATATCATACGATAATACTAAAGTGACTCGTCAAGGATTAAACTGAGCCGAACAATATTACTGGTACATTTGATACACAACTAAATATTTCCCTTGTCGCCGAAGCCCTACATAAAGTTCAACAAACGTTTGATACGTTACACTTGGCATGATTGCTTAGCGTTTACGACCGGCTACAGACGTAATATTGATCTGCACTTTATGGTGTCTTAAATATAAGCACCAAAACCTCTTATTGTTAACATATAGGTAGAATAAGCAAGCATATAGCTACTGTTCCATAAGCAAACAACAAATAACAATGAGGCTACTAATGCTACAATTTACGGGCTATTATTATGATACTGAAGCAGCATGAAAATTTAAATATTACGTGGAAAAATTACTTAACATTTAATTTTGAAATAAGTAAGTACGTTTATATTGCTAAGTTGAAACTTGCTACTATTAAGCTTGGAATTTATAAACACGGCTGCATGCATATTAGACTCAGTTTCAACTAAAAACAGAAAGGATTATAAAGTTTTAAAAATTTTGAAAGGAAAACATTATGTACATTTTTAAACTCAATTTTGAAACTCATACATACTTGAATCAAATAAAATCGATGTTAAAAAACCGTTTTCAAACACAAGGAATCAAAGACCGTCTTGATGGAGGTATTTGATCGGCGCGATTAAGCAATCATTGGCTCGGGTTTAAGTCAAATTGGTGGTGTTTTACAAATACACCCATACTATCTATACCCCAACATCTTCCCGATTCAAAGGCTTTCGGAAAACGATTAAGTTGGAAAAGAAGGTTTTCTTTTTCAAATAAACGAAGTAATAAAATCGGGTTTTCTTCGGGCAGGGGACATGAATTTATATTATTTGTCAATATTTTAGACTTTTTATTCGCTGCGATGTATTGGCTACCGAAACAGCTGTACGTGCTTTGTATAATAATTTGGTGTTATTAAAGTGGTCTCGATCGTAATATGAAGAGGTCAACAGTTGGCGTCACGCTGTCTGCGACCCTAACATTCGTCACCAATCTACATAAAACATCTTACGACATTCCTGAGTGAGTATTACACATTCGCAGGGCAGTGACTTGTTTAATATTATGTTGAAGCTAGACTCATAAATGTGGTGTATTAGTTTTGTGCGAAACGAATGAACTCGTGAGACTGCTAAAGATTAGACGTCGCATTTGTGTGACATTAATCGGGTACTGAACGTTCCTTGGCAACGTATTTTTCTTAATAAATAAATACAGTCGAATTCTCAGTATATTTACTTACGTTGTAACGTATATTTTACATTAGATACGAACATGGCTATCATGTTTAGTAAATGTGACACTCACTTTTATTTACTTAGAAGAGTCGAAATAAGAAAAGCTGTTTGAAAATAAGCGAATACCTAAAATTCAACACCTGACCTTTCTTTTGAGTCTAAAGTGAACATGATCTCGTGAAGAGAACGGAATCCAATATTAAAAGCAATTCCGCATCTATTCTCCATAGAGGTCCCAGGGTCATCGGCCCCCTAGAGCGGTCCTTCGTTTCACATTTCCCTTTGAAATTGTAATCACTTCATGTAAAACTCGCTTATTTACAGTTTCTTTACATATTCAAGATCTATGGTCATCAAAGATCCTTTTATAACTATATTACGATGAGATCTACGGTAAAGTAATACTAACTAAGCCCAAAAATGTCTTTAAAAGCAAAATAAAAATAATTAAAATGATACGTGTACATCTAAGCTCGTTGGAAGGGGTAGGCACTGAGGAGGTAAAAGCCTCCACATTGGTAGATAAGGCACGCACGGACGGCACTGCGAATTTCATCATGACCCTCCTTGTTTGCGTCTTTATTTACTTGGAAAATAAAAACACTGTTACAGCACGTTCGCTTTTTTATATAATCCTTTAGAAGTAAACGTAATAAAAGAACATAAACGAATGTTTTCCACGGTTTTCATTTAATTTTATGACTAGGATTGTAATTATGTCTCCATCTTCAACTACATTATTTTCACACAAATTCTAAATCCCAAAAATCCCAACTTTTTAACAAACCTTTTTTTATACAGCCTTCAAATAACGTCTTTCCTAAAAACACGCTGTGTGTGTATCGTTGCCGGAGGGTTCCGACCGACCCCACGAAGCCGGGATTGACATTAATTTTAACTTTGAGGAAAATGTGAAGAGGCATTGATCACATTACCGTTTATATTCGCTTCGGAACCAATGATCGTGATATAAAGCGTCATAAAAAATATTATATAAAACATATCCGCCATTCGCTCCTGTGAAACTCGTTTAAAATAAGGATTAACGTCAGCCAAGCGGGATCATTAAAAGGTAAAGCGCAGACGGCGGAAGAGCCAAAAGCTTCACACAACTTCATGTCAGTAGGTATATTGTTTTTATGAAGCCATCGTATATTAAATCCTCACCTTTTTTTCCAACTCCTTTCTTAAAACAATACCTATCTACTGCTACCATACATAAAATAATATATATTTGCTTACACATATTACTTATTCAGAACATAAACTTTATGAAGGTCTGTCGCAAATAAAACAATAAATCCCCAGGCCCGTCTGGAATATCGTGAACGATTTGTATATGGGACAATAACGTGAACGAGGAATTCCTCAATATAAAAGAAACGGTGTAGATTTTTACGAATCCAAAGGCACATACATTTCGATAATAGAATTTCTTTCGTATGCTTATTGGGATTCAATATTGTCGACAATACATGCCAATTTCTTACTTACTTCTTATTTAATAAGGCAATCATGTTCAGAATCCTTAGATTCAATCTCAATAGATTGTGCCTATACATAAGTGAGAGGTCACAGATTAGGTGTGCGAACCTCGTACCGAATCTTCCAATCAACCGCAATCTCCATAAATCATGTCACATTTACATAATTCTACAAAATTAGTGGGTTCAATCAAAACGAAAGGTAGGGAACTGATTGTAACAGATTTTTTTATACTACTTTACTGTGTGTGTCTTTATTCATTTATTTAAAAAAAGCACAGCTACATCACATACCTTAAACTTATGCTAGAAATAATCTTAATAACTAAAGGACTAATGTATATCACAATTACGGCGTACATAGCATTGATAACAATATCTTGCAGCCTTGCAATTAAATTATACTAAACTAAAACACGACTAACGTAAATACGACGGGTGACAACAAAAACAAAAAAGTTAAGAAATTAAAATGGAAATTAAAATTAAAAAGAACTTGGCAAGGATAGCGTGATTTTCGTTCGCAACCCGGTAGCTTGTCGCTGAATATATCTAAGTCGAGCGTGTTTAATATTGTATTCGTTACTCATTCATATAACTGGAGACTGTAAACCTTGATTGGTTTTGACAAAAGGTGTAGGTATCAAATACCTTTTTTCATTTTATTGTATGTTTTTATTTTTTTAAGATATTCTCGACAAATAATAGCTGCAATATCCAGAAGTAGGTAAGTAAAGCACCAGGTCTTGAAAAGCCTTTCATAAAAGTTAAAATCTTATATATCAAATAAAACTTATGGTTTATGAGAGGATTTTTACTCGTATATAAAAGAAGTACCTGGGCGACCGAGCTCTGCTCGAGTGAAAATAGAGAAAACGAATTTTACCCAGATATCAGACCTAGCTAGACTGATTTTTCGCCCCCGTAAACACCTATATTGTTGTTGTATAGTTCTTATATTTAGAACTTTCATCGAACACGATAGAGCCGTTTTCGAGAACGTGATTACAAAAGTAGATATACAAATATTGTTCATTTAATAGTATAGGATAGGATATATGCTATTCAAACAGAGAAGCATGGAAACAATAGATGAATAATTCAAATACAAATTTGGTAAGATCCGCATGCAGAGCTAGTCGAACGTCTGCGCTGCTTCTATCTTTATCGTATTCGGATTTTGATCACGTAAAAGGAAACTTTCAATTTTATTCCTATCTTCATTATTAAAGCTTTGTGGTAATTTCCGACAAACGTACTGGAATACTGAAAACGAGATTCGGTGGATCTACAAAAACGATCGTCCATTTCCTTCAATTTGGTAATTGTTATTGAACGTAGTTGAAATCAACTGTTGAGTAGTGTGCAATAATAAGCAAGGGATTGTGTGTAACCGGAGCTACAGCAGTATCCGATGTCGACCAACCGCCCTACGCATACAACTGTGTTTCAAGTACTAACACAACTATAGAATATCGAATAACCAATATATTGTAGAAATACAGAAATGTTTTCAACATAAATCTGCCTAGTTCTAAGGCTGGCGCAAGTTTCTCGTAGGCGTGGAATATGATATAATTGGAACATCTTAAATATCACTAGTAAATAAGATTAACAACTAAGTTCTTGCAAATTTTATGAATGGTAGAGATTTCTATACGTATTAAAAGCATAAACTGAATCATTATTCAAAGCATTTCTTTCTACTGGTGTCGTTAAACTGGTGATACAAACATAGCAAACATCTTATCTAGGAATTAGCATTTATATTGAACCAGCCTCGTCTGCCTCATTCTGCAACTGTATGTCATTCCATATCTGTGTGACATGAGTTATCCTGGTTGTGTTCCTGGTTTAACAACTCGGAAGCCAGCAATAATTCCATGCGTATGGGTATGTGTTAAAAAAAAAATATTTTGAATAGCAACTGCCATTATGCTGTCGATAAAGTATGCAAATGTGTTGCTGTTGGCAACATGCGTCGATATAAACAAAGCAAAAATGGAATAATAATAAGTAGTCATATGATATAAATCTCTATAGAAGCGAGGTATTCTTCATGGACGTAGAACGGGCGGTTAGGTACACAGCGCGGGTCATGACGTCAGCGATGGCAGACGTTGGCCGCGCTACCCCACAATCACGCGGCTTCCGCACACTTTGTGCTATACGCACACGGACGCAAGTTATCTACACGTCTCGGTAAGCTAGCCGCCGCGCGCCGTGCGCACGGTTTCCGTTTTCCACATGGTTTCAGCGGTCAGCTTTTACAAACACACTTGTATTAGGCCCTGCGGCGTGACCCTTGGTTTTCGTGTCAACGATTAACATCCCATCCTAATACCATGTTTGGTGGCAAAATTAATTCCTGCCTACATCGTATTGATGCTATCAGATATATAGCAATAAACATCATTAGGTAATGTTATTATATCCATCAAATACCCACAAATCTAAACTCCACCTAACGACCAATAGGTACAGTCGGCCTGAAAACGTGATTAGGTTACATAAATGTTGCCCAGTTATAACATTTCAGAAAGCCGATATGAAAATACATATTACATTGCCTAAGGTATATTTGTGCAGAGATTAGGTAAGTGAATTAGGCGAATGATGGATAGTTTGGGAAAGTCGAACTTTAGCCAATATTATGATAGTGGCTGTAAGACTCACACAGACACACTTTCCGATATTTTTACTGTGTACTAAAGTTACCTACATAAATATCAATTTGCTTAACATTCCCTCCAAAAACGTGGTCGTCAAGATGCCGTGAAAATGTACTCGAGTCTAATATATTATATCTGAATTTCGCGCGTCGCTCTGAGATGCCAGTCACCAAAATAAATTTTATATAGAAAATAAAGCTCACAGAAAATGAAAACTTCTGACCATATTTTCCTGGTATCATCTCTAATGCTTAAATTTCTTTTGCAGTCTTCATTTGTTTATGGGTTTCGATTAAAAATTCCCATTTCCTTGTGATCATTTTTAACCAAATGCCAAACAAAGCTGAAGGTTCACCCTACAAAGGTAGTATTATAAGTAGGTAATATTTATATATCTAGAAGTGACAAATATTACCTAACAATTCGTTCCAGTCTATTCTTAGATCGATAGGGCTAGTCTGCTAGGTAAACATGTTTCCTAAAACATACAAGAATTTATTTAAAGGTTTGTTATCGACCGAAGTTCCTATGAAAGATATTACGTTTATTTTTCAGAACTTCGTGGAGTGAATTTACTTAGTAAAAGACAAACATCGCATTTACCAAGAAATTGCCCTTATGAATATATTTTTCACAATTTCTGTGGGTTAACGCCCAAGTAGGTATGCCTTAAAATATTCCAGTCGACTTGCATTACCTCGGCTGCATAATTAACTTGAGCCTTGTTTATAGCCTCATTAATTTGAGTTAATTATTAGAACAAGTGGAATAGAAACGCTAAAACGTAGGTATGCAAGTCGCTGAAACTATACATTTTCTTCTTCAAGTTGAAATGATAAATACCTGACTGTATATTCGTTAATAAGTAAGCAAAATATATAAAAGAAAATGTAAATTACCATTTTTTTTTTTTATGTAAATCGGTGCATTTAGTACCTATTTATTAAACGTAACGATTTTGTCAACTTATTATTCACCTATTTACGTACTAGATATTAATTTGTAATGAATGTGATCTCGACTAATAACAACAATTTTGGTTATTATTGCACGTGAAGGCAAGGCAAACTATTTACTAATAAATTAAAATAACTTTGAGTCGCTATAAGCTTTTATGAGAATAAAATAAGTTACGAACCCCAAAAAGAAAACAAAGCTTGCTTTTGTATTTCCAAAGCTCTTTTACATCGCTTGTACTACCATGCTTTTATTTGGCGAAACAATTTTAGCGTCAGAAGTTCATTGACCTGTTTCAAGCGAGCTTATAAAAATATCGTTGTAAAATTTGCTTTGCAATATTATTTTAGTGAGTAGGATTTTATAATCATGCATAATATAATGACCTAGCTTATGCATTAACCGCTGAAATTTCACTTGGCTCTAGGACTATATTGAAGCACATAGGTATACGGGGTGGTTAGTACCTGCCACCCAGTTTTTGAGCTTCAACATAGTTCACCCATTTCATTTCGTTTTAAATCGCAATATTTATAAACAATAGATCAAAAATGCATTAAGTCCATACTATATGTACGGGTACCAAAGGTACCAGTCGCAATCAAAATGATTTAACTCTTACGAAGAACTTTAGTGGAGAACATTCACTAACTTCAAAACCAACAGAAATGTGCCCAACGTTATCATAATAAATTTAATTACCCAATGACATTACAGAACGTATCTCCGAAATCCATTATGGATAAAGTCCATGAAATAATAAAAATAATACGATGGTGTTCGTGAACTTACCAAATTCTCCTCATACAGATTAGCGCGTGACCCGACTCCCGCCAAATTGAAGCGATCACCGAATACACAGAACGCATTTCACGGATAGCGAAGTAGTCCACGATCGATAATACTCGTTCACTACAAAGGCGTGCGGGCGCTGCACGCGGCACGCCGTGCGTCCGACGCTCCTACCACACATATTATTCTCAAGTTATTATTTTACACGCACGTCCACTCATGAGAAAAGCAACTTGAGACGACCGCAGCGTTCGAAACCTTAATACTTCCCTTCGCTGCAAATATTAGGTGACAGAATCGAAGACGGAGCCAATCGAATACCTTCAAGCGAATAATTTGCACTGCTTCGAACCCAAGATGACAACATTCTTCAACTAAGATTTCAGACGACAGTCTATGCTAACAATTTACACAAATATCTACGAAATTGGTAAAGTTTTCAAAAGTAACGGCACAGAGATACGAAAACTTCGTAACGCGTCTAGCGAATACCAAAATAATATGAACAATATGGGGACAGGAACCGGAGTCGCGTAATAATAAGAGTGCTTGCGTGGGGATGGTACGGAGGGTGCATTGTGCACCGGCGAATTTTGGAAGGGCCCGTTCCGAAAGCCCTTGTTTGTTCCCCCCTGCACTTGCGCAAGATGCGAACCAGTTTTGATTTTTGTGAATCAACTCGTGGAGTTAGCCCGTTCACAAGGGGGGCTTTCATCCCAATTCGCCGTTAGAGACCGGTGTCGAAGTTTTGTCATACACCGTTTATGGCTGATAACAATATGCGTATAATCTAAACTGGAAACTAATTTTAAGATCTTATCAGAAAAACTCTCACAAAAGCAACCAGAATTTTAATATTAACACATTATAAAAGAACAGGATTCCAATGGCGATAGTAATCCTTAATCAATCTAATCCTTTTTATGATTTGGCAGAGTCGATAGTCGATACATGAGTTTTTCTGCTGACTTCATATAAATTAGTTAACTTTGCCAATAAACCAGTGAAAAATCATTAGTCATCTAGAACACAGTTGAATATTTAAGTCCAAATCCCCATTAAAGAAACCTACGTTAGCTTTGCTAAGCCTTTTCAGTCATGAATTATTATTATTCCAAGTAACTGGAAACCGGTTACTACGAGTAACACGTATTTAAATAAAATTTGTTTTGAGCTCCAGCTACTAACAACTAAAACCTCGGTAATAAAAGGGTTCATATTATTAGGGGTCCATACATAACATTGCCGTCAATTTTTTAAACATGCTTTCTTATAGCAAGCATGTTTTTGGTACAATTCTGATGTGTAGGGTCCGATTTACGAAGGATCATTTTTGTAATTCATAAAAGGCAGAAGCTGTTGAATATTTAAAAATGATGACCAATTCGTCTATCTTAGTAAAAACACCGTTACGGTATGCTCTTGGAGAAACCCATTCGTTATTTAGGGCTGATTTTTCAATATATAATTTTATCTGAGGAATACATATTGCGGTTCGACAGCTTTTGTATGGAGATATGTCAAACTGTCATATTTATTCTTCAGATAACAGTTATCTGACTATTAAAAAATCAGCCCTAAATTACGAATGGGTATAATAATCAATATGCTGCCTATATAGGATTCTGATTTTACTGGCATCTGATGACCGCAACTAACACCGAGGGGTTTCTACCAACATTTAGTTCAAGTACCTTCCGTACCTTCTGTCAATCCTTTAGATTCCTGCCAGCCAGAATCTACAGAGAAAACATGATTTGACGTAAACTGTTTAGCTATCCTAAAATAGATGTGATACAATAAAGTCAAATAGCGTAGAAACATAAGCTAACACGCGTAATAATTCTGTGATGATCGATTGAACGACTTACGGGGTAATGATTGATTAGACTTTTTCATAAACTCAGTTTATGTACTACAACATCTATGATGGATTATTAATTAATTTCATAAGCAGTCCTTTGTTGACGAATAAAGATGAAGATTTTGCAGTGTGTTCAACGTCCGATACTGAAATAATTTCAAAGATCTCATAGTGTAGATGAGAGATATTTTGGGCAGAATATCCTGCTCCTCAACCCCCTGGATGAGCTATTAACGATCCGTTCAGCAAATATTGTCTTTTTTTAAGGTTCCGTAGTAAACAAGGAACCCTTATACATAGTTTCGTCTGTCTGTCTGTCTCTTCGCAGCTTAGCTCAAAGACTCTTTGTACTAAAAAGCTGTAATTTGGCATGGGTATACATAATAATCACGCCGACAACGTGGTATAATAAAATCAGGGTTTATTTTTTTTATGGTTTCCCACTTTACGTTACCAGCCCTAGTTACATTTTACTTAGATATACATTTCTTCATTTTACAAACATATATACAAACTTTTTATAAAAATAAAAACAACCCGTCTTCCAAAAAAAAATTGGCCAAGTACGTGTCGGACCACGCACAATGAAGGGTTCCGTAGTTGAGATAAATTAATCCCAAGAACAAACATAACATTACAACAACAATATTGAGAGATTTACTATGTTATTTTAGTTTATTCCCGTTGTCCCCGTATGCCATATCCCCGTCACGGGGACAGCGGGACGTGATTTATAATATATATGAGATATATTATTTCCCGTTGTCCCCATAACGTACATTCGGCTAACGGGGACAACGGGAAGTAAACCTTTTTTAAATCGAAACAGTTAGGTTAGGTTAGAACTGTGACCACAAAACGCACGAGCCGCGAGTGCCAGAAACATATTTTTGAATGTAAAAAAAATACTTCCTGTTGTCTCCGTGGTTTGGCCAAGGAGACAACAGGAAGTATTTTTTTTATATATTTTTTTAAAATATTTAATTGAAGTACCGCTGTCCCCGTAGGACGGGGGACACGGCGTACGGGGACAACGGGAATAAACGGTTATTTTAAGACCATAGACTTTTTATAGGTTTTCCTGTAATCTATGAGTAAAGAACCATTCTCTGCATTTTTTTCAAAAATTTTGGCTCAATAGTTTCGTAGATAAGGCCTATGGTAAATTTTCATACATTTTCTTAAATGTCTTTAGTTTTTTTTTTGTTTTTTTAAATATTTGAATTCCTCGCATCCTTTCATTTGATATGTCACGGTTTTTTTTATATTTTTATTTTCTTATTTGCCACCAAAAGTAACCTCAATTCAAAATTCATTTATTTACGTTACACGCCCGTGTTTGGGTCACATTAATACATATGTGTACCAAATTTCAACTAAATCGGTCCATTAGATTCGAAGCAAATTGGCTGTGACAGACGGACAGACAGACAGATACACGAGTAATCCTTTAAGAGTTCCGTTTTTCCTTTTGAGGTACGGAACCCTAAAAACACTACAAAGTGAAAAATAACTAATACCGGAAGTCGATTTTTATTTTTAACTTTATAGTTGTGGTACTACCTACCCCACACAAATTAGAATACCACTACCTGCTATATAAATAATAGTGACAGGAACTTATCATCTACGTATACTAAGTGAGGAAAATACGTATTATTGAAGCTTAGTCAAAAACTATCAAAGCAAAGTTAATAAAATTTATATGGGACCAACTTGAAAGCATACCCTTTCATACAAAAAAAAGAATTTTCAAAATCGGTCCTCAATTGACGGAGAAATCGGTGGACATATATTTAAAAAAAACTTGAGAGGTGTCAAGGGACACCCGGCTGGAACGAAGTTCCTTTCGATTAATTAAAGAGAGAGAGAGACAGACAGAGAAACACGCGCACGCCGCACGGCTTACAACTATAGCAAAAAGTGTCGTTACAACTTTTGGTCTTAATTTTTTCCGTCTAGCCCCCTTTCGCAACGCGCGATAAGGACCTTCGTTCCAAAAACCATACATACTCTACAAACATAGAACCTCCTCCTTTTTGGAAGTCAAGTAAAATATAAGTACAACAATATTTTATGAATATGTCCCTATTGCTCTTTTAGCTGACTAAGGGTGCTCGTGGCTAAATAGTAACATCCGCACGGGTAGATCGAAGGTTAAGCTACGCTTGCTGAGGCCGGTCCGTGGATGGGTGACCATCAATTACATACCCGAGACCCTTCCATGCCTCGGAAAGCATGTTAAGTCGTTGGTCCTAGCTGTCATTTGTAGATCTTGGACAGTCGTTACAGGTTCTCAGAAGCCCGAAAGTCTTGACAACCAGTCATATCGTATTAACCAGTAACTTGGGTTGTGATGGTCAGATAGGCAGTCGCTCCATGTAAAATACTGGTATTTAGCTGCATCAGGTCTGACTGGAAACCGACCCCAACATAATAGGGGAAAAGGCTCGGCAGATGATGCTCTTTTAGGTGACGGTTTCAGTACATGTAGATAAACGCAAAGCTAAAAAATAAATAACAAGCGAACGAAAACAGTAGCATAATCAATCAATTGATTCGTCTAATGCCCCAGCCGCATCTGCGATTATCGTGAAACGCCAATGCGCGCCGAAGCTTCGTATATTTTGGTCGCTAAAATGTTATGGCGCTAATGCGGTAGCCACATTAGCGGCTTCATAATTTTAACGAATTATCGTGCAATAATCCAAGATGGCTCTCCATTACATTGACAGAGCGTTTACGCAGTCCGGAAACCGCGAGTCCGACCACACGTCACGCATGGTATTGTCTTGTTTTCCATAAAATTATTTGTACTAGGTATTATTGTTTTCCATAATCGTCCCCCCTCATAATATTTACTTGCACTATTATCATTTATACTAATAACGCTTGTCATATCAACTTATTAGTCATAACTTTTATTTGCCATAAAATAAGTTTCCATAATAACATGTGTCATCATAACAACATCATTAGTTTCTTTATGTAACACATTACATAATCGATACTTGACATAAGCAACATTCAATGTAATTTAGAAACGTTTATTGTTTTGTACAAAAAATAATGTCATTATGGCATTTGGTCTGTAATCAAATCATTTATAACAGCAAACCTTTAGATAATAAACAGTTTGTAAAATTCGAAACGGTAAGGTTAGGTTAGAACAGTGACCACACAACGCGCGAAGGCGAACGAGCGTAGCGAGCGTGCCGCGGCAGCGGCCGCCGAGTGCTAGATTTCCACTTTTGCAAAGCAAGCATGCATGGTAGATTAGGTTTAATTTGTTGCGTAATGTAAATTGTTTTGAATACTATTATATAGAATCTTTTTCTTTTTGTTCTTCTAACTGAACAGACAGCTGTGCTGCTGTGGAGTTTGTTGCGACACTTCTTCTTCCCAGCGAATGCACTAGGAAGTGGTGAATGAAGGGTGGGCGTTTTGGGGGACTGTCTTATGTAATTTTGACGTTCGAAAAGTGCTGATTCTCAGCCTAGTTTGAATAAATGACTTTTGAATTTGAATTTGAATTTATTTTTAGGTTTTCTTGTGAATAAAAAAATCTGTATCGTATAATCATATATTAATCAATTGAACTAGCATTGTTTTGCTAGTATGGGCAAATAAATATTATGGTGAATAAATGTAATGGAAAACGACATTATTGAAAATGAAAAATATAGCAAATAAATTTATAGATAAAAATTATTATGACACTTGATCGATTATGACCAACGAAATTAGTGAAAATGATTTTATGTAATTTCACGATTATGGCAACTGAAGCGTTATTTCTAATGAAATTATGGCAAATACAAGTATGGTATATAAAATTATTGCATTTTAAATTATGGCAAACATTAGTACCTAAACCGTCACGCATATTATGTACCGCCACCCGGGCGATAAGTGCTACGCAGTCCGAACTATCGCGATGATAACCGATAATGGTTGGTCACATCTGCGTGTATCGTATCACTGTGTGAAGCTTCGTCATGATAGACGCAGATGCGGCCCCAGCATAAAATGAAAACATGTAAAGGATTCGTCACAAGCAGCGAAATGATATTATAGATTCATATTGTTACTTTTCAAATGTGTGATAAAATAATAACAACAAAAAATGCTGATTTATAGTAGAAGCTAATTTAATTAATAACATGAGTATGACACAATTCTAAGGTACTTGGTAAATTCTCCAATGAATACTATCATACGTATAAAACATGAACGACTTAACTATTTAATAGGTAAATGCCGTGCGTGTGCAAATATTGTCACAAAAGTCACATACATTACATTGCACATAATGAATTGAATATATTGTTACCTACACTAGTTGTTAAAATAATAAAACGATCATATAATTTTTCATCTCGTTGATCATATGCAGTACAACTTAAAAAACCTTTGTGGCTCATCCTCATCTTACAGTCATAAATTGGGTCTCAATAATATTATAGGCACTAACTACGATTCGAACAGTTTAAATTAAGTTACCTTTAAGTTGTTCCTGAACGAATAATTTTGTTGTATCTAGTTCCTACAAGATGGCGCAGGGTACAGTTTCATCGGTTCTCTTTGGTTTAGCGTTGCGCTAGTATATCGATTTTACGAAACAACACTCAGTATGGACACAAGAAAAAATGTTAGAGAGGAAAACAATTATATCGCAAGAATCTGAGGTGTATTTCTGAAACATTGACAGCTATAAAGTTTGTAATGGATACCTACAACTGTAGATCCACTCTTTACTAATAAAAATGCTACTTAGATTTTTTTTATAATGTATTATTTTAAATGAACCATCCTGGCAACACACAAATGTCTATGAGTTTGACCCCGAAGCTCGTGTCCGGAGCAGAAGGAGAGTGTGGTGTAGGGCCAGGCCCTTCGTTTTTGATCTTCATCTTGTCGAATATTGTGTAAAATGGGCACCTAATAGGTAAATTAGATATTTTTAAACGCATTTCGCGAGCATTTTGTCTTTCTATTCAGATGATGAACTTAATTTGTACCATTAAAAATACATCGCGGGCCATACGTACGAGTTCGTAACGCTAAGAATATCGTCCAAAGTCGCGTAATGATAATTTTATTAGTAAAAAAAATATTATCAGTGATATTTTTAAACTATTTGTGACTTTGTGTTCGGAACTTCTCTCGTGATCGGAATAGATTTATTAAATTGGTTACATTATTACGTCCTCGGGATTTTGGTGAATGTGTTGAGACAATGGTGTATCGATTATTTTGCGCTAACTAAATGTCATCCCGGTACCGTAGTGTTAATATTAGAAGTCTATGTTTGTGACCACGATTACTATTGTCTAGGCATCTATGAGTTTTATATTAAGCATGCAGAACTTCAATTTAGCTTGAGTGACCAAAATAGTGCCGACGTTTTTCATTCGGATAAATTCATCCGCTCCTTGACAATATCTATTTTCTGACCATTTCGTGAGTGGATTAAGAACAGCAAGATATAACAGAAAATATAAATAGCGCTTATAGTTCATAATGTAGGTAACTACCAACTCATGGGTTTATAAAACATTTCATGTTAGGAACGATAAACAGCTCAAAAAATGAACATAAGATCGATTTGGGTTGATAAAACTCATTTTGAAAATGATGCACTATGAATATAAAATTGTATAATACGTGTTTTATGTATTTGTACCATCACTCCATTTTATTTGCTTTTATCTAACAAAATACATTCTCAAATCTGTTACACTATGATACCTTTCGTCCCGAAAATATTTATTTGTCCACTTAATTGCTACATATTTATGTATTATTAAAACATAGGTATTATAGTCTTCAGATCGCTGTCAATTTTTGACATCTTTTAAAATAATCCAATTAAAGAACTAAACCTACGCAATCATGACATGACATTAAAATAAAATTAGTTTCTTTCAATAACACTCAAGTATCTTTTTTTTTTGTTGCAGTTACATACTCAGATATTGAAGTTCGTGCTCAAAGTTTACGCAGTAAGTTAACGAATTACAACCTGGTGAAGTAAGTATACTGTGTTAAAATGGCCAATCCAAACCGGGAAAGTGTGAGTACGCGATTTTCTGATAATTATGATCTGAAAGAAGAATTGGGAAAAGGGGCCTTTTCAATCGTGCGACGTGCTGTGCAAAAATCAACTGGTTATGAATTTGCGGCCAAAATAATAAATACTAAAAAACTCTCAGCCAGAGACTTCCAAAAGTTGGAGAGAGAGGCACGAATTTGCCGAAAACTTCAGCATCCTAATATCGTAAGACTTCATGATTCTATTCAAGAGGAGCATTTTCACTACCTGGTATTCGACTTAGTAACGGGCGGTGAATTGTTTGAAGATATTGTTGCCAGAGAATTTTACTCTGAAGCTGATGCATCTCACTGTATACAACAAATTCTTGAATCTGTACACCATTGTCACCATAATGGAGTTGTGCATAGAGACTTAAAACCGGAAAACCTTTTACTAGCCAGCAAAGCTAAAGGAGCTGCTGTGAAACTTGCTGATTTTGGC
The DNA here is from genome assembly GCA_916701695.1 of Agrochola macilenta. Classification (NCBI taxonomy): domain Eukaryota; kingdom Metazoa; phylum Arthropoda; class Insecta; order Lepidoptera; family Noctuidae; genus Agrochola; species Agrochola macilenta. The sequence goes on from OU753558.1 coordinate 14,644,214, forward strand.
TTAGCTATTGAAGTACAAGGCGACCAACAAGCGTGGTTCGGTTTTGCCGGTACTCCTGGCTATTTATCACCTGAAGTACTTAAAAAGGAACCGTATGGTAAGCCTGTCGATATCTGGGCGTGCGGTGTGATCTTATACATTTTGCTTGTTGGATATCCTCCATTTTGGGATGAAGATCAGCATCGACTGTACGGTCAAATTAAAGCGGGCGCTTATGATTACCCATCACCAGAATGGGATACTGTGACACCTGAAGCGAAAAGCCTCATAAACCAGATGTTAACTGTAAATCCAAGCAAGAGAATAACGGCTTCCGAAGCCCTTAAACACCCATGGATTTGCCACCGCGAACGTGTTGCTTCTGTTATGCACAGACAAGAGACCGTGGACTGCTTGAAGAAATTCAATGCACGGCGCAAACTGAAGGGAGCTATCTTGACAACCATGCTTGCTACACGCAATTTCTCAGGAAAATCAATGGTGAACAAGAAAGGAGATGGGTCGCAAGTAAAGGAGTCGACCGACAGCAGCACAACATTGGAAGATGATGATCTGGACAAGGATAAGAAGGGCGTAGATAGAGCATGTACTGTAATTTCTAAAGAGCACGATGATGAAGCGTTAACGAAAGCTGATTCGTTTGGAAAAGCTCGTGGCGATAGCAACGCTTCTTTGCGCCGAGCAGAAGTAATCAAAGTAACTGAAGTGCTCATAGACGCAATCAATAACGGTGACTACGAAACATATTCCAAATTATGTGACCCTAACGTGACAGCGTTTGATCCTGATGCACTAGGTAATCTAGTGGAAGGCGTCGAATTTCATAAGTTCTTTATTGATAACACGCCGACACTCGTGAAAACCAATACGACGATCCTAAATCCTAGAGTGCATCTTCTCGGTGATGATGTAGCTGTAATCGCATACGTATGCGTAACGCAAAGTGTGGACGCCGAAGGCCGACGAGCCACACACCAGTCGCAAGAGACTCGCATATGGCACAAACGCCACAACAAGTGGACGGCAATACATTTCCATCGCTCCTAACTAGTCCCTTCTACAACCCACTCACACTGTACGGTAGAGGATAACGGTCTCGCAAATCAGATTAGCGTAATGGTGCCCTTGCAACAATTATAACTTTTCAAAGTATTGAATGAGACCACGAAACTACGATCCTCTTCGTCGTACAATATAAAATTTATTATCCAATTCTGCTATAAACTTACACGAATTTTATTAGAATTCTTTGTAATCCAAAAAATTAAGTTAATTACTTATAGGTAAATGTTATTGACACCGGTGTAAGCGATTCGGAAGTTGATTCTTATCCGTTAGTCACTTAATAAAAATTTACGATGTGGCTAAAATGTGATACCGTTAAATTCAATGCTTTGTGCTAGTTATAGTAGAGTGTACAAACAATCTGATCTCTGACAAAATCGAAGGTATGTCAACGAATATCAAGGCAAAGTGTTGTTTATCAACATATTAAATGAAATCTCAACATAACAACAGATCTGATACTAATGAATCTATATTATAAGTAAATCAGCAAAAATTTTCAAGATTTAGAATATTTAGCACATTTCTCAGTAAGTCTCTCTACATTTTTAACTATGAATGTTTTGTCGTGCTTAAAAATGGTGTTCTATTTGTTATCAAATACCTAGTTAATAAGATTTAAGTAACTAATAAATCATGCAGTTATTGGCACTATGCACTTAGAGTTATCTGAACAGTGAGGTCGTAGTTTATTAACATTAACTTTCATCTACTTATGTATTTGTAGAATACCTCAATTGCATTACATTTTCTTCAACTACTTAGAACCTCGTGTATGTATTAGCTAGTGCAGCATCAATGTGCGTATTATATTTTAAGTGGATTATATCAATTTCGTCAATTTTAGATTTTAATGTTAATGACATTATTCTGCTTTTGGCTTTCCTCACCAGAGTATTAGTGTGATATGATGTTTCCTTTATTTACTATTTGATTGAGCTGAACTCATTGTTTGCTGTACCTATTGGTTCCGTACCTGATTATCAAAACAAATCGTACATACTTGAGATAGCTTAGAATTTTAAAGTGATAACTGTGCAAGAGAATGGTCTGCTTGTTGGTATTTGTATTAACTAAGAGGAGCTTTGTCAACAGTGATATTAATGTAATATATGTAAAGTGTTTTTTGCACAGTTTCACTTAAGAAATGTGCTTTAAATATTGGATCTATAACTGTAAGTCTGCAGTAAATTCAGTATTTCCTATAAATATAATTAGATATAAATGACATTTAACCACGTTTTTTACAATTTTGTAATATATTTTAGTATAGTTAGCAAAACTTAATTTACGAACATCAAAAGGGAGTTGGAATTGTAATATTAAATGCATAATAAAAAAATCTACATTGTTAATCAACATTTCATGTTGGTACTTTCACTGTATACAGAGTACATAGTTGTGCCATTATCATTGAAATTAGTGCCAATAACTGTAAAAAATAAAATGTATTCTAGTCTTTATTGTTACCTACGCATATTTAGTAATTAATCAACATTTTAACATTAATTTTGAATATATATATATTTACATACCTACATAGGTACATAAACTTACATGTGTACATAGATATTGATTTGCACATTGCATGTTTAAAAGTGTCGTCTTCGTCATTAGCTAAATAAAATTTTCTTTGAAAATATTTAATGAGGGTTTGTTATCTAGATCATGTTGAATTTATTTAATAATTTACTTCTACGTAAATAGTGGCTCTCCGTTAATGTTAAAAGACTAGAACTTGCTCTCGGAGCTCGCCGGACCCCAGAAAGCATAGATATACCTACCTAGAAACACCTGTTGTGCTAATCCGTCATTGGAAACTAGTGTTACATAGGCATAACACAGCTCGTTAGTTTTTTAAGCTCAGTCTGTAAACATCACAGTATGTAATTTTAATGTTTTTTTTATACTAAGTTACCATTTTAAAATTTTATTTTCATGTTATACAGTAGCCTAATAGCTAACGTATTTTAAATTCGCTTTATGTTTTCCTTTGTATAATGTATAACTATAGCTGAGAGTTTGCATAGGGTCTATTGAAATCCCTTTTCCCAATCAAATCTTTTGGGTATTTATAAACATTTTTAAATTATTAATATTCATAATGCTCCAAATCACACACCAACATTATTACTGAGTATTAAATTATATAATATTTTATTAAATAGATTAATATGTTACATGACTTTCAATGAAATACAATATTTACTATTGAATTGTTAAACTTATGTCAGAATTTAATCAAATAATAATGTGAAAATGTGATGTATATATATACCTACCTAATTCAGTATGATGCACAAATATATCATCATGATTGTATCTTCCAGAATATTTCACAAATCTCTTGAGGACAAGGATATTTTAATTTTTTATGTATACTTTTAGTCTTCCCTGGACAGTTGTCCAAACACCAAGTTAAAGGGATACCTATACACAGCTACTATCAGCTTAAATTCAATAGTTTAACTTTTCCAAAATTTAATCTGCTCTCCGCAAATTGTTAATAATGCACATTTACCTGTTTGCATGCATTTATCTCACTGGCTTATACATTTAGGGGGGCTTTTAAAATGTCATTTAACTTTTCCATTGGCTGCTTTTTATTATGTACATTTACAATACTTATAATAATATATAATAATAAATTATTTTACATTAAAGATGTACTTAAACTTTACTACACATGTGACCATTTGTACCATCACACAAGTGGTATAGACGTTAAACACAATTGTGCTATAATATGCCTATGAGGACAGATACAAATGGTTTCATGACATTAAAATTATATATACATAATATGGGTGCATTGCAATAGGGGTACATTTTTTAAATATACTAGAATAAATCGTTTTTGTGTCATCATTTTCAATTAATAATTACTTGTGTAGTAAAATTGCTGATAATCCTCAATAGATTAACATTATCTATATTCAGCTAGAATTGTGTTTAATGTTTTGAAGCCAAACATAATATTGCGAAGTTAATATTTACGTAAGGCTATAGCAGCATTAACTTGAAATCATTATTAGGGTGTTGAATAAGTGAATAATTATGAACAACGTGTTTAGTCAAAATTCCAAACAAATTGCACCCTTGCCTAGTTATGTGGTTGAGATTATTTTATAATATGTTTTATAGTTAGAAATATTACCAAAGTATTTTATACTTTAATGCACCACAAATTTCTTTTACAATTGCTCTGTTTTCTCATGATGGCTAAGTTTGTTGTAGAATAATATCCTAATGTGGACTATTAGGTGTATTAAAGAATTGTCAGTATATTTGTATTCAACATAATTTCTTGGACCTCTGCATTGCCGATTATCATGTAAAATTCTCTAAAATAAAGTTCTTTTGATCTACAATAACATGTGGTATTTCTTTTAACAATTTACACTGCTTGCAATAATTTACAGAATATTTCTTATCTATTGAATAAAAAACAACACTAATTACTCTGTACTCTATTTATTTACATAACACTACATTTATTCAATAAATTTACAAATATAAATACAATGCTACTTTGCTAACTATGCATACAAATAAGCTGTCATTGTTTACAAAACTAAGAACATACCTCAAACAATATTCAGATACTTCATCTTTGAGTGAACACCTTTGCAGCCATCAACAGTTACATTAAAGTTCTTCATTATGTCCTCTAGTTCTTTGTCGTCAAGTCTTCTGTCACCCAACTCTTGTTTTATACATTCCTTTAGGTGAGTATTTGTCAGAGGTTTAAATTCCACCAACTTTTTTACTGCTTTTACCTCAGCAAAGTTCTCCAATAGTCTTCTATGAAAGGATTCATCACAGTTTTTGATGAACTCTTTGGTTGATTCGTAACAATTGTATATTAATATCACAGTGATGTCTTTTCCTAAGTCCTCAGTCTTCTCTGTTACTTCCTTTACTTGTTTCTTGATATGCATATCATTTGCAGTCAAATCATCCACTATAATTAATGAATTTTTGCACATAGTGAGCCCATACATATAGTTTATTGAAAATATCTTTGTAAAACTGGGCATGGTATAATGATACACATTTGAGTAAGGTCCTGCAGCATCTATCAGAATAGAGGAGGCATAAGATTTTCCAACACCAGTTCCTCCGGAGTATAGCAAAAGTTTACTTCTGTCTTGTAGTTCTAATGTTTGTATAATCATATTGACTGCTTCTGTCTGACCAAATAGTTTATTTGAAAGTGTGGTTCTTAGTTCTTCAATATTGATATCGTCATAGCATTTTAAACTATACAAATGGAGTGAAACTATTGAAAATAAGATAATTATTCCGACAGATAGTGAGTTAAATACTACGTTATTTGTTCGTTTCTGCTTGTTGATGTGATATTTCTTAACAACAGGCTGACCCACTGGCCTTTTGTTATTATTGGTTAGTTGAACCTCATCAGTAGGATTCTCCACTTTTTCAGTCTTTATAGAAGTCTTCATGGGAAAAGATTCATTGAAAGAAATATCCATTTCTCTATTGGAATGACCACTTGTATCAATGTCCATTGGCTCACAACTTTTATTATGATTTTCCATGTTTCATTAAATTTAGGCACTCTCTGTTACCCACATAACCCCTGCGGGGATTAGTAATAAGAATCAATAGCACGAAAAATCGATAACTTTTAAATTATTGAAAAAATATCGACTATTGTAGTTTTTCGAATTTAACCACCACAAGGATGACACGTGGATGACACTGATGACAGATCATAAATTAAGCTGGGAACAACTTAACGGACGCGTCCATACGGGGTTCCCTCTATCTGGCAGAATTTTGATGCTCCGAAATTTATTTGGCATAACACACTTGGTATAATCTTGTTAACGAATATTTTAAAGGCATAAAAAATATTTAAACAAATTATTGTTTGACCGAATGTTTATATTTCCGACTTTACAATGGCATACTTTTATTATGGCAGAATTTTATTTGGCATAATTACCTTTGGTAAAGTTAAAATTCCGCATAATTTCGTTTAGCATAACGTTTATTTAGAGTGCCGATTGTTTGGTACAATTTCATTTGGCATACTATGAAGATGGCAGAATTTCATTTGGAATAATTTTATTAGGCATATTGCCATTTCTTTAAAACACCATTTTTAACCTTAGATAAAAATAAAAATATTGTCTTAAAAAGTCAATACGTTGTGCTATAAAAGGTAGTGACAGAAACGAATCGCTGCAAAACCGACTCCACGTAGTCTGGTCTGCCCTACCCCTAGAGTGTAATTTAAGCCCGCGTAGGCGCGCAGGGGCAAGGCGGGCCGCCGAAGCTCCGGTGGTGAGCGTTAAAACCATCTGTGACGACAAGCTCGCGTGGGACTGCCGGAGCCCCGCAGCGCCGGAGCCGTGACAGAAACCATGCCTGCTGCATGTTGCATGCTGGCTTGCTTGCTGCATGCATTGTGTATGCTTGCTTGCATGCATGGTGTATGCTTGTTTGCATGTTTGTATTCTGCATGCATGGTGTAAGCTTGTTTGTATGCTTCTTACAGGAAAAAAAACCACATATGTTCACAATCAACTGTACCTCCTACTACAGCAAAAGTAAAAATGATTCGATTAACGCTTGATCAGAAAGATCTAGCAATAACCATTATCGTCGTATGTCCGTGGCGAAAAAAAAAGTGTTCAATCAATTTTATTATTATGGTAAGAAATAGAAATAGCTGCATCCGGTTAGACTGGAAACTGACCCGAACATAGTTGGGAAAAGGTTAGGCAGATTGATTGGTAAGAAATAGAAAATTATTCTAACTATGAATTTTCTGTAATGTGATAGATGAGTCTTTCAATTATTATGGATATGAAATGTATGCCAAAAGATGATTCTGACTTACGAAATTATGAGTTTTGAATGAATGATAAATGAGTGTATGCCAAACGATTTTCTGCGAAATGAAGTTTATGCTATCCGCTGTTATGCAAAATAATATTATGACATAAAAAGTTCTGCTATAAAGGGTGGACCCGTCCGTAAGCCGCGGCTGAGAGTCGCGGCTTATTTGTATCTGGATGGTACATTTAGCACTACACTGTGCAAACTATCGGTCGTAAGTCGCGGACGTGCCCTTGAGCGTTCGGACGTCTGATGTTCCTATTTTTATAGTGTATTATCTATGGTCTGATGGTCGTGACTGTCAGCCGCGCCCGCGGCTTACGGAAGCGTCCGATATTAAATTTGTTCCCAGCTTTAGTAGACTGTGGTCTGATGGTAGCGACTGTCAGCCGCAGTTTACAGACGCGTCCGATCATTTGGTCCCAGCTTTAGACTGACAAACAGATTGAGTCCTCGGCTGCCAGTAGTAGAACAACCTCTGGCTCCGGGGCCCAGAAATTATACAAAATCAAAACTGATTATTATAACGAAAATATAAGAATAAAACTGTTATAGAAATATTTTTTGACAGTTTGCAACAAAAAGACTAATAAAAAACAATTGTTCGCGATATCTCGTAGTATCCACGGGCGATTTTTTATCACTCTCTGTATTTTCAACGTATCTGTATCTCACACTGTATTGCGGTGTTATCGAATTTTCTGAACCAAACTATACACAAATGTCGAAACAAAATGGCAGACGTAGGAAACTACGGACCAAGGCGGGCTACGAGCAAAATTTCAAACGTTTTGGATCACTGGCGAACTTACTCAGCTGTTTAAAAGTGCGCGTACTTAGTATGAAAAATGGCGAGTAAGGTCGCCGGGCCATAAGTACGCGTACTTGCTCGCATATCTATCACGCGTTTTAGAAATATTAGCTAATATGTAACTAGTATGAAGAAAAACGACGAGACATCACGGTACAATCACATATGAATATAGATAGTGTACTCCGTAAAATCATTTCAATAAAAAGCGACTCCTGCTGCGGCACAATAAAGTGCAATTCTGGTCGCACAGCGCTAATTACCTACAGTTTATTCACCTAGAAGTTGTCTCTCTTTCTATCGCGTAATTCTAATACCGTCTCGTTTACACAATAAACTAACTTTATGCCTAAAACCATCCAGCGGAGTGAACCATCTATATTCATCCGTGGTATAATAGTTGTACAATAATGGTACGGTACACTACTGGTTTATAACCGCTAAATTTATAGGGCAATGTGGAGGCCAATTCCCATATTCCCGTAGCCCGTGATTAAAAAACGGCAAAAATTCGTCGCAAACTCATCTCAGCCACAATCAATGTCAAAAATGTTATATCTAGCTTCATACAAACGAACCATCTTTAATCTTTTTATGCTTTATAATAATTGCTCGTGATATTATGATGTTAAGAGTGTTTATTCTGAAAGTGGGCAACGTCGCAAATAGATGTCAAATATTTCGATGTTTTAACTAATTTGGAAATATTACTATACGGAAATAAGAAATGTGGCTAACTAGCGAACTAGAATATTGAAGAAATGCAAAGATTTAATATCGTTACCTACATCAAATATTTAGTTTTATTTGGAAACTGTTCAAATGCCTTTTTTAAACCTAAAACGGGTTCACATCAAATTCAATGTTAAAATTGCAATTCATTATTAATATTGTAGTTCGTTAGTTAGCCAAGTTTCTTATTTTCATAACTCATAAGATAAACGCAAAATATCTATACATTTTGATTTATTTTGACGGATTGAACTGATGCTAGATTGATCGTCTAAGATCCCTTTGTCCAATTTGGACCACTTTTGGATGAAATTATATTCTCATGGTTTATGCAGTCATGCATCGGCCTAACAAGATCTAAAGAGATGATAAATAAAAATAACAAAAAAAAATACTGGAGAAAAATCGATGTTCCGGTGCAAAAATCGACTAGAATTAAATAACCATGGACTGATTTCACATCTCTATAATCTCTATAACATTCCAATACAATCTTTAAAAAAAGTCTGTTCAGATCGTAGAGTATATATGTTCTGTGGTTCAGATCTGTGGTGCAAAGTTGCAGACTACTACGTAGTCTGTGGTTGCAGACAGGCGAGGTCATTGTGCCATGCCTGTCACGAAACAGCATCAACAAAAATAACGTTAATTTTGAAATGGGTGATAAAAATGATTGCCAAAATAATATTTACAAATCAACGCCTCCGCCAACAAATAGAAAAGTACGAAATCCGTTTGATAAAGCATTGATTGACAAGTTACACAAGCCTATATGCAGGTAAGTACGCATTCGTTTTTCACCTGGCGATTTTGAAATCGTGAGCACCAAAATGTGAATATTCTAAGTGTTGTTTTACTTTTTTGTTAGTCCGGGTATGTGCAAGATTTACAAGAAGAAAAACAATGGATGCTTTCGCTGGGATATTGACCAGGCTTGCACCTTGGTGCCTGCAGATATTGTGGCGTGCAACAGTCAGTTTGAGCCTACGCCCGATCCCGCTTTAGAAAAAATTGCAGAAGAGGCTACTGATAGGTAATCACTAAGATTTTTCAGTTAGATTTACAATATTAGCTTAGCACTAATGAAGCCAATAAATTGTTTATCTCCATTATCATGATGTATAATCCTCCTGTCCAAATGTACAATGTTACATTTATGAGGAACACTTTATCATCATCATCAACATCATTGGCAGCCTTATTCCACCAGTGTAGAGTACCTAGACTCTACACTGGTGGAATAAGGCTGCCAATGATGTTGATGATGATAAAGTTTTGAAGCCATTTTATGTAAAATGCACGATGATTATCAACATGAAATGACAATCACTGTGATAATTTATGATAACATTGATTTCTTGTAGCTTTTCAAAGCTGACAGGCAACATGCCCAAATTTTTTATAATAAAATAGAACATAATAATGTCAGTAATCAATTACTTATATCAATTATTACATTTTGTATAAACACTTTTGGGACTCTTTAATTTTTCATCTTTCATTGCTTGAAGCTTACCTTACCTTTGAGTAATGAAGTGGTTTAAAAACAATATCTGACTGACAATATGCAGTTGTAAGGTCTAATGTTGTAGGTGTGAGTAGTTAGAAAACCTGCATGTACTAAAACTATTCTTGAATTATTTTCAGATTCTTTTCCCAAGAAATGGTCATACCCAGTCCTTTGATAGAATCTTCCAAAAAGGTGAAGATTCAAACATCTGTTGAAAAAAATATTCAAAATGACAGTATAATTAAAGAAAAAATTGTGGTGACAAAAGAAGGTATGTTTTTAATTAAAACAATGTGTTTTTGTTGTTGTATGTCATGTTTTAATTTAAAGGCATTTAATTATTGAAGACAATAATAAACAATTGTAGGTTTTATTGATACTGACAGAATAACATAACATCACATTTTTATTCACTGAAGCGATAGAGGTTTATAGGACAGTAGGACCTACATTTCACCAGTTATGCTGTTATAATTTGACCGAGACCGCTGTATGCGCGGCGACGCGGGGGCCAGCATTGAATGAGTGGCAGGGACAGGGGAGTCTCGCTACACTTATACCTAAGGCACGGTACAGTGGTCTTGGTCAAACTATAGCCGCCTATTGACACTTACCAGCAAGGCTTGGAACCAGTTTAAGAAATACCGGTTAATACCAGTTTATTTCGGTTTTCCACCGAACTTTTCTTAAGAACGTGAACATTTTAAGAACTTTATTTTAACCTAAATTAACCGTTTTATTTGACGAACAGCATGTCGGTAAACGCGTTGCAACTTGTGACTACTTGTAAGGATGCCGTACATAGCGGCGCGGTATGTAGACGTACGAATAGCGCGCGACGTTTGTTTATCGTGCCCGTATTAACCGGTTTTTGTGGCTCTAAACCGTTTAATCCGAAAAAACCTTTATGTAAATACTCTTCCATATCCGAGCCTTGCTTACCAGGCATATATCCAGACTCAAAGCTAGAATAACATTGCAAATAATTGTTGCAGAATGTAAACATTGACTTTACAAACATTATGTAAATGTACTTATTAATAAATAAACATTTGTACTACTTCAATACATATTATTATGCACAAGGTGACAACTAGACTGAAAGAAAATGTTCTACAGAGTGCTAATAGACTAGCCACATAATAATTATCATATACCTGTGTGTGATATTAATTTCTATTCATACTTTGCATGTTTTAAGTGCTTGTTAAATATTTGTATTTGTGTTAATAGTGTGAAATTTAGGTACATAGCTTAGGTCTGGTATTACTTTATTTTAACAATTTGAGGGACACTAAACCACCATAGGTGTTATAACAATAAAACTTCTATTGTGTCTCTTTGAATGTGTTAATAGAAACATTTAATTAATGTATACTCTTACCCTGGGAGGCTAGTTGCCTGTATAGCCACACAGTCAGCTATCAGATTCACCTTGCTCAAGAAATTTAAGGTTTCAATGAATGACTGTTACTAATCAGCATATTTTTTTTAAAGAAATTTTTTTTTTGGTTGTGTGACATCAAAATTTTAGTTTCAGCACAAACAGTTCTCACTCTGCCACCGGAACTACCTCCAGAGCTTGAACTTCTGCTTCAGCCATTTTGTACCTTTACACAGGTAAATTACAAATATCAAGGTCCTCATTCATTATTAAACCATCATACTAACACATCTTATAATGCCAGGGGAAAAATTGAGTAAGTACTCATTTCCAACATATGGCTTGTGATAAAATTTGTAACCACCATGAAGCCTACGCATTTGAAATGAATCAGTGCACTGCACATCATTAAATATAACACTTATCATCACATTTTTGTGTAATAAAAAGTTAGCATTATTGGTCTTAATGCAAGAAAGGATCAATTCATTTCACTTTTTTAATTTAAATGACTATAAAAACGATGTGGGACGCAACGTGTGTCGATACTGTTGCGCCATCCAATCTTCCTGGCTCGGCGTGCTGTGCTGGCGCTGCTGCTGCGGCTGCAGAAAATCTCAAGCAACAAAAGTATAAAAACTTATTGGTAATAATATTTTCGAGCCGTTTGGGGTTGAAACCCTCGGGCCGTGGGCGGACACTACGGCCCGAGGGTTTGTTCAACGAAATAACGGCTGGTTAACACTTCCCGTGACCCAAGGGCTTGGCCAGAGGCTAAGCATTGCCATACAACGTGGCAATGCCGCTCTTACTATTGGATACATTACCAGTCGACAGCAATGCGGAGGAATTTTTCGACGCCATTGTTTAGTTTGTTAATAGTTTTATTATAAATTAAAGTCGCTTTTAATTTCTAATGAAACTGAAACATTTTACGATAATCCTATGGAGTGTAAATGTGGTGCTGTTCCACAAAAAACAATATCGTGTCCAGCGTGTCCTTTTGTCTGCACGCTACAGGAACTGATGGACACTACTGCACGCGTAGCATGAAACAGGTTTTGTCGACGGAAGAATAGACAAAATGACATTTGTCTATTCTTCCGTCGATAAAACCCGTTTCTATTGTGGTTATGCTAAGCGTGCAGACGGTGACGTTCGAAAAGAGCTGATTCTCAGCCTAGTTTGAATAAATGACTTTTGATTTTGGTGCTAAACTCGTTGCCAAATTCTGGGCCGACTCTACTTAGAAAGCCATCGACACGCTAACAAGACGATAATCCTAGATAGGTTCTTCTCTGTCACATTCTCTTAACTGTTTACAGGAACAAAACATGTCGGGTGAGTACGAGATCACGGCGAATGGATCTCTGCGTCGGAAGCTGTTCTTTGAAGAGCACAGTGATATGGAGCATTACGACTCTGAGCAGACCGATGACGAGGTTCATGTGGAACAACGACCTGGTTCAAGCTATGAGGATCACACGCCTGTTGTGTTCAGTCCTGATCTTGTGAGTATTATAACATTTTTTTAATGTCTTTGAAATATCTCATTATTACATTATTAATAATAATTATTCATTGTAGTGTAATGTATTAATAATTGAAAAGAGTATGCTTAGATGATTTGGTCATGTTGAGAGGATGAATGAAATGCGACAAAGAAAAGGTTATAAGGCAGATGTGAATGGAAACACCGGGAGGGGACGCCCTAGGAGGACATTATAGTGACCTTGTTGGTGATGTTCTTCAGAAATGTCAGGTGCGTACGTAGTACTCGAAACACCGGGAGGGAACGCCCTACGAGGACATTATAGTGACCTTGTTGGTGATGTTCTTCAGAAATGTCAGGTGCGTACGTAGTACTCAAAACACCGGGAGGGGACGCCCTAGGAGGACATTATAGTGACCTTGTTGGTGATGTTCTTCAGAAATGTCAGGTGCGTACGTAGTACTCGAAACCGGCGTGCCTGTATGACCAAATGTATGAATGTAAACGAAGGAAAAGGAGTGTTAGGATCGGTGAAGAATACATAAGTTTATGTATGTAAACCACTTCTAATAAAAACTTTTTACAAAAAAAAAAAAAACAACCGACTTCCGAAAAAAAACACTACAAAGTGAAAAATTACTTTAATTTCGGACACCGACTTCCGAAATTAAAGTAATTTTTCACTTTGTAGTGTTTTTTTTTCGGAAGTCGGTTGTTTTTTTTTTTATATGTTTTTATTTTTAACTTTTTAGTTGTGGTACCTACCCCACACAAATTCGAATACCACTACCTGCTTTGTAAATAACAGTCACAGAAAGTTATCATCAAAAAAAAAAAAAAAAAAAACTCGTATCGTATTATTGAAGCTTACTCAAAAACTATCCAAGCAAAGTTAATAAAATTTAAATGGGACCAATTCCCTTACATACAAAAAAAGAGTTTTCAAAATCGGTCCACAATGACGGAGAAATCGGCGGGCATACATACGCACCGAACATATAACCTCCTCCTTTTTTAAAGTCTGTTAAAAAAAAAGCTAACTCAACTCAATCTGCCTAGCCTTTTCCCAACTATGTTGGGGTCGGCTTCCAGTCTAACCGGATGCAGCTGAATACCAGTATTTTACATGGAGCGACTGCCTATTTGACCTCCACAACCCAGTAACTGGGTAATACGATACCCCTTGGTAAGACTGGTGTCAGACTTTCGGGCTTCTGACGACTCGCAACGACTGTCAAAGATCCACGAATGACAGCCGGGACCAACGGCTTAACGTGCTTTCCGAGGCACGGAGGGTTCTCGATATGTAAAGATGGTCACCCATCCAGTGACCAACCCCGGCAAGCGTAGCTTAACCTGATGGATCGACCGGTGCGGCTGTTGTTACTTAGCCACGAGCTCCTCCCCAAAAAAAAAGCTAACTGATATCTGCAAAAATATCAATCTTATTTCTACCTATCTGCTTTCCTGAGTAGAAAAGCAAACTGTAAGTAAGTAAAATAGGCAGTTAATAATATTTTTGTAACAGGATTGAATACTGACTTACTTGGTTACTAATCCTAACTCCCCTACTAATATTATACATGTGAAAGTCTGTATGTTTGTTTGTTAAGCCTTCACGCTTAAACGGGCGAACGGATTTGGATGAAATTTGGCACATGGGTAGACCATGACCTGGATTAGGATACTTTTTATCGCGACGTTCCCACGGGATTGACCCTTATGCGAGTGAAACCGCGGGGCGCAGCTAGTAAATTAATAAAGTGTTCTTCTTGAAAGGTAATTTGCTTCAATCACGGCTGAAAGCCTTGAAAGACTTATGTTCAGTTCATAAACAAATTATAAATGTTTAATACTTAGGTATTATTAATACATAACATCACGCCTTGTTTCCCTGAAGGGTTAGGCAGAGGTGTACCTATAGTGCACCCACATTTCGCCAGTTATTTTTAAGTCCTTAGGTAATATGACAACATTATTTCCAAAACTTGCAGTGCAAAGTTCAACCATCACATTTGAAACATTCTTTTTCACTCCTCTAGAGCCGAGACTACGTATCGAAAGGCATGAAGCGTACTTTCGGTACTCCTCTAAAGAAAGGACCGACCAGCTACAGTAAACCATGCTATCGTAACAAGATACTGGATGTGGTGGACTTTGGGGAGCCGTGCTTCAGTCCCATAGAGTTCCGGACACCGCGGCGCACGGAACCTGCGCAGAGACAGGGGTCGGCTACTTCGTCGTCGTTAGCCTCGATCTCACCGGTTCTGAAAGTGACGTCGAGCGACGAAGAGGTAGTGTGATATGATTTTTACTTCTTTTTAGGGTTCAGTAGTCAACATTTCGTCATGTCCGTCTGTCTGTCCGTTGCTTAGCTCAGAGACTGTTACTACTAGAAAGCTGTAATTTGGCATGGGTACACATATTATTCACGCCGACAAAGTGGTAAAATAAAATCATGAAAAACAAACGAATTTAGGGTACCTCCCGTACACGTAAAGTGGGGGATGTTTTATTATTTTCTCGTCTATCCCATGTTGGGGTGTCGTTCAAAATATTGCGAGTTTGTTAAAACCATTTTGGAGTCAGGGATCCGTTTGCGAAATATTAAGCTTTAAAGTGCAAATTTTTGTTACGAGTCAAGTGTCCCCTGTCAGCTAAACGGTTTGTTTTGGATATAATAAAAAAATCATAGCAGTAGTATATAGGTACATAGAAAGAAATTAAAAGGAAAACTATCACAGTTAAGGAGGTTCTACAAGTTAACGAGTAATAATCGACCACCTTACATTTGCAGTTGCAAAAAAAAATTAAGTTTGCTCTTGGGATAAATGCATCCCAACCACGGAACCCATTTCATTGTACGCGGTCCGACACGCACTTGGCCGGTTTTTTATATTTCTAGATGGCCCATTCATGACTCTTGCGAAAGCGATGGTACGTACGATCTTATAATAAGCACGGTAATGCTTTTGTTGCCAAATTTTTGAACATCGAAAGGCGAATATTTTTATGTACATTTATTGACAAATTGTAAATACTGTTTCATTCCTTTCAAACATGTTCTGTTGTTTAAATTTTGTGCCTATGTGCAGAATCCCTTCATCTAGCTTACCAATCGCACAACTAGCACTTGACTATTTTATTTTACTTTTAGAAAAACAACTTCACGTCACCCGAGTCCGAAACAATCTAGCACTTGACTATTTTATTTTACTTTTAGAAAAACAACTTCACGTCACCCGAGTCCGAAACAATGGCTACCTGCCTGGATTGTATTGAAGCAGAACCGAAAACCGAGAAGAAGCGCCCTTGCTTCTGTAAACTAACTCCAAACAAAATAAAACGAAGCACGTCACTCAAGGAGTCCCCGCCTAAGAACAGGAAGAGTTCCTTCTCATTCTCTGAGAAGCGCAGTCTTAGTATGTCGAGTCTGCATCGAAGTCGCTCTGTACAGAAGTTGGATTTCAGTATGGACATGAGTGTTGACGGCTCCTTCCATAATCATTCACAAGGTATTAACGATTTTATTTTCGAATTGTGTTATCATTTACTGAATTTTGATGAACAATAAATGTAATGTTTCTTAACTTTTTTCAGCTGATTCAGAATCCAGTTCGCCACAAAGGAAAGAGGCAGCTTGGTCACTCGTAGAAGAATCCAGCATTCAAGATTTAGTGAAAGTAGAATCAACGAAATGCCCATCACCCGACATACAGTCGTCTACTAAAATTCATAGCATAAACATTAATATAGACGACACGCCTATCAAAGGCAAATGTAAGAGCACAATACGCGGTCATGAAATTAGTAAAATTCGTGCACCGATGCCTCTGAGCCCGCTACACATGTCACTAGATAATAGTTTAGATAATTCAGATAATCCACTCAGCTTGGAGGATAAAAAGATAGACTTCAACAAAGTTGATCTCAAATTATTGACTGAAAACATATCTCAATTTGATTATACCACAAACAACATGACCAAAGTGGGTGGTGATAGCTCAACTAGCTTTAAGAGAGTAGATAGTGGATTTAATGAGAACACATTCTATGCAAACGCTTCAAGTTACTATGAAAGTGCCATAAAACCGTCAGAACTGACCGTGACGAACGTATCAAAAACGAATAATAAGAATGCTTTGAAAGAGATCTCTAATGTTAATTGGATGAGAGTTGATAGTGGATTTAAAGATGAAAATTCTTCGGACGGTACGCAGTTTTATCCTGCGCCCGAAAACTCGATGAAGAAATTCACGAGCTTCCATTTTTCCGAAGCAAAGTTGGAGGATAAAGAGAACTTGGCTACTGAGGACTTTGACAAGTTCCTGCTTCAGCCCACCAACAAAAGTGAAAGCATGTCAATGTCGGATATATTCACTGACGAGATGGCGTTCAACTGTAATTTCTCATCAACTCCATCTAAAAATAAGTCACGCAAAGTTCTTTCGTAATTTAGTTAATTGTATGCTTTTTGTAAGACAATATGAATTTATATGCATTTACAAAGCTAGATATTTAATTACTAGACAGTTTTTGACTTTGCTCCATTATTGTGGATGATTTATAGAATTATAATGAATTGATTTTGTAAGAGATACGACTAAGGATTAATATTTTTGCATGAATTAATTATTTTTGTGACTTTTGAGATGACGTGTGTTTACTTGGGTCAAGTAAAATGATTTAATAAAGTTTCAAGACTGAAATGATAAAATATAATATGTTTATTTTCCTTGACTTGATTGATTTGTATGTAACAATAGTCTCACGAGGAATTGCGCGTTGTACCCACAAGTGACCCTCACGAGTCTGTACTATTTGTCCTATGACCTCTTTAATTAATAGGCAACAATATCTGCCAAGATATTAAATATAGCTCTGGTGTATCCTTCATTAGATCTCGTGCAATTATCTACATACTTATTCTGGTAATTTAAATGTTTACTCAATAGTTAGTTTCGTTAATTAGAGGGCATTATCAATACGACCGCTCCAAAGTCCGTGTGTTGTTTACTCTTATTTTTAATGTTATTTTATCTTATTTCTTCTATCCTGGGGTGTTTTTTTAACATAATTAGCTAATTACATCCTTATTAAATGTGAATTTTAATGAAATTTCGATTAAATTTTGTTGGTGGACATGCATATTTAACTAAATCGTTGTTTATTTATGAACTGATCCATATCACAGTAGCTACAATGCTCTAAAACCCAGATAGCGAAAGTTATAATTCACTAATGAAGGCAATTTATCCTTATTTACAAATCAGTAAATTAATGTTCATCTTGATGTCTTGATGTGCATTAATAAACTAGAGTGCTGCATACAATAGTAGCTATTAATACACGTATACACACACCCGTCGAGACTGTTCGTGCGTCAATCGTTTTTAACAAATAACCGAACGATAACGTTGTAACCTCTGTTATCGCCGTATCCCGGAACGTCTGCGAACCACGAGCGCTGGGGATACGTTAGGTAACAACGGCGGATACTGTGCGGTGCATTTACTACTCTCTATATAAAGCACCGTCGAGCTCCATACATGTCATTTCACATTACACTTTGATGGTGACAATTAGCAACACCGTATTGTAAACTACTGCTCGGACAGATCATATTTCACGTCGCTCGGACATTATTGATAACGTACGCAGTGACGTATACACGTGCGCTGCGGTTAAATTAGACTTTTTGATTGAACATATTTTTTGTGAATAATTGTACACGGTCGCCGAAATGTATAACAAGACAAGTGCGACGTTGATGCTGCAGACGATAATGGTGTTAATGGATAAACAGAATTCGACTGATGTCACCAACTTCCCGAGCTCTTTTAGCGGTTTGTTGTTTTGTTTACTAAAAGTTATTTAGTTGGTTGCTTTCTAGATGACTAGAATTTTATATAAAGTTAGCAGTTATCGGTTCATTATAGAGAACTCGGGAGCAGCTTTCAATAAATTGTTCTTGTAATTTTTGCAATTTCATAGTACTTACCTATTCTGCGTCCGTTTACCGGTATGTGTTCAAAAACTTGTAACAAAAGGAAAAACCTGAATATATTTATGTTAAAACTGTATGACAATGTATTCTTTTTGCACATGAAACTCATTTGTCATATACTTAAATAGATGTGATAGTGTTCGTAAAATTATTATCATATCCGGTGTAAAAAAAGAGCATGTACGCGCAATTTTGAAACTATTGAATTACGCTGATAACTTCCAATAGCTTTGTATTAATTAACAATAACTCATTGTTTTCTATCGTTTGTGTTTGTTTGACTCTTATTTCGTGTCGCTATATCTTATTGCTTTAAAAACTAATAAAGGATTAAAAAAGAACGAAATAATTTGTTTGTTTTAAAGATGACACGGAGTTGGAGCGTTGCTACGGCATTTACGGGTGCTTCTCAAAGGCGTATCCATGGACGGAAAACCGGCCTGATAACTATTTCCCTTCACCACCCGAAGCTATGGCTGTACGGTGAGTGATCACTTTATTAAATGCTAGATTAGTACATCAGGAATTTATAAAGATAATAGAATTATAGACATTCCCGAAGGAATACCTACTTGCTTAAAAACCGGTAAAGGAAAACATCGTGAGGAAACCGGCATGCCTGAGAGATATTTCTCGACGGCATGTGAAGCCAAGTCAGAGGCCCATGGGCCGCTTTAAAACTCAGATACCAGTTTAGTCACTAACCACACTAATAGAAGGAGAAGACCTAACTTTCGCGTAAAGAATTGTTGGAAGTCGGCCATACTCCAACTAAAAGACGATGGCCGATATAACATTACCGTCCCTGCTGTTGCTCAACATGGTTTTGCCAGTAAGCAAGTGGGTAGCAGGACTGAATACCCAACGTTATAAGTATCGTCACTGGTTGTGGCTATTTTATTGAACCCCACGTGATTTATACAATGTTGCCCATGCGCATGTGACCGTCCGTATTATCCTGAATATTCATGAAAAATTATTAAATATTTATCATGTTATTACATTTTTATTTTTTGAGTAGCGTTTGCCATATCTCCGATGTTATTGGCTCGATTTGGATTCTATTTATTATTTCTAATTCTAAAAGCCGAGTTATTTTATCGGATTAACTAACATTTTTTATTAAAACTTGTCGACTGTGAAAAAAAAGGGAGGGGAAGAAATCTGTATTTATTTAAAAAACGCAAGTGTAAGTCTATAAAATCATATGGAGATTTAAAAAAAAAACAATATAAGTAAGTAAAAAAATTAAAGATAAGTAGACCAAGTTAATTTTCGATATTTTTTCATGAATATTCAGAAAAATACGGGCAGTCACATGCCCCTGCAGCATTATATATCATTGCTATTTCTCTTAGCAAGTAGCCAAACAGCCTAACAATAGACTAATTGGTATTTAAATGGACTTCCTAATATTATACGTGTAAGTAGCCACTAGTTGGTTCATAAACTATTGGTATATTAATATGGTACAGCCATCGGCTTTGATAAATCTTCTCGCAATAGCAAAACGGATGGCGAATAACAATATTCAACTTTTATAAAGTTCACCCATAAGTCGTGCTCTTGTCAACGTATGATAGGTACCAATTTGTTATAAAATATTATAAACTGCCCCTTTTCGCTCCGTTTCGTAGAAGGTGACTAAAGCAAACTGCATAAAGCCTTGTGCAGACTGGCGCGACACCAGTAATTGTTCTACCGTGAAGTTTTCTAAGAAATTGTTTTGTTAGAGTCGCGTCGTGCCAGCCTGCACGACGCTTAAGTCGTGCTCTTGTCTACGTATGATAGGTATTTGTTATAACATATTATAAACTGAAAAGAAAGATAAATATTTTATTTGGGACACGCACAGGAAATACAAAAAATAATAAAAAATAAAATAAAAACCGGCCAAGTGCGTGTTGCACCACGCACAATGACTTGGGTCAGTTCCGGGTTCCGCAGATGGGATGAATTTATCCCAAGAACAAGTTTTCCCATACGCAATGTATGGGAGGTTTTTTCAACTGCAAATGTAAGTTGGTTGATTATTACTCGTTAACTTGTAGAGCCTACTTAGCTGTTATAGTTTTCTTTTTAATTTCGTTATATATACTACTGCTGTGAATTTTTCCACATATCCAGAAGCAACCAATTAGCTGGCGGGGCCCTGGGGACACTTGAATCTCACAAAAATTTGCACTTTAAAGCTTAATATTTCACAAACGGATCCCTGAATCCAAAAATGGCATTCACAAACTCCCAATATTTTGAACGACCTCTCCAACGACACGCGCCACACCATGGGATAAACGAGGAAAAAAAAAACATCCCCACTTTACGAGTAGGGAAAAAAAATCGTCGGCGTAATTAATATGTATACCCATGCCAAATTACAACTTTCTAGTACTAAGAGTCTCTGAGCTAATCCGCGGACAGACAGACACACTTTAAAACTAACAAAATAATAACGATCTGTGCGAGGCCAAAAAGGCGCCTATCTCAGCATAATGCTGCGATATTTAAAAATCTCCCCATGTAAAATATTGGTATTCATATTAATGTAATCGAATCGCAACCCGTGAAATACTTATTAGTTAGTAGTAGTACTTATTAGTTGTAGTTCCGGTGGCCATCTGTGGTCTTCATCATCAGTTCCACTTCAACAAATGGTGCTTTCCAAGAGCAACTGCACGTATTATTATAAAAAATACCCAAATCGCTATAGGTGTGCCTATAATATTTGAAGAGTTCCCTCGATTTCACCAGGATTTCATCATCAGATCCTGACCTAATGACAATGGGACCATCTCGGAGTTATGCCCGAACATACATAAAAAAAAAAAATATATATATATAAACAATCGAATTGATAACCTCCTTCTTTTGGAAGTTGGTTAAAAAAAAGCTGCCCCTTTTTCGCTCCGTTTCGTAGAAGGTGACTAAAGCAAACTGCATGAAGATCCTCCTAGTTAGTCTAGAGGTCGCCGGCGCCACTACTTAGCGTGGGATACTGGGTTCGATACCCGGATCGCGGGTAAAGTGAAATTGGGCTTTCAATAAAAAAAAAAATTGATAACAGCACGGAGTCTGTACCTATTTGTTTTCGGGTAATGGCTCGCTGTCTATTACATCGAACTTTTAACCGGCGAAATGCGCGTGAAGGTACTTCATACCTCTGCATGCCTACCCATGTCTAGCCTACTGGCGTGGTATTATGTTTATGTGACGACGCTGTTATTCCTGGCGGCCGGGGCTACTTACTGCGATATGTTATAGTACTTTTCGTTTGATTGGCTTTAACTATTCACTGGTTATGTGCTCAGTGGCGGATTTGCATTCTTGGCCGCCCTAGGCCCCAGGCCATGTAGTAAGTATCAGCCGCCCCTTTCTTAGCACCCATATATACGTAGACTACATAATGAATTTACTTTATTGCGAACTTTTATCGAAATCGGTTCAGAAATTTAGTTCACGCCGCGAAATTCTATCAATTAGTTGTTTGGACATATTTTTAAATGGTTTTAAGTTATTATTGTTAAACGATGCGGTGCAGTTCGGCCGGCCATAATGTGCGCGAACGTTTAGAATATATTGGTACGTTGAGTTTTTTTTTGTTGTTATCATCAGTGAATTTTTTGTCACGATTGGCCGCCCCTAATAATATCTGGCCGCCCTAGGCCCGGGCCTACTGGGCCTGGACAAATCCGCCACTGCCTGTGCTTGAATGTACCACCTCATGGGTTGCATTAAGTGCACTCTACATATCTATAAAATTCTGATTTGGTTCTAATGCGAAAGTAATCCCCAGCAACTGGGGCTAGTTGCCATTTGTTATAGATGTGCATTGGAGTAGGAGAGCTTCTGAAAAAGCAAATCAACACAATTTTCAGTTTGTCCTTTTAACTCACAAATAATTTTCGTGTTAGGAATAGTTATGTAGGTATTTAAAGCATACCTACCTTATCAGCCTTTAATGTTCCCACTGCTAGGAAGCAGGCCTCCTCTCTGTGAGAGGGAGTGAGCCACGCGGGCCCAGTGCGGGTTGGCGGATGTCACATCTCTTTGAATTTTTGGTTCTAGGACATGCCGTTTCCTCACGATGTTTTCCTTCACCGTTTTGAGAGCAGTGGTGATGAAAATTATTTTTACTCAAAGTACAGTGCCTGCTTGGGAGCGAACCCATAACCATAAGTCGCGGCCGTTCCCACTCGGTCACCACTGCTCCCCCATGTTCGCTCTAATTAAAGCGATGCATAAATAAAGATAACTGATTTCTAGATCTGACCGGTAATAACGTTAATTGATTATTACTTTCCTTCGAGATTTTAGTATAGGTAAATATTTATAGTATCATACTATAGTACAGGAACTCATATCGGTTCAAATTCAAATTCAAAAGTCATTTATTCAAACTAGGCTGAGAAATCAGCACTTTTCGAACGTCAAAATTACATAAGACAGTCCCCCAAAAACGCCCACCCTTCACCACTTCCTAGTGCATAAGCTGGGAAGAAGAAGTGGCGCAACAAACTCCCCAGCAGCACAGCTGTCTGTTCAGTTGAAAAAACTTGATTCTATATAATAGTGCATATTATTATGCTAAAATAATTTACATCACCACAAATTGCAATACAACTCATAAAATAAAAACATTTTAAAGAGTAGATTATGTCAACAATAAATGAAAACAAAATTAAAATAAATTGACTTACAGTCAAATAAAATAATCCAACAATTATATGCTCATATAGTATCGTGTAGTCTAAAATAGTCTAAAATAATTGTTTGTTCCTTGGGGTACATTGGAGTAGCTTAATTAGTCCCAAGCCTTTTTGTCGTCTAAGTAATCTTTAACTTTATAGAAACCTTTTTGACATAGTTTCTGTTTAATAAATGATTTAAATTTATTGAGGCTCAGTTCTTTGACATGGCTTGGGAGTTTGTTGTAAAAACGTATACTTTGGCACTTAAATGAATTACTAATTTTTTGGAGCCTAGTCCTCGGCACAATAAATAAATCTTTGTTTCTAGTATTTGTTGCTATGAATGTCGCTGTGTTTAGAATATAGATTTATATTCTTTTTCACACAATTTGGTTATATGTGGGCCCCACTGAAGCTTCGAATCCAAAGTAATACCTAAGAACACAGTGGTGTCCACAAGATCCAATTCTGTCCCATTTACTAGTTGGTTTTCACCTGTTTAACGTTAGGTGTTAGAAATCTAATACATTTAGTCTTTTTCTCGTTTAAAAGTAAATTATTAACACTAAACCAATGCACTATTTTAGAGAGAGCATTATTCACATCGTCAATAACTGTCTGTTGTCGCTTAAGCTTAAATATAAGTGACGTGTCATCTGCAAATAACACTATTTCATGACTGTTCTTTATAAGGCAAGGTAGGTCATTAATATATACGAGAAATAAAAAAGGGCCAAGAATTGAGCCCTGCGGAACTCCCATAGTGACAATAGAACCCGGAGATCGCTTGCCGTTAACGTCCACTCTTTGGATCCTATTATCCAAATAAGAAATAAGAAGATCCAAGGCAGTGTTTCTAACACCATAGTGATGCAATTTCCTGACCAATGTATCATGAGAAACACAATCGAAAGCCTTAGATAAGTCACAAAAAATGCCTAGGGCATCATGTGACTTCTCCCAGGCCTCAAAAATATGTGAAAGAAGCTCAACACCAGCGTCGGAAGTCGAGCGACCCCTTGTGAAACCAAGTAGCTTTAATTTTATTTTGACTATTTTTAATTTTAGAGCTTAAATATCGACACTTAGCTTCGCTACAAACTTGTTTAAATAATTTGGAATAGTTCTTAACATATTGATAGAATTCTTTACTTTTATTATAATTTCTTTCTTCATACAGTTCAAAGAGTTTGATTCTACTCTTAAATATCCCTTTAGTTGCCCATTCACTGAAAGTTGCAGAACCATCAACTGAGATCTGCTTTGGTATAAAAGTTGAGTTAAATTCTGTACAATACATGGCAAAAAAGGAATTGTACAGTTCATTAGGATCATCACAATAAGGCAAGTAGGGTAATTTACTATTAAGTTTGTTTTTAAAACTCTCCAAGCGACCTGCAGTTTTTGGCACTACAGTGATATCTCTCTTAGTCACGTTTTTTATCTTGTTTACTAAATGTAATCAGCTGTCCACAATGGTCAGAATCCAGTTGACTTATAATTTTTTTATTAATTGGTAATATGTCAGTAAATATATTATCTAAACATGTACCTGATGTGGCGGTTATTCTAGTAGGCTCCAAAAATAAATTATTAAGGTTATATGACTGAAATAAATTTTGAATTTTTAGGCTCATTGATGAGTCTTCTAATAAATTAACATTAAAATCACCACATACAATTAATTTTTTTCCTAATTTTCCAAGCTTTTGTAACACATCATCCATGATACTCTCAAAGCAATCATAAATCGATGATGGAGGCCGGTACACGCTCAATACAACTAGCCGCTCCAACTCCACACAAGCTATTTCTATAGTCCGCTCAACAGATAGGCTTACAATATCCTTACATTCTTTGAATTTAAATTGTTTAGTTAACAGTATTAATGAGCCACCATGTATTGCATTTTCTCTGCGGAATGAACTACCAACCTGGTGATTACTGAAATTAAACATGAACTGATGGCTTTTTAACCAATGTTCTGTAATACATAAAATATCAATGTTGTTACAGTTCATGAATAATTCAATTTCAAGGTCTTTTCTCAACATACCTTGAATATTTTGGTGCACCAGGTTAACTGTTTTAGAACTTATTCTGACATTTTGATGATTTAGACTAGTATTTAAATTTAAATTATTTCCATTAATTATGCAAGAGGTTTTCTCTTTTGTCTCAATTTCTAATTTAAATTAATGTTAACTTGTGTAGCCAAGTTTTTGGCTGAATCAATGAAAATGTCAGATAATTGCTCAATAGAAGCTAAAGTTTTATTAGCCAATTTCTTGGCTGATAAATCAATTTAAAAAAAGTATAGCGATAAAGCTATTTGTCTTTTCAAACATTTTGCTAAATACAATTTGTATTTTGTCACATATAAATATTTACTAACATACTTGTTAGTGTCAATAACATGGAAATTATTACTGTGTAATGTCATATTATTGATCATTACATTTAATTTGTGCCTAAAATTATTTTCTTTCTGTGGCAAACTTTTACTATAAGGAAATGTAAACAAAACAATCTGTTGTAAGTCTAGCTCAAATAGTTTGTTAATGTAATGAAGCAGGCTGTCCTGAGTCACATTTCCTCTGTTACTAATTAATATTATCAACGTTGTATCCTGGTGGAAATTTAAACTAATAATCTTTGTCACTATATCAACATAAGTTAAGCCAGGCATACAATAATTGGTAACTGACTGTCCCTTGCAAATATTTGATAATAACTGGCCCATGTCTTTTCCAATTTCATCACTAAATATAACAATATTGCTATTTATTTGGGTTTTTACACAGTTAGGAGTTTCTACTTTACCATTCGTTGTTTTAGGGGAACCATCAGTGCTATAACATTGTTGCAATGAAGTATCACATGCTGGTGTCAAACAAGCCGGTGAGGGCTGACTATTGGACGGGCTGTTGTTGGTCAGTGATTGTGATCGCTCACAGGAACATGAGCTAGCACTCGCTATTAACTCATTCATTGCCAGCATGTATTCCCTCATTTGCTATTTATATGCTCATTTGCATTTGTATTCATTAACGTCCGTCCGATATTAATAGGACGATTAAATATCTGAATGTGTGCCGTGATGGGTCTTCCAGGGAACAAGGAATTATAGTAATTATAGATACAAAATACGGTTTGAGGAAATAAACTGAACAAAATGTAGCGAATGGTGAATTTACTACATAACTTTGTACAAATAATTGATTGATTTTGATTTTTCAAGGTCTTTATTACTAAAAAGGTTGTTACAATGGTGTTTACAAATGATCTTATTCTATTTGTGTACATATCGTGATTAATTTTGTTACATAAATATGCTATATTTCGTCTCTACAAACATTAAAACATGTTGTTACTAACTTATTTGCGTTGACATGAGATTACTTATAATGTACATCGTATAACTACTAGGTATGTGCAAGTCTTAGTATGGACCCACATAATATTTAATGTGTACAAATAATTAAACTACTTTTGAGCTTACTGATTTTACTTGTTTTTTTTCCTGTGGTTAGTGACTAATTTGGTGTCAGAGTTTTTATGCCGCCCATGGGCTTTTGACTTGTCTTCACATGCCGTCGAGAAATATCTCTCAGGCAGGCCGGTTTCCTCACAATGTTTTCCTTCACCGAAAAGTCAGAGGTGCGTGCCTTTTGGTTCGAACTCGAGACCTATGATTTGGCAGTCCGACGGTCACACCACTAGGCTATCACTGCTTACTGATTTTTCTGATACAGATACCTCTAATTTACAAATGAACTTCAGATAGGTAAAACAGAAATCAGCGTCTTAGTTGGCTTCTCACAATCCCATGTACTTTGCCATCACCTTTTTAACCTTAAGATATAAGAATCGTATAACTATAATTAAACCAAAGGTCAGATTGTAGGCGTGGACCTCCAATGATTCCAATAGATTATGTCATTTAATCCAACTCATAACAGTTGTTTATCCTCACAGAAGCGTACACCGATAGAGGTTAAATCCAAAGGCTTCATTAGTACATAAACTTGGTATACAAGATCCGCTTCGTTATGTACTATCTTCTTTGCATGTACCAGTCTCGTTGCGATAAGGCCGGGGGCTCGTCCGTGACATCAATCAATCATAAACGGAGACAAAACAAATGTTTACGTCCCATAATTGCATCGTGACGTGATTATCAACTATTTTAAACAATGTGTTTTTATTTTTGTTGCAATGGACTTGCTTTTTATCGAGTGCATAGTTTATTTGAGGTCTATTCACCTTTGAACGTTGGACGTAGACTGTTCATTAATTATAATTGTATTTATTGATAACGCTGGGTCAGTTCTCACATTAATTTGTGATATGTAATAAGTTTTTGAAAACAAGCTTTTATGAAAAGTATGCAAGTCATCATTATGATTTCGTTTTACTATGTGACTTCAACTTGAATACCGAATTTTGAAACGACACCAGTAACCGTTATAGAATTCTCCCATGCAAAGACAATATTGGCTGCAGAATCCGATTACCAAAAAAATTAACATGCGGGGCAGTCTTTGGGGACTGCCGATAGAAGTGAAAACATATACATATATACACAGTATACTTATAGCTCATGGAAAGCGTTCGGTCACGATGACGCGAGATCCATGATTTTTGTTCACCCAAAAAGTACTCAACGCGCCTAAAGAGTTCACTTAAAAAAATATTGTCATAGAAAAGAAACGTGTACTCAAAAATTCAACTTGTTAAGCCAAAATTTGCTCGCGAGAATTTACCGTAACTTACAAGTAAAACTTAGATAAAAACGGTCTTATTCAATTGTGTTTTTGTTACAGTTATCCTGCATTCACGAGGAGAAATCGAAAGATACCAGTCTTGTTCGAAGCAAATAATAAAGAAAAAATAGCAAACGCGAATCTCGATCCTAGAGGACCATTCTACTTTATATCTCACGGTTTCTTGGAAGGTGGACATAAACTATGGGTGAGCATTGCGAATCTGTGCAACATACCTAAATTTATGCTTTTTAGTTAAGTACAAATTGCTTGAAGGCAAAATAATGCCATAGACATTTTGTACCCGTTTAACTTAAACGGCGAGACAGAGACAAAACTTGAGAGTTTCAAAATTAAAAACAGGTTTTTAATTTTAGTTTCCTTTTTCCATCCTTGAATCCCAGTTCTATCTGGGGTCGGGACCTCTTGTACAGCGGCGCCAGGGCGCTGTCCTTTTTTTTTTTTTCGAGGTTGGGGAATTATCAAATAACTTCTCCTGCTCTGGGCGGAGCTGAGGGCGTGTCAGACTTTTACTGACTAAAACCCACCCGTGTTCCTTCCGTTGCCTGTGTGCCGGGGCCGCGATATCCCTTTCGGACAAACTCGCAACCTTGGCAGGCATTGGCCCTTACGGACCCCGTCAGTTGGTGCTGACATCTCTTTGAGTCGTGCGTGGAACACAACGTGCCGTCGACCCGGGCCTGGTCCTAATCGGACGGCGAGCTACCCATTGCTCACCGTCCGCAGGACGCTCTGTCCTGGACTGTCATTCGAGTTAGGTTCTACGCTTTCACCTCCCTCTCGATACTGAACCACCATCTAGCGGGGATTTTCCTTTTCCCCGGCGTTTCGTAGGGATATTTAATACTGTCTTTACTGAGTAACTGTCATCTCTTCTCATTACGTGGCCGTACCATCCAAGCCTGCATTCTTTTAGTTTGTCCGTTATTGGGGTCACTCAGAAAGATCTTCAATCTTACCATTAAATTTTAATTACCATCTAAAAAAAAACTCAAAAAATGCAATAGGTAGGTATAACCT
Organism: Agrochola macilenta; assembly: GCA_916701695.1. Taxonomy (NCBI): domain Eukaryota; kingdom Metazoa; phylum Arthropoda; class Insecta; order Lepidoptera; family Noctuidae; genus Agrochola; species Agrochola macilenta. The sequence continues at coordinate 14,673,581 of OU753558.1, forward strand.
TTTTTATACCTATTGCATATATTCTTGTTATTTAAATTCTTATCAAAGCCCCTCTACCTAATTCTTATCTTATTTTTGCACTCAAAGACAACAAGACCCTGGGTTATTCCGAGCAAACGTTCATTATACCTACCTAAAACAAAAAGTACTTATCGGACGGCCTCGCTGGTCGCAAACGCAACTCCTGAGTATAAATTCCAGTCCTTGTTTCGATCACCGGGCAGTTTTAACTGGTTGCACAACTTACTGACAACTGGCAAAATGTAGCTGTACACGGTGTAAAAAGGCCCATCACGTAGTCTTCATCTACGCATTCTGTACATCAAACTAAGTAACATTGTACAAAATTAATAGCTGGGAAACGATTTTAATCTTTAGGGTTCTATACCCCAAGGGTATTTTTTTTTTTTCGTTGTGTAAAATCCTCGTGGATGTCCTCCGCCCTGGGGCGGGCAGAGGGGTCTGTCAGACTGACTAAAAACCTCCCCGGTGTTCCAACTCACACCTACACCGGGGGGCGTGGAACTTAAAAATCTTCCGCAACCTCCGGCTGACTCCAAGGGTGCCAAACGGAACCCTATTACTAAGCCTCTGTCTCCGCCTGTCTACGGTAGTGCACAATGTAACGTATGCTAAACATTGTGCTTATGGGTGCGTGCAATTTTACAGGGATCGTGGGGAAAAAAGTAATAAAAAGATGGAACTTTGACCTTAAATATCTCCGTCACCAGTAGGTTCATAACTCCAGTACAAAATGACATATCACAATAATGGAAAGAACAAGTGACTCCCGCTTCGTTAAGCCGTGTTTTACACCCGTGTTGTATAACGGGTATCTACCCCTTTGGGAAACAGGCATAATGTTATTTTTGGGGAAAAAAAGCATACAAAAATAGTGTCTAATAATTTAAAAAATTACGCAGATTCAAAATACAGCGGACGCTCTGCTAAACCTGCAAGGAAACGAAGCCGCGACTGTGATTGTGGTGGATTGGCGAGGAGGCTCTCAGCCTCCTTACGGTCAAGCTGTGGCCAATATCAGGCTTATTGGTGTCATGACTGCGCATCTTATACATAATATTTATGTAAGTATAATAAAAACAGTATAAAATGGTCTTCTTGGGTCTTGTAAAATACACAGCCATTCCAACTCAGTAAAAAATGCAATACATATTAGATACAGATAATGGTCTTGCCTTTACTATTAATGTTTCTGCACACATTTCTCAACACAAAACGTATAAAACATTTGTGAAAAAAAAACAAGTTACAGATTTTTTTTTTTACTATTTATGAAATATTATTCAACGTGCCGCTACAATGGCGACATTAATTTAACACATGCGTAGTAATCATAAAAATAATAATAAGATAATATAATAATTCGTAAATTTTATTTCATTAATGCGATGTTATGATCCGTGACCCCGGCAAATGACCGCTGCGCTACAGTTCTTTAAGTATAGGTTGCTCCTTTAAGCTATTTTAGAAAATTGATAATAATGTTTAATTAAATTAAAATATCTTCATAAAACGAAAACGCAAAACCGTACACGTGTGTTAAATTTATGTCGCCATTAAAGTGGCACGCTGTATTTCTTTATTAAAATTAATGGTTTCCGTTGCAGGATGTCTTAGGGTTGCAGCATATAGACAACTTCCACTTCATTGGTCATTCCTTGGGCGCTCATTTAGGCGGCTACTGCGGACATGCATTACAAAAGGTAAGATATGCGTCAATCTAGCCTAAAAGCTCTTGATTTTTTTTTTGTATTTCAATCAGTTTTGATTGTAATATTATTTTCTTTTTCTTTTCAGAAGTTCTACCTGAAGTTAGGGCGGATCACTGGCCTTGATCCTGCGGCTCCTTACTTCACTAAAACTGTTACTTTGGTACGTCTCGACCGGTCGGACGCTAAGTATGTGGACATCATTCACAGTAACGCAATGCCGCTGTACTTCTCAGGTAAATAAACGTATTCATTATTATGAGATAAGATATTTTATTAGGAGACCCTCATAGTGACAGTGATGCTTTTGACTCTTCACATAAGTTTCCAACATCTGGGTAACGCAGCTAGGCAAATGTATTGTCAGTTCCTGAAAAAACAAAAGAGAAAATCTATAAGGGTGTTCCAAGTCCGTCCAATATTCGAAAAATTACTACTAAGATATAATAATGAATAAACATATTCAGATCATTGTCGTAAATAAAAAGAGGGGAATGTGTTTTATTATCGGATTAATTTGAAAAAAAAAACCCTTTACGTCTTATTTTAATCTCATTAAAGCCTTTTTTTTTTTCAAATTGAATTGCAGGATTCGGAATAACCGAGCCTATTGGCCACGTGGATTTCTACCCTAACGGAGGGTCAACACAACCAGGCTGCACGCAAGCAAGTTCACCCAACGGTGCGTCAAACGACCTGTCGTACCAACAGGTCGTCAAGTACGTGGGCTGTAACCACGAGAGGAGTTACGAGTACTTTATTGAAAGTGTGGCGCCAACTTGCCCGTTTATGGCCGTGCAGTGCGAGTCTTATGATGTGAGTATTCTCTTGTTTTACGGGCTGATACATATCAAAGAGGTGTGACGTCGCCGAACGATGTGCGACGCGAATATCTGTGACTTTACGCAAAGTTTGCAGTGGTGGCTCAGTGGTAATGGCTCCAACATGAGAGTTTGTAGGTCTTGGGGTTTAACTCCAGGCAGGCACCTTTGTATAATTTATTTCATCACCACTGCTCTCATAATGGTGAAAGGAAACATCGTGAGGAAACCGGCATGTTCTAGAATCAAAAATTCGAAGACATGTGTTATCTACCAATCCGCACTGGGCCCGCGTGGTAGATTACAGCCCACTCCCTCTCAAAGACAGAAGACCTGTGTCTCAGGCGGTAGGAACATTATAGGCTGCTTATGCTTCGCCGTCACTGACAGTCATATTCTATCCACTGCCGAATATAGGTCATTATATACCAATCCGCAAGTTGATCTCATAAGCGCACATCTATTTGTACAAGCCACGCCCTAAGTCATACTGTCAGAATTTTAGCTACTCTTGTTTTGCACTAAAGGTCAGTAGGTAGTCGTCTGCCGTTATCAATGCTCGATGAATACAATAATATTGGTAAAGGCCAATTGGTATCAGATAAAAAACTAAATACGCCTTATTCTCCTGATAACTTTACGAGAAAAAACATTGTTATGATGACACGTTGCTGTTTGACGTCAATTTTTTTTTGGGTAAGCCGGATGTCGGTTTGTTAATTAATTATTAAATGGTACAGTTCAAATATTATTTGAGATAAGATAAATTGGCAATAGGCTCGTTCATTTTGAGTTAAAAATAACTGGTGACACTGGCGACTTGAAGGTGTGCAGTACACCTCTGTTTGAAATTATTGCACTTCATATGCTGGCTCAATAATGCTCTTAATCTCTGAATAGTATTTTAATATTACTTTAGTGTGGAAAAGAGATGAAGCTCTACAGGATGTATAGCTCCATCTCTGTTAGAATAATACTGCTATAGAGGTGGTGGTAGGCACCCTGAGGTTTCAAAGATTTTCCTCTGGTAAAATTGTCATAAAACATTTTTTTTCAGGCGTTCGTTGCTGGCAACTGTACAAGCTGTGACAAGCATCACTATTGTATACCGATGGGCTATCATTCGTTCAACATCTACAATCGGCTGCAAGTGGGCGGACTAGTCGATACCAACTCGAATATTGCACTGTATGCTTTGACAGGCAATTCTAAGCCTTATTGCAGTAAGTAGTTTTCTTATTTAATGAATAGTGCTGGCTGTTAAAAAAGCAACTGACAATCGCAATTAGTTCAAAATGAACTTAAAATAACACCTGTTTTCTTTTGACAGTCAGTCCCTTGATGTGATAAATCACGACCTTCATTTTCTCCTTGATTTGTCTTAGCGCAAAACTGTCCCCCTTGATCTTTGTAATACATTTCTTCTGGCGTACTAACAATTTACTTATTTAACATTACAGGAGTCCATTATGAGGTGGTAATGAAAGTGTCAAACACAACAGCGAGCATAACTCACGGCCCGGAATCAGGAAAGCTATCGATAACATTGGTCGACAGAAACAACAATAAGAGTGATCACATGTTCTTGGATGATCAACAGTAAGTTGGAAATCTTAACCATCACCTATAACTATTTTCAAGTGTGTTTTACTGTGCGGTCAGCCACACTGACCGCGTGGTGTGAATGTTCGTAATTCTGGGAAGGAACCTGCACACACAAAACGTGTGCGGACAGTGCTACAAGTAGTAGACAATTTTATCAGTTCTTTCGTAGTTTCGGGGGTGTTATTCTGGGTAGGCTTAAGTTCTAGGTAAAACATTTCAGCATTCATAATTTTATTATCATCCTCTGGTGTTACCGCTATAGGTGCGAGTGGATTGGCTCTGTAATCAGCAAATCTCAAACCAAGCTACAGTTCGATTCAATAATGGCGGATCGGAAGTGCGCTCCTCACTGCGCAGTACCGCACCCCTCACCCCGCTGACCCATGGGTTCGTTACTGCGCAGCGACTCGCCTCATGTTCCGAGCCGCCATTAAGTTTGAATAAGGGTGTACCTATTGGTATTATGCCCATGTATTAAATCGGCGTATATACAGCAGGGTGTATGCTGCGATTGGCTTTAAAGAACAAACGTAAATACATAGTAGTCGATAGTCCCGAAATTATATAATTTCATATCTTGTGCGATTCGGGTCATTTGATTTTTGAGATAAAGTTTAAGATCATGAAGATGTTTATAGTTATGAAACAATTTGAGCGTGAGAAAAACGATTAAAATGTTTTATCATACAATGAAAAAAAAAGTATATGGCAGTAGGTCATTTTTTTATTTAATTAAATGCGTCATAAATTTAATACAAAATCTACAGCGACCTCCGTTCGTGTGATACTTAGGTATCAACATTCCAGAATACCATTCTGAACTTATTGGTTTGGTCTATAAACAGGCATTTCATCATAGGTCTCATGTTTACTCCATTTCTAATGAGTTGTATTAAGAGGGTTTATCCTAAAAGTTGGCAACGTTGCAAATAACTGTCAAATATTTACCTATTTTGATTAATTTAGCAATATTACTGGGTGGAAATAAGAAATGTGGCTAACTAGCGAACTAGAATATTAATAATTAATTGCAATTATAACATTGAATTTGATGTTGTACCCATTTTAGGTGTAAAAAACGCATTTGGAAAGTTTCTAAATAGTTTTTTTACATCTAAAACTAAACATTCGGCGTTACGATATTAATTATTGCATTTCATATTCAATATTCTAGTTCGCTAGTTAGCCACATTTTTTATTTCCACCCAGTAATATTGCTAAATTAATCAAAACAGTGAAATATTTGGCGATCTATTTGCGACGTTACCCGCCTTCAGAATAAACGCTCTTAATGTTTGGCAGTCGTTACGGGTAGTCAGAAACCCGACAGTCTGGCAACCAGTCTTACCAAGGGGTATCGTGTTACCCAGTAACTGAGTTGTGGAGGTCTGTCAGTCCGTCGCTCCATGTAAAATACTGGTATTCAGCTGCATCCGGTGAGACTGGAAGCTGACCTCAACCTAGTTGGGAAAAAGCTAGGCAGGTGATTAATGTTTCCTTTCTATTTCAGAAAGTTCTACAAACCTGGAGTTTTAGAGACCAAAATGGTAGCAGTGAAAGACACCGGCCATCCGCCTATTTTTGTTATCGTCGAGTGGAAATATGAGACGAATTTGTTCAACCCCATGACTTGGAGGCTGTTGAAAAGTCCTAGCATTTATGTCGAGTATATGAAGTTGTCATCGATTGAATATAATACTGAGTAAGTATTATTAGAACCTTTCCATTTGTTTACTATACACAACACCTTAGTACAGCACAGCACCCACGTGCTGTAAGGCAGCGCTTCTACCAGAAATGAGCGCGGAGGAGTCAGGAGTGTGAAACAAACAAATAACATCACTTCATTTTAATTATTGACCTAAGCTAGTGTTGATATTGGTTAGTTTTACGCACATTCCTAGCTATGCATCCTCACAAATCTCTGGTGGAAACGCACTCTGAATCATTGAGCATAGTTCGGGTCTTTCGGGAGCCTCTTTTTGGGTTCCACCATTGCCGTCATATTTTTAAAGTGAAAACTTTTTTAGGCGCGTTGAACGATTTTTGGTAGGGGGAAAACTTATAGATTCCTGTCACCGACTCGCTGTAGTGCTTTACTATATAATATAGATGGCACTAGTACGAGTACTAGTTTTAATTTTTCACTTCTGCGGGCAGTCCCTATAACTACCTATTTTCTATTATTATATTAATGACGATTCTACTCCTTTTTTTGAAAAATCGAATACATGAAACTTTTCTACAGTACAATAATCGAATGGTTTTTATGAATTTTATGCAATTTTTCAGAATTACAGTCTGCCCAAAACGAAACAAGCCGGTCGTCGCCAACCTACCTACGATTATGAAGCCGAAATATTGTAAATTCAGAAAATAACAAAATTATTACTGAAGACACTGGCTTGAAATGACAATAATTCGGACAATGCACTTATGACAATGCAAAACGTCTAAAAAAAGTATTCTAATAGTATTTTAATGTTTACTGTTATTCTAGTATATAAGATATGTAAGAATTTTCAAATAAGATGCTAAAGTAATTTTATGTTATAGCAGCTGTAATAGGTACTACTTTTGTAAAACGAATTGAGTGTTAATAAAATATATTATTATTATTATACGCAATTATTTTCGACGTGATACGTCTTTAAATTTGCTTCCATAGTGGGAAGCAATTCATAAAACCGTTGCAAACAAAATCGGGGGATACAGTTTGGTGTTGCAGTTACATATCTATCATCTCCATCCATTGAATTACACGATAGCTAAAGGATCAAAGAATTCGTTTAATTGAGTGGGTACTGTGACGCATCGCGCGGGGTAGAGGTGTGACTAATATATTCGTAATAGGTACAGGTATTATAATACAATCCATGTATATTCATATTAGGCTATGCGAATATAGAGTAATAGGTTACTAGGTATTAGTCAAATAATAGCGAGGCGGCTCGCCGCGCTCGCTATGCTATTATGATTCGCCAACCGCGCCCGCGGTCATCTCACTCACTCGCCGACGTCTCGGCGCCTAACGAGTGAGCGAGATGACTAGACTCGAGGCTGGCGATATTGTATTGTATGAATAGAGTGCGTGCGTAATGTGTGTATTGTAAAGACATAGTTATACACGTCGGGCTTCGTATTATAGTTGCATGAGTTAGTTACCAAGTAAGCAAACAATGAAAACAGTTGACATTTTTGGTCACTTGCTTCTGTCGCATTGTCTAATACGGATATTAGTTTATAATATTTGTAGTGACCAAAGCTCACAGCTACTCGGACGCAGCAGAATATTACGCAGATATCAATATTAGATTGAGTAGCTAATAACGAATCGGTTCACTAATATTTGACTAATACCCAGTAATAGGTATGGTATCCTAATATGCGTTAACTAATATATTCAATAATAGGATTACCTAAAAATGTCCCTAATATAACATCTCTAGCGGATGGGTAAGCGTCGGGTCACACCGGAATGGCAGCGGCTGGCAGCGACGCGGCGAGCACTTTCAGTGTGAAATAATTTTAAACTTTATCTACATATAAGACCAGTAACGCTTGAAAAGCTTGAAAGGTCTCGAGGCCGCCCGCGGTGCCGCGAGCGGCCTTGCGCCACGCGCATCTTGTCGGTGGTTCTGCCTGCGGCTGCCAGCGGCGACGCGAGGCCGCTCGCGGCACCGCGGGCGGCCGCGTGTATGTAATGTGGAAACAAAACTAGTCAAGAGGAGACTGGGCACGTGGGATCTGGAGGTCGCGCGAGGCCGCCAGCGGCGACGCCGGAGGCCGCTGGCAGCCGCTTCCGGCCGCTGCCATTCCGGTGTGACTCGGCACTACGCGCCGCCGCTATTTTGAGGTCATTTGACTACGTAATTTTATTTCCGTTTAGTATAAATTTTGTCTCGGAGAAACTACGACGTTCGTTTGAGTTTCAATCTTCAGCTCTCGTTAAGATTTATCGATTGCGTATAGAAAACATTAGTGTGAAATAGTTATCTATCTATATATATAAAAATCAATTGCTGTTCGTTAGTCTCACTAAAACTCGAGAACGGCTGGGCCGATTTAGCTGATTTTGGTTTTAAAATGTTTAAACGGTTTAATGAGAAAATTAGGGTAGCTAGGGTAGGTAGGGTTTAGTGCTACCCGTGCGAAGTCGGGGCGGGTAAAGCTAGTAGTGAATATATTGCAGCCATCTGGCTAATTGGACGCCTAAGCCGTTCATTAAACGTCGCGTCGGCATCCAATTAAATTGCCGAAGGACAAGTACCAAAGTCATTGAGCGTAACGTTTAACCAGATGGCTGAATGTCAGTTAGTCATTTAGATAAACTGGTTGAAATAGGTTAGGTTGGAACTGTGACCAACCGCGCGCGAGCCGAGGGAGCGATTTTTTTTCACCATTTCAATCACTTGGCAGAGTTTTGGTCAGTCATCTTCAAAGGGCTGACTTTCAATACGCCAAGTTGTTAAACGTTGAATAATTCTAGTCCAATTATCTATCGGCCTAGGCATCCAATTGGATGCGTTTAACGTTCTCCGAGGTTCATTATAAATTTTTATCATAACAATAGTTTTTAAAAGCATCTTAGAGAGTTACGTAGAGTTATGCTGCATGGCTAGAAAACCTAAACATACGTGCATAGGCAATGCACGTTAGTCCATCCCCATCTCAAAAATCCACTCAGTATATTTGTCGCACCCATCTGGTTAAATTAGCCAGCTAATTGGACATTCATTAATGACGGCCATGCGGGGTTGTCACTGCACGATGACATTATTTGTTTTATTTACAAACTTGATGCTACGGTTTCCTCTTAGAGTAATAACGGTTTCCTAGAAGAGAGCGATGACCGCTGATATAGTTTTTTTTTTTTTTTATGGTATCTCGCAGGTCAAGCTAGGAGGTTGTCGACTGCTTAACCGGACTTTCCTGTGGCTGCCTCAATAAATTAAGGCCTCCAGTCAAGGCATTAAAACAGAAAAAGCGATTACACGCTAAGGGCACCCCCTGTGGGGTATGGACCTCGGCTTAGGGCGTCGCTGGGGGAGGACAGCAAGGGACAGGCTGGTTTGGATTAATATTATTATTTCCTTTATTTCATTTATATACATATAATTTACATTTTTAAATATTTTTATAAAAACAAAAGGGAAAACAAAAACATTTAAAAATATAAAAAAATAGTAGCCCACCGGTATCGGGAACAGGGTACAAGCTACCGGTGGTCAGGGCTCCTGAGAGAGGAATCTCCTAACGATACGCGCCGTGTCTAGAAGTACCGCTTTCTGGATCAAGCCCTTTATCCAACTGCCTAACGAGAGCCTCCTTAGGTGTTGGTCGAGGCTCTTGGCTATTATGCCATTGTCCGTCACGACTATCGGCACAATGACTGCTGTATCCACTTCCCACATGTCGACAACCTCGCGAGCCAGGTCGAGATACTTGATCTGTTTATCTTTTTCAGCTTTCACGAGGTTCTCGTCATGCGGGACCGCTATATCAATAATCATTGTGCGACGCTCTAATCGATCTATCACCACTATGACTGGCTTATTGGCAAGGATAATTGATTAATATTATTATTACGAGAATTTAAACAGCGGCGGCGGCGCGGCGCTAAACCATAGTTAGATGTCGGCGACATCAGTGCGAGGCGTCTTTCATTTCTCAGTCGAATACACTTATGAGCTTAATTGCTAATTAAATGATGATACATAAACAAAGAGACATTTAAAAAATATAGGAAATTTTCGGATTTTAGCCTCACTGATTTTTTTAAAGATTATTTCATAGCTGACACCAGCCACTAATTCTAATGCAGAAAGTAGAATGCAAGAGCGAATAAACGAAGCGGAGCGAGCTCGAAAAAATAGCACCCCGCCTCAGATGCTTAAAATTAGGTGGTATTTTAACCATTCTTACAAAAATAGGAGATATTTGTTATGATATACAGAAAAGTTTGAGAATTAGGAGAATGCAGGACGCAAGAGCGAGTGCAGCGAGCTCGAAAATTATTGCACCCCGCCTCGGAAAGGACCTAAGGTTTTCTTTTGACCATACATACAGAATTAGCGACGTACTTTGTCGTTGACAACTTATGCAGAAAGGTTTGATTGTGAGAAGAGTAAAGGTGCGAGCGAAGGGAGCTCAAAAATGTTTGCACCCAGTCTTAGATAAGTAAATTTGAACATTTATACAGAAATAGGTTATTTTGTCGATCTTTGCTGATAAGTTTGAAAACGTAAGTAAATGTACGAAGGAAGCGCGAGCGGACCGAGCGTGATTTTTTTTGTATATTATATATGTTATACTAGGGCGTCCAACTACAAACTGCGTCTTTGTTACTGAACATATTTTGACCTTGTTTGGGATTTCATTAAAAAGTACTTCTCTAGATTTGGGGGGCCCCGGAACGAGTGCCGCGGGGAAACTTATAAAACTTTTTGCGGGGCCTTCGGCGGTCACCGACGTCGCCGAAGCCTAGCGCCGCCGCCGCCACTGAATTTAAAGCTGAAGCCGCTACAGGCTCAGCGGCGCGGGCTGGCTCGAGCAAGAGTCGGGGCGTGGCCGCTCACGTAGCGTCCGCTATATAGTGCTCTGTGGTCCACAATTTACCAGTGAATGACGTCAGTGAAACGTTAAATACGAAAGTAAGTTGGTGTGGTTGGTGTGGTGGAGAGAGCGTTGTTGACACCGTTGAAGCAGACTCCGCCCCTCAAACATTTAAATCGTTACATTTGACCTCACCGTACTCAGTCACAAGAACAAGTTTCCATACTGAGAAGAGTGAGCTCACACATGATTAAATAGCGTTTCTACGAAAAACAAGTGTACTCACTGCTTCACTAGGCTTCACTGTGTCAAAACAAAACAGAAACTCGACTAACTTTTGACGCGGTAGGGCGAATGTAACGATTTAAATCTTTGCCGCTGTCATCATGTCAGTCACTGCGGCCGTCAAGTGCGGCCACCGCTTTTTTAAGAAACCGTAGCTTTTGTAAAAATTTAATAAAATTTTAATATTCACAAGTGCTTTTAGTCGATTGCTCTCGAACTGTAAATGCTATTCCTTTCATGATTGCAACACTAGTAATTAGCTATTTGACACTTGACACTTTGCTGACATTTCAGTGACATTACGTTACGGATGTTGATGCTGTTGTGTTATTGAATTCCTAATCATAATTCGACTCAATACGTAACACATAATATTTCGTTATATCATCACAGTCCGCCATCATAACCATATTGTAACTGCACTTTGTGCCTATCAGTCTACAATATGGGCGATACTCGGAAGAAGAAAAAGTTTTACTTTCGTAAACGCAGAAACAAATATTTCTTGGAACCCGGCTTCAGGGGCTTCTTTTGCACGTGTAACTTCAGAGAAAAAGACTGCGTGAAAGAAGTTTACAATCTGCTAAACGAGTATGCTGGGAAGCTGTATCCGGACCTCGGGCTCGAGCAGCAGTCTGCTGTCCCGGAGTCCGCCGCGCCAGAAGACAGGTCAGACAGTGAGTCCGAGGATGAGACTGACATTGGAGACATGCTGAGGCGCGAAGTGGATTCCTTGAAAAAAGATTCTCAGAAGTCTCTAAGGCATAAAAGATTCCAGGTGGTGGAAACAGGTGCATCTAACTGTATTTTTGTCAAAACAAATTTACCTAGTCCAGAGGAGCTGACCACAGCCATAATCAAAGATTTGGTTACAACAAGGCTCTCAAAGACACGGCATGTGTTACGTCTGCTTCCAATCATGGCTACCTGCAAGGCCAACTTACCAGACATTATGGAGTGTGCCGGCAAGCTCTTTGATAAGTATTTCCTGAAACAGTCATCTTCCTTTGCCATCATCTTCAACAAGCGGTTCAACAGTAGTGTCTGCAGAGACCTGATCATCAAAGAGCTGGCAGAGATGGTTGTCCTGAAGAATGCCAACAACAAAGCCGATTTGAAAAATCCTGGGCTCTGTATAATAGTGGAAATTATAAAGGGTATTTGCTTGTTAAGCATTGTGGACAATTACTTTACATATAAGAAATATAATTTGAATGAGCTGTCTAAAGACGAAGCATCAAATGATTCCGAGGGTACTCAAGCTAAGAAGTTTAAGGGCAATGTGGCCGCACCAGCTGAAGAAAACAATGACACTGAAGTCATCAACTTAGATGTGACTTAGTTAATTTAAATGCTATTGTAATACTGTAATTCAGGTTATCAATAAGCTGACCATTAATGTTAAGTCTTTATCTTATATTTCTACTCTACTTAATGTATTTGTAGCCCTATTAAATTTCTAGGTTGTACCTAGAACTTCGATACCAACTCTTATACCAAAATTTGTCTTATACCTAAATTTTTCATAAATTATTATAAACCCATATTAAATATACATGTGAACTAATGTTTAGTTTCTTTAACAATGTGTTCCACCTACTCATTCATAAGTTAGGTACGTTTTTATTCACGGTTACGTAAAATAAATGAGTCGAGGTCGTGGTTATGTAACTGGGCGTAATAACGAGCTGTTAAGTAATTTTATGATACCTACATAGTACCTATTGTCGTTACATAATCAACGAGCGACAGGCTGCCGAGGCTATCCGGCCGGGAAGGCGAGGCAACATGTGCGCGCGCGGACAACACGTGTTTCAAAAAGTTTGACGATTCTAACTAAACTTAAACGAAAATCGGTCAACATTATTTCATTTAACTTTTTTATTTATCGTATTCTTGTGATATTCAAACTTACGAAATAACGGTACATGCTGGCAGTATCCATTTATCCCGTGTCGAGTCCAGTAACTTTCCGTAATTAAGGCCATCGACAATAGATGTCTCTTATTGATATAAGTTTTGTTTAAAACTAGCACTTTTAATATTATTGTATCAATATGCTTAATTTATTTAACCATTACGTTGTTAATTGTTACATGTTCATTATAAAGGCTCTGCAATTTACTTATTATAATCAAAAATCAAATTGTTGCTACTAGATGTCGCTGCAAGTATAACTTCGTAGCATGGTTGAGCTTTGTAACTAGGGAAAGAACTTCTAAAAAAGCTCCATCGACAATTTTTTTACTTATTGTTTTCTCTGACGATCTGCGAAAAAACTGGCAAGTCTATGTTATCGCAAAAATTAAAAAGAAATATATATTATTTGGGACACTTAAAACTAGACAACAGAGTTTTTTGTACCTACTTACAGGCTGAAAAAAAAACGATTTGCCTTTAAGTACCTACGAAGATTTACTTTTCTAGGGTTCCGTACCTCAAACAGAACAAATCCGAACTCCTATAGAATCACTTTGTTGTCCGTCCGTCCGTCTGTCTGTCTGTCTGTTTGTCAGTCTGTCTGTCTGTCAGTCTGTCAAGACCCTTTTTCTAAGGAACGCTTGGATGTACGTTGGTCTACGGTACCTTGGAGCTCTAAAAAATCAAGCTTCTAAGTCAAAGCAATTAAAAAAAAAACTTTGTTTCTCGCAAATAAATAAAAGCCTATAGGATACTTCCCGTTGATCTTGAATCAGTCTGTAGTAATAATTGAAAAAATTATTGCGATTACAAACTTACATTTGCATTTAGAGAATTGACCGTTACGTATATCGATGTATGGGAGAACATATTTTTCAACATTATAGGTGTTTTTTTTAGATACCTTTTTAGAACCTACCTAGCCCTTTATTGTGCGTGGTCCGACACGTCCCTGGCCGGTTTTTTATAATAGTCACACGTTCTAATGAAATTCTTTGCGCAACACTAAGTTTGGGCTGGTGCTGAGTAGGAAATGCGCGTTCGGATGCGCACTCATGGGTCTAATGATTAGATTCTTATCGGTCGGTGACCTTTATTCAGCACGGACGGATGACCCAAAACCCGAAATTTCGCTTCAGCAGCCGTCGGCCGAGCTACAAGGTAAATAAGAGGTAAAATAGATAAAAAATAGATAACACAATATTACCGTAAACCTCACTTATTAGTAAGGTTAACATTAACAGCCTAAAATACAATAGACGACGTATATGTAGTAACCTAAATGATAAGAAATCGACACGTGTTTCACCTTTCAACGAGGCATCCTCAGGATGACGATTGACTTGTTGCGAACACGGACCTGACGACGTGTGGACACGTCAAGCGTCGAGAGCAGATAACATTAGATTAGATTAACAGCCTGTTTGGTCTAGTGGCCGCAAGCGCGAATGCATAGCATTGGGTCCTGAGTTCGATCTCCAAGTCAAGCAGTGTTTGAGTCCGCTAGTTTGTGTTTAAGTAAATGTGGACGAGCCAATTGAAGAATCCTGACTCTGGGCTGCTAGGTACTGAAAAAAATCAAATTAAAGAACCCAATGGTTGATATGGTGCGATAGGTATGAATAGGTACCGTACCACACCGCATATTTATAAAATCCCTATAAAAATACGATAGGTTATTGTAGTAAAAAAATAAATAACCCAACCAAAACTTACAGAAAGGTAATTAATTCGGCGTGAAATGAATTACTTTGCGTCTAAAAAGGGAAAGGCGGAGTTAAACTCCAGAATGGGCTATCTATTCTCCCGTGTGAGTTATAAGTGCGCTAATGTAATGGGCTATTTTGCACTATTACCCACCTATCTAAACCCAATACGTTATTTGCGTTACGTGACTTATGCGGAATGGATGTTCCTTGCACTTTATATTGGAATGGAACTTTACTCTACCATAGTAGGAAATACTTAGGAAACTTTTGCTTACGTGACGTAGGTAAAGCGCAGAGGTATTATAATAGCAGTTTTGATTGTAGTGCTGTTACTTTACCTGATAGTTGATAGCCAATGTTCACCTGAATTATAGCTTTATCAGTTGCTGAAGAGTGTACAAAAGACACAATAGGTAACTTCTTCACACTAATTAGTTAGTATTTGCAACTAATTAATGTTCAGCAGCTAACACAACTTAGATGTAGCATCGGCAAAATTCGTAAAACCGATGACCATCCGAACTGAGTGCGCCTTTAAAACCACCAATCTTTTTTACTGGTTTAGGTTAAAATGATCTTTACGTAAACGCAATAACTTGTAAAGTCATATAACCAAATACATTCGTAGAATTGAAATGATTGAATGAAAATATTCAAATTTATGCTACACCTAAGTGGTGTCGTACTATACGGTGTACCTCCGTTATGAATTTCCTACGTTAAAAGAAGCTGACAACTCTATTTTGGTGACTCCAAACAAGAAATCCTAATGTTCAATTTCAGTATCCAAAAAGCGTTACAGTTACAGTTAATAAAAATTTGCTATTTGTCTACTGGCTGTTTTCTTTTTTCTGTTTTGTTTTGTTTTTTTTTTTTTTCATTTGCCTCTCTCCCTATCTCTGGTCCGCCCTTCAATTTAGGGGTAGATGTTTTAATTTGTAAAAGTGCAATGACAGAGTTACTCTCTCAGTAATTGTTTGTTAGAGTAGCCAATTAAAAGTTTGCAAGGGCTGCCGCAATTGGAATTGAGCCAAATACTTCTGTAATAAATTGCTGTCCGTGATAAGAATACTCTAACAATATAATTTGTTCTTTCATAGTGTGCGGGCATGAAAAACTTTAGGTTGAGGAAGGTAATGAATTCCTGATGTAGAACCGCAGTAAAAAGACCGACCGTAATGGATTGATACCTTCCTAACTTTCTTTTTACTCGGCGGGAATACCGCGTTTATCTTTAGAATGAATTGCATTAATGAAAATGTTAGTCTGCTAGATAAATATAAGTCGCCATAGCGTCCAGGTAAAGTTAATTGATATAATATTGTCTACATGCTAATGTTTTTATGGTTCCGTACCTTAAAAGAAAAAACGGAGTCCTTATAGGATCACTCGTGTGTCCGTCTGTCTATCACAGTCAAATTTCTCCGAATCTAATGGACTGATTTAGTTAAAATTTAGTACACATATGAATTTCTGTAACCCAAACACGTGTTCACGTGTAACGAAAATAAATAAATTTTGAATACCCTTATCCACCCACTTTACGGGGGCAAATTGTTTTTATTTCTTTCAAGTTTTGCAAACTGTAGGTACTGTGTGACATATCTTATGAAAGAGATTATTGTGAGGATCTCAAGTATTTCTTTTAACGTTTTAAAATAAATACTTTTAAAGATATTTAAGTAAATAAATGAAAATTGATCATTATCTCCGAAATAACAGGGCATAAAATAAAATAAAAAATACAGAAAATAGTTCTATACTTACTTATAGATTACAGGAAAACCTATAAGAAGTCTATAGTCTTAAAATAACATGGTAAATCTCCCAATATTGTGCGTATAAACTTACATTTGCAGTTGAATGTATTGTAATGTGTAGTTTTTTTTACATAAAAACAAAACATTTAAAATATAATAAATAGTGGCTCAGGAACAAGGTCCAAGCTGCAGGTGGTCAGGGCTCTAGAGAGGAACCATTATTATTATTTTCCTTTATTTCATATATATATACATATATTTTGTTACGAGTATTATTATAGCATGTGAATTGGTGTGAGTCTATCTGGCAGGCCCTAACGATATTTATCAACAGGTGATAGTTTTACATAAGGACATTATTTTATACCTATAGAAAATAAATAAGATATATTTTGTACCTCGACAGTTTTTGATTAAATGACGTTTCTATGAAGTGTCTTGCTAGCGGGCCCCTTATGATTATTTTTATTGTTATTATACTTTCAGATCGCCCAGTAGTGCTCGGAGTTAGAAACTATTATGTACCTTACAAATCCAAAATTTCGACTTTCTGTGAGCTATACTTTAGACGATATTCGTTACAAGATTCGAGTATCAAGCTCCTAATGCTATTGTATGATATAAAAGAGTAGTATTTAAAAAGGGGCCCGCTGGCTGGACGTTTGTCTAAGTAACGAATATCGTCTAAAGTATAGCTCACAGAAAGTCGAAATTTTGGATTTGTAAGGTACATAATAGTTTCTAACTCCGAGCACTACTGGGCGATCTGAAAGTATAATAACAATAAAAATAATCATAAGGGGCCCGCTAGCAAGACACTTCATAGAAACGTCATTTAATCAAAAACTGTCGAGGTACAAAATAGATCTAATTTATTTTCTATAGGAATAAAATAATGTCCTTATATAAACCTATCACCTGTTGATAATTCTCGTTGGGGCCTGCCAGATAGACTCACACTGTGAATTGTTGGTGTAGTACTATGGGTACAGCTCTGCTTAACTCATCGGATAAGGCGTGATGTTATGTTATAGCATGAGTGAATTTTTAACTTTAGGTACCTATGTAGGTAGGTAGGTAATACCTATCTACTTGCGGAACAAGTAGTCATTCGAACCTTGTAAGGCCTAGGTATCAAAATAATGCAGACGAAGAGAACTCTTATTTGTTGCATCCATCATCTTTAGTAGATTCTGACCTGATCGAGTTAGTCCTTGCTTGCTTGATGGCAGTCAAATGTGTCCATTGTTTCCGAATCCAATGAAACAACTCAGCTTTTTGCCGTCAACTGCCGGACATAGGCGCCTCTCATGTTGCACTTTTACGATTTTCCTAAAATAAATAAGGACCTATCTACCTATTACCAAGCTCTGATACTTACAGGTTTTGCCTCTAGAACGGCATCGCTCCTGCGATTTCCTTGGTATTGGACAGATTTGCAGAGATCTCCATAGGCGGTAGCGATCAGTTACCTTCAGGAGGCTCGTCTGTTTGTTTAGCACCCAACGAAATTAAAAACAAACAAAAGCGGGAAGCAATAGCCCTTTCATAAAAATGCAATTATAGACAGTTGAGCATACCCACGCAGTCGTGTCGACGATATCCCCACTTACATTCGAGATGAGTCTAATTCGAATCATGCGGCAGTGGACATCAGCTAATGACATCCCCTGACGATCGTTAAGGCTGGCTCCACGTTTTATTTTTTCCCTTGAGTGACTAAGTCAGCGAGTTTCCTTTTTCAACGGTTTCGTTTTCACGAAACTAGTGAAAATTTTGCGCAGTAAATTGACGATTTTTTTTTTTGTAAAATCTATTTTGTAAATTATAGATGAATGACTTGATTGCATAGGTTTTGTTAATACCAAAAAAAGGGCTCACAGTCAAAGTCAAATCGTTTATTATTACAAATAGGTACATTACAAGGCACTTATTAACGTCATTACATGATGAAAATATAATTGATTCTAGTTGCCCCTCCCAAAAGGTAGTCCGTATCGAGAAGAATGGGCAAGAAACTCCAGCAGAATATTCCCTTTGCCTTATAAAGGGTTCAAATGTTTTACAATGTTTTGTATGCATTTATATCATTATATCTATGTGAAGACGATGCACCTAAAATAAAATTGGTAATAAACTAATACAAATATAATAGGTAAAAAGAATGAATAACGAAGCAATGAAAGAGAGACTGTTTTGTTCGTTAAAATGAATTTACACCTTTTTACAAAAATTTCCGATGTAAAAAAAACTCCAATGCGTTCTCAATATGTAAATCAATTGTGCGACATAAAATGCAGAACCACTCTGATGAAAAAGAGCTTTTTTGGAATGGCTTCAAAAATTTATAATAAAATATCTG